>CAXKWD010000005.1:68533597-69192597 GCA_964059195.1 Ectobius pallidus
TGAAAGCTGATATAGAGTGAACGCTCTAATGAGCTCCCATCCTCAGTGAAACATGTCCAATTCCACGTCAAGTCAATTAGAACACAATGTCCTTATGCACAAGCCTGCTTCTTACTTCATAGGTTGTTATCCTCCATACTTGTGCCTTTCATAATCACGGTGGAAGTACTGACTTTGTTATTGGCGATTTTATGATACTCTGAAATAGGACAATAAATTCAACAGAAATATAGGTTCAATTAGAATGTAATTTCACCTCCAATAGAAAACTCAATGGCAATAGAACTGATGTCATGCATGTACAGTAAATATTTAACTATTAATCCAAGTATCTTGTTTTGATTTTATTACTGCACGGAGTAAGTTTACAATTACTTTGTTTTGATCAGAAAGAAATATCTAATTAATGTGAAATATTATTATTTTACTTTCTATCATTTTGAATTTAACCTTTATCCCTAATATTCAAATGCACTAATATGGTGTATTGTTATTTGTGTTCAAATGTTTAAGTCTTGTGCGAAGGGCGAAAATCTGAAAGATAACAAGTGAAGTTTTAACATCCTCTGATGAAATTATAAATTAGTAATGAAGAAAAAACAGAATACACAAATATTACTAATTTTAATTACCATGCCTAAAACTCACCGCAGAATAATAGTTGTGACCCTGCTTAAGTGATAGAGCAAATTCCGATGAAGTAAAACAATTAGTTTCATAATATAACAAATGAATTACCTCTGCTTTCGGAATATTGGTACACACAACAATACTTGCAATAACGTTGCCGAGCAACAACTATGTGCGAATTTCTTATCGAATTAGAAATCTCTAAAACTGGATGTGATAGTGCAACTATCTTAGTGTGGAATTAGGTAATTTGACATTTGACAATAAAAAAAAAATATTTCATTCGTGTAAGTTCATTCTCAATTCAATGAATTCAAAAATACAGTTAATTTCGATTATGAGAGATAATTTGGATAATTCGCAGCACGAATTTTAAAGGAATTGGATTCTTCAATTAATCCTTTATTTTAACTTACTCTGCTATATTTCGCCCTCATGTTCAACATTTCGTGCAGTAGATGGCATATATTATATAAATATTAATATAATGGCAGTAATATAGTACGTCCAACTTTTTACAGGGTATTTCAAAGAAAACTGCTGGTAGCCCACGACAGAATGTATCGGTTGTTGATGTGATCGTGAATTCAGTGGAAAGGGGCATGAAGAAGGACGTGTAGGACTGCACCTACGAGAGGAGCGACGCCTAAATATAAATAGGTTATATGCTGAGTAACAGATTGGCAGTCTTCACAAATAAATTTTTTGCGATAAGGTGCGAGTGGCGGCTGGAGTTATTCAATCATAATGTTTAGTGCAAACGAAACACGACCAATTTCACTAGGAATCCCCAGAAGGCTATCCTCTAGATCTGTTCAGATGAAAAGTTAAACTAATCGTACAGATGCAAAAATTACTTCAACCTATGTCGTATTCGTAAATTCAAACATATCGCGTAGTGTTTCTTTGTACTTAAGGAGGGTATTATTTATTCTTACTGTTATGGATATCTTCCAAAACTTTAACACTAAGATTGCGGGTAGCGATGTTGTTATCTACACATAGTTTAGTGCAAACTAAACCGGTACCATAACGCTTGGAGAGGACTTTTCAGTTCGACAATGCTATGTTTACATCTGTTGCGGACAGCTGCAGTAAATTACGTACTGTATAAATATAGTTAGTTGCGCTAGTCTGACGTAATTTTGAACAAATTGTGGCAGGTATTGCAGGTATTGCGAACAATAAATTTTTACTGTTAGAGATTGCACAGAAGAGATATCTGATCACTCAGCAATAACATATATTGTGTTACATTTCACAGTAATGTACAAAGGAAGCTACTACAGAATCGACTGCAACATAACAGATGCCAAATTGTCTTTCGTCAATCTATGCAGTAAGTAAGTCACATGTTTTGAATTTTTAAACAATTGAGAAACTTTGCTTGTTTTTCTCTAAGATAGAGACGGAAATGCACTAATGTAAGCTGATATAGAGTGAACGCTCTAATGAGCTGCCATCCTCAGTGAAACATGTCCAATTCCACGTCAAGTCAATTAGAACACAATGTCCTTATGCACAAGCCTGCTTCTTACTTCATAGGTTGTTATCCTCCATACTTGTGCCTTTCATAATCACGGTGGAAGTACTGACTTTGTTATTGGCGATTTTATGATACTCTGAAATAGGACAATAAATTCAACAGAAATATAAGTTCAATTAGAATGTAATTTCACCTCCAATAGAAAACTCAATGGCAATAGAACTGATGTCATGCATGTACAGTAATTAATTAACTATTAATCCAAGTATCTTATTTTGATTTTATTACTGCACGGAGTAAGTATACAATTACTTTGTTTTGTTCAGAAAGAAATATCTAAATAATGTGAAATATTATTATTTTACTTTCTATCATTTTTAATTTAACCTTTATCCCTAATATTCAAATGCACTAATATGGTGTATTGTTATTTGTGTTCAAATGTTTAAGTCATGTGCGAAGGGCGAAAATCTGAAAGATAACAAGTGAAGTTTTAACAGCCTCTGATGAAATTATAAATTAGTAATGAAGGAAAAACAGAATACACAAATATTACTAATTTTAATTACCATGCCTAAAACTCACCGCAGAATAATAGTTGTGACCCTGCTTAAGTGCTAGAGGCAAATTCCGATGAAGTAAAACAATTAGTTTCATAATATAACAAATGAATTACCTCTGCTTTCGGAATATTGGTACACACAACAATACTTGCAATAACGTTGCCGAGCAACAACTATGTGCGAATTTCTTATCGAATTAGAAATCTCTAAAACTGGATGTGATAGTGCAACTATTTTAGTGTGGAATTAGGTAATTTGACATTTGACAATAAAAAAAAAGGTTCATTCGTGTAAGTTCATTCTCAATTCAATGAATTCAAAAGCACAGTTAATTTCGATTATGAGAGATAATTTGGATAATTCGCAGCCTGAATTTTAAAGGAATTGGATTCTTCAATTACACCTGAATTTTTACTTAGTCTGCTATATTTCGTCTTCATGTTCAACCTTTCGTGCAGTAGATGATATATACTGTATTATATGAATGTTAATTTAATGGCTGTAATATAGTACGTCCAACTTTTTACAGGGTATTCCAAAGAAAACTTCTGGTAGCCCACAAAAGAATGTATCGGCTAATGATGTGAACGTGAATTACGTGGAAAGGGGCATGAAGAATGACGAGTAGGCCTACACATTCGAGAAGGGCGACGCCTAAATATAAATAGGATATATGCTTAGTAAAAGATTGGCAGTCTTCACAAATATATCTTTAGCGATAAGATGCGAGTTGCGGCTGGAGTTATTCCATCATAATGTTTAGTGCAAACAAAACACGACCAATTTTACTAGGAATCCCCAGAAGGCTATCGTTTAGATCTATTTAGATGAAATTTAAACTAATCGTACAGATGCAAAAATTACTTCAACCTATGTCGTATTCGTAAATTTAAACATATCGCGTAGTGTTTCTTTGTACTTAAGGAGGGTATTATTTATTCTTACTGTTACAGATATCTTCCAAAACTTTAACACTAAGATTGCGGGTAGCGATGTTGTTATCTACACATAGTTTAGTGCAAACTAAACCGGTAACATATCTCTTGGAGAGGACTTTTCGGTTCGACAATCCTATGTTTACATCTGTTGCCGCCAGCTGCAGTAACATACGTACTGTATAAATATGGTTAGTTGCGCTAGTCTGACGTAATTTTCAACAAATAGTGGCGTGTATTGCGTACTTACGGAAGGCACAATACATTTTTACTGTTAGAGATTGCACAAAAGAGATATCTGATCACTCAGCAATAACATATACTGTGTTACTTTTCACAGTAACTTACAAAGAAAGCTACTACAGAATCGACTGCAACATAACAGATTCCAAATTGTCTTTCGTCAATCTATGCAGTAAGTAACTCACATGTTTTGAATTTTTAAAGAATTGAGAAAATTTCCTGATTTTTCTCTAAGATAGAGACGGAAATGCACTAATGAAAGCTGATATAGAGTGAACGCTTTAATGAGCTCCCATCCTCATTGAAACATGTAAAATTCCACGTCAAGTCAATTAGAACACAATGTCCTTATGCACAAGCCAGCTTCTTACTTCATAGGTTGTTATCCTCCATACTTGTGCCTTTCATAATCACGGTGGAAGTACTGACTTTGTTATTGGCGATTTTATGATACTCTGAAATAGGACAATAAATTCAACAGAAATATAGGTTCAATTAGAATGTAATTTCACCTCCAATAGAAAACTCAATGGCAATAGAACTGATGTCATGCATGTACAGTAAATATTTAACTATTAATCCAAGTATCTTATTTTGATTTTATTACTGCACGGAGTAAGTTTACAATTACTTTGTTTTGATCAGAAAGAAATATCTAATTAATGTGAAATATTATTATTTTACTTTCTATCATTTTGAATTTAACCTTTATCCCTAATATTCAAATGCACTAATATGGTGTATTGTTATTTGTGTTCAAATGTTTAAGTCTTGTGCTAAGGGCGAAAATCTGAAAGATAACAAGTGAAGTTTTAACATCCTCTGATGAAATTATAAATTAGTAATGAAGAAAAAAACAGAATACACAAATATTACTAATTTTAATTACCATGCCTAAAACTCACCGCAGAATAATAGTTGTGACCCTGCTTAAGTGCTAGAGCAAATTCCGATGAAGTAAAACAATTAGTTTCATAATATAACAAATGAATTACCTCTGCTTTCGGAATATTCGTACACACAACAATACTTGCAATAACGTTGCCGAGCAACAACTATGTGCGAATTTCTTATCGAATTAGAAATCTCTAAAACTGGATGTGATAGTGCAACTATTTTAGTGGGGAATTAGGTAATTTGACATTTGACAATAAAAAAAAATATTTCATTCGTGTAAGTTCATTCTCAATTCAATGAATTCAAAAGCACAGTTAATTTCGATTATGAGAGATAATTTGGATAATTCGCAGCATGAATTTTAAAGGAATTGGATTCTTCAATTAATCCTTTATTTTAACTTACTCTGCTATATTTCGCCCTCATGTTCAACATTTCGTGCAGTAGATGGCATATATTATATAAATATTAATATAATGGCTGTAATATAGTACGTCCAACTTTTTACAGGGTATTCCAAAGAAAACTGCTGGTAGCCCACGACAGAATGTATCGGTTGTTGATGTGATCGTGAATTCAGTGGAAAGGGGCATGAAGAAGGACGTGTAGGACTGCACCTACGAGAGGAGCGACGCCTAAATATAAATAGGTTATATGCTGAGTAACAGATTGGCAGTCTTCACAAATAAATTTTTTGCGATAAGGTGCGAGTGGCGGCTGGAGTTATTCAATCATAATGTTTAGTGCAAACGAAACACGACCAATTTCACTAGGAATCCCCAGAAGGCTATCCTCTAGATCTGTTCAGATGAAAAGTTAAACTAATCGTACAGATGCAAACATTACTTCAACCTATGTCGTATTCGTAAATTCAAACATATCGCGTAGTGTTTCTTTGTACTTAAGGAGGGTATTATTTATTCTTACTGTTATGGATATCTTCCAAAACTTTAACACTAAGATTGCGGGTAGCGATGTTGTTATCTACACATAGTTTAGTGCAAACTAAACCGGTACCATAACGCTTGGAGAGGACTTTTCAGTTCGACAATGCTATGTTTACATCTGTTAAGGACAGCTGCAGTAAATTACGTACTGTATAAATATAGTTAGTTGCGCTAGTCTGACGTAATTTTGAACAAATTGTGGCAGGTATTGCAGGAATTGCGAACAATAAATTTTTACTGTTAGAGATTGCACAGAAGAGATATCTGATCACTCAGCAATAACATATATTGTGTTATATTTCACAGTAACGTACAAAGGAAGCTACTACAGAATCGACTGCAACATAACAGATGCCAAATTGTCTTTCGTCAATCTATGCAGTAAGTAAGTCACATGTTTTGAATTTTTAAACAATTGAGAAACTTTGCTTGTTTTTCTCTAAGATAGAGACGGAAATGCACTAATGTAAGCTGATATAGAGTGAACGCTCTAATGAGCTGCCATCCTCAGTGAAACATGTCCAATTCCACGTCAAGTCAATTAGAACACAATGTCCTTATGCACAAGCCTGCTTCTTACTTCATAGGTTGTTATCCTCCATACTTGTGAGTTTCATAATCACTGTGGAAGTACTGACTTTGTTATTGCCGATTTTATGATACTCTGAAATAGGGCAATAAATTCAACAGAAATATAGGTTCAATTAGAATGTAATTTCACCTCCAATAGAAAACTCAATGGCAATAGAACTGATGTCATGCATGTACAGTAATTAATTAACTATTAATCCAAGTATCTTATTTTGATTTTATTACTGCACGGAGTAAGTATACAATTACTTTGTTTTGTTCAGAAAGAAATATCTAAATAATGTGAAATATTATTATTTTACTTTCTATCATTTTTAATTTAACCTTTATCCCTAATATTCAAATGCACTAATATGGTGTATTGTTATTTGTGTTCAAATGTTTAAGTCATGTGCGAAGGGCGAAAATCTGAAAGATAACAAGTGAAGTTTTAACAGCCTCTGATGAAATTATAAATTAGTAATGAAGGAAAAACAGAATACACAAATATTACTAATTTTAATTACCATGCCTAAAACTCACCGCAGAATAATAGTTGTGACCCTGCTTAAGTGCTAGAGGCAAATTCCGATGAAGTAAAACAATTAGTTTCATAATATAACAAATGAATTACCTCTGCTTTCGGAATATTGGTACACACAACAATACTTGCAATAACGTTGCCGAGCAACAACTATGTGCGAATTTCTTATCGAATTAGAAATCTCTAAAACTGAATGTGATAGTGCAACTATTTTAGTGTGGAATTAGGTAATTTGACATTTGACAATAAAAAAAATTGTTCATTCGTGTAAGTTCATTCTCAATTCAATGAATTCAAAAGCACAGTTAATTTCGATTATGAGAGATAATTTGGATAATTCGCAGCATGAATTTTAAAGGAATTGGATTCTTCAATTAATCCTTTATTTTAACTTACTCTGCTATATTTCGCCCTCATGTTCAACATTTCGTGCAGTAGATGGCATATATTATATAAGTATTAATATAATGACTGTAATATAGTACGTCCAACTTTTTACAGGGTATTCCAAAGAAAACTGCTGGTAGCCCACGACAGAATGTATCGGTTGTTGATGTGATCGTGAATTCAGTGGAAAGGGGCATGAAGAAGGACGTGTAGGACTGCACCTACTAGAAGAGCGACGCCTAAATATAAATAGGATATATGCTGAGTAACAGATTGGCAGTCTTCATAAATAAATTTTTTGCGATAAGGTGCGAGTGGCGGCTGGAGTTATTCAATCATAATGTTTAGTGCAAACAAAACACGACCAATTTCACTAGGAATCCCCAGAAGGCTATCGTCTAGATCTGTTCAGATGAAAAGTTAAACTAATCGTACAGATGCAAAAATTACTTCAACCTATGTCGTATTCGTAAATTCAAACATATCGCGTAGGGTTTCTTGCTAATTAAGGAGGGTATTATTCATTCTTACTGTTACGGATACCTTCCAAAACTTTAACACTAAGATTGAGGGTAGAGGTGCTTTTATCTACACATAGTTTAGTGCAAACTAAACCGGTACCATAACTCTTGGAGAGGACTTTTCGGTTCGACAATGCTATGTTTACATCTGTTGCAGACAGCAGCATTAAATTACGTACTGTATAAATATAGTTAGTTGCGATAGTCTGACGTAATTTTGAACAAATTGTGGCGGGTATTGCGTACTTACGGTAGGCACAATACATTTTTACTGTTAGAGATTGCACAAAAGAGATATCTGATCACTCAGCAATAACATATATTGCGTTACATTTCACAGTAACCTACAAATAAAGCTACTACAGAATCGACTGCAACATAACAGATGCCAAATTGTCTTTCGTCAATCTATGCAGTAAGTAAGTCACATGTTTTGAATTTTTAAAGAATTGAGATACTTTTCTTGTTTTTCTCTAAGATAGAGACGGAAATGCACTAATGAAAGCTGATACAGAATGAACGCTCAAATGAGCTGCCATCCTCAGTGAAACATGTCCAATTCCACGTCAAGTCAATTAGGACACAATGTCCTTATGCACAAACTTACTTCTTACTTCATAGGTTGTTATCCTCCATACTTGTGCCTTTCATAATCACGGTGGAAGTACTGACTTTGTTATTGGCGATTTTATGATACTCTGAAATAGGTTCAATTAGAATGTAATTTCACCTCCAATAGAAAACTCAATGGCAATAGAACTGATGTCATGCATGTGCAGTAATTAATTAAATATTAATGCAAGTATCTTATTTTGATTTTATTACTGCACGGAGTAAGTATACAATTACTTTATTTTGATCAGAAAGAAATATCTAAATAATGTGAAATATTATTATTTTACTTTCTATCATTTTTAATTTAACCTTTATCCCTAATATTCAAATGCACTAATATGGTGTATTGTTATTTGTGTTCAAATGTTTAAGTCATGTGCGAAGGGCGAAAATCTGAAAGATAACAAGTGAAGTTTTAACAGCCTCTGATGAAATTATAAATTAGTAATGAAGGAAAAACAGAATACACAAATATTACTAATTTTAATTACCATGCCTAAAACTCACCGCAGAATAATAGTTGTGACCCTGCTTAAGTGCTAGAGGCAAATTCCGATGAAGTAAAACAATTAGTTTCATAATATAACAAATGAATTACCTCTGCTTTCGGAATATTGGTACACACAACAATACTTGCAATAACGTTGCCGAGCAACAACTATGTGCGAATTTCTTATCGAATTAGAAATCTCTAAAACTGGATGTGATAGTGCAACTATTTTAGTGTGGAATTAGGTAATTTGACATTTGACAATAAAAAAAAAAGGTTCATTCGTGTAAGTTCATTCTCAATTCAATGAATTCAAAAGCACAGTTAATTTCGATTATGAGAGATAATTTGGATAATTCGCAGCCTGAATTTTAAAGGAATTGGATTCTTCAATTACACCTGAATTTTTACTTAGTCTGCTATATTTCGTCTTCATGTTCAACCTTTCGTGCAGTAGATGATATATACTGTATTATATGAATGTTAATTTAATGGCTGTAATATAGTACGTCCAACTTTTTACAGGGTATTCCAAAGAAAACTTCTGGTAGCCCACAAAAGAATGTATCGGCTGATGATGTGAACGTGAATTACGTGGAAAGGGGCATGAAGAATGACGAGTAGGCCTACACATTCGAGAAGGGCGACGCCTAAATATAAATAGGATATATGCTTAGTAAAAGATTGGCAGTCTTCACAAATATATCTTTAGCGATAAGATGCGAGTTGCGGCTGGAGTTATTCCATCATAATGTTTAGTGCAAACAAAACACGACCAATTTTACTAGGAATCCCCAGAAGGCTATCGTCTAGATCTATTTAGATGAAATTTAAACTAATCGTACAGATGCAAAAATTACTTCAACCTATGTCGTATTCGTAAATTTAAACATATCGCGTAGTGTTTCTTTGTACTTAAGGAGGGTATTATTTATTCTTACTGTTACAGATATCTTCCAAAACTTTAACACTAAGATTGCGGGTAGCGATGTTGTTATCTACACATAGTTTAGTGCAAACTAAACCGGTAACATATCTCTTGGAGAGGACTTTTCGGTTCGACAATCCTATGTTTACATCTGTTGCCGCCAGCTGCAGTAACATACGTACTGTATAAATATGGTTAGTTGCGCTAGTCTGACGTAATTTTCAACAAATAGTGGCGTGTATTGCGTACTTACGGAAGGCACAATACATTTTTACTGTTAGAGATTGCACAAAAGAGATATCTGATCACTCAGCAATAACATATACTGTGTTACTTTTCACAGTAACTTACAAAGAAAGCTACTACAGAATCGACTGCAACATAACAGATTCCAAATTGTCTTTCGTCAATCTATGCAGTAAGTAACTCACATGTTTTGAATTTTTAAAGAATTGAGAAAATTTCCTGATTTTTCTCTAAGATAGAGACGGAAATGCACTAATGAAAGCTGATATAGAGTGAACGCTTTAATGAGCTCCCATCCTCATTGAAACATGTAAAATTCCACGTCAAGTCAATTAGAACACAATGTCCTTATGCACAAGCCAGCTTCTTACTTCATAGGTTGTTATCCTCCATACTTGTGCCTTTCATAATCACGGTGGAAGTACTGACTTTGTTATTGGCGATTTTATGATACTCTGAAATAGGACAATAAATTCAACAGAAATATAGGTTCAATTAGAATGTAATTTCACCTCCAATAGAAAACTCAATGGCAATAGAACTGATGTCATGCATGTACAGTAAATATTTAACTATTAATCCAAGTATCTTATTTTGATTTTATTACTGCACGGAGTAAGTTTACAATTACTTTGTTTTGATCAGAAAGAAATATCTAATTAATGTGAAATATTATTATTTTACTTTCTATCATTTTGAATTTAACCTTTATCCCTAATATTCAAATGCACTAATATGGTGTATTGTTATTTGTGTTCAAATGTTTAAGTCTTGTGCTAAGGGCGAAAATCTGAAAGATAACAAGTGAAGTTTTAACATCCTCTGATGAAATTATAAATTAGTAATGAAGAAAAAAACAGAATACACAAATATTACTAATTTTAATTACCATGCCTAAAACTCACCGCAGAATAATAGTTGTGACCCTGCTTAAGTGCTAGAGCAAATTCCGATGAAGTAAAACAATTAGTTTCATAATATAACAAATGAATTACCTCTGCTTTCGGAATATTCGTACACACAACAATACTTGCAATAACGTTGCCGAGCAACAACTATGTGCGAATTTCTTATCGAATTAGAAATCTCTAAAACTGGATGTGATAGTGCAACTATTTTAGTGGGGAATTAGGTAATTTGACATTTGACAATAAAAAAAAATATTTCATTCGTGTAAGTTCATTCTCAATTCAATGAATTCAAAAGCACAGTTAATTTCGATTATGAGAGATAATTTGGATAATTCGCAGCATGAATTTTAAAGGAATTGGATTCTTCAATTAATCCTTTATTTTAACTTACTCTGCTATATTTCGCCCTCATGTTCAACATTTCGTGCAGTAGATGGCATATATTATATAAATATTAATATAATGGCTGTAATATAGTACGTCCAACTTTTTACAGGGTATTCCAAAGAAAACTGCTGGTAGCCCACGACAGAATGTATCGGTTGTTGATGTGATCGTGAATTCAGTGGAAAGGGGCATGAAGAAGGACGTGTAGGACTGCACCTACGAGAGGAGCGACGCCTAAATATAAATAGGTTATATGCTGAGTAACAGATTGGCAGTCTTCACAAATAAATTTTTTGCGATAAGGTGCGAGTGGCGGCTGGAGTTATTCAATCATAATGTTTAGTGCAAACGAAACACGACCAATTTCACTAGGAATCCCCAGAAGGCTATCCTCTAGATCTGTTCAGAAGAAAAGTTAAACTAATCGTACAGATGCAAACATTACTTCAACCTATGTCGTATTCGTAAATTCAAACATATCGCGTAGTGTTTCTTTGTACTTAAGGAGGGTATTATTTATTCTTACTGTTATGGATATCTTCCAAAACTTTAACACTAAGATTGCGGGTAGCGATGTTGTTATCTACACATAGTTTAGTGCAAACTAAACCGGTACCATAACGCTTGGAGAGGACTTTTCAGTTCGACAATGCTATGTTTACATCTGTTAAGGACAGCTGCAGTAAATTACGTACTGTATAAATATAGTTAGTTGCGCTAGTCTGACGTAATTTTGAACAAATTGTGGCAGGTATTGCAGGAATTGCGAACAATAAATTTTTACTGTTAGAGATTGAACAGAAGAGATATCTGATCACTCAGCAATAACATATATTGTGTTATATTTCACAGTAACGTACAAAGGAAGCTACTACAGAATCGACTGCAACATAACAGATGCCAAATTGTCTTTCGTCAATCTATGCAGTAAGTAAGTCACATGTTTTGAATTTTTAAACAATTGAGAAACTTTGCTTGTTTTTCTCTAAGATAGAGACGGAAATGCACTAATGTAAGCTGATATAGAGTGAACGCTCTAATGAGCTGCCATCCTCAGTGAAACATGTCCAATTCCACGTCAAGTCAATTAGAACACAATGTCCTTATGCACAAGCCTGCTTCTTACTTCATAGGTTGTTATCCTCCATACTTGTGAGTTTCATAATCACTGTGGAAGTACTGACTTTGTTATTGCCGATTTTATGATACTCTGAAATAGGGCAATAAATTCAACAGAAATATAGGTTCAATTAGAATGTAATTTCACCTCCAATAGAAAACTCAATGGCAATAGAACTGATGTCATGCATGTACAGTAATTAATTAACTATTAATCCAAGTATCTTATTTTGATTTTATTACTGCACGGAGTAAGTATACAATTACTTTGTTTTGTTCAGAAAGAAATATCTAAATAATGTGAAATATTATTATTTTACTTTCTATCATTTTTAATTTAACCTTTATCCCTAATATTCAAATGCACTAATATGGTGTATTGTTATTTGTGTTCAAATGTTTAAGTCATGTGCGAAGGGCGAAAATCTGAAAGATAACAAGTGAAGTTTTAACAGCCTCTGATGAAATTATAAATTAGTAATGAAGGAAAAACAGAATACACAAATATTACTAATTTTAATTACCATGCCTAAAACTCACCGCAGAATAATAGTTGTGACCCTGCTTAAGTGCTAGAGGCAAATTCCGATGAAGTAAAACAATTAGTTTCATAATATAACAAATGAATTACCTCTGCTTTCGGAATATTGGTACACACAACAATACTTGCAATAACGTTGCCGAGCAACAACTATGTGCGAATTTCTTATCGAATTAGAAATCTCTAAAACTGAATGTGATAGTGCAACTATTTTAGTGTGGAATTAGGTAATTTGACATTTGACAATAAAAAAAATTGTTCATTCGTGTAAGTTCATTCTCAATTCAATGAATTCAAAAGCACAGTTAATTTCGATTATGAGAGATAATTTGGATAATTCGCAGCATGAATTTTAAAGGAATTGGATTCTTCAATTAATCCTTTATTTTAACTTACTCTGCTATATTTCGCCCTCATGTTCAACATTTCGTGCAGTAGATGGCATATATTATATAAGTATTAATATAATGACTGTAATATAGTACGTCCAACTTTTTACAGGGTATTCCAAAGAAAACTGCTGGTAGCCCACGACAGAATGTATCGGTTGTTGATGTGATCGTGAATTCAGTGGAAAGGGGCATGAAGAAGGACGTGTAGGACTGCACCTACTAGAAGAGCGACGCCTAAATATAAATAGGATATATGCTGAGTAACAGATTGGCAGTCTTCATAAATAAATTTTTTGCGATAAGGTGCGAGTGGCGGCTGGAGTTATTCAATCATAATGTTTAGTGCAAACAAAACACGACCAATTTCACTAGGAATCCCCAGAAGGCTATCGTCTAGATCTGTTCAGATGAAAAGTTAAACTAATCGTACAGATGCAAAAATTACTTCAACCTATGTCGTATTCGTAAATTCAAACATATCGCGTAGGGTTTCTTGCTAATTAAGGAGGGTATTATTCATTCTTACTGTTACGGATACCTTCCAAAACTTTAACACTAAGATTGAGGGTAGAGGTGCTTTTATCTACACATAGTTTAGTGCAAACTAAACCGGTACCATAACTCTTGGAGAGGACTTTTCGGTTCGACAATGCTATGTTTACATCTGTTGCAGACAGCAGCATTAAATTACGTACTGTATAAATATAGTTAGTTGCGATAGTCTGACGTAATTTTGAACAAATTGTGGCGGGTATTGCGTACTTACGGTAGGCACAATACATTTTTACTGTTAGAGATTGCACAAAAGAGATATCTGATCACTCAGCAATAACATATATTGCGTTACATTTCACAGTAACCTACAAATAAAGCTACTACAGAATCGACTGCAACATAACAGATGCCAAATTGTCTTTCGTCAATCTATGCAGTAAGTAAGTCACATGTTTTGAATTTTTAAAGAATTGAGATACTTTTCTTGTTTTTCTCTAAGATAGAGACGGAAATGCACTAATGAAAGCTGATACAGAATGAACGCTCAAATGAGCTGCCATCCTCAGTGAAACATGTCCAATTCCACGTCAAGTCAATTAGGACACAATGTCCTTATGCACAAACTTACTTCTTACTTCATAGGTTGTTATCCTCCATACTTGTGCCTTTCATAATCACGGTGGAAGTACTGACTTTGTTATTGGCGATTTTATGATACTCTGAAATAGGTTCAATTAGAATGTAATTTCACCTCCAATAGAAAACTCAATGGCAATAGAACTGATGTCATGCATGTGCAGTAATTAATTAAATATTAATGCAAGTATCTTATTTTGATTTTATTACTGCACGGAGTAAGTATACAATTACTTTATTTTGATCAGAAAGAAATATCTAAATAATGTGAAATATTATTATTTTACTTTCTATCATTTTGAATTTAACCTTTATCCCTAATATTCAAATGCACTAATATGGTGTATTGTTATTTGTGTTCAAATGTTTAAGTCATGTGCGAAGGGCGAAAATCTGAAAGATAACAAGTGAAGTTTTAACAGCCTCTGATGAAATTATAAATTAGTAATGAAGGAAAAACAGAATACACAAATATTACTAATTTTAATTACCATGCCTAAAACTCACCGCAGAATAATAGTTGTGACCCTGCTTAAGTGCTAGAGGCAAATTCCGATGAAGTAAAACAATTAGTTTCATAATATAACAAATGAATTACCTCTGCTTTCGGAATATTGGTACACACAACAATACTTGCAATAACGTTGCCGAGCAACAACTATGTGCGAATTTCTTATCGAATTAGAAATCTCTAAAACTGGATGTGATAGTGCAACTATTTTAGTGTGGAATTAGGTATTTTGACATTTGACAATAAAAAAAAAGGTTCATTCGTGTAAGTTCATTCTCAATTCAATGAATTCAAAAGCACAGTTAATTTCGATTATGAGAGATAATTTGGATAATTCGCAGCCTGAATTTTAAAGGAATTGGATTCTTCAATTAAACCTGAATTTTTACTTAGTCTGCTATATTTCGTCTTCATGTTCAACCTTTCGTGCAGTAGATGATATATACTGTATTATATGAATGTTAATTTAATGGCTGTAATATAGTACGTCCAACTTTTTACAGGGTATTCCAAAGAAAACTTCTGGTAGCCCACAAAAGAATGTATCGGCTGATGATGTGAACGTGAATTACGTGGAAAGGGGCATGAAGAATGACGAGTAGGCCTACACATTCGAGAAGGGCGACGCCTAAATATAAATAGGATATATGCTTAGTAACAGATTGGCAGTCTTCACAAATATATCTTTAGCGATAAGATGCGAGTTGCGGCTGGAGTTATTCAATCATAATGTTTAGTGCAAACAAAACACGACCAATTTTACTAGGAATCCCCAGAAGGCTATCGTCTAGATCTATTTAGATGAAATTTAAACTAATCGTACAGATGCAAAAATTACTTCAACCTATGTCGTATTCGTAAATTTAAACATATCGCGTAGTGTTTCTTTGTACTTAAGGAGGGTATTATTTATTCTTACTGTTACAGATATCTTCCAAAACTTTAACACTAAGATTGCGGGTAGCGATGTTGTTATCTACACATAGTTTAGTGCAAACTAAACCGGTACCATATCTCTTGGAGAGGACTTTTCGGTTCGACAATCCTATGTTTACATCTGTTGCCGCCAGCTGCAGTAACATACGTACTGTATAAATATGGTTAGTTGCGCTAGTCTGACGTAATTTTCAACAAATAGTGGCGTGTATTGCGTACTTACGGAAGGCACAATACATTTTTACTGTTAGAGATTGCACAAAAGAGATATCTGATCACTCAGCAATAACATATACTGTGTTACTTTTCACAGTAACTTACAAAGAAAGCTACTACAGAATCGACTGCAACATAACAGATTCCAAATTGTCTTTCGTCAATCTATGCAGTAAGTAACTCACATGTTTTGAATTTTTAAAGAATTGAGAAAATTTCCTGATTTTTCTCTAAGATAGAGACGGAAATGCACTAATGAAAGCTGATATAGAGTGAACGCTCTAATGAGCTCCCATCCTCAGTGAAACATGTCCAATTCCACGTCAAGTCAATTAGAACACAATGTCCTTATGCACAAGCCAGCTTCTTACTTCATATGTTGTTATCCTAAATACTTGTGCCTTTCATAATCACGGTGGAAGTACTGACTTTGTTATTGGCGATTTTATGATACTCTGAAATAGGACAATAAATTCAACAGAAATATAGGTTCAATTAGAATGTAATTTCACCTCCAATAGAAAACTCAATGGCAATAGAACTGATGTCATGCATGTACAGTAAATATTTAACTATTAATCCAAGTATCTTATTTTGATTTTATTACTGCACGGAGTAAGTTTACAATTACTTTGTTTTGATCAGAAAGAAATATCTAATTAATGTGAAATATTAATATTTTACTTTCTATCATTTTGAATTTAACCTTTATCCCTAATATTCAATTGCACTAATATGGTGTATTGTTATTTGTGTTCAAATGTTTAAGTCTTGTGCGAAGGGCGAAAATCTGAAAGATAACAAGTGAAGTTTTAACATCCTCTGATGAAATTATAAATTAGTAATGAAGAAAAAAACAGAATACACAAATATTACTAATTTTAATTACCATGCCTAAAACTCACCGCAGAATAATAGTTGGTACCCTCCTTAAGTGCTAGAGCAAATTCCGATGAAGTAAAACAATTAGTTTCATAATATAACAAATGAATTACCTCTGCTTTCGGAATATTGGTACACACAACAATACTTGCAATAACGTTGCCGAGCAACAACTATGTGCGAATTTCTTATCGAATTAGAAATCTCTAAAACTGGATGTGATAGTGCAACTATTTTAGTGGGGAATTAGGTAATTTGACATTTGACAATAAAAAAAAATATTTCATTCGTGTAAGTTCATTCTCAATTCAATGAATTCAATAGCACAGTTAATTTCGATTATGAGAGATAATTTGGATAATTCGCAGCATGAATTTTAAAGGAATTGGATTCTTCAATTAATCCTTTATTTTAACTTACTCTGCTATATTTCGCCCTCATGTTCAACATTTCGTGCAGTAGATGGCATATATTATATAAATATTAATATAATGGCTGTAATATAGTACGTCCAACTTTTTACAGGGTATTCCAAAGAAAACTGCTGGTAGCCCACGACAGAATGTATCGGTTGTTGATGTGATCGTGAATTCAGTGGAAAGGGGCATGAAGAAGGACGTGTAGGACTGCACCTACGAGAGGAGCGACGCCTAAATATAAATAGGTTATATGCTGAGTAACAGATTGGCCGTCTTCACAAATAAATTTTTTGCGATAAGGTGCGAGTGGCGGCTGGAGTTATTCAATCATAATGTTTAGTGCAAACGAAACACGACCAATTTCACTAGGAATCCCCAGAAGGCTATCCTCTAGATCTGTTCAGATGAAAAGTTAAACTAATCGTACAGATGCAAACATTACTTCAACCTATGTCGTATTCGTAAATTCAAACATATCGCGTAGTGTTTCTTTGTACTTAAGGAGGGTATTATTTATTCTTACTGTTATGGATATCTTCCAAAACTTTAACACTAAGATTGCGGGTAGCGATGTTGTTATCTACACATAGTTTAGTGCAAACTAAACCGGTACCATAACGCTTGGAGAGGACTTTTCAGTTCGACAATGCTATGTTTACATCTGCTGCGGACAGCTGCAGTAAATTACGTACTGTATAAATATAGTTAGTTGCGCTAGTCTGACGTAATTTTGAACAAATTGTGGCAGGTATTGCAGGAATTGCGAACAATAAATTTTTACTGTTAGAGATTGCACAGAAGAGATATCTGATCACTCAGCAATAACATATATTGTGTTACATTTCACAGTAACGTACAAAGGAAGCTACTACAGAATCGACTGCAACATAACAGATGCCAAATTGTCTTTCGTCAATCTATGCAGTAAGTAAGTCACATGTTTTGAATTTTTAAACAATTGAGAAACTTTGCTTGTTTTTCTCTAAGATAGAGACGGAAATGCACTAATGTAAGCTGATATAGAGTGAACGCTCTAATGAGCTGCCATCCTCAGTGAAACATGTCCAATTCCACGTCAAGTCAATTAGAACACAATGTCCTTATGCACAAGCCTGCTTCTTACTTCATAGGTTGTTATCCTCCATACTTGTGAGTTTCATAATCACTGTGGAAGTACTGACTTTGGTATTGCCGATTTTATGATACTCTGAAATAGGGTAATAAATTTAACAGAAATATAGGTTCAATTAGAATGTAATTTCACCTCCAATAGAAAACTCAATAGTAATAGATGGCAATAGAACTGATGTCATGCATGTACAGTAAATAATAAACTATTAATCCAAGTCTCTTATTTTGATTTTATTACTCCATGGAGTAAGTATACAATTACTTTGTTTTGATCAGAAAGAAATATCTAAATAATGTGAAATATTATTATTTTTCTTTCTAGCATTTTGAGTTTAACCTTTATTCCTAATATTCGAAAGCACTAATATGGTGTATTGTTATTTGTGTTAAATGTTTAAGTCTTGTACGAAGGGGGAAAATCTGAAAGATAACAAGTGAAGCTTTATCATCCTCTGATGAAATTATAAATTAGTAATGAAGGAAAAACAGAATACACAAATATTACAAATTTTAATGACCATGCCTAAAACTCACCGCAGAATAATAGTTGGTACCCTCCTTAAGTGCTAGAGGAAAATTCCGATGAAGTAAAGCAATTAGTTTCATAATATAACAAATGAATCACCTCTGCTTTCGTAATATTGGTACACACAACAATATTTGCTATAACGTTGCCGAGCAACAACTATGTGCGAATTTCTGATCGGCGTAGAAATCTCTAAAAATGGATGTGATAGTGCTACTATTTTAGTGTGGAATTAAGTAATTTGACATTTGACAATTAAAAAAATGGTTCATTCGAGTAAGTTCATTCCCATTTAAATAAATTCAAAAGCACAGTTAATTACGATTTTGAGAGATAATTTGGATAATTCGCAGCCTGAATTTTAAAGGAATTGGATTCTTCAATTAATCCTGTATTTTTACTTAGTCTGCTATATTTCTTCTTCATGTTCAACCTTTCGTGCAGTAGATGGCATATATTATATAAATGTTAATTTAAAGGCTGTAATATAGTACGTCCAAATTTTTACAGGGTATTCCAAAGAAAACTTCTGGTAGCCCACAACAGAATGTTTCGGCTGATGATGTGATCGTGATTTCAGTGGAAAGGGGCATGAAGAATGACGCGTAGCCCTAAACCTACGAGAAGGGCGACGCCTAAATATATACAGGATAAATGCTGAGTACCAGATTGGCTGTCATCTCAAATAAATTTTTAGCGATAAGATGCGAGTGGCGGCTGGAGTTATTCAATCATAATGTTTAGTGCAAACAAAACACGACCAATTTCACTAGGAATCCTCAGAAGCCTATCGTTTAAATCTGTTCAGATGAAAAGTTAAACTAATCGTACAGATGCAAAAATTACTTCAACCTATGTCGTATTCGTAAATTCAAACATATCGCGTAGTGTTTCTTTGTACTTAAGGAGGGTATTATTTATTCTTACTGTTATGGATATCTTCCAAAACTTTAACACTAAGATTGCGGGTAGCGATGTTGTTATCTACACATAGTTTAGTGCAAACTAAACCGGTACCATAACGCTTGGAGAGGACTTTTCAGTTCGACAATGCTATGTTTACATCTGTTGCGGACAGCTGCAGTATATTACGTACTGTATAAATATAGTTAGTTGCGCTAGTCTGACGTAATTTTGAACAAATTGTGGCAGGTATTGCGAACTTTCGGAAGGCACAATAAATTTTTACTGTTAGAGATTGCACAGAAGAGATATCTGATCACTCAGCAATAACATATATTGTGTTACATTTCACAGTAACGTACAAAGGAAGCTACTACAGAATCGACTGCAACATAACAGATGCCAAATTGTCTTTCGTCAATCTATGCAGTAAGTAAGTCACATGTTTTGAATTTTTAAACAATTGAGAAACTTTGCTTGTTTTTCTCTAAGATAGAGACGGAAATGCACTAATGTAAGCTGATATAGAGTGAACGCTCTAATGAGCTGCCATCCTCAGTGAAACATGTCCAATTCCACGTCAAGTCAATTAGAACACAATGTCCTTATGCACAAGCCTGCTTCTTACTTCATAGGTTGTTATCCTCCATACTTGTGCTTTTCACAATCACGGTGGAAGTACTGACTTTGTTATTGGCGATTTTATGATACTCTGAAATAGGACAATAAATTCAACAGAAATATAGGTTCAATTAGAATGTAATTTCACCTCCAATAGAAAACTCAATGGCAATAGAACTGATGTCATGCATGTACAGTAATTAATTAACTATTAATCCAAGTATCTTATTTTGATTTTATTACTGCACGGAGTAAGTATACAATTACTTTGTTTTGTTCAGAAAGAAATATCTAAATAATGTGAAATATTATTATTTTACTTTCTATCATTTTGAATTTAACCTTTATCCCTAATATTCAAATGCACTAATATGGTGTATTGTTATTTGTGTTCAAATGTTTAAGTCATGTGCGAAGGGCGAAAATCTGAAAGATAACAAGTGAAGTTTTAACAGCCTCTGATGAAATTATAAATTAGTAATGAAGGAAAAACAGAATACACAAATATTACTAATTTTAATTACCATGCCTAAAACTCACCGCAGAATAATAGTTGTGACCCTGCTTAAGTGCTAGAGGCAAATTCCGATGAAGTAAAACAATTAGTTTCATAATATAACAAATGAATTACCTCTGCTTTCGGAATATTGGTACACACAACAATACTTGCAATAACGTTGCCGAGCAACAACTATGTGCGAATTTCTTATCGAATTAGAAATCTCTAAAACTGGATGTGATAGTGCAACTATTTTAGTGTGGAAATAGGTAATTTGACATTTGACAATAAAAAAAAAATGGTTCATTCGTGTAAGTTCATTCTCAATTCAATGAATTCAAAAGCACAGTTAATTTCGATTATGAGAGATAATTTGGATAATTCGCAGCCTGAATTTTAAAGGAATTGGATTCTTCAATTAATCCTTTATTTTAACTTACTCTGCTATATTTCGCCCTCATGTTCAACATTTCGTGCAGTAGATGGCATATATTATATAAGTATTAATATAATGACTGTAATATAGTACGTCCAACTTTTTACAGGGTATTCCAAAGAAAACTGCTGGTAGCCCACGACAGAATGTATCGGTTGTTGATGTGATCGTGAATTCAGTGGAAAGGGGCATGAAGAAGGACGTGTAGGACTGCACCTACGAGAAGAGCGACGCCTAAATATAAATAGGATATATGCTGAGTAACAGATTGGCAGTCTTCATAAATAAATTTTTTGCGATAAGGTGCGAGTGGCGGCTGGAGTTATTCAATCATAACGTTTAGTGCAAACAAAACACGACCAATTTCACTAGGAATCCCCAGAAGGCTATCGTCTAGATCTGTTCAGATGAAAAGTTAAACTAATCGTACAGATGCAAAAATTACTTCAACCTATGTCGTATTCGTAAATTCAAACATATCGCGTAGGGTTTCTTGCTAATTAAGGAGGGTATTATTCATTCTTACTGTTACGGATACCTTCCAAAACTTTAACACTAAGATTGAGGGTAGAGGTGCTTTTATCTACACATAGTTTAGTGCAAACTAAACCGGTACCATAACTCTTGGAGAGGACTTTTCGGTTCGACAATGCTATGTTTACATCTGTTGCAGACAGCAGCATTAAATTACGTACTGTATAAATATAGTTAGTTGCGATAGTCTGACGTAATTTTGAACAAATTGTGGCGGGTATTGCGTACTTACGGTAGGCACAATACATTTTTACTGTTAGATATTGCACAAAAGAGATATCTGATCACTCAGCAATAACATATATTGCGTTACATTTCACAGTAACCTACAAATAAAGCTACTACAGAATCGACTGCAACATAACAGATGCCAAATTGTCTTTCGTCAATCTATGCAGTAAGTAAGTCACATGTTTTGAATTTTTAAAGAATTGAGATACTTTTCTTGTTTTTCTCTAAGATAGAGACGGAAATACACTAATGAAAGCTGATACAGAATGAACGCTCAAATGAGCTGCCATCCTCAGTGAAACATGTCCAATTCCACGTCAAGTCAATTAGGACACAATGTCCTTATGCACAAACTTACTTCTTACTTCATAGGTTGTTATCCTCCATACTTGTGCCTTTCATAATCACGGTGGAAGTACTGACTTTGTTATTGGCGATTTTATGATACTCTGAAATAGGTTCAATTAGAATGTAATTTCACCTCCAATAGAAAACTCAATGGCAATAGAACTGATGTCATGCATGTGCAGTAATTAATTAAATATTAATCCAAGTATCTTATTTTGATTTTATTACTGCACGGAGTAAGTATACAATTACTTTATTTTGATCAGAAAGAAATATCTAAATAATGTGAAATATTATTATTTTACTTTCTATCATTGTGAATTTAACCTTTATCCCTAATATCCAAATGCACTAATATGGTGTATTGTTATTTGTGTTTAATGTTTAAGTCATGCACGAAGGGCGAAAGTCTGAAAGATAACAAGTGAAGCTTTAACATCCTCTGATGAAATTATAAATTAGTAATGAAGGAAAAACAGAATACACAAATATTACTAATTTTAATGACCATGCCTAAAACTCACCGCAGAATAATAGTTGGTACCCTCCTTAAGTGCTAGAGGAAAATTCCGATGAAGTAAAACAATTAGTTTCATAATATAACAAATGAATCACCTCTGCTTTCGTAATATTGGTACACACAACAATACTTGCAATAACGTTGCCGAGCAACAACTATGTGCGAATTTCTGATGTGGCGTAGAAATCTCTAAAAATGGATGTGATAGTGCTACTATTTTAGTGTGGAATTAGGTAATTTGACATTTGACAATTAAAAAAATGGTTCATTCGAGTAAGTTCATTCCCATTTAAATAAATTCAAAAGCACAGTTAATTTCGATTTTGAGAGATAATTTGGATAATTCGCATCCTGAATTTTAAAGGAATTGGATTCTTCAATTAATCCTGAATTTTTACTTAGTCTGCTATATTTCTTCTTCATGTTCAACCTTTCGTGCAGTAGATGGCATATATTATATAAATGTTAATTTAATGGCTGTAATATAGTACGTCCAAATTGTTACAGGGTATTCCAAAGAAAACATCTGATAGCCCACAACAGAATGTTTCGGCTGATGATGTGATCGTGAATTCAGTGGAAAGGGGCATGAAGAATTACGCGTAGCCCTAACCTACGAGAAAGGGCGACGCCTAAATATATACAGGATATATGCTGAGTACCAGATTGGCTGTCATCTCAAATAAATTTTTAGTGATAAGATGCGAGTGGCGGCTGGAGTTATTCAATCATAATGTTTAGTGCAAACAAAACACGACCAATTTCACTAGGAATCCTCAGAAGGCTATCGTTTAAATCTGTTTAGATGGAAAGTTAAACTAATCGTACAGATGCAAAAATTACTTCAACCTATGTCGTATTCGTAAATTCAAACATAACGCGCAGTGTTTCTTTGTACTTAAGGAGTGTATTATTTATTCTTACTGGTATGGATATCTTCCAAAACTTTAACATTAAGATTGCGGGTAGCGATGTTGTTATCTACACATAGATTAGTGCAAACTAAACCGGTACCATAACTCTTTGAGAGGACTTTTCAGTTCGACAATGCCACGTTTACATCTGTTTCCGACAGCTGCAGTAACATACGTACTGTATAAATATAGTTAGTTGCACTAGTCTGACGTAATTTTCAACAAATAGTGGCGTGTATTGCGTACATACGGAAGGCACAATAAATTTTTACTGTTAGAGATTGCACAAAAGAGATATCTGATCACTCAGCAATAACATATACTGTGTTACTTTTCACAGTAATTTACAAAAAAAAAAAGCTACTACAGAATCGACTGCAACATAACAGATGCCAAATCGTCTTTCATCAATCTATGCAGTAAGTAGGTCACATGTTTTGAATTTTTAAGGAATTGAGAAACTTTGCTTGTTTTTCTCTAAGATAGAGACGGAAATGCACTAATGAAAGCTGATATAGAGTGAACGCTCAAATGATCTGCCATCCTCAGTGAAACATGTCCAATTCCACGTCAAGTCAATTAGAACACAATGTCCTTATGCACAAGCCTGCTTCTTACTTCATAGGTTGTTATCCTCCATACTTCTGAGTTTCATAATCACTGTGGAAGTACTGACTTTGTTATTGCCGATTTTATGATACTCTGAAATAGGGCAATAAATTTAACAGAAATATAGGTTCAATTAGAATGTAATTTCACCTCCAATAGAAAACTCAATAGTAATAGATGGCAATAGAACTGATGTCATGCATGTACAGTAAATAATAAACTATTAATCCAAGTCTCTTATTTTGATTTTATTACTCCATGGAGTAAGTATACAATTACTTTGTTTTGATCAGAAAGAAATATCTAAATAATGTGAAATATTATTATTTTTCTTTCTAGCATTTTGAGTTTAACCTTTATTCCTAATATTCGAAAGCACTAATATGGTGTATTGTTATTTGTGTTAAATGTTTAAGTCTTGTACGAAGGGGGAAAATCTGAAAGATAACAAGTGAAGCTTTATCATCCTCTGATGAAATTATAAATTAGTAATGAAGGAAAAACAGAATACACAAATATTACAAATTTTAATGACCATGCCTAAAACTCACCGCAGAATAATAGTTGGTACCCTCCTTAAGTGCTAGAGGAAAATTCCGATGAAGTAAAGCAATTAGTTTCATAATATAACAAATGAATCACCTCTGCTTTCGTAATATTGGTACACACAACAATACTTGCAATAACGTTGCCGAGCAACAACTATGTGCGAATTTCTGATCGGCGTAGAAATCTCTAAAAATGGATGTGATAGTGCTACTATTTTAGTGTGGAATTAAGTAATTTGACATTTGACAATTAAAAAAATGGTTCATTCGAGTAAGTTCATTCCCATTTAAATAAATTCAAAAGCACAGTTAATTACGATTTTGAGAGATAATTTGGATAATTCGCAGCCTGAATTTTAAAGGAATTGGATTCTTCAATTAATCCTGTATTTTTACTTAGTCTGCTATCTTTCTTCTTCATGTTCAACCTTTCGTGCAGTAGATGGCATATATTATATAAATGTTAATTTAAAGGCTGTAATATAGTACGTCCAAATTTTTACAGGGTATTCCAAAGAAAACTTCTGGTAACCCACAACAGAATGTTTCGGCTGATGATGTGATCGTGATTTCAGTGGAAAGGGGCATGAAGAATGACGCGTAGCCCTAAACCTACGAGAAGGGCGACGCCTAAATATATACAGGATAAATGCTGAGTACCAGATTGGCTGTCATCTCAAATAAATTTTTAGCGATAAGATGCGAGTGGCGGCTGGAGTTATTCAATCATAATGTTTAGTGCAAACAAAACACGACCAATTTCACTAGGAATCCTCAGAAGCCTATCGTTTAAATCTGTTCAGATGAAAAGTTAAACTAATCGTACAGATGCAAACATTACTTCAACCTATGTCGTATTCGTAAATTCAAACATATCGCGTAGTGTTTCTTTGTACTTAAGGAGGGTATTATTTATTCTTACTGTTATGGATATCTTCCAAAACTTTAACACTAAGATTGCGGGTAGCGATGTTGTTATCTACACATAGTTTAGTGCAAACTAAACCGGTACCATAACGCTTGGAGAGCACTTTTCAGTTCGACAATGCTATGTTTACATCTGTTGCGGACAGCTGCAGTATATTACGTACTGTATAAATATAGTTAGTTGCGCTAGTCTGACGTAATTTTGAACAAATTGTGGCAGGTATTGCGAACTTTCGGAAGGCACAATAAATTTTTACTGTTAGAGATTGCACAGAAGAGATCTGATCACTCAGCAATAACATATATTGTGTTACATTTCACAGTAACGTACAAAGGAAGCTACTACAGAATCGACTGCAACATAACAGATTCCAAATTGTCTTTCGTCAATCTATGCAGTAAGTAAGTCACATGTTTTGAATTTTTAAACAATTGAGAAACTTTGCTTGTTTTTCTCTAAGATAGAGACGGAAATGCACTAATGTAAGCTGATATAGAGTGAACGCTCTAATGAGCTGCCATCCTCAGTGAAACATGTCCAATTCCACGTCAAGTCAATTAGAACACAATGTCCTTATGCACAAGCCTGCTTCTTACTTCATAGGTTGTTATCCTCCATACTTGTGCTTTTCATAATCACGGTGGAAGTACTGACTTTGTTATTGGCGATTTTATGATACTCTGAAATAGGACAATAAATTCAACAGAAATATAGGTTCAATTAGAATGTAATTTCACCTCCAATAGAAAACTCAATGGCAATAGAACTGATGTCATGCATGTACAGTAATTAATTAACTATTAATCCAAGTATCTTATTTTGATTTTATTACTGCACGGAGTAAGTATACAATTACTTTGTTTTGTTCAGAAAGAAATATCTAAATAATGTGAAATATTATTATTTTACTTTCTATCATTTTGAATTTAACCTTTATCCCTAATATTCAAATGCACTAATATGGTGTATTGTTATTTGTGTTCAAATGTTTAAGTCATGTGCGAAGGGCGAAAATCTGAAAGATAACAAGTGAAGTTTTAACAGCCTCTGATGAAATTATAAATTAGTAATGAAGGAAAAACAGAATACACAAATATTACTAATTTTAATTACCATGCCTAAAACTCACCGCAGAATAATAGTTGTGACCCTGCTTAAGTGCTAGAGCAAATTCCGATGAAGTAAAACAATTAGTTTCATAATATAACAAATGAATTACCTCTGCTTTCGGAATATTCGTACACACAACAATACTTGCAATAACGTTGCCGAGCAACAACTATGTGCGAATTTCTTATCGAATTAGAAATCTCTAAAACTGGATGTGATAGTGCAACTATTTTAGTGTGGAAATAGGTAATTTGACATTTGACAATAAAAAAAAAATGGTTCATTCGTGTAAGTTCATTCTCAATTCAATGAATTCAAAAGCACAGTTAATTTCGATTATGAGAGATAATTTGGATAATTCGCAGCCTGAATTTTAAAGGAATTGGATTCTTCAATTAATCCTTTATTTTAACTTACTCTGCTATATTTCGCCCTCATGTTCAACATTTCGTGCAGTAGATGGCATATATTATATAAGTATTAATATAATGACTGTAATATAGTACGTCCAACTTTTTACAGGGTATTCCAAAGAAAACTGCTGGTAGCCCACGACAGAATGTATCGGTTGTTGATGTGATCGTGAATTCAGTGGAAAGGGGCATGAAGAAGGACGTGTAGGACTGCACCTACGAGAAGAGCGACGCCTAAATATAAATAGGATATATGCTGAGTAACAGATTGGCAGTCTTCATAAATAAATTTTTTGCGATAAGGTGCGAGTGGCGGCTGGAGTTATTCAATCATAATGTTTAGTGCAAACAAAACACGACCAATTTCACTAGGAATCCCCAGAAGGCTATCGTCTAGATCTGTTCAGATGAAAAGTTAAACTAATCGTACAGATGCAAAAATTACTTCAACCTATGTCGTATTCGTAAATTCAAACATATCGCGTAGGGTTTCTTGCTAATTAAGGAGGGTATTATTCATTCTTACTGTTACGGATACCTTCCAAAACTTTAACACTAAGATTGAGGGTAGAGGTGCTTTTATCTACACATAGTTTAGTGCAAACTAAACCGGTACCATAACTCTTGGAGAGGACTTTTCGGTTCGACAATGCTATGTTTACATCTGTTGCAGACAGCAGCATTAAATTACGTACTGTATAAATATAGTTAGTTGCGATAGTCTGACGTAATTTTGAACAAATTGTGGCGGGTATTGCGTACTTACGGTAGGCACAATACATTTTTACTGTTAGATATTGCACAAAAGAGATATCTGATCACTCAGCAATAACATATATTGCGTTACATTTCACAGTAACCTACAAATAAAGCTACTACAGAATCGACTGCAACATAACAGATGCCAAATTGTCTTTCGTCAATCTATGCAGTAAGTAAGTCACATGTTTTGAATTTTTAAAGAATTGAGATACTTTTCTTGTTTTTCTCTAAGATAGAGACGGAAATACACTAATGAAAGCTGATACAGAATGAACGCTCAAATGAGCTGCCATCCTCAGTGAAACATGTCCAATTCCACGTCAAGTCAATTAGGACACAATGTCCTTATGCACAAACTTACTTCTTACTTCATAGGTTGTTATCCTCCATACTTGTGCCTTTCATAATCACGGTGGAAGTACTGACTTTGTTATTGGCGATTTTATGATACTCTGAAATAGGTTCAATTAGAATGTAATTTCACCTCCAATAGAAAACTCAATGGCAATAGAACTGATGTCATGCATGTGCAGTAATTAATTAAATATTAATCCAAGTATCTTATTTTGATTTTATTACTGCACGGAGTAAGTATACAATTACTTTATTTTGATCAGAAAGAAATATCTAAATAATGTGAAATATTATTATTTTACTTTCTATCATTGTGAATTTAACCTTTATCCCTAATATCCAAATGCACTAATATGGTGTATTGTTATTTGTGTTTAATGTTTAAGTCATGCACGAAGGGCGAAAGTCTGAAAGATAACAAGTGAAGCTTTAACATCCTCTGATGAAATTATAAATTAGTAATGAAGGAAAAACAGAATACACAAATATTACTAATTTTAATGACCATGCCTAAAACTCACCGCAGAATAATAGTTGGTACCCTCCTTAAGTGCTAGAGGAAAATTCCGATGAAGTAAAACAATTAGTTTCATAATATAACAAATGAATCACCTCTGCTTTCGTAATATTGGTACACACAACAATACTTGCAATAACGTTGCCGAGCAACAACTATGTGCGAATTTCTGATGTGGCGTAGAAATCTCTAAAAATGGATGTGATAGTGCTACTATTTTAGTGTGGAATTAGGTAATTTGACATTTGACAATTAAAAAAATGGTTCATTCGAGTAAGTTCATTCCCATTTAAATAAATTCAAAAGCACAGTTAATTTCGATTTTGAGAGATAATTTGGATAATTCGCATCCTGAATTTTAAAGGAATTGGATTCTTCAATTAATCCTGAATTTTTACTTAGTCTGCTATATTTCTTCTTCATGTTCAACCTTTCGTGCAGTAGATGGCATATATTATATAAATGTTAATTTAATGGCTGTAATATAGTACGTCCAAATTGTTACAGGGTATTCCAAAGAAAACATCTGATAGCCCACAACAGAATGTTTCGGCTGATGATGTGATCGTGAATTCAGTGGAAAGGGGCATGAAGAATTACGCGTAGCCCTAACCTACGAGAAAGGGCGACGCCTAAATATATACAGGATATATGCTGAGTACCAGATTGGCTGTCATCTCAAATAAATTTTTAGTGATAAGATGCGAGTGGCGGCTGGAGTTATTCAATCATAATGTTTAGTGCAAACAAAACACGACCAATTTCACTAGGAATCCTCAGAAGGCTATCGTTTAAATCTGTTTAGATGGAAAGTTAAACTAATCGTACAGATGCAAAAATTACTTCAACCTATGTCGTATTCGTAAATTCAAACATAACGCGTAGTGTTTCTTTGTACTTAAGGAGTGTATTATTTATTCTTACTGGTATGGATATCTTCCAAAACTTTAACATTAAGATTGCGGGTAGCGATGTTGTTATCTACACATAGATTAGTGCAAACTAAACCGGTACCATAACTCTTTGAGAGGACTTTTCAGTTCGACAATGCCACGTTTACATCTGTTTCCGACAGCTGCAGTAACATACGTACTGTATAAATATAGTTAGTTGCACTAGTCTGACGTAATTTTCAACAAATAGTGGCGTGTATTGCGTACATACGGAAGGCACAATAAATTTTTACTGTTAGAGATTGCACAAAAGAGATATCTGATCACTCAGCAATAACATATACTGTGTTACTTTTCACAGTAATTTACAAAAAAAAAAAGCTACTACAGAATCGACTGCAACATAACAGATGCCAAATCGTCTTTCATCAATCTATGCAGTAAGTAGGTCACATGTTTTGAATTTTTAAGGAATTGAGAAACTTTGCTTGTTTTTCTCTAAGATAGAGACGGAAATGCACTAATGAAAGCTGATATAGAGTGAACGCTCAAATGATCTGCCATCCTCAGTGAAACATGTCCAATTCCACGTCAAGTCAATTAGAACACAATGTCCTTATGCACAAGCCTGCTTCTTACTTCATAGGTTGTTATCCTCCATACTTCTGAGTTTCATAATCACTGTGGAAGTACTGACTTTGTTATTGCCGATTTTATGATACTCTGAAATAGGGCAATAAATTTAACAGAAATATAGGTTCAATTAGAATGTAATTTCACCTCCAATAGAAAACTCAATAGTAATAGATGGCAATAGAACTGATGTCATGCATGTACAGTAAATAATAAACTATTAATCCAAGTCTCTTATTTTGATTTTATTACTCCATGGAGTAAGTATACAATTACTTTGTTTTGATCAGAAAGAAATATCTAAATAATGTGAAATATTATTATTTTTCTTTCTAGCATTTTGAGTTTAACCTTTATTCCTAATATTCGAAAGCACTAATATGGTGTATTGTTATTTGTGTTAAATGTTTAAGTCTTGTACGAAGGGGGAAAATCTGAAAGATAACAAGTGAAGCTTTATCATCCTCTGATGAAATTATAAATTAGTAATGAAGGAAAAACAGAATACACAAATATTACAAATTTTAATGACCATGCCTAAAACTCACCGCAGAATAATAGTTGGTACCCTCCTTAAGTGCTAGAGGAAAATTCCGATGAAGTAAAGCAATTAGTTTCATAATATAACAAATGAATCACCTCTGCTTTCGTAATATTGGTACACACAACAATACTTGCAATAACGTTGCCGAGCAACAACTATGTGCGAATTTCTGATCGGCGTAGAAATCTCTAAAAATGGATGTGATAGTGCTACTATTTTAGTGTGGAATTAAGTAATTTGACATTTGACAATTAAAAAAATGGTTCATTCGAGTAAGTTCATTCCCATTTAAATAAATTCAAAAGCACAGTTAATTACGATTTTGAGAGATAATTTGGATAATTCGCAGCCTGAATTTTAAAGGAATTGGATTCTTCAATTAATCCTGTATTTTTACTTAGTCTGCTATCTTTCTTCTTCATGTTCAACCTTTCGTGCAGTAGATGGCATATATTATATAAATGTTAATTTAAAGGCTGTAATATAGTACGTCCAAATTTTTACAGGGTATTCCAAAGAAAACTTCTGGTAACCCACAACAGAATGTTTCGGCTGATGATGTGATCGTGATTTCAGTGGAAAGGGGCATGAAGAATGACGCGTAGCCCTAAACCTACGAGAAGGGCGACGCCTAAATATATACAGGATAAATGCTGAGTACCAGATTGGCTGTCATCTCAAATAAATTTTTAGCGATAAGATGCGAGTGGCGGCTGGAGTTATTCAATCATAATGTTTAGTGCAAACAAAACACGACCAATTTCACTAGGAATCCTCAGAAGCCTATCGTTTAAATCTGTTCAGATGAAAAGTTAAACTAATCGTACAGATGCAAACATTACTTCAACCTATGTCGTATTCGTAAATTCAAACATATCGCGTAGTGTTTCTTTGTACTTAAGGAGGGTATTATTTATTCTTACTGTTATGGATATCTTCCAAAACTTTAACACTAAGATTGCGGGTAGCGATGTTGTTATCTACACATAGTTTAGTGCAAACTAAACCGGTACCATAACGCTTGGAGAGCACTTTTCAGTTCGACAATGCTATGTTTACATCTGTTGCGGACAGCTGCAGTATATTACGTACTGTATAAATATAGTTAGTTGCGCTAGTCTGACGTAATTTTGAACAAATTGTGGCAGGTATTGCGAACTTTCGGAAGGCACAATAAATTTTTACTGTTAGAGATTGCACAGAAGAGATCTGATCACTCAGCAATAACATATATTGTGTTACATTTCACAGTAACGTACAAAGGAAGCTACTACAGAATCGACTGCAACATAACAGATTCCAAATTGTCTTTCGTCAATCTATGCAGTAAGTAAGTCACATGTTTTGAATTTTTAAACAATTGAGAAACTTTGCTTGTTTTTCTCTAAGATAGAGACGGAAATGCACTAATGTAAGCTGATATAGAGTGAACGCTCTAATGAGCTGCCATCCTCAGTGAAACATGTCCAATTCCACGTCAAGTCAATTAGAACACAATGTCCTTATGCACAAGCCTGCTTCTTACTTCATAGGTTGTTATCCTCCATACTTGTGCTTTTCATAATCACGGTGGAAGTACTGACTTTGTTATTGGCGATTTTATGATACTCTGAAATAGGACAATAAATTCAACAGAAATATAGGTTCAATTAGAATGTAATTTCACCTCCAATAGAAAACTCAATGGCAATAGAACTGATGTCATGCATGTACAGTAATTAATTAACTATTAATCCAAGTATCTTATTTTGATTTTATTACTGCACGGAGTAAGTATACAATTACTTTGTTTTGTTCAGAAAGAAATATCTAAATAATGTGAAATATTATTATTTTACTTTCTATCATTTTGAATTTAACCTTTATCCCTAATATTCAAATGCACTAATATGGTGTATTGTTATTTGTGTTCAAATGTTTAAGTCATGTGCGAAGGGCGAAAATCTGAAAGATAACAAGTGAAGTTTTAACAGCCTCTGATGAAATTATAAATTAGTAATGAAGGAAAAACAGAATACACAAATATTACTAATTTTAATTACCATGCCTAAAACTCACCGCAGAATAATAGTTGTGACCCTGCTTAAGTGCTAGAGCAAATTCCGATGAAGTAAAACAATTAGTTTCATAATATAACAAATGAATTACCTCTGCTTTCGGAATATTCGTACACACAACAATACTTGCAATAACGTTGCCGAGCAACAACTATGTGCGAATTTCTTATCGAATTAGAAATCTCTAAAACTGGATGTGATAGTGCAACTATTTTAGTGTGGAAATAGGTAATTTGACATTTGACAATAAAAAAAAAATGGTTCATTCGTGTAAGTTCATTCTCAATTCAATGAATTCAAAAGCACAGTTAATTTCGATTATGAGAGATAATTTGGATAATTCGCAGCCTGAATTTTAAAGGAATTGGATTCTTCAATTAAACCTGAATTTTTACTTAGTCTGCTATATTTCGTCTTCATGTTCAACCTTTCGTGCAGTAGATGATATATACTGTATTATATCAATGTTAATTTAATGGCTGTAATATAGTACGTCCAACTTTTTACAGGGTATTCCAAAGAAAACTTCTGGTAGCCCACAAAAGAATGTATCGGCTGATGATGTGAACGTGAATTACGTGGAAAGGGGCATGAAGAATAACGAGTAGGCCTACACATTCGAGAAGGGCGACGCCTAAATATAAATAGGATATATGCTTAGTAACAGATTGGCAGTCTTCACAAATATATCTTTAGTGATAAGATGCGAGTTGCGGCTGGAGTTATTCAATCATAATGTTTAGTGCAAACAAAACACGACCAATTTTACTAGGAATCCCCAGAAGGCTATCGTCTAGATCTATTTAGATGAAATTTAAACTAATCGTACAGATGCAAAAATTACTTCAACCTATGTCGTATTCGTAAATTTAAACATATCGCGTAGTGTTTCTTTGTACTTAAGGAGGGTATTATTTATTCTTACTGTTACAGATATCTTCCAAAACTTTAACACTAAGATTGCGGGTAGCGATGTTGTTATCTACACATAGTTTAGTGCAAACTAAACCGGTACCATATCTCTTGGAGAGGACTTTTCGGTTCGACAATCCTATGTTTACATCTGTTGCCGCCAGCTGCAGTAACATACGTACTGTATAAATATGGCTAGTTGCGCTAGTCTGACGTAATTTTCAACAAATAGTGGCGTGTATTGCGTACTTACGGAAGGCACAATACATTTTTACTGTTAGAGATTGCACAAAAGAGATATCTGATCACTCAACAATAACATATACTGTGTTACTTTTCACAGTAACTTACAAAGAAAGCTACTACAGAATCGACTGCAACATAACAGATTCCAAATTGTCTTTCGTCAATCTATGCAGTAAGTAACTCACATGTTTTGAATTTTTAAAGAATTGAGAAAATTTCCTGATTTTTCTCTAAGATAGAGACGGAAATGCACTAATGAAAGCTGATATAGAGTGAACGCTCTAATGAGCTCCCATCCTCAGTGAAACATGTCCAATTCCACGTCAAGTCAATTAGAACACAATGTCCTTATGCACAAGCCTGCTTCTTACTTCATAGGTTGTTATCCTCCATACTTGTGCCTTTCATAATCACGGTGGAAGTACTGACTTTGTTATTGGCGATTTTATGATACTCTGAAATAGGACAATAAATTCAACAGAAATATAGGTTCAATTAGAATGTAATTTCACCTCCAATAGAAAACTCAATGGCAATAGAACTGATGTCATGCATGTACAGTAAATATTTAACTATTAATCCAAGTATCTTATTTTGATTTTATTACTGCACGGAGTAAATTTACAATTACTTTGTTTTGATCAGAAAGAAATATCTAATTAATGTGAAATATTATTATTTTACTTTCTATCATTTTGAATTTAACCTTTATCCCTAATATTCAAATGCACTAATATGGTGTATTGTTATTTGTGTTCAAATGTTTAAGTCATGTGCGAAGGGCGAAAATCTGAAAGATAACAAGTGAAGTTTTAACATCCTCTGATGAAATTATAAATTAGTAATGAAGAAAAAAACAGAATACACAAATATTACTAATTTTAATTACCATGCCTAAAACTCACCGCAGAATAATAGTTGTGACCCTACTTAAGTGCTAGAGCAAATTCCGATGAAGTAAAACAATTAGTTTCATAATATAACAAATGAATTACCTCTGCTTTCGGAATATTGGTACACACAACAATACTTGCAATAACGTTGCCGAGCAACAACTATGTGCGAATTTCTTATCGAATTAGAAATCTCTAAAACTGGATGTGATAGTGCAACTATTTTAGTGTGGAATTAGGTAATTTGACATTTGACAATAAAAAAAAATATTTCATTCGTGTAAGTTCATTCTCAATTCAATGAATTCAAAAGCACAGTTAATTTCGATTATGAGAGAAAATTTGGATAATTCGCAGCATGAATTTTAAAGGAATTGGATTCTTCAATTAATCCTTTATTTTAACTTACTCTGCTATATTTCGCCCTCATGTTCAACATTTCGTGCAGTAGATGGCATATATTATATAAATATTAATATAATGGCTGTAATATAGTACGTCCAACTTTTTACAGGGTATTCCAAAGAAAACTGCTGGTAGCCCACGACAGAATGTATCGGTTGTTGATGTGATCGTGAATTCAGTGGAAAGGGGCATGAAGAAGGACGTGTAGGACTGCACCTACGAGAGGAGCGACGCCTAAATATAAATAGGTTATATGCTGAGTAACAGATTGGCAGTCTTCACAAATAAATTTTTTGCGATAAGGTGCGAGTGGCGGCTGGAGTTATTCAATCATAATGTTTAGTGCAAACGAAACACGACCAATTTCACTAGGAATCCCCAGAAGGCTATCCTCTAGATCTGTTCAGATGAAAAGTTAAACTAATCGTACAGATGCAAAAATTACTTCAACCTATGTCGTATTCGTAAATTCAAACATATCGCGTAGTGTTTCTTTGTACTTAAGGAGGGTATTATTTATTCTTACTGTTATGGATATCTTCCAAAACTTTAACACTAAGATTGCGGGTAGCGATGTTGTTATCTACACATAGTTTAGTGCAAACTAAACCGGTACCATAACGCTTGGAGAGGACTTTTCAGTTCGACAATGCTATGTTTACATCTGTTGCGGACAGCTGCAGTAAATTACGTACTGTATAAATATAGTTAGTTGCGCTAGTCTGACGTAATTTTGAACAAATTGTGGCAGGTATTGCAGGTATTGCGAACAATAAATTTTTACTGTTAGAGATTGCACAGAAGAGATATCTGATCACTCAGCAATAACATATATTGTGTTACATTTCACAGTAACGTACAAAGGAAGCTACTACAGAATCGACTGCAACATAACAGATGCCAAATTGTCTTTCGTCAATCTATGCAGTAAGTAAGTCACATGTTTTGAATTTTTAAACAATTGAGAAACTTTGCTTGTTTTTCTCTAAGATAGAGACGGAAATGCACTAATGTAAGCTGATATAGAGTGAACGCTCTAATGAGCTCCCATCCTCAGTGAAACATGTCCAATTCCACGTCAAGTCAATTAGAACACAATGTCCTTATGCACAAGCCTGCTTCTTACTTCATAGGTTGTTATCCTCCATACTTGTGCCTTTCATAATCACGGTGGTAGTACTGACTTTGTTATTGGCGATTTTATGATACTCTGAAATAGGACAATAAATTCAACAGAAATATAGGTTCAATTAGAATGTAATTTCACCTCCAATAGAAAACTCAATGGCAATAGAACTGATGTCATGCATGTACAGTAATTAATTAACTATTAATCCAAGTATCTTATTTTGATTTTATTACTGCACGGAGTAAGTATACAATTACTTTGTTTTGTTCAGAAAGAAATATCTAAATAATGTGAAATATTATTATTTTACTTTCTATCATTTTGAATTTAACCTTTATCCCTAATATTCAAATGCACTAATATGGTGTATTGTTATTTGTGTTCAAATGTTTAAGTCATGTGCGAAGGGCGAAAATGTGAAAGATAACAAGTGAAGTTTTAACAGCCTCTGATGAAATTATAAATTAGTAATGAAGGAAAAACAGAATAAACAAATATTACTCATTTTAATTACCATGCCTAAAACTCACCGCAGAATAATAGTTGTGACCCTGCTTAAGTGCTAGAGGCAAATTCCGATGAAGTAAAACAATTAGTTTCATAATATAACAAATGAATTACCTCTGCTTTCGGAATATTGGTACACACAACAATACTTGCAATAACGTTGCCGAGCAACAACTATGTGCGAATTTCTTATCGAATTAGAAATCTCTAAAACTGGATGTGATAGTGCAACTATTTTAGTGTGGAATTAGCTAATTTGACATTTGACAATAAAAAAAAAAAAAGGTTCATTCGTGTAAGTTCATTCTCAATTCAATCAATTCAAAAGCACAGTTAATTTCGATTATGAGAGATAATTTGGATAATTCGCAGCCTGAATTTTAAAGGAATTGGATTCTTCAATTAATCCTGTATTTTTACTTAGTCTGCTATATTTCTTCTTCATGTTCAACCTTTCGTGCAGTAGATGGCATATATTATATAAATGTTAATTTAAAGGCTGTAATATAGTACGTCCAAATTTTTACAGGGTATTCCAACGAAAACTTCTGGTAGCCCACAAAAGAATGTATCGGCTGATGATGTGAACGTGAATTCAGTGGAAAGGGGCATGAAGAAGGACGTGTAGGACTGCACCTACGAGAGGAGCGACGCCTAAATATAAATAGGTTATATGCTGAGTAACAGATTGGCAGTCTTCACAAATAAATTTTTTGCGATAAGGTGCGAGTGGCGGCTGGAGTTATTCAATCATAATGTTTAGTGCAAACGAAACACGACCAATTTCACTAGGAATCCCCAGAAGGCTATCCTCTAGATCTGTTCAGATGAAAAGTTAAACTAATCGTACAGATGCAAAATTTACTTCAACCTATGTCGTATTCGTAAATTCAAACATATCGCGTAGTGTTTCTTTGTACTTAAGGAGGGTATTATTCATTCTTACTGTTACGGATACCTTCCAAAACTTTAACACTAAGATTGAGGGTAGAGGTGCTTTTATCTACACATAGTTTAGTGCAAACTAAACCGGTACCATAACTCTTGGAGAGGACTTTTCGGTTCGACAATGCTATGTTTACATCTGTTGCAGACAGCAGCATTAAATTACGTACTGTATAAATATAGTTAGTTGCGATAGTCTGACGTAATTTTGAACAAATTGTGGCGGGTATTGCGTACTTACGGTAGGCACAATACATTTTTACTGTTAGATATTGCACAAAAGAGATATCTGATCACTCAGCAATAACATATATTGCGTTACATTTCACAGTAACCTACAAATAAAGCTACTACAGAATCGACTGCAACATAACAGATGCCAAATTGTCTTTCGTCAATCTATGCAGTAAGTAAGTCACATGTTTTGAATTTTTAAAGAATTGAGATACTTTTCTTGTTTTTCTCTAAGATAGAGACGGAAATACACTAATGAAAGCTGATACAGAATGAACGCTCAAATGAGCTGCCATCCTCAGTGAAACATGTCCAATTCCACGTCAAGTCAATTAGGACACAATGTCCTTATGCACAAACTTACTTCTTACTTCATAGGTTGTTATCCTCCATACTTGTGCCTTTCATAATCACGGTGGAAGTACTGACTTTGTTATTGGCGATTTTATGATACTCTGAAATAGGTTCAATTAGAATGTAATTTCACCTCCAATAGAAAACTCAATGGCAATAGAACTGATGTCATGCATGTGCAGTAATTAATTAAATATTAATCCAAGTATCTTATTTTGATTTTATTACTGCACGGAGTAAGTATACAATTACTTTATTTTGATCAGAAAGAAATATCTAAATAATGTGAAATATTATTATTTTACTTTCTATCATTGTGAATTTAACCTTTATCCCTAATATCCAAATGCACTAATATGGTGTATTGTTATTTGTGTTTAATGTTTAAGTCATGCACGAAGGGCGAAAGTCTGAAAGATAACAAGTGAAGCTTTAACATCCTCTGATGAAATTATAAATTAGTAATGAAGGAAAAACAGAATACACAAATATTACTAATTTTAATGACCATGCCTAAAACTCACCGCAGAATAATAGTTGGTACCCTCCTTAAGTGCTAGAGGAAAATTCCGATGAAGTAAAACAATTAGTTTCATAATATAACAAATGAATCACCTCTGCTTTCGTAATATTGGTACACACAACAATACTTGCAATAACGTTGCCGAGCAACAACTATGTGCGAATTTCTGATGTGGCGTAGAAATCTCGAAAAATGGATGTGATAGTGCTACTATTTTAGTGTGGAATTAGGTAATTTGACATTTGACAATTAAAAAAATGGTTCATTCGAGTAAGTTCATTCCCATTTAAATAAATTCAAAAGCACAGTTAATTTCGATTTTGAGAGATAATTTGGATAATTCGCATCCTGAATTTTAAAGGAATTGGATTCTTCAATTAATCCTGAATTTTTACTTAGTCTGCTATATTTCTTCTTCATGTTCAACCTTTCGTGCAGTAGATGGCATATATTATATAAATGTTAATTTAATGGCTGTAATATAGTACGTCCAAATTGTTACAGGGTATTCCAAAGAAAACATCTGATAGCCCACAACAGAATGTTTCGGCTGATGATGTGATCGTGAATTCAGTGGAAAGGGGCATGAAGAATTACGCGTAGCCCTAACCTACGAGAAAGGGCGACGCCTAAATATATACAGGATATATGCTGAGTACCAGATTGGCTGTCATCTCAAATAAATTTTTAGTGATAAGATGCGAGTGGCGGCTGGAGTTATTCAATCATAATGTTTAGTGCAAACAAAACACGACCAATTTCACTAGGAATCCTCAGAAGGCTATCGTTTAAATCTGTTTAGATGGAAAGTTAAACTAATCGTACAGATGCAAAAATTACTTCAACCTATGTCGTATTCGTAAATTCAAACATAACGCGTAGTGTTTCTTTGTACTTAAGGAGTGTATTATTTATTCTTACTGGTATGGATATCTTCCAAAACTTTAACATTAAGATTGCGGGTAGCGATGTTGTTATCTACACATAGATTAGTGCAAACTAAACCGGTACCATAACTCTTTGAGAGGACTTTTCAGTTCGACAATGCCACGTTTACATCTGTTTCCGACAGCTGCAGTAACATACGTACTGTATAAATATAGTTAGTTGCACTAGTCTGACGTAATTTTCAACAAATAGTGGCGTGTATTGCGTACATACGGAAGGCACAATAAATTTTTACTGTTAGAGATTGCACAAAAGAGATATCTGATCACTCAGCAATAACATATACTGTGTTACTTTTCACAGTAATTTACAAAAAAAAAAAGCTACTACAGAATCGACTGCAACATAACAGATGCCAAATCGTCTTTCATCAATCTATGCAGTAAGTAGGTCACATGTTTTGAATTTTTAAGGAATTGAGAAACTTTGCTTGTTTTTCTCTAAGATAGAGACGGAAATGCACTAATGAAAGCTGATATAGAGTGGACGCTCAAATGATCTGCCATCCTCAGTGAAACATGTCCAATTCCACGTCAAGTCAATTAGAACACAATGTCCTTATGCACAAGCCTGCTTCTTACTTCATAGGTTGTTATCCTCCATACTTCTGAGTTTCATAATCACTGTGGAAGTACTGACTTTGTTATTGCCGATTTTATGATACTCTGAAATAGGGCAATAAATTTAACAGAAATATAGGTTCAATTAGAATGTAATTTCACCTCCAATAGAAAACTCAATAGTAATAGATGGCAATAGAACTGATGTCATGCATGTACAGTAAATAATAAACTATTAATCCAAGTCTCTTATTTTGATTTTATTACTCCATGGAGTAAGTATACAATTACTTTGTTTTGATCAGAAAGAAATATCTAAATAATGTGAAATATTATTATTTTTCTTTCTAGCATTTTGAGTTTAACCTTTATTCCTAATATTCGAAAGCACTAATATGGTGTATTGTTATTTGTGTTAAATGTTTAAGTCTTGTACGAAGGGGGAAAATCTGAAAGATAACAAGTGAAGCTTTATCATCCTCTGATGAAATTATAAATTAGTAATGAAGGAAAAACAGAATACACAAATATTACAAATTTTAATGACCATGCCTAAAACTCACCGCAGAATAATAGTTGGTACCCTCCTTAAGTGCTAGAGGAAAATTCCGATGAAGTAAAGCAATTAGTTTCATAATATAACAAATGAATCACCTCTGCTTTCGTAATATTGGTACACACAACAATACTTGCAATAACGTTGCCGAGCAACAACTATGTGCGAATTTCTGATCGGCGTAGAAATCTCTAAAAATGGATGTGATAGTGCTACTATTTTAGTGTGGAATTAAGTAATTTGACATTTGACAATTAAAAAAATGGTTCATTCGAGTAAGTTCATTCCCATTTAAATAAATTCAAAAGCACAGTTAATTACGATTTTGAGAGATAATTTGGATAATTCGCAGCCTGAATTTTAAAGGAATTGGATTCTTCAATTAATCCTGTATTTTTACTTAGTCTGCTATCTTTCTTCTTCATGTTCAACCTTTCGTGCAGTAGATGGCATATATTATATAAATGTTAATTTAAAGGCTGTAATATAGTACGTCCAAATTTTTACAGGGTATTCCAAAGAAAACTTCTGGTAACCCACAACAGAATGTTTCGGCTGATGATGTGATCGTGATTTCAGTGGAAAGGGGCATGAAGAATGACGCGTAGCCCTAAACCTACGAGAAGGGCGACGCCTAAATATATACAGGATAAATGCTGAGTACCAGATTGGCTGTCATCTCAAATAAATTTTTAGCGATAAGATGCGAGTGGCGGCTGGAGTTATTCAATCATAATGTTTAGTGCAAACAAAACACGACCAATTTCACTAGGAATCCTCAGAAGCCTATCGTTTAAATCTGTTCAGATGAAAAGTTAAACTAATCGTACAGATGCAAACATTACTTCAACCTATGTCGTATTCGTAAATTCAAACATATCGCGTAGTGTTTCTTTGTACTTAAGGAGGGTATTATTTATTCTTACTGTTATGGATATCTTCCAAAACTTTAACACTAAGATTGCGGGTAGCGATGTTGTTATCTACACATAGTTTAGTGCAAACTAAACCGGTACCATAACGCTTGGAGAGCACTTTTCAGTTCGACAATGCTATGTTTACATCTGTTGCGGACAGCTGCAGTATATTACGTACTGTATAAATATAGTTAGTTGCGCTAGTCTGACGTAATTTTGAACAAATTGTGGCAGGTATTGCGAACTTTCGGAAGGCACAATAAATTTTTACTGTTAGAGATTGCACAGAAGAGATCTGATCACTCAGCAATAACATATATTGTGTTACATTTCACAGTAACGTACAAAGGAAGCTACTACAGAATCGACTGCAACATAACAGATTCCAAATTGTCTTTCGTCAATCTATGCAGTAAGTAAGTCACATGTTTTGAATTTTTAAACAATTGAGAAACTTTGCTTGTTTTTCTCTAAGATAGAGACGGAAATGCACTAATGTAAGCTGATATAGAGTGAACGCTCTAATGAGCTGCCATCCTCAGTGAAACATGTCCAATTCCACGTCAAGTCAATTAGAACACAATGTCCTTATGCACAAGCCTGCTTCTTACTTCATAGGTTGTTATCCTCCATACTTGTGCTTTTCATAATCACGGTGGAAGTACTGACTTTGTTATTGGCGATTTTATGATACTCTGAAATAGGACAATAAATTCAACAGAAATATAGGTTCAATTAGAATGTAATTTCACCTCCAATAGAAAACTCAATGGCAATAGAACTGATGTCATGCATGTACAGTAATTAATTAACTATTAATCCAAGTATCTTATTTTGATTTTATTACTGCACGGAGTAAGTATACAATTACTTTGTTTTGTTCAGAAAGAAATATCTAAATAATGTGAAATATTATTATTTTACTTTCTATCATTTTGAATTTAACCTTTATCCCTAATATTCAAATGCACTAATATGGTGTATTGTTATTTGTGTTCAAATGTTTAAGTCATGTGCGAAGGGCGAAAATCTGAAAGATAACAAGTGAAGTTTTAACAGCCTCTGATGAAATTATAAATTAGTAATGAAGGAAAAACAGAATACACAAATATTACTAATTTTAATTACCATGCCTAAAACTCACCGCAGAATAATAGTTGTGACCCTGCTTAAGTGCTAGAGCAAATTCCGATGAAGTAAAACAATTAGTTTCATAATATAACAAATGAATTACCTCTGCTTTCGGAATATTCGTACACACAACAATACTTGCAATAACGTTGCCGAGCAACAACTATGTGCGAATTTCTTATCGAATTAGAAATCTCTAAAACTGGATGTGATAGTGCAACTATTTTAGTGTGGAAATAGGTAATTTGACATTTGACAATAAAAAAAAAATGGTTCATTCGTGTAAGTTCATTCTCAATTCAATGAATTCAAAAGCACAGTTAATTTCGATTATGAGAGATAATTTGGATAATTCGCAGCCTGAATTTTAAAGGAATTGGATTCTTCAATTAAACCTGAATTTTTACTTAGTCTGCTATATTTCGTCTTCATGTTCAACCTTTCGTGCAGTAGATGATATATACTGTATTATATCAATGTTAATTTAATGGCTGTAATATAGTACGTCCAACTTTTTACAGGGTATTCCAAAGAAAACTTCTGGTAGCCCACAAAAGAATGTATCGGCTGATGATGTGAACGTGAATTACGTGGAAAGGGGCATGAAGAATAACGAGTAGGCCTACACATTCGAGAAGGGCGACGCCTAAATATAAATAGGATATATGCTTAGTAACAGATTGGCAGTCTTCACAAATATATCTTTAGTGATAAGATGCGAGTTGCGGCTGGAGTTATTCAATCATAATGTTTAGTGCAAACAAAACACGACCAATTTTACTAGGAATCCCCAGAAGGCTATCGTCTAGATCTATTTAGATGAAATTTAAACTAATCGTACAGATGCAAAAATTACTTCAACCTATGTCGTATTCGTAAATTTAAACATATCGCGTAGTGTTTCTTTGTACTTAAGGAGGGTATTATTTATTCTTACTGTTACAGATATCTTCCAAAACTTTAACACTAAGATTGCGGGTAGCGATGTTGTTATCTACACATAGTTTAGTGCAAACTAAACCGGTACCATATCTCTTGGAGAGGACTTTTCGGTTCGACAATCCTATGTTTACATCTGTTGCCGCCAGCTGCAGTAACATACGTACTGTATAAATATGGCTAGTTGCGCTAGTCTGACGTAATTTTCAACAAATAGTGGCGTGTATTGCGTACTTACGGAAGGCACAATACATTTTTACTGTTAGAGATTGCACAAAAGAGATATCTGATCACTCAACAATAACATATACTGTGTTACTTTTCACAGTAACTTACAAAGAAAGCTACTACAGAATCGACTGCAACATAACAGATTCCAAATTGTCTTTCGTCAATCTATGCAGTAAGTAACTCACATGTTTTGAATTTTTAAAGAATTGAGAAAATTTCCTGATTTTTCTCTAAGATAGAGACGGAAATGCACTAATGAAAGCTGATATAGAGTGAACGCTCTAATGAGCTCCCATCCTCAGTGAAACATGTCCAATTCCACGTCAAGTCAATTAGAACACAATGTCCTTATGCACAAGCCTGCTTCTTACTTCATAGGTTGTTATCCTCCATACTTGTGCCTTTCATAATCACGGTGGAAGTACTGACTTTGTTATTGGCGATTTTATGATACTCTGAAATAGGACAATAAATTCAACAGAAATATAGGTTCAATTAGAATGTAATTTCACCTCCAATAGAAAACTCAATGGCAATAGAACTGATGTCATGCATGTACAGTAAATATTTAACTATTAATCCAAGTATCTTATTTTGATTTTATTACTGCACGGAGTAAATTTACAATTACTTTGTTTTGATCAGAAAGAAATATCTAATTAATGTGAAATATTATTATTTTACTTTCTATCATTTTGAATTTAACCTTTATCCCTAATATTCAAATGCACTAATATGGTGTATTGTTATTTGTGTTCAAATGTTTAAGTCATGTGCGAAGGGCGAAAATCTGAAAGATAACAAGTGAAGTTTTAACATCCTCTGATGAAATTATAAATTAGTAATGAAGAAAAAAACAGAATACACAAATATTACTAATTTTAATTACCATGCCTAAAACTCACCGCAGAATAATAGTTGTGACCCTACTTAAGTGCTAGAGCAAATTCCGATGAAGTAAAACAATTAGTTTCATAATATAACAAATGAATTACCTCTGCTTTCGGAATATTGGTACACACAACAATACTTGCAATAACGTTGCCGAGCAACAACTATGTGCGAATTTCTTATCGAATTAGAAATCTCTAAAACTGGATGTGATAGTGCAACTATTTTAGTGTGGAATTAGGTAATTTGACATTTGACAATAAAAAAAAATATTTCATTCGTGTAAGTTCATTCTCAATTCAATGAATTCAAAAGCACAGTTAATTTCGATTATGAGAGAAAATTTGGATAATTCGCAGCATGAATTTTAAAGGAATTGGATTCTTCAATTAATCCTTTATTTTAACTTACTCTGCTATATTTCGCCCTCATGTTCAACATTTCGTGCAGTAGATGGCATATATTATATAAATATTAATATAATGGCTGTAATATAGTACGTCCAACTTTTTACAGGGTATTCCAAAGAAAACTGCTGGTAGCCCACGACAGAATGTATCGGTTGTTGATGTGATCGTGAATTCAGTGGAAAGGGGCATGAAGAAGGACGTGTAGGACTGCACCTACGAGAGGAGCGACGCCTAAATATAAATAGGTTATATGCTGAGTAACAGATTGGCAGTCTTCACAAATAAATTTTTTGCGATAAGGTGCGAGTGGCGGCTGGAGTTATTCAATCATAATGTTTAGTGCAAACGAAACACGACCAATTTCACTAGGAATCCCCAGAAGGCTATCCTCTAGATCTGTTCAGATGAAAAGTTAAACTAATCGTACAGATGCAAAAATTACTTCAACCTATGTCGTATTCGTAAATTCAAACATATCGCGTAGTGTTTCTTTGTACTTAAGGAGGGTATTATTTATTCTTACTGTTATGGATATCTTCCAAAACTTTAACACTAAGATTGCGGGTAGCGATGTTGTTATCTACACATAGTTTAGTGCAAACTAAACCGGTACCATAACGCTTGGAGAGGACTTTTCAGTTCGACAATGCTATGTTTACATCTGTTGCGGACAGCTGCAGTAAATTACGTACTGTATAAATATAGTTAGTTGCGCTAGTCTGACGTAATTTTGAACAAATTGTGGCAGGTATTGCAGGTATTGCGAACAATAAATTTTTACTGTTAGAGATTGCACAGAAGAGATATCTGATCACTCAGCAATAACATATATTGTGTTACATTTCACAGTAACGTACAAAGGAAGCTACTACAGAATCGACTGCAACATAACAGATGCCAAATTGTCTTTCGTCAATCTATGCAGTAAGTAAGTCACATGTTTTGAATTTTTAAACAATTGAGAAACTTTGCTTGTTTTTCTCTAAGATAGAGACGGAAATGCACTAATGTAAGCTGATATAGAGTGAACGCTCTAATGAGCTCCCATCCTCAGTGAAACATGTCCAATTCCACGTCAAGTCAATTAGAACACAATGTCCTTATGCACAAGCCTGCTTCTTACTTCATAGGTTGTTATCCTCCATACTTGTGCCTTTCATAATCACGGTGGTAGTACTGACTTTGTTATTGGCGATTTTATGATACTCTGAAATAGGACAATAAATTCAACAGAAATATAGGTTCAATTAGAATGTAATTTCACCTCCAATAGAAAACTCAATGGCAATAGAACTGATGTCATGCATGTACAGTAATTAATTAACTATTAATCCAAGTATCTTATTTTGATTTTATTACTGCACGGAGTAAGTATACAATTACTTTGTTTTGTTCAGAAAGAAATATCTAAATAATGTGAAATATTATTATTTTACTTTCTATCATTTTGAATTTAACCTTTATCCCTAATATTCAAATGCACTAATATGGTGTATTGTTATTTGTGTTCAAATGTTTAAGTCATGTGCGAAGGGCGAAAATGTGAAAGATAACAAGTGAAGTTTTAACAGCCTCTGATGAAATTATAAATTAGTAATGAAGGAAAAACAGAATAAACAAATATTACTCATTTTAATTACCATGCCTAAAACTCACCGCAGAATAATAGTTGTGACCCTGCTTAAGTGCTAGAGGCAAATTCCGAAGAAGTAAAACAATTAGTTTCATAATATAACAAATGAATTACCTCTGCTTTCGGAATATTGGTACACACAACAATACTTGCAATAACGTTGCCGAGCAACAACTATGTGCGAATTTCTTATCGAATTAGAAATCTCTAAAACTGGATGTGATAGTGCAACTATTTTAGTGTTGAATTAGCTAATTTGACATTTGACAATAAAAAAAAAAAAAGGTTCATTCGTGTAAGTTCATTCTCAATTCAATCAATTCAAAAGCACAGTTAATTTCGATTATGAGAGATAATTTGGATAATTCGCAGCCTGAATTTTAAAGGAATTGGATTCTTCAATTAATCCTGTATTTTTACTTAGTCTGCTATATTTCTTCTTCATGTTCAACCTTTCGTGCAGTAGATGGCATATATTATATAAATGTTAATTTAAAGGCTGTAATATAGTACGTCCAAATTTTTACAGGGTATTCCAACGAAAACTTCTGGTAGCCCACAAAAGAATGTATCGGCTGATGATGTGAACGTGAATTCAGTGGAAAGGGGCATGAAGAAGGACGTGTAGGACTGCACCTACGAGAGGAGCGACGCCTAAATATAAATAGGTTATATGCTGAGTAACAGATTGGCAGTCTTCACAAATAAATTTTTTGCGATAAGGTGCGAGTGGCGGCTGGAGTTATTCAATCATAATGTTTAGTGCAAACGAAACACGACCAATTTCACTAGGAATCCCCAGAAGGCTATCCTCTAGATCTGTTCAGATGAAAAGTTAAACTAATCGTACAGATGCAAAATTTACTTCAACCTATGTCGTATTCGTAAATTCAAACATATCGCGTAGTGTTTCTTTGTACTTAAGGAGGGTATTATTCATTCTTACTGTTACGGATACCTTCCAAAACTTTAACACTAAGATTGAGGGTAGAGGTGCTTTTATCTACACATAGTTTAGTGCAAACTAAACCGGTACCATAACTCTTGGAGAGGACTTTTCGGTTCGACAATGCTATGTTTACATCTGTTGCAGACAGCAGCATTAAATTACGTACTGTATAAATATAGTTAGTTGCGATAGTCTGACGTAATTTTGAACAAATTGTGGCGGGTATTGCGGACTTACGGTAGGCACAATACATTTTTACTGTTAGAGATTGCACAAATGAGATATCTGATCACTCAGCAATAACATATATTGCGTTACATTTCACAGTAACCTACAAATAAAGCTACTACAGAATCGACTGCAACATAACAGATGCCAAATTGTCTTTCGTCAATCTATGCAGTAAGTAAGTCACATGTTTTGAATTTTTAAAGAATTGAGATACTTTTCTTGTTTTTCTCTAAGATAGAGACGGAAATGCACTAATGAAAACTGATACAGAATGAACGCTCAAATGAGCTGCCATCCTCAGTGAAACATGTCCAATTCCACGTCAAGTCAATTAGAACACAATGTCCTTATGCACAAGCCTGCTTCTTACTTCATAAGTTGTTATCCTCCATACTTCTGAGTTTCATAATCACTGTGGAAGTACTGACTTTGTTATTGCCGATTTTATGATACTCTGAAATAGGGCAATAAATTTAACAGAAATATAGGTTCAATTAGAATGTAATTTCACCTCCAATAGAAAACTCAATAGTAATAGATGGCAATAGAACTGATGTCATGCATGTACAGTAAATAATAAACTATTAATCCAAGTCTCTTATTTTGATTTTATTACTCCATGGAGTAAGTATACAATTACTTTGTTTTGATCAGAAAGAAATATCTAAATAATGTGAAATATTATTATTTTCCTTTCTATCATTTTGAGTTTAACCTTTATTCCTAATATTCGAAAGCACTAATATGGTGTATTGTTATTTGTGTTAAATGTTTAAGTCTTGTACGAAGGGGGAAAATCTGAAAGATAACAAGTGAAGCCTTATCATCCACTGATGAAATTATAAATTAGTAATGAAGGAAAAACAAAATACACAAATATTACTAATTTTAATGACCATGCCTAAAACTCACCGCAGAATAATAGTTGGTACCCTCCTTAAGTGCTAGACGAAAATTCCGATGAAGTAAAACAATTAGTTTCATAATATAACAAATGAATCACCTCTGCTTTCGTAATATTGGTACACACAACAATTCTTGCAATAACGTTGCCGAGCAACAACTATGTGCGAATTTCTGATCGGCGTAGAAATCTCTAAAAATGGATGTGATAGTGCTACTATTTTAGTGTGGAATTAAGTAATTTGACATTTGACAATTAAAAAAATGGTTCATTCGAGTAAGTTCATTCCCATTTAAATAAATTCAAAAGCACAGTTAATTACGGTTTTGAGAGATAATTTGGATAATTCGCAGCCTGAATTTTAAAGGAATTGGATTCTTCAATTAATCCTGTATTTTTACTTAGTCTGCTATATTTCTTCTTCATGTTCAACCTTTCGTGCAGTAGATGGCATATATTATATAAATGTTAATTTAAAGGCTGTAATATAGTACGTCCAAATTTTTACAGGGTATTCCAAAGAAAACTTCTGGTAGCCCACAACAGAATGTTTCGGCTGATGATGTGATCGTGAATTCAGTGGAAAGGGGCATGAAGAATGACGCGTAGCCCTAAACCTACGAGAAGGGCGACGCCTAAATATATACAGGATAAATGCTGAGTACCAGATTGGCTGTCATCTCAAATAAATTTTTAGCGATAAGATGCGAGTGGCGGCTGGAGTTATTCAATCATAATGTTTAGTGCAAACAAAACACGACCAATTTCACTAGGAATCCTCAGAAGCCTATCGTTTAAATCTGTTTAGATGGAAAGTTAAACTAATCGTACAGATGCAAAAATTACTTCAACCTATGTCGTATTCGTAAATTCAAACATATCGCGTAGTGTTTCTTTGTACTTAAGGAGTGTATTATTTATTCTTACTGGTATGGATATCTTCCAAAACTTTAACATTAAGATTGCGGGTAGCGATGTTGTTATCTACACATAGATTAGTGCAAACTAAACCGGTACCATAACTCTTTGAGAGGACTTTTCGGTTCGACAATGCTATGTTTACATCTGTTGCCGACGGCTGCAGTAACATACGTACTGTATAAATATAGTTAGTTGCGCTAGTCTGACGTAATTTTCAACAAATAGTGGCGTGTATTGCGTACATACGGAAGGCACAATAATTTTTTACTGTTAGAGATTGCACAAAAGAGATATCTGATCACTCAGCAATAACATATACTGTGTTACTTTTCACAGTAATTTACAAAAAAAAGCTACTACAGAATCGACTGCAACATAACAGATGCCAAATTGTCTTTCATCAATCTATGCAGTAAGTAGGTCACATGTTTTGAATTTTTAAAGAATTGAGAAACTTTGCTTGTTTTTCTCTAAGATAGAGACGGAAATGCACTAATGAAATCTGATATAGAGTGAACGCTCAAATGAGCTGCCATCCTCAGTGAAACATGTCCAATTCCACGTCAAGTCAATTAGAACACAATGTCCTTATGCACAAGCCTGCTTCTTACTTCATAGGTTGTTATCCTCCATACTTGTGAGTTTCATAATCACTGTGGAAGTACTGACTTTGTTATTGGCGATTTTATGATACTCTGAAATAGGTTCAATTAGAATGTAATTTCACCTCCAATAGAAAACTCAATGGCAATAGAACTGATGTCATGCATGTACAGTAATTAATTAAATATTAATCCAAGTATCTTATTTTGATTTTATTACTTCACGGAGTAAGTATACAATTACTTTATTTTGATCAGAAAGAAATATCTAAATAATGTGAAATATTATTATTTTACTTTCTATCATTTTGAATTTAACCTTTATCCCTAATATCCAAATGCACTAATATGGTGTATTGTTATTTGTGTTTAATGTTTAAGTCATGCACGAAGGGCGAAAGTCTGAAAGATAACAAGTGAAGCTTTAACATCCTCTGATGAAATTATAAATTAGTAATGAAGGAAAAACAGAATACACAAATATTACTAATTTTAATGACCATGCCTAAAACTCACCGCAGAATAATAGTTGGTACCCTCCTTAAGTGCTAGAGGAAAATTCCGATGAAGTAAAACAATTAGTTTCATAATATAACAAATGAATCACCTCTGCTTTCGTAATATTGGTACACACAACAATACTTGCAATAACGTTGCCGAGCAACAACTATGTGCGAATTTCTGATTGGCGTAGAAATCTCTAAAAATGGATGTGATAGTGCTACTATTTTAGTGTGGAATTAAGTAATTTGACATTTGACAATTAAAAAAATGGTTCATTCGAGTAAGTTCATTCCCATTTAAATAAATTCAAAAGCAAAGTTAATTTCGATTTTGAGAGATAATTTGGATAATTAGCATCCTGAATTTTAAAGGAATTGGATTCTTCAATTAATCTTGTATTTTTACTTAGTCTGCTATATTTCTTCTTCATGTTCAACCTTTCGTGCAGTAGATGGCATATATTATATAAATGTTAATTTAATGGCTGTAATATAGTACGTCCAAATTTTTACAGGGTATTCCAAAGAAAACATCTGGTAGCCCACAACAGAATGTTTCGGCTGATGATGTGATCGTGAATTCAGTGGAAAGGGGCATGAAGAATGACGCGTAGCCCTAAACCTACGAGAAGGGCGACGCCTAAATATATACAGGATATATGCTGAGTACCAGATTGGCTGTCATCTCAAATAAATTTTTAGCGATAAGATGCGAGTGGCGGCTGGAGTTATTCAATCATAATGTTTAGTGCAAACAAAACACGACCAATTTCACTAGGAATCCTCAGAAGGCTATCGTTTAAATCTGTTTAGATGGAAAGTTAAATTAATCGTACAGATGCAAAAATTACTTCAACCTATGTCGTATTCGTAAATTCAAACATAACGCGTAGTGTTTCTTTGTACTTAAGGAGTGTATTATTTATTCTTACTGGTATGGATATCTTCCAAAACTTTAACATTAAGATTGCGGGTAGCGATGTTGTTATCTACACATAGATTAGTGCAAACTAAACCGGTACCATAACTCTTTGAGAGGACTTTTCGGTTCGACAATGCCATGTTTACATTTGTTTCCGACAGCTGCAGTAACATACGTACTGTATAAATATAGTTAGTTGCGCTAGTCTGACGTAATTTTCAACAAATAGTGGCGTGTATTGCGTACATACGGAAGGCACAATAAATTTTTACTGTTACAGATTGCACAAAAGAGATATCTGATCACTCACCAATAACATATACTGTGTTACTTTTCACAGTAATTTACAAAAAAAAAAAAGCTACTACAGAATCGACTGCAACATAACAGATGCCAAATTGTCTTTCATCAATCTATGCAGTAAGTAGGTCACATGTTTTGAATTTTTAAAGAATTGAGAAACTTTGCTTGTTTTTCTCTAAGATAGAGACGGAAATGCACTAATGAAAGCTGATATAGAGTGAACGCTCAAATGATCTGCCATCCTCAGTGAAACATGTCCAATTCCACGTCAAGTCAATTAGAACACAATGTCCTTATGCACAAGCCTGCTTCTTACTTCATAGGTTGTTATCCTCCATACTTGTGAGTTTCGTAATCACTGTGGAAGTACTGACTTTGTTATTGCCGATTTTATGATACTCTGAAATAGGGCAATAAATTTAACAGAAATATAGGTTCAATTAGAATGTAATTTCACCTCCAATAGAAAACTCAATAGTAATAGATGGCAATAGAACTGATGTCATGCATGTACAGTAAATAATAAACTATTAATCCAAGTCTCTTATTTTGATTTTATTACTCCATGGAGTAAGTATACAATTACTTTGTTTTGATCAGAAAGAATATCTAAATAATGTGAAATATTATTATTTTCCTTTCTATCATTTTAAGTTTAACCTTTATTCCTAATATTCGAAAGCACTAATATGGTGTATTGTTATTTGTGTTAAATGTTTAAGTCATGTACGAAGGGGGAAAATCTGAAAGATAACAAGTGAAGCTTTATCATCCTCTGATGAAATTATAAATTAGTAATGAAGGAAAAACAGAATACACAAATATTACAAATTTTAATGACCATGCCTAAAACTCACCGCAGAATAATAGTTGGTACCCTGCTTAAGTGCTAAAGGCAAATTCCGATGAAGTAAAACAATTAGTTTCATAATATAACAAATGAATCACCTCTGCTTTCGGAATATTGGTACACACAACAATACTTGCAATAACGTTGCCGAGCAACAACTATGTGCGGATTTCTTATCGACGTAGAAATCTCTAAAAATGGATGTGATAGTGCTACTATTTTAGTGTGGAATTAGGTAATTTGACATTTGACAATTAAAAAAAAAATGGTTCATTAGGTAAGATCTTTCCCATTTCAATAAATTCAAAGCACAATTAATTTCGATTTTCAGATTTAATTCGTATAATTCGCAGCCTGAATTTTAATGGAATTGGATTCTTCAATTAATCCTTCATTTTTACTTAGTCTGCTATATTTCGCCTTCATGTTCAACCTTTCGTGCAGTAGATGGCATATATTATATAAATGTTAATGTAATGGCTGTAATATAGTACGTCCAACTTTTCACAGGGTATTCCAAAGAAAACTTCTGGTAGCCCACAACAGAATGTATCGGCTGATGATGTGATCATGAATTCAGTGGAAAGGGGCATGAAGAATGACGCGTAGGCCTACACCTACGAGAAGGGCGACGCCTAAATATATAAAGGATATATGCTGAGTACCAGATTGGCTGTCATCTCAAACAAATTTTTAGCGATAAGATGCGAATGGCGGCTGGAGTTATTCAATCATAATGTTTAGTGCAAACAAAACACGACCAATTTAACTAGGAATCCCCAGAAGGCTATCGTTTAGATCTGTTTAGATGGAAAGTTAAACTAATCGTACAGATGCAAAAATTACTTCAACCTATGTCGTATTCGTAAATTCAAACATATCGCGTAGTGTTTCTTGCTACTTAAGGAGGGTTTTATTTATTCTTACTGTTAAGGATATTTTCCAAAACTTTAACACTAAGATTGCGGGTAGCGATGTTGTTTTCTACACATAGTTTAGTGCAAACTAAACCGGTACCATAACTCTTGAAGAGGACTTTTCGGTTCGACAATGCTATGTTTACATCTGTTGCCGACAGCTGCAGTAACATACGTACTGTATATATAGTTAGTTGCGCTAGTCTGACGTAATTTTCAACAAATAGTGGCGTGTATTGTGTACTTACGGAAGGCACAATACATTTATACTGTTAGAGATTGCACAAAAGAGATATATAGTCACTCAGCAATAACATATAATGTGTTACTTTTCACAGGAACTTACAAAGAAAGCTACTACAGAATCCACTGCAACATAACAGATGCCAAATTGTCTTTCGTCATTCTATGCAGTAGGTAAGTCACATGTTTTAAATTTTTAAAGAATTGAGAAACTTTGCTGGTTTTTCTCTAAGATAGAGACGGAAATGCACTAATGAAAGCCGATATAGAGTGAACGCTCAAATGAGCTGCCATCCTCAGTGAAACATGTCCAATTCCACGTCAAGTCAATTAGAACACAATGTCCTTATGCACAAGCCTGCTTCTTACTTCATAGGTTGTTATCCTCCATACTTGTGACTTTCATAATCACGGTGGAAGTACTGACTTTGTTATTAGCGATATTATGATGCTCTGAAATAGGACAATAAATTCAACAGAAATATAGGTTCAATTAGAATGAAATTTCACTTCCAATAGAAAACTCAATAGTAATAGATGGCAATAGAACTGATGGCATGCATGTACAGTAATTAATTAGCTATTAATCCAAGTCCCTTATTTTGATTTTATTACTCCACGGAGTAAGTATACAATTACTTTGTTTTGATCAGAAAGAAATATCTAAATAATGTGAAATATTATTATTTTACTTTCTATTATTTTGAGTTTAACCTTTATCCCTAATATTCAAATGGACTAATATGGTGTATTGTTATTTGTGTTCAAATGTTTAAGTCATGCACGAAGGGCGAAAATCTGAAAGATAACAAGTGAAGCTTTAAAATCCACTGATGAAATTATAAATTAGTAATGAAGGAAAAACAGAATACATAAATATTATTAATTTTAATGACCATGCCTAAAATTCACCGCAGAATAATAGTTGTGACCCTGCTTAAGTGCTAGAGGCAAATTCCGATGAAGTAAAACAATTAGTTTCATAATATAACAAATTAATCACCTCTGCTTTCGTAATATTGGAACACACAACAATACTTGCAATAACGTTGCCGAGTAACAACTATGTGCGAATTTTTGATCGACGTAGAAATCTCTAAAAATGGATGTGATAGTGCTACTATTTTAGTGTGGAATTAGGTATTTTGACATTTGACAATTTAAAAAAATGGTTCATTCGAGTAAGTTCATTCCCATTTCAATAAATTCAAAAGCACAGTTAATTTCGATTTTGAGAGTAAGTGCGGATAATTCGCAGCCTTATTTTTAATGGAATTGGATTCTTCAATTAATACTTCATTTTTACTTAGTCTGCTATATTTCGTCTTCATGTTCAACCTTTCGTGAGGTAGATGGCATATATTATATAAAAGTTAATATAATGGCTGTAATATAGTACGTTCAACTTTTTACTGGGTATTCCAGAGATAACTGCTGGTAGCCGACGACAGCATGTATCGGCTGATGATGTGATCGTGAATTCAGTGGAAAGGGGCATGAAGAAAGACGTGTAGGCCTACACCTATGAGAAGAGCGACGCCTAAATACAAATAGGATATATGCTGAGTATCAGATTGGCAGTCATCTCAAATAAATTTTTAGCGATAAGATGCGAGTGGCGGCTGGAGTTATTCAATCATAATGTTTATTGCAAACAAAACACGACCAATTTCACTAGGAATCCCCAGAAGGCTATCGTCGAGATCTGATTAGATGGAAAGTGAAACTAATCGTACAGATGCAAAAATTACTTCAACAAATGTCGTATTCGTCAATTCAAACATATCGCGTAGGGTTTCTTGCTACCTAAGATGGGTGTTATTTATTCTTACTGTTAAGGATAACTTCCAAAACTTTAACACTAAGATTGCGGGTAGTGGCTGTTGTTATCTACACAAAGTTTAGTGCAAACTTAACCTGTACCATAACTCTTGGAGAGGACTTTTCGGTTTGACAATGCTATGTTTACATCTGTTGCCGACAGCTGCAGTAACATACGTACTGTATAAATATAGTTAGTTGGGCTAGTCTGACGTAACTTTCAACAAATAGTGACGGGTACTGCGTACTTACGGAGGGCACAATAAAGGCTTACTGTTAGAGATTGTACAAAAGAGATATCTGATCACTCACCAATAACATATATTGTGTTACGTTTCACGGGAACTTACAAAGAAACATACTACAGAATCCACTGCAACATAGAAGATGCCAAATTGTCTTTCTTTATTCTATGCAGTAAGTAAGTCACATGTTTTGAATTTTTAAAGAATTTAGATACTTTGCTTTTTTTCTCTAAGATAGAGTCGGAAATGCACTAATGAAAGCTGATATTGCATGAACGCTCAAATGAGCTGCCATCCTCAGTGAAACATGTCCAATTCCACGTCAAGTCAATTAGAACATAATGTCCTTATGCACAAGCCTGCTTCTTACGTCATAGGTTGTTATCCTCCATACTTGTGACTTTCATAATCACAGTGGAAGTACTGACTTTGTTATTGGCGATTTTATGATACTCTGAAATAGGGCAATAAATTTAACAGAAATATAGGTTCAATTAGAATGTAATTTCACCTCCAATAGAAAACTCAATAGTAATAGCTGGTAATAGAACTGATGTCATGCATGTACAGTAATTAATTAACTATTAAACCAAGTCTCTTATTTTCATTTTATTACTCAACGGAGTAAATATACACTTGCTTTGTTTCGATCTGAAAGACCTATCTACATAATGTGAAATATTATTATTTTTCTTTTTGTCATTTTGTGTTTAACCTTTATCCCTAATATTCAAATGCACTAATATGGTGTATTGTTATTTGTGTTCAAATTTTTAAGTCATGTACGAAGGGCGAAAAACTGAAAAATAACAAGTGAAGCTTTAACATCCTTAGTAGTAATAGCACGACTATAACCGGTGACGTCATCAGACCAATCACTCCAACAATAGAAAAATAAAATTTAAAAAATGTATAAAGAAATATTTAAAAAATTGAGAGGTGCTATGACCGAAAAATATAAAAAATAAAGTGTATTCCATATAGGCCTATCGATTATAGGCGTAGGCCAAAAGCAGGTTAGCCTATCCTCATTAAATTAACTTAAAACCCAAAAAACGAAAATAGTAATAATAATAATAATAATAATAATAATAATAATAATAATAATAATATTTTGTTTTAAAAACAAAAGGTAAGTGTATCGAAATAGCCCTATCGATTATAGGCGGGGGCCTATACCAGGTAAGCCTATCCTCATTAAATAAACTCAAAACAAAAAAATATTAATAATATTTTGAGATGTAATATTTTGTTAAAAAAACAAAGCGTATAGACATATTTATAATAGGCGCGGGCCTGGTCTAGCTTAAGCCTATCATAAAAATAAAACTCAATTAATTTTTGAATCTGAAATGAAGTTATATTGCAAGACCGTATATTGTATATCCCCGTTTTAATTGAGGTCAAAGTTGATGATATAAAAACTCCACAAGCAGACATGAAATGCAACATAATGTTGTTTACTGAATGTTTCACAAGAGAAGTAATCTTCACGTGATATCAACGTGCACTTCAAGGAAAAAAACACATCGCTTCTAAAGCACTCTCTATAAGTAATTAGTACACTACTATATAAGATTATTACTTCAGGGCATTAGTTTCCACTGATATCATCAAAATGTAAGTACTGATGTAATTGTAATATTCCATACATTTTTTTCGTTTACTGTTTTCAATATAAATTATATATTTCTTTTTAGAAAAGGATTATTAATATAAATTTCAAATAATATTATTTAAAAAAAATGTATACATAAGCTTTTATCTGTACTTCACCGTTAGACATGAATAAGTTTGTGAAAGTGGAAATATTTGTTTGATAGAAGCATCACACGTTTACAGACAATGAACAATATGCTTGTAATACATAATTTTATCTTTACAATTTGTCATTCTAGGACAGCACTGATTCATATTAGGGAAATATGATATTTTCCTAATAGGTTATCGTTTAGATCTGTTTAGATGGAAAGCTAAGCTAATGGTACACATGAAAAATTACTTCAACAAATGTCGTATTCGTAAATTCAAACATATCGCGTAGTGTTTCTTGCTACTTAAGGAGGGTATTATTTATTCTAACTGTTAAGGATATCTTCCAAAACTTTAACACTAAGATTGCGGGTAGCGGTGTTGTTATCTACACAAAATTTTGTGCAAACTAAACTCTAGGAGAGGACTTTCCGGTTCGACAATGCTATGTTTACATCTGTTGCCGACAGCTGCGTTAACATACGTTCTGTAAAAATATAGTTAGTTGCGCTAGTCTGACGTAATTTTCAACAAATAGTGGCGGGTATTGCGTACTTACGGAAGGCACAATAAATTTTTACTGTTAGAGATTGCACAAAAGAGATATCTGATCACTCAGCAATAACATATATTGTGTTCCTTTTCACAGGAACTTACAAAGAGAGCTACTACAGAATCCACTGCAACATAACAGATGCCAAATTGTCTTTCGTCATTCTATGAAGTATTTTAAGAATTGAGAAACTTTGCTTGTTTTTCTCTAAGATAGAGACGGAAATGCACTAATGAAAGCTGATATAGCATGAACGATCAAATGAGCTGCCATCCTCAGTGAAACATGTCCAATTCCACATCAAGTCAATTAGAACACAATGTCCATATGCACAAGCCTGCTTCGTAGGTTGTTATCCTCCATACTTGTGACTTTCATAATCACAGTGGAAGTACTGACTTTGTTATTGGCGATATTGTGATACTCTGAAATAGGACAATAAATTCAACAGAAATATAGATTCAATTAGAATGAAATTTCACTTCCAATAGAAAACTCAATAGTAAAAATGGCAATAGAACTGATGGCATGCATGTACAGTAATTAATTAACTATTAATCCAAGTCTCTTATTTTGATTTTATTACACCACGGAGTAAGTATACAATTACTTTGTTTTGATCAGAAAGAAATATCTAAATAATGTGAAATATTATTATTTTACTTTCTATTATTTTGAGTTTAACCTTTATCCCTAATATTCAAATGCACTAATATGGTGTATTGTTATTTGAGTTCAAATGTTTAAGTCTTGTAGGAAGGGCGAAAAGCAAAAAGATGAAAAGTGGAGCTTTAACATCCTCTGATGAAATTATAAGTTAGTAATGAAGGAAAAACAGAATACACAAATATTACTAATTTTAATGACCATGCTTAAATCTCACCGCAGAATAATAGTTGTGACCCTGCTTAAGTGCTAGAGGCAAATTCCGATGGAGTAAAACAATTAGTTTCATAATATAACAAATGAATCACCTCTGCTTTCGGAATATTGTTACAAATAACAATACTTGCAATAACGTTGCCGAGCTACAAATATGTGCGAATTTCTTATCGACGTAGAAATCTCTATAAATGGATTTGATAGTGCTACTATTTTAGTGTGGAATTAGGTAATTTGACATTTGACAATTAAAAAAATGGTTCATTCGAGTAAGTTCATTCCCATTTCAATAGATTCAAAAGCACAGTTAATTTCGATTTTGAGAGTTAATTCGGATAATTCGCAGCCTGATTTTTAATGGAATTGGATTCTTCAATTAATACTTCATTTTTACTTAGTCTGCTATATTTCGTCTTCATGTTCAACTTTCGTGCAGTAGTTGGCATATATGATATAAATGTTAATTTAATGGCTGTAACATAGTACGTCCAACTTTTGACAGGGTATTCCAAAGAAAACTTCTGGTAGCCCACAACAGAATGTATCGGCTGATGATGTGATCGTGAATTCAGTGGAAAGGGGCATGAAGAAAGACGTGTAGGCCTACAGCTACGAGAAGAGCGACGCCTAAATATAAATAGGATATATGCTGAGTACCAGATTGGCAGTCATCTCAAATAAAGTTTTAGCGATAAGATGCGAGTGGCGGTGGAGTTATTCAATCATAATGTTTAGTGCAAACAAAACAGGACCAATTTCGCTAGGAATCCCCAGAAGGCTCTCGTCTAGATCTGTTTAGATGGAAATTTAAACTAATCGTACAGATGCAAAAATTACTTCAACCTATGTCGTATTCGTAAATTCGAACATATCGCGTAGGGTTTCTTGCTACTTAAGGAGGGTATTATTCATTCTTACTGTTACGGATACCTTCCAAAACTTTAACACTAAGATTGAGGGTAGCGGTGGCTTTATCTACACATCGTTTAGTGCAAACTAACCCGGTACAATAACTCTTGGAGAGGACTTTTCGGTTCGACAATGCTATGTTTACATCTGTTGCCGACAGCTGCATTAAATTACGTACTGTATAAATATAGTTAGTTGCGATAGTCTGACGTAATTTTGAACAAATTGTGGCGGGTATTGCGTACTTACGGTAGGCACAATACATTTTTACTTTTAGAGATTGCACAAAAGAGATATCTGATCACTCAGCAATAACATATATTGTGTTACACTTCACAGTAACTTACAAATAAAGCTACTACAGAATCGACTGCAACATAACAGATGCCAAATTGTCTTTCGTCAATCTATGCAGTAAGTAAGTCACATGATTTGAATGTTTAAAGAATTGAGAAACTTTTCTTGTTTTTCTCTAAGATAGAGACGAAAATGCACTAATGAAAGCTGATACAGAATGAACGCTCAAATGAGCTGCCATCCTCAGTGAAACATGTCCAATTCCACGTCAAGTCAATTAGGACACAATGTCCTTATGCACAAACTTACTTCTTACTTCATAGGTTGTTATCCTCCATACTTGTGCCTTTCATAATCACGGTAGAAGTACTGACTTTGTTATTGGCGATTTTATGATACTCTGAAATAGGACAATAAATTCAAGAGAAATATAGGTTCAATTAGAATGTAATTTCACCTCCAATAGAAAACTCAATGGCAATAGAACTGATGTCATGCATGTACAGTAATTAATGAAATATTAATCCAATTATCTTATTTTGATTTTATTACTGCACGGAGTAAGTATACAATTACTTTATTTTGATCAGAAAGAAATATCTAAATAATGTGAAATGTTATTATTTTACTTTCTATCATTTTGAATTTAACCTTTATCCCTAATATCCAAATGCACTAATATGGTGTATTGTTATTTGTGTTCAATGTTTAAGTCATGCACGAAGGGCGAAAACTTGAAAGATAACAAGTGAAGCTTTAACATCCTCTGATGAAATTATAAATTAGTAATGAAGGAAAAACAGAATACACAAATATTACTAATTTTAATGACCATGCCCAAAACTCACCGCAGAATAATAGTTGGTACCCTCCTTAAGTACTAGAGATAAATTCCGATGAAGTAAAACAAGTAGTTTCATAATATAACAAATGAATCACCTCTGCTTTCGTAATATTGGTACACAAACAATACTTGCAATAACGTTGCCGAGCAACAACTATGTGCGAATTTCTGATCGGCGTAGAAATCTCTAAAAATGGATGTGATAGTGCTACTATTTTAGTGTGGAATTAAGTAATTTGACATTAGACAATTAAAAAAATGGTTCATTCGAGTAAGTTCATTCCCATTTAAATAAATTCAAAAGCACAGATAATTTCGATTTTGAGAGATAATTTGGATAATTCGCAGCCTGAATTTCAAAGGGATTGGATTCTTCAATTAATCCTGTATTTTTACTTAGTCTGCTATATTTCTTCTTCATGTTCAACCTTTCGTGCAGTAGATGGCATATATTATATAAATGTTAATTTAATGGTTGTAATATAGTACGTCCAACTTTTGACAGGGTATTCCAAAGAAAACTTCTGGTAGCCCACAACAGAATGTATCGGCTGATGATGTGATCGTGAATTCAGTGGAAAGGGGCATGAAGAATGACGCGTAGCCCTACACCTACGAGAAGGGCGACGCCTAAATATATATAGGATATATGCTGAGTACCAGATTGGCTGACATCTCAAATAAATTTTTAGCGATAAGATGCGAGTGGCGGCTGGAGTTATTCAATCATAATGTTTAGTGCAAACAAAACACGACCAATTTCACTAGGAATCCTCAGAAGGCTAACGTTTAGATCTGTTTAGATGGAAAGTTAAACTAATCGTACAGATGCAAAAATTACTTCAACCTATGTCGTATTCGTAAATTCAAACATATCGCGTAGTGTTTCTTTGTACTTAAGGAGTGTATTATTTATTCTTACTGGTATGGATATCTCCCAAAACTTTAACATTAAGATTGCGGATAGCGATGTTGTTATCTACACATAGATTAGTGCAAACAAAACTGGTACCATAACTCTTTGAGAGGACTTTTCGGTTCGACAATGCTATGTTTACATCTGTTGGAGACAGCTGCAGTAAATTACGTACTGTATAAATATAGTTAGTTGCGAAGGTCTGACGTAATTTTCAACAAATAGTGGCGTGTATTGCGTACATACGGAAGGCACAATACATTTTTACTGTTAGAGATTGCACAAAAGAGATATCAGATCACTCAGCAATAACATATACTGTGTTACTTTTCACAGTAATTTACAAAGTAAGCTACTACAGAATCGACTGCAACATAACAGATGCCAAATTGTCTTTCATCAATCTATGCAGTAAGTAGGTCACATATTTTGAATTTTTAAAGAATTGAGAAACTTTGCTTGTTTTTCTCTAAGATAGAGACGGAAATGCACTAATGAAAGCTGATATAGAGTGAACGCTCAAATGAGCTGCCATCCTCAGTGAAACATGTCCAATTCCACGTCAAGTCAATTAGAACACAATGTCCTTATGCACAAGCCTGCTTCTTACTTCAAAGGTTGTTACCCTCCATACTTGTGACTTTCATAATCACTGTGGAAGTACTGACTTTGTTATTGCCGATTTTATGATACTCTGAAATAGGGCAACGAATTTAACAGAAATATAGGTTCAATTAGAATGTAATTTCACCTCCAATAGAAAACTCAATGGCAATAGAACTGATGTCATGCATGTACAGTAAATAATTAACTATTAATCCAAGTCTCTTATTTTGATTTTGTTACTCCATGGAGTAAGTATACAATTACTTTGTTTTGATCAGAAAGAAATATCTAAATAATGTGAAATATTATTATTTTTCTTTCTATCATTTTGAGTTTAACCTTTTTTCCTAATATTCGAATGCACTAATATGGTGTATTGTTATTTGTGTTAAATGTTTAAGTCTTGTACGAAGGGGGAAAATCTGAAATATAACAAGTGAAGCTTTAACATCCTCTGATGAAATTATAAATTAGTAATGAAGGAAAAACAGAATACACAAATATTACTAATTTTAATGACCATGCCTAAAACTCACCGCAGAATAATAGTTGTGACCCTAGAGTGTTGTGCTAGAGGCAAATTCCGATGAAGTAAAACAATTAGTTTCATAATATAACATATGAATCACCTCTGCTTTCGGAATATTGGTACATACAACAATACTTGCAATAACGTTGCCGAGCAACAACTATGTGCGGATTTCTTATCGACGTAGAAATCTCTAAAAATGGATGTGATAGTGCTACTATTTCAGTGTGGAATTAGGTAATTTGACATTTGACAATTAAAAAAAAAAATGGTTCATTCGGTAAGATCATTCCCATTTCAATAAATTCAAAGCACAGTTAATTTCGATTTTGAGATTTAATTCGTATAATTCGCAGCCTGAATTTTAATGGAGTTGGATTCTTCAATTAATCCTTCATTTTTACTTAGTCTGCTATATTTCGCCTTCATGTTCAACCTTTCGTGCAGTAGATGGCATATATTATATAAAAGTTAATATAATGGCTGTAATATAGTACGTCCAACTTTTCACAGGGTATTCCAAAGAAAACTGCTTGTAGCCCACGACAGAATGTATCGACTGATGACGTGATCGCGGATTCAGTGGAAAGGGGCATGTAGGGGCACGTGTAGGCCTACACCTACGAAAAGAGTTACGCCTAAATATAAATAGATTATATGCTGAGTATCAGATTGCCATTCATCACAAATAAATCTTTAGCGATAGATGCGATTGGCGGCTGGAGTTATTCAATCATAATGTTTAGTATAAACAAAACAGGACCAATTTTACTAGGAATCCCCAGAAGGCTATCGTTTAGATCTGTTTAGATGGAAAGTTAAACTAATCGTACAGATGCAAAAATTACTTCAACCTATGTCGTATTCGTAAATTCAAACATATCGCGTAGGAATTCTTGCTACTTAAGGAGGATATTATTCATTCTTACTGTTACGGATACCTCCCAAAACATTAACACTAAGATTGAGGGTAGCGGTGGTTTTATCTACACATAGATTAGTGCAAACTAAACCGGTACCATAACTCTTGGAGAGGACTTTTCGGTTCGACAATGCTATGTTTACATCATTTGCCGACAGCTGCAGTAAATTACGTACTGTATAAATATAGTTAGTTGCGATAGTCTCACGTAATTTTGAACAAATTGTGGCGGGTATTGCGTACTTACGGAAGGCACAATAAAGTTTTACTGTTAGAGATTGCACAAAAGAGATATCTGATCACTCAGCAATAACATATATTGTGTTACATTTCACATTAACTTACAAAGAAAGCTACTACAGAATCGACTGGAACATAACAGATGCCAAATTGTCTTTCGTCAATCTATGCAGTAAGTAAGTCACATGTTTTGAATTTTTAAAGAATAGAGAAACTTTGCTAGTTTTTCTCTATGATAGAGACGGAAATGCACTAATGAAAGCTGATATAGAGTGAACGCTCAAATGAGCTGCCATCCTCAGTGAAACATGTCCAATTCCACGTCAAGTCAATTAGAACACAATGTCCTTATGCACAAGCCTGCTTCTTACTTCATAGCTTGTTATCCTCCATACTTGTGCCTTTCATAATCAGGGTGGAAGTACTGACTTTGTTATTGGCGATTTTATGATACTCTGAAATAGGACAATAAATTCTACAGAAATATAGGTTCAATTAGAATGTAATTTCACCTCCAATAGAAAACTGAATGGTAATAGAACTGATGTCATGCATGTACAGTAATTAATTACCTATTAATCCAAGTATCTTATTTTGATTTTATTACTGCACGGAGTAAGTATACAATTACTTTGTTTTGATCAGAAAGAAATATCTAAATAATGTGAAATATTATTATTTTACTTTCTATCATTTTGAATTTAACCTTTATCCCTAATATTCAAATGAACTAATATGGTGTATTGTTATTTGTGTTCAAATGTTTAAGTCATGCACGAAGGGCGAAAATCTGAAAGATAACAAGTGAAGCTTTAACATCCTCTGATGAAATTATAAATTAGTAATGAAGGAAAAACAGAATACACAAATATTAATAATTTTAATGACCATGCCTAAAACTCACCGCAGAATAATAGTTGGTACCCTGCTTAAGTGCTAGAGGCAAATTCCGATGAAGTAAAACAATTAGTTTCATAATATAACAAATGAATAACCTCTGCTTTCGTAATATTGGTACACACAACAATACTTGCAATAACGTTGCCGAGCAACAACTATGGGCGTATTTCTGATCGACGTAGAAATCTCTAAAAATCGATGTGATAGTGCTACTATTTTAGTGTGGAATTAAGTAATTTGATATTTGACAATTAGAAAAATGGTTCATTCGAGTCAGTTCATTCCCATTTCAATAAATTCAAAAGCACAGTTAATTTCGATTTTGAGAGATAATTTGGATAATTCGCAGCCTGAATCTTAAAGGAAATGGATTCTTCAATTAATCCTGTATTTTTACTTAGTCTGCTATATTTCGTCTTCATGTTCAACCTTTCGTGCAGTAGATGGTATATATTATATAAATGGTAATTTAATGACTGTAATATAGTACGTCCAAATTTTTACAGGGTATTCAAAGAAAACTTCTGGTAGCCCACAACAGAATGTATCGGCTGATGATGTGATCGTGAATTCAGTGGAAAGGGGCATGAAGAATGTCGCGTAGGCCTACACCTACGAGAAGGGCGACGACTAAATATATATAAGATATATGCTGAGTACCCGATCGGCTGTCATCTCAAATAAATTTTTAGCGATAAGATGCGAATGGCGGCTGGAGTTATTCAATCATAATGTTTAGTGCAAACAAAACACGATCAATTTCACTAGGAATCCCCAGAAGGCTATGGTTTAGATCTGTTTAGATGGAAAGTTAAACTAATCGTACAGATGCAAAAATTACTTCAACATATGTCGTATTCGTAAATTCAAACATATCGCGTAGTGTTTCTTGCTACCTAAGGAGGGTTTTATTTATTCTTACTGTCAAGGATATCTTCCAAAACTTTAACACTATGATTGCGGGTAGCGATTTTGTTTTCTACACATAGTTTAGTGCAAACTAAAGCGGTATCATAACTCTTGGAGAGGACTTTTCGGTTCGACAATGCTATGTTTACATCTGTTGCCGACAGCTGCAGTAACATACGTACTGTATAAATATAGTTAGTTGCGCTAGTCTGCCGTAATTTTCAACAAATAGTGGCGTGTATTGTGTACTTACGGAAGGCACAATACATTTATACTGTTAGAGATTGCACAAAAGAGATATCTGATCACTCAGCAATAACATATATTGTGTTACTTTACACAGTAACTTACAAAGAAAGCTACTACAGAATCGACTGCAACATAACAGATGCCAAATTTTCTTTCGTCAATCTATGCAGTTAGTCCAGTAGAATTAAAATCCAAATCGGAAATAATTGCTACAAAAGGATTTATTGTTTTAATGACTTCATTTGTTGCCCAATATGACCATCCTAGGTTTTCCCCCTCGGCGGAGTTGTGCATAAGTGGTGGGGGTAAAAATGTGACCCCAAAAAGGGGTAGTTTTGTGGTTTTACGGTTATAGCGCGTAAAGGACTCACAATATCGAAAACATGGACCTATTAAAAGTTGTAGGGCATTAAATTCTGCATCGAATGATACTAAACACATAATTTTGGACAACCCATTCCCATAATACTGCTCATCAAATTTGGACAAATTTTACATATTTCTGAAAAACTTGTGTACCCGTGCTGCTCTGCAACACTTCTGAAAGAAGAAGAAGAAAATGTCTAGCCCCCATCACTTTTTTTTTGTTAACTAAAAATATGTATATAGAAATTAAGAAAAGAAGAAGAAATTCTTGCACCCCAACACAATTTTTGTTTGTTTGTTATTATTAAAAATCTCTTTCTTTTTTTTTCCGTTTTATAAAAATTGATTGTCCGCTCATAACTTTCCTCTCACTCAACTGATTTGTGTGATCAATTCGGCATGTTAAAGAGCTGTTTCTGGTGAGTGTTCTTAGCCTATCACCGGCTGCCTGAGATATCGCCTCTCAAAGTTACAGAATTTCTGTATCTCGAAGATGGTGGTAGTTGGATTATTTCCAATGCCCGATAACATCTGTGCTTGAATACCATTCGTTTAAAAAAAATGAAGCAAATTGGCCAAGAATTTTCTAATTATTTTAATACGGTAATAGAGATGTGTAAACATAGTACTATAGCACTCCATTGTACTAGTCTTGTGCTTAGTAAATATATAAAATATGAAGATTGTAGAAAAGAAACACAATTCTTCAAATCAATTAGTGATGATTTTATTTCATAACAAAAATTGTAGTTAAAAGTATGAAGATGAAAAGGGGAAAAATGGTAGATACACAAATTTTACAGACGTCGACGTTTCATTGTCGTTGGGCCACTCGGCTCCTCAAAATGTCTGTAATTTCCGATAAGGAGTCCGTCACCACAACACTCGACTCGTAAAAGTCTGTAATTGTCGTCGCCCCATATATGCAGTCCAGGTTTCGTCAACATCTGGTTCGTCAGTTGCATCTGGTTGGAGGGAGTTAGTGCAGGAGTTCCCCTTGGAGTTGGCACAAATCGATGAGCAATTGATTCCAGCCTCCGACACCCACAATCACGTGCACACCCCTTGTTGCACTTGCAGAAAATTGTGGAGAGAAGAGATTGTGGACCTGGCTCCTTGGAGGTAGGAACGGGGTCAAGTCGAAACTTTGAAGCCTGCCATCCCCAGAGGAGCGGATCCATCTGGTGTCCAAACCACATTTGTACTTGTAGGTAAGTACTCAAGCAATGTTGGCGGGCTGCTTCGGATGTTGGTGGTAGGGATACCAGGTTAAATTTGGATTTCACGAGGGCTGTGGAAAATAGGTCAAATCGCAATTTATCTAAAGTATCTCCTGCCCTACCTTCGTAGAGGGTTGTTAAAAATTGTAGGCCAGCTTCGGCATTAGCTTCAGCTTGAGTGTCATGTTCGAAGAAAGCTTTGATTTCTTCAAGAAGACATATATTTTCGACCAACAGCTTGACCACCTTCTTCTTGCCCTGCCTGAAGAGTGCCGAAGTTGTGTCACATCCACTTATGGCGTGGAGAAGTATGAGTGGCCTTCTGATGTTGTCTGCCAGTTCGAAGCTGTTGGGACCAAATACTTTTGTTGGGGTCGTTCCTCTTCCAGGTTTTGAGAAATATATGTTTGCTGATGGTGTGGCTAGGGCATTTAGCATGATGAGGAGGTCTGTATCTTCACCAACTACCACAACCTTCTCATGCTCCTGTGATACCTCAAGAGCCGTGGCAACAATCAGGTGGTCTGCGTCTTCATCAGCTTGCTTGACTGAGAAGCATTCAGCTTCAAGTCTTTCAGTAAACAAGCTAATAAGACGTGCTTTATTTCTGTCGGAAAAGAATTGCTCCTGAGTCATGGTCACCACCAATAACTCGGTTAAGATGACCTCAGGAGTAGTACGTCTTTTGCTTCGGCGGAGGCGCTCAGCAGATTTAATGATCTAATTTGTCCAACTTTGATGAGCAGTGGTATGGGAATGGGTTGTCCAAAAATTATGTGTTTAGTATCATTCAATGCAGAATTTAATGCCCTACAACTTTTAATCGGGCTATGTTTTCGATATCGTGAGTCTTTTACAAGATATAATCGTAAAACCGCAAAACCACCCCTTTTGGGGTCACATTTTTACCCCCACCACTTAAGCACAACTCCGCGGGGGGGAACCTAGGATAGTCATATTGGGCAACAAATGAAACCATTAAAACAATAAAACCTTTTGTAGCAATGATTTCTGATTCGTCTAATTTTTTGGTTTTACACTACTGGACTAAATGTAGAACTTTAGGGAAACGGGTGGTCCAACAAATTCACTTTTAATCTCATCGAACGCAGAATGTATTCCTTTATTACTTTTGTATGGGCCACTTTATTGATAGATGGGTTAAGTTACATGATATTACCAAAAAGCAGAACTTAAAACGAAATTTTTTCATAAATATGTAAAATTTGTCCAAATTTGATGAGCAGTATTATGGGAACGGGTAGTCCAAAAAATATGCGTTTAGTCTCATTCAATGCAGAATGTAATGCCCTACAACTTTTAATACCACCATGTTTTCGATATCGTGAGTCCTTTACGAGATAAAACCGTAAAACCGCAAAACTACCACTTTTGGGGTCACATTTTTACCCCCCACCACTTATGCACAACTCCGCCGAGGGGGAAAACCTAGGATTGTCATATTGGGCAACAAATGAAGCCATTAAAGCAATAAAACCTTTTGTAGCAATTATTTCCGATTCGTCTGATTTTTTGGTTTTACGCTACTGGACTAAATATGGTGTATTGTTATTTGTGTTAAATGTTTAAGTCATGTACGAAGGGGGAAAATCTGAAAGATAACAAGTGAAGCTTTAACATCCTCTGATGAAATTATAAATTAGTAATGAAGGAAAAACAGAATACACAAATATTACTAATTTTAATGACCATGCCTAAAACTCACCGCAGAATAATAGTTGTGACCCTGCTTAAGTGCTAGAGGCAAATTCCGATGAAGTAAACAATTAGTTTCATAATATAACAAATGAATCACCTCTGCTTTCGGAATATTGGTACACACAACAATACTTGCAATAACGTTGCCGAGCAACAACTATGTGCGGATTTCTTATCGACGTAGAAATCTCTAAAATGGATGTGATAGTGCTACTATTTTAGTGTGGAATTAGGTAATTTGACATTTGACAATTTAAAAAAAATGGTTCATTCAAGTAAGTTCATTCCCATTTCAATAAATTCAAAAGCACAGTTAATTTCGATTTTGAGATTTAATTCGGATAATTCGCAGCCTGAATTTTAATGGAATTGGATTCTTCAATTAAGCTTCATTTTAACTTAGTCTGCTATATTTCGCCCTAGTGTTCAACCTTTCGTGCAGTAGATGGCATATATTATATAAATGTTAATATAATGGCTGTAATATAGTACGTCCAACTTTTTACAGGGTATTCCAAAGAAAACTGCTGGTAGCCCAAGACAGAATGTATCGGTTGATGATGTGATCGTGAAATAAGTGGAAAGGGGCATTAAGAAAGACGTGTAGGACTGCACCTACGAGAAGAGTGTCGCCTAAATATAAATAATATATATCCTGAGTAACAGATTGGCAGTATTCACAAATATATCTTTAGCGATAAGATGCGAGTTGCGGCTGGAGTTATTCAATCATAATGTTTAGTGCAAACAAAACACTACCATTTACTAGGAATCCCCAGAAGGCTATCGTTTAGATCTGTTTAGATGGAATTTAAACTAATCGTACAGATGCAAAAATTAGTTCAACCTATGTCGTATTCGTAAATTCAAACATATCGTTGGGGTTTCTTGCTAATTAGTCCAGTAGAATTAAAATCCAAATCGGAAATAATTGCTACAAAAGGTTTTATGTTTTAATGACTTCATTTGTTGCCCAATATGACCATCCTAGGTTTTCCCCCTCGGCGGAGTTGTGCATAAGTGATGGGGGATAGAAATGTGGCCCCCAAAGGGGTAGTTTTGCGGTTTTACGGTTATATATCGTAAAGGACTCACGATATCGAAAACATGGTGGTATTAAAAGTTGTAGGGCATTACATTCTGCATTGAATGAGATTAAACGCATATTTTTTTGACAACCCGTTCCCATAATACTGCTCATCAAATTTGGACAAATTTTATATATTTATGAAAAAATTTCGTTTTAAGTTCTGCTTTTTGGTAATATCATGTAACTTAACCCATCTATCAATAAAGTGGCCCATACAAAAGTAATAAAGGAATACATTCTGCGTTCGATGAGATTAAAAGTGAATTTGTTGGACCACCCGTTTCCCTAAAGTTCTACATTTAGTCCAGTAGTGTAAAACCAAAAAATTAGACGAATCAGAAATCATTGCTACAAAAGGTTTTATTGTTTTAGTGGCTTCATTTGTTGCCCAATATGACTATCCTAGGTTTTCCCCCTCGGCGGAGTTGTGCATAAGTGGTGGGGGTAAAAATGTGACCCCAAAAGGGGTAGTTTTGTGGTTTTACGGTTATATCGCGTAAAGGACTCACAATATCGAAAACATGGAACTATTAAAAGTTGTAGGGCATTAAATTCTGCATTGAATGATACTAAACACATATTTTTGGACAACCCATTCCCATAAGACTGCTCATCAAATTTGGACAAATTTTACATATTTCTGAAAAACTTGTGTACCCGTGCTGCTCTGCAACACTTCTGAAAGAAGAAGAAGAAAATGGCTAGCCCCCATCACTTTTTTTTTTGTTAACTAATAATATGTCTAAAGAAATTAAGAAAAGAAGAAGAAATTCTTGCACCCCAACACAATTTTTGTTTGTTTGTTATTATTAAAAATCTCTCTCTTTTTTTTCCTATTCAGTTTTATAAAAATTCATTGTCCGCGCATAACTTTCCTCTCACTCAACTGATTTGTGTGATCAATTCGGCATGTTAAAGAGCTGTTTCTGGTGAGTGTTCTTAGCCTATCACCGGCTGCCTGAGATATCGCCTCTCAAAGTTACAGAATTTCTGTATCTCGAAGATGGTGGTAGTTGGATTATTTCCAATGCCCGATAACATCTGTGCTTGAATACCATTCGTTTAAAAAAAATGAAGCATATTGGCCAAGAATTTTTTAATTATTTTAATACGGTAATAGAGATGTGTAAACATAGTACTATAGCACTCCATTGTACTAGTCTTGTGCTTAGTAAATATATAAAATATGAAAATTGTAGAAAAGAAACACAATTCTTCAAATCAATTAGTGATGATTTTATTTCATAACAAAAATTGTAGTTAAAAGTATGAAGATGAATTGGAAAAATGGTAGATACACAAATTTTACAGACGTCGACGTTTCATTGTCGTTGGGCCACTCGGCTCCTCAAAATGTCTGTAATTTCCGATAAGGAGTCCGTCACCACATCACTCGACTCGTAAAAGTCTGTAATTGTCGTCGCCCCATATATGCAGTCCAGGTTTCGTCAACATCTGGTTCGTCAGTTGCATCTGGTTGGAGGGAGTTAGTGCAGGAGTTCCCCTTGGAGTTGGCACAAATCGATGAGCAATTGATTCCAGCCTCCGACACCCACAATCACGTGCACACCCCTTGTTGCACTTGCAGAAAATTGTGGAGAGAAGAGATTGTGGAGCTGGCTCCTTGGAGGTAGGAACGGGGTCAAGTCGAAACTTTGAAGCCTGCCATCCCCAGAGGAGCGGATCCATCTGGTGTCCTAACCACATTTGTACTTGTAGGTAAGTTCTCAAGCAATGTTGGCGGGCTGCTTCGGATGTTGGTGGTAGGGATACCAGGTTAAATTTGGATTTCACGAGGGCTGTGGAAAATAGGTCAAATCGCAATTTATCTAAAGTATCTCCTGCCCTACCTTCGTAGAGGGTTGTTAAAAATTGTAGGCCAGCTTCGGCATTAGCTTCAGCTTGAGTGTCATGTTCGAAGAAAGGTTTGATTTCTTCGAGAAGACATATATTTTCGACCAACAGCTTGACCACCTTCTTCTTGCCCTGCCTGAAGAGTGCCGAAGTTGTGTCACATCCACTTATGGCGTGGAGAAGTATGAGTGGCCTTCTGATGTTGTCTGCCAGTTCGAAGCTGTTGGGACCAAATACTTTTGTTGGGGTCGTTCCTCTTCAAGGTTTTGAGAAATATATGTTTGCTGATGGTGTGGCTAGGGCATTTAGCATGATGAGGAGGTCTGTATCTTCACCAACTACCACAACCTTCTCATGCTCCTGTGATACCTCAAGAGCCGTGGCAACAATCAGGTGGTCTGCGTCTTCATCAGCTTGCTTGACTGAGAAGCATTCAGCTTCAAGTCTTTCAGTAAACAAGCTAATAAGACGTGCTTTATTTCTGTCGGAAAGGAATTGCTCCTGAGTCATGGTCACCACCAATAACTCGGTTAAGATGACCTCAGGAGTAGTACGTCTATTGCTTCGGCGGAGGCGCTCAGCAGATTTAATGATCTAATTTGCCCAACTTTGATGAGCAGTGGTATGGGAATGGGTTGTCCAAAAAATATGTGTTTAGTATCATTCAATGTAGAATTTAATGCCCTACAACGTTTAATCGGGCCATGTTTTCGATATCGTGAGTCTTTTACAAGATATAATCGTAAAACCGCAAAACCTCCCCTTTTGGGGTCACATTTTTACCCCCACCACTTAAGCACAACTCCGCGGGGGGGGGGGGAACCTAGGATAGTCATATTGGGCAACAAATGAAACCATTAAAACAATAAAACCTTTTGTAGCAATTATTTCCGATTCGTCTAATTTTTTGGTTTTACACTACTGGACTAAATGTAGAACTTTACGGAAACGGGTGGTCCAACAAATTCACTTCTAATCTCATCGAACGCAGAATTTATTCCTTTATTACTTTTCTATTGACCACTTTATTGATAGATGGGTTAAGTTAGATGATATTACCAAAAAGCAGAACTCAAAACGAAAATTTGTCATAAATATGTAAAATTTGTCCAACTTCGATGAGCAGTATTATGGGAACGGATTGTCCAAAAAATATGTGTCTAGTCTCATTCAATGCAGAATTTAATTCCCTACAACTGTTAATAACACTATGTTTTAGATATCGTGAGTCATTTACGAGATAAAACCGTAAAACCGCAAAACTACCACTTTGGGGGTCACATTTTTACCCCCCACCACTTATGCACAACTCCGCCGAGGGGAAAAACCTAGGATAGTCATATTGGGCAACAAATGAAGACATTAAAACAATAAAACGTTTAGCAATTATTTCCGATTCGTCTAATTTTTTGGTTTTACGCTACTGGACTAAGTAAGTAAGTCACATGTTTTGAATTTTTAAAGAATTGAGAAACTTTGCTTGATTTTCTCTAAGATAGAGACGGAAATGCACTAATGAAAGCTGATATAGAGTGAACGCTCAAATGAGCTGCCATCCTCAGCGAAACATGTCCAATTCCACGTAAAGTAAATTGGAACACAATGTCCTTAGGAACAAGCCTGCTTCTTACTTCATAGGTTGTTGTCCTCCATACTTGTGACTTTCAGAATCACTGTGGAAGTACTGACTTTGTTATTGGCGATTTTATGATACTCTGAAGTAGGGCAATAATTCAACAGAAATATAGGTTCAATTAGAATGTAATTTCACCTCCAATGGAAAACTCAATAGTAACAGATGGCAATAGAACTGATGTCATGCATGTACAGTAATTAATTAACTATTAATCCAAGTCTCTTATTTTGATTTTATTACTCCACGGAGTAAGTATACAATTACTTTGTTTTGATCAGAAAGAAATATCTAAATAATGTGAAATATTATTATTTTTCTTTCTATCATTTTGAGTTTAACCCTTATCCCTAATATTCAAATGCAATAATAATATGGTGTATTGTTATTTGTGTTCAAATGTTTATGTCTTGTACGAAGGGCGAAAAACAGAAAGATGAAAAGTGAAGCTTTAACATCCTCTGATGAAATTATAAGTTAGTAATGAAGGAAAATCGTTGTAAAACAATTAGTTTCATAAAATAACAAATGAATCACCTCTGGTTTCGGAATATTGAGACACACGACAATACTTGCAATAACGTTGCCGAGCAACAACTATGTGCGAATTTCTTATCGACGTAGAAATCTCTAAAAATGGATGTGATAGTGCTACTATTTTAGTGTGGAATTAGGTAATTTGATATTTGACAATTAAAAAAAATGGTTCATTCGAGTAGGTTCATTCCCATTTCAATAAATTCAAAAGCAAAGTTAATTTCGATTTTGAGAGTTAATTCGGATAATTCGCAGCCTGAATTTTAATGGAATTGGATTCTTCAATTAATCCTTCATTTTTACTTAGTCTGCTATATTTCGTCTTCATGTTCAACATTTCGTTCAGTAAATGACATATATTATATAAATATTAATATAATGGCTGTAATATAGTACGTCCAACTTTTTACAGGGTATTCCAAAGAAAACTGCTGGTAGCCCACGACAGAATGTATCGGTTGATGATGTGATCGTGAATTCAGTGGAAAGGGGCATGAAGAAAGACGTGTAGGCCTGCACCTACGAGAAGAGCGACGCCTAAATATAAATAGGATATATGCTGAGTAACAGATTGGCAGTCTTCACAAATATATCTTTAGCGATAAGATGCGAGTTGCGTCTGGAGTTATTCAATCATAATGTTTAGTGCAAACAAAACACGACCAATTTTACTAGGAATCCCCAGAAGGCTATCGTTTAGATCTGCTTAGATGGAATTTAAACTAATCGTACAGATGCAAAAATTACTTCAACCTATGTCGTATTCGTAAATTCAAACATATCGCGTAGGGTTTCTTGCTACTTAAGGAGGGTATTATTCATTCTTAGTGTTACAGATATCTTCCAAAACTTTAACCCTAAAATTGCGGGTAGCGGTGTTGTTATCTACACATAGTTTAATGCAAACTAAACCTGTACCATAACTCTTGGAGAGGACTTTTCGGTTCGACAATGCTATGTTTACATCTGTTGCCGACAGCTGCAGTAACATACGAACTGTATAAATATAGTTAGTTGGGCTAGTCTGACGTAACTTTCAACAAATAGTGGCGGGTACTGCGTACTTACGGAAGGCACAATAAATTCTCACTGTTAGAGATTGCACAAAAGAGATATCTGATCACTCAGCAATAACATATATTGTGTTACTTTTCACAGTAACTTACAAAGAAAGCTACTACAGAATCCACTGCAACATAACAGATGCCAAATTGTCTTTCGTCATTCTATGCAGTAGGTAAGACACATGTTTTAATTTTTTTTTTAATTGAGAAACTTTGCTTGCTTTTCTCTAAGATAGAGACGGAAATGCACTAATGAAAGCTGATATAGCATGAACGATCAATTGAGCTGCCATCCTAAGTGAAACATGTCCAATTCCACGTCAAGTCAATTAGAACGCAATGTCCTTATGCACAAGCCTGCTTCTTACTTCATAGGTTGTTATCCTCCATACTTGTGACTTTCATAATCACAGTGGAAGTACTGACTTTGTTATTGGCGATTTTATGATACTCTGAAATGGGGCAATAAATTCAACGAAAATATAATTTCAATTCGAATGTAATTTCACTCCCAATAGAAAACTCAATAGTAATAGATGGTAGTGGAACTGATGTCATGCATGTATAGTAATTAATTAACTATTAAAAAAAGTATCTTATTTTCATTTTATTACTCCACGGAGTAAATATGCACTTACTTTGTTTTGATCAGAAAGACATATCTAAATAATGTGAAATATTATTATTTTTCTTTCTATCATTTTGAGTTTAACCTTTATCCCTAATATTCAAATGCGCTAATATGGTGTATTGTTATTTTTGTTCAAATTTTTACGTATTGTACGAGGGGCGAAAACTGAAAGATAACAAGTGAAGCTTTAACATCCTCTGATGAAATTATAGATTAGTAATGAAGGAAAAACAGAATACACAAATATTACTAATTTTAATGGCCATGTCTAAAACTCACCGCCGAATAATACTTGTGACCCGTCTTAAGTGCTAGAGGCAAATTCCGATGAAGTAAAACAATTAGTTTCATAATATAACAAATTAATCACCTCTGCTTTCGGAATATTGGTACACACAACAATACTTGCAATAACGTTGCCGAGCAACAACTAAGTGCTAATTTCTTATCGACGTATAAATCTCTAAAAATGGATGTGATAGTGCTACTGTGGGAAAGTGTAGAGAGAAGACGTGCAGTTATGTTCACTAAACTATTTATTGTTGACTACAAAAACAATTGAAAATACAAACAGTTGAACAGGATGGTCATAGATGGCAGGGATTCTTCATTCCGCCACATCCTCCCCATTCTGGTCGATCTCTAGGGGGACGACCAACTGTACAGGTCTTGCAATCCTCTCTCCGCCGAGTGTGCGAAGATCTGGCGTGTTCTGTGTAGATGGTGTGAGGAAGGCCTCGTCTTCCAGAAGGATCTGCGTTCATATGGAGTGCTCATCATGTCTGGGTAGGATCTCCTCTCAGGCTCCTTGTCAAATACTCGTGATGGCATTGCTGGTGGTGGGGGTCCCCGTGATGGATAATAGTTGTCATAATAGCCATTCCTCATGCTAAGTGGCGGTGACAATCCTGGTCGTCTGTCATAGTCTCCTCTTCCATAACGCATGTATGGTGGAGCACGGCCCATTCCACCTCTCATACCACCATGCCCACGCATAGGTTCATAACCACCACGACCTCCACCCCTTCCACTCTTTTTGCCAGTGGATTGCTCTATACTGATTTGTACACCCATAAACTCAGCATTGTTTAGTTCTTTGATAGCCCCGATGGCCATGTCCTCAGTCTTCATGTGTACAAATCCATAGCTGTTCAAAGAGTCGTCGCAGATCTTGGGCCTGAGCCTCATCTATAAGGCGACCCACAAAGATCTTTGTTTTAGGTGGTGTGCTAGATGTTCTGAGATAAGACATGTTTTCTTGTTTTACGAGTGCTTCATTCCCCTGTAGTCTCTTCTCTAAGTTGTGGAACCGTTTCCCTGCATTTCAGCGGTTAGTGAGCGGAATAATACCCTCTTTCCTTAGTGTTTCATACGGGTAGGAGGGTACCTCCTCTGAGTGGATGTAGTTCACTATTGCTGAACTTACGGTGATACCTGAACGATTCCCACTTAGGATTCAACCGAACTTGGAGGGGATGAGGACCACTGTCGAAGAAATGCGGATTGGTGAATTGTCCTTCACCACCTTCCAGTTATGGTCGCTTCCAATAAGTATTTCTATAGGAAGGGTCGTATCCTCTGTGTCCTCCTGGGGGTCCGCTAGCTGCAGTTTCCTAGTGTGCGCTAGGACTTTTACATCGTGAGGTACTGCTGGCTGGGGAGAGAAGGCATGGGTGCTTTCAAACCCAGTGATACCAGCTGTAGCATTTGTCCAGATACCATTCATTGAGAATCTCACAAGTTTTCGTGGTCTCGGTGTAGGGGACGACTCAAAGTCTCCTATGGCCAAGTCTCGGCAGTCGATAACCTGTAGCTGCAGCTCGTCTACTATGGATTTAGTGACAAAGCTCGATTGACTCCCGCTGTCCAGCACTCAGTGCGTCAGTTTAGTTAGGCCAGTGGGGCCTTTAACCCATACGCGTGCTGTCTAAAGGTAGGTGAAATCAGTCGTTTCGGCGTTGATCCTACTTACGGACGTAACTGTCGTAGGGTGGGTTGCTGGTTCGGTACAACTGGGGCTGCTGCAGTTAGATCTATGGTGGGACATCTTACAGTAAGTGCACAATGACTTGCCCTTTCTACTGCAGTCTCTGGCAGAGTGGCCGCGGTTCAGGCATAGAATACAACGGTTCGCATTTCTCAGTCTCTTCACTCTCCCATGGACATTTGTCACCATCTGACAGTCTTGAGCCCAATAACCACGTACCTCACAAAATACACAAAAGGGGTCAGGTGTAGACTTGCCTTTTCGAGATCCCGATGCCGTCTTTGTGTCGACTCGCAGTGCTGCTGTTGTGGGGATATTGGAAGAAGAGAAAGAGTCTCCACGAATCTTCTGACCGGTCAGGGCACCGTCCACTTCCTCGCCCAAAAATTGCATTAGTTTGAGAATATCTCCTTCCGGTAAGTTCTCCCTCTTCACGTGGATTATCCACCGGCGACAGATGTCTTCCGGGAATGCCCGCAGTATTTTAGGTGCTAGGATCCTTCCGTAACCATTAACATCCTCTCCGAGTGCTCTAAGGGCATTCACCCGCCGGTGACAATCTATGTATGTAGTGTTAAGTGCTTCCGGGGTAGCAATTCTAATGGGGTTTACACCCTCCAGGTAGTCCAGGTGCGCTTGAAGTATTCGGTTCTTGTCGCCGTAACGCGCCATTAGTATTTTCTTAGTTTCTTCGTATGTTTCTGCAGTCACAGCAATTCCATCAACTAGCTGTTTCGGTTCATTCTCCAAGTAGCCACGGAGAAATATGTGTTTGTTTATTTTAAAAAGAGAGGTGTCTTTATCAATAGATGACTCGAATTGCTCCCAAAATCGTGACCATGTCTCGACGTCTCCGGAGAAAGGTTCGAGCCTGATCTGTGGTAGCCGGACCAAGTGTGTGGTCGAAGCTTGCGTTGGTGCAGTTGTGACTACCTGCCTGTCGGGGGTATTTATTCTCACCTCCGAAGTTGATTTATCATCAATCTTTCGCGACGACCTTTGTAACGCGCGTTTCGCGGAATCCAGATACTCCTCGCATCTTTCCACGTCGTCATCATACTCGGTGTCAGATAGGAGTAAATGGATAGCGTCATCAAGTGTTCCTAGTCTATTTAGAGTCTCCTGGAGACGATCACGGAAATATTCAAGATCGTCCAGGATGGTGTCATCATTAAATCCGTTTATTTCCGTAATAAAACGTGTCGTATTCTTCCTCTCCCTGGTGCGTTTCCGTTTCAAGTTGTGTTGGATCGATTCTTCATCGGAGTTAGCCATGTCGGTTCCGATGACTTATGCGATGATGTGAAAACCTGTATTGCCGACTGTCACTAGATGGTGGTGTTGTGCGTAGTCGATAGAGGCGCTGCTATTACCTCGCTTCTCTTCTCGGTAACAATATTCAGTAAAACTATGATATTGGATAAAATCCTTCTTTTGGATTTATATTCTTAACTGAAACTGCTATTACGATGATTCAACTATCTTCTAATTTAGTATCCGAATAGTTAACATTTGAATAATATTAACAATAAACTTATCTGGTAGTAATGGTATCCGTGGGAAACTGTCTCGAACAACAAGGATGACTTTTCCTCGTTCCCGTGCGCTGTGTATCTTCTCTCAGGTTCTTGAAGTGCGTAGAGTACACAAAATTGCTTCCAGTGTGGATGCAAACAGTAATTGCGAATATTTTCCCGGGTTTCGGCACAAAAATTATGTGGGAAAGTGTAGAGAGAAGGCGTGCAGTTATGTTCACTAAACTATTTATTGTTGACTACAAAAACAATTGAAAATACAAACAGTTGCACAGGATGGTCATAGATGACAGGGATTCTTCATTCCGCCAGAGCTACAATTTTAGTGTGGAATTGGGTATTTTGACATTTGACAATTAAAAAAAATGGTTCATTCGAGTAAGTTCATTCCCATTCCAATAAATTCAAAAGCACAGTTAATTTCGATTTTGAGAGATAATATGGATAATTCGCAGCCTGAATTTTAAAGGAATTGGATTCTTCAATTAATCCTGTAGTTTTACTTAGTTTGCTATATTTCGTCTTCATGTACAACCATTCGTGCAGTAGATGGCATATATTATATAAATGTTAATTTAATGGTTGTAATATAGTACGTCCAACTTTTTACACGGTATTCCAAAGAAAACTTCTGGTAGCCCATTAAAGAATGTATCGGCTGATGATGTGATCGTGAATTGAGTGGAAAGGGGCATGAAGAAAGACGTGTAGGTCTACACCTAGGAGAAGAGCGACGCCTAAATATAAATAGGATATATGCTGAGTACCAGATTGGCAGTCGTCTCAAATGAATTTTTAGCGATAAGATGCGAGTGCCGGCTGGAGTGATTCAATCATAATGTTTAGTGCAAACAAAACACGACCAATTTCACTAGGAATCCCCAGACGGCTATCGTCTAGATCTGATTAGATGGAAAGTTAAACTGATCGTACAGATACAACAATTCCTTCAACAAATGTCGTATTCGTAAATTCAAACATATCGCGTATAGTTTCTTCCTACCTAAGGAGGGTATTATTTATTCTTACTGTTAAGGATATCTTCCAAAACTTTAACACTAAGTTTGCGGGTAGTGGCTGTTGTTATCTACACATAGTTAAGTGCAAACTAAACCGGTACCATAACTCTTGGAGAGGACTTTTCGGTTCGACAATGGTATGTTTACATCTGTTGCCGACAGCTGCAGTAACATACGTACTGTATTAATATAGTCAGTTGAGCTAGTATGACATAACTTTCCACAAATAGTGGTGGGTAATGCGTACATACGGAAGGCACAATAAATTCTTACTGTTAGAGTTTGCGCAAAAGAAATATCTGGTCACTCAGCAATAACATATATTGTGTTACTTTTCACAGGAACTTACAATGAAAGCTACTACAGAATCCACTGCAACATAACAGATGCCAAATTGTCTTTCGTCATTCTATGCAGTAGGTAAGTCACATGTTTTAAATTTTTAAAGAATTGAGAAACTTTGCTTGTTTTTCTCTAAGATAGAGACGGAAATGCACTAATGAAAGCTGATATAGCATGAACGATCAAATGAGCTTCCATCCTCAGTGAAACATGTCCAATTCCACGTCAAGTCAAGTAGAACACAATGTCCTTAGGCACAAGCCTGCTTCTTACGTCATAGGTTGTTATCCTCCATACTTGTGACTTTCATAATCACAGTGGAAGTACTGACTTTGTTATTGGCGATTTTATGATACTCTGACATGGGGCAATAAATTCATCAAAAATATAGGTTCAATTAGAATGTAATTTCACTTCCAATAGAAAACTCAATAGTAATATATGGTAATGGAAGTGATGTCATGCATGTATAGTAATTAATTAACTAATAAACCAAGTCTCTCATTTTCATTTTATTACTCCACGGAGTAAATATGCACTTACTTTGTTTTGATCAGAAAGACCTATCTACATAATGTGAAATATTATTATTTTTCTTTCTATCATTTTGAGTTTAACCTTTATCCCTAATATTCAAATGCGCTAATATGGTGTATTGTTATTTTTGTTCAAATTTTTTCGTCATGTACGAAGGGCGAAAACTGAAAGATAACAAGTGAAGCTTTAACATCCTCTGATGAAATTATAGATTAGTAATGAAGGAAAAACAGAATACACAAATATTACTAATTTTAATGACCATGTCTAAAACACACCGCAGAATAATACTTGTGACCCGTCTTAAGTGCTAGAGGCAAATTCCGATGAAGTAAAACAATTAGTTTCATAATATAACAAATGAATCACCTCTGCTTTCGGAATATTGGTACACACAACAATACTTGCAATAACGTTGCCGAGCAACAACTATGTGCGAATTTCTTATCGACGTATAAATCTCTAAAAATGGATGTGATAGTATTACTGTGGGAAAGTGTAGAGAGAAGACGTGCAGTTATGTTCACTAAACTATTTATTGTTGACTACAAAAACAATTGAAAATACAAACAGTTGAACAGGATGGTCATAGATGGCAGGGATTCTTCATTCCGCCACATCCTCCCCATTCTGGTCGATCTCTAGGGGGACGACCAACTGTACAGGTCTTGCTATCCTCTCTCCGCCGAGTGTGCGAAGATCTGGCGTGTTCTGTGTAGATGGTGTGAGGAAGGCCTCGTCTTCCAGAAGGAGCAGCGTTCATATGGAGTGCTCATCATGTCTGGGTAGGATCTCCTCTCAGGCTCCTTGTCAAATACTCGTGATGGCATTGCTGGTGGTGGGGGTCCCCGTGATGGATAATAGTTGTCATAATAGCCATTCCTCGTGCTAAGTGGCGGTGACAATCCTGGTCGTCTGTCATAGTCTCCTCTTCCATCACGCATGTATGGTGGAGCACGGCCCATTCCACCTCTCATACCACCATGCCGACACATAGGTTCATAACCACCACGACCTCCACCCCTTCCACTCTTTTTGCCAGTGGATTGCTCTATACTGATTTGTACACCCATAAACTCAGCATTGTTTAGTTCTTTGATAGCCCCGATGGCCATGTCCTCAGTCTTCATGTGTACAAATCCATAGCGGTTCAGTACATCACACTCTGTCACAATGCCATACTGTTCAAAGTGTCGTCGTAGATCTTGGGCCTGAGCCTCATCTATAAGGCGACCCACAAAGATCTTTGTTTTAGGTGGTGTGCTAGATGTTCTGAGATAAGACGTGTTTTCTTCTTTTACGAGTGGTTCATTCCCCTGTAGTCTCTTCTCTAAGTTATGGAACCGTTTCTCTGCATTACAGCGGTTAGTGAGCGGAATAATACCCTCTTTCCTTAGTGTTTCATACGGGTAGGAGGGTACCTCCTTTGAGTGGATGTAGTTCACTATTGCTGAACTTACGGTGATACCTGAACGATTCCCACTTAGGATCCAACCGAACTTGGAGGGGATGAGGACCACCTTTGAAGAAATGCGGATTGGTGAATTGTCCTTCACCACCTTCCAGTAATGGTCGCTTTCAATAAGTATTTCTATAGGAAGGGTCGTATCCTCTGTGTCCTCCTGGGGGTCCGCTAGCTGCAGTTTCCTAGTGTGCGCTAGGAATTTTACATCGTGAGGTACTGCTGGCTGGGGAGAGAAGGCATGGGTGCTTTCAAACCCAGTGATACCAGCTGTAGCATTTGTCCAGATACTCTTCATTGAGAATCTCACAAGTTTGCGTGGTCTCGGTGTAGGGGACGACTCAAAGTCTCCTATGGCCAAGTTTCGGCAGTCGATAACCTTTAGCTGAAGCTCGTCTACTATGGATTTAGTGACAAAGCTCGATTGACTCCCGCTGTCCAGCACGCAGTGCGTCAGTTTAGTTAGGCCAGTGGAGCCTGTAACCCATACGCGTGCTGTCTAAAGGTATGTGAAGTCAGTCGTTTCGGTGTTGATCCTACTTACGGACGTAACTGTCGTAGGGTGGGTTGCTGGTTCGGTATAACTGGGGCTGCTGCAGATAGATGTATGGTGGGACATCTTACAGTAAGTGCACAATGACTTGCCCTTTCTACTGCAGTCTCTGGCAGAGTGGCCGCGGTTCAGGCATAGAAAACAACGGTTCGCATTTCTCAGTCTCTTCACTCTCTCATGGACATTTGTCACCATCTGACAGTCTTGAGCCCAATAACCACGTGCCTCACAAAATACACAAAAGGGGTCTGGTGTAGACTTGCCTTTTCGAGATCCCGATGCCGTCTTGGTGTCTACTCGCAGTGCTTCTGTTGTGGGGATATTGGAAGAAGAGAAAGTGTCTCCACGAATCCACTGAGCGGTCAGGGCACCGTCCACGTCCTCGCCCAAAAATTGCATTAGTTTGAGAATATCTCCTTCCGGTAAGTTCTCCCTCTTCACGTGGATTATCCACCGGCGACAGATGTCTTCCGGGAATGCCCTCAGTATTTTAGGTGCTACGATCCTTCCGTGACCATTAACATCCTCTCCGAGAGCTCGAAGGACCTGCAACCGCCGGTTACAATCTATGTATGTAGTGTTAAGTGCTTCCGGGGTAGCAATTCTAATGGGTTTTACACCCTCCAGGTAGTCCAGGTGCGCTTGAAGTATTCGGTTCTTGTCGCCGTAACGCGCCATTAGTATTTTCTTAGTTTCTTCGTATGTTTCTGCAATCACAGCAATTCCATCAACTAGCTGTTTCGGTTCATTCTCCAAGTAGCCACGGAGAAATATGTGTTTGTTTATTTTAAAAAGAGAGGGGTTTTTATCAATAGATGACTCGAATTGCTCCCAAAATCGTGACCATGTCTCGACGTCTCCGGAGAAAGGTTCGAGCCTGATCTGTGGTAGCCGGACCAAGTGTGTGGTCGAAGCTTGCGTTGGTGCAGTTGTGACTACCTGCCTGTCGGGGGTATTTATTCTCACCTCCGAAGATGATTTATCATCAATCTTTCGCGACGACCTTTGTAACGCGCGTTTCGCGGAATCCAGATACTCCTCGCATCTTTCCACGTCGTCATCATACTCGGTGTCAGATAGGAGTAAATGGATAGCGTCATCAAGTGTTCCTAGTCTATTTAGAGTCTCCTGGAGACGATCACGGAAATATTCAAGATCGTCCAGGATGGTGTCATCATTAAATCCGTTATTTCCGTAATAAAACGTGTCGTATTCTTCCTCTCCCTGGTGCGTTTCCGTTTCAAGTTGTGTAGGATCGATTCTTCATCGGAGTTAGCCATGTCGGTTCCGATGACTTATGCGATGATGAGAAAACCTGTATTGCCGACTGTCTCTAGATGGTGGTGTTGTGCGTAGTCGGTAGAGGCGCTGCTATCACGTCGCTTCTCTTCTCGGTAACAATATTCAGTAAAACTATGATATTGAATAAAATCCTTTTTGGATTTCTATTCTTAACTGAAACTGCTATTACGATGATTCAACTATCTTCTAGTTTAGTATGTGTATAGTTAACATTTGAATAATATTAACAATAAACTTATCTGGTAGTAATGGTGTCCGTGGGAAACTGTCTCGAACAACAACGATGACTTATCCTCGTTCCCGTGCGCTGTGTATCTTCTCTCAGGTTCTTGAAGTGCGTAGAGTACACAAAATTGCTTCCAGTGTGGATGCAAACAGTAATTGCGAATATTTTCCCGGGTTTCGGCACCAAAATTATGTGGGAAAGTGTAGAGAGAAGACGTGCAGTTATGTTCACTAAACTATTTATTGTTGACTACAAAAACAATTGAAAATACAAACAGTTGCACAGGATGGTCATAGATGACAGGGATTCTTCATTCCGCCAGAGCTACAATTTTAGTGTGGAATTGTGTATTTTGACATTTGACAATTAAAAAAAATGGTTCATTCGAGTAAGTTCATTCCCATTCCAATAAATCCAAAAGCACAGTTAATTTCGATTTTGAGAGATAATTTGGATAATTCGCAGCCTGAATTTTAAGGGAATTGGATTTTTCAATTAATCCTGTATTTTTACTTAGTTTGCTATATTTCGTCTTCATGTTCAACCATTCGTGCAGTATATGGCATATATGATATAAATGTTAAATTAATGAGTCCGCCGGCGTGGTCTTGTGGTTAGCGTCGCTGACTACAGATCCGTCGGCCCGGGTTCGATTCCCGGTACCTCCTCGGATTTTTCTGAGGTAGGGAGGTCTGGTAGGGGTGCACTCAGCCTCGTGATTCCAAATTGAGGAGCTACTTGATAGAGAAGTAGCGACTCCGGTCATGAAAACCACCAATAACGGCCGTGGGTGTCGGCATGCTGACCACATGCCCCCCAATCCTGCCATCTGCCTACGGGAGATGACGCAGCGGTCGGGTGGTAGGCCAAGTCCCTCCAGGGATGTAGCGCCACAGAGTTTAGTTTAGTTTAGTTAAATTAATGGCTGTAATATAGTACGACCAACTTTTGACAGGGAATTCCAAAGAAAACTGCTGGTAGCCCACGACAGAATGTATCGCCTGATGATGTGATCGTGGATTCAGTGGAAAGGGGCATGAAGAAAGACGTGTAGGCCCATACCTACGAAAAGAGCGATGCCTAAATATAAATAGGATATATGCTGAGTACCAGATTGGCAGTCATCTCAAATAAATATTTAGCGATAAGATGCGAGTGGCGGCTGGAGTTAATCTATCATAATGTTTATTGCAAACAAAACACGACCAATTTCACTAGGAATCCCCAGAAGGCTATCGTCTAGATCTGATTAGATGGAAAGTTAACTAATCGTACAGATGCAAAAATTACTTCAACATATGTCGTATTCCTAAATTCAAACATATCGCGTAGTGTTTCTTGCTACTTAAGGAGGGTATTATTTATTCTTACTGTTAAGGATATCTTCCAAGACTTTAACTCTAACTCTAAGTTTGCGGGTAGTGGCTTTTTTTATCTACACATAGTTAAGTGCAAACTAAACTGGTACCATAACTCTTGGAGAGGACTTTTCGGTTCGACATCTGTTGCCGACAGCTGCAGTAACATACGTACTGTATAATTATAATTAGTTGCGCTAGTCTGATGTAACTTTCAACAAATAGTAGCGGATACTGCGTACTTACGGAAGGCACAATAAATTCTTACTGTTAGAGATTGCAAAAAAGAGATATCTGATCACTCAGCAATAACATATATTGTGTTACTTTTCACAGGAACTTCCAAAGAAAGCTACTACAGAATCTACTGTAACGTAACAGATGCCAAATTATCCTTCGTCATTCTATGCAGTTGGTAAGTCACATGTTTTAAATTTTTAAAGAATTGAGAAACTTTGCTTGTTTTTCTCTAAGATAGAGACGGAAATGCACTAATGAAATTTGATATAGCATGAACGATCAAATGAGCTGCCATCCTCAGTGAAACATGTCCAATTCCACGTCAAGTCAATTAGAACACAATGTCCTTATGCACAAGCCTGCTATTTACTTCATAGGTTGTTATCCTCCATACTTGTGACTTTCATAATCACAGTAGAAGTACTGACTTTGTTATAGGCGATTTTATGATACTCTGAAATAGGGCAATAAATTCAACATAAATATAGGTTCAATTAGAATGTAATTTCACCTACAATAGAAAACTCAATAGTAATAGATGGTAATAGAACTGATGTCATGCATGTACAGTAAATAATTAACTATTCATCCAAGAATCTTATTTTCATTTTTTTACTCAACGGAGTAAGTATACAATTACTTTGTTTTGATCAGAAAGAAATATCTAAATAATGTGAAATATTATTATTCTTCTTTCTATCATTTTGAATTTAACCTTTATCCCTAATATTCGAAAGCACTAATATGGTGTATTGTTATTTGTGTTAAATGTTTAAGTCATGTACGAAGGGCGAAATTCTGAAAGATAACATGTGGAGCTTTAACATCCTCTGATGAAATTATAAATTAGTAATGAAGGAAAAACAGAATACACAAATATTACTAATTTTAATGACTATGCCAAAACTCACCGCAGAATAATAGTTTTGACCCTGCTTAAGTGCTAGAGGCAAATTCCGATGAAGTAAAAGAATGAGTTTCATAATATAACAAATGAATCACCTCTGCTTTCGGAATATTGAGATACACAACAATACTTGCAATAACGTTGCCGAGTAACAACTATGTGCGAATTTCTTATCGACGTAGAAATCTCTAAAAATGGATGTGATAGTGTGGAATTAGGTAATTTGACATTTGACAAATAAAAAATAATGGTTCATGCGAGTTAAGTTCATTCCCATTTCAATAAATTCGAAAGCACAGTTAATTTCAATTTTGAGAGATAATTTGGATAATTCGCAGCCTGAATCTTAAAGGAATTGGATTTTTCAATTAATCCTGTATTTTTACTTAGTGTGCTATATTTCGTCTTCATGTTCAACCATTCGTGCAGTATATGGCATATATGATATAAATGTTAAATTAATGACTGTAATATAGTACGACCAACTTTTGACAGGGAATTCCAAGGAAAACTGCTGGTAGCCCACGACAGAATGTATCGTCTGAGGATGTGATCGTGGATTCAGTGGAAAGGGGCATGAAGAGAGACGTGTAGGCCTATACCTACGAAAAGAGCGACGCCTAAATATATATAGGATATATGCTGAGTACCAGATTGGCAGTCATCTCAAATAAATTTTTAGCGATAAGATGCGAGTGGCGGCTGGAGTTATTCAATCATAATGTTTATTGCAAACAAAACACGACCAATTTCACTAGGAATCCCCAGAAGGCTATCGTCTAGATCTGATTTGATGGAAAGTTAAACTAATCATACAGATGCCAAAATTACTTCAACAAATGTCGTATTCCTAAATTTAAACATATCGCGTAGGGTTTCTTGCTATTTAAGGAAGGTATTATTTATTCTTACTGTTAAGGATATCTTCCAAAACTTTAACTCTAAGATGGCGGGTAGTGGCTTTTTTTATCTACACATAGATAAGTGCAAACTAAACCGGTACCATAACTCTTGGAGAGGACTTTTCGGTTCGACATCTGTTGCCGAAAGCTGCAGTAACATACGTACTGTATAATTATAATTAGTTGCGCTAGTCTGATGTAACTTTCAACAAATAGTAGTGGATACTGCGTACTTACGGAAGGCACAATAAATTCTTACTGTTAGATATTGCAAAAAAGAGATATCTGATCACTCAGCAATAGCATATATTGTGTTACTTTTCACAGGAACTTACATAGAAAGCTACTACAGAATCCCCTGTAACGTAAAAGATGCCAAATTATCTTTCGTCATTCTATGCAGTAGGTAAGTCACATGTTTTAAATTTTTAAATAATTGAGAAACTTTGCTTGTTTTTCTCTAAGATAGAGACGGAAATGCACTAATGAAAGCTGATATAGCATGAACGATCAAATGAGCTGCAATCCTCAGTGAAACATGTCCAATTCCACGTCAAGTCAATTAGAACACAATGTCCTTATGCACAAGCCTGCTTCTTACTTTATAGGTTGTTATCCTCCATACTTGTGACTTTCATAATCACAGTGGAAGTACTGACTTTGTTATTGGCGATTTTATGATACTCTGAAATAGGGAAATAAATGAAACAGTAATATAGGTTCAATTAGAATGTAATTTCACCTCCAATAGAAAACTCAATCGTAATAGATGGTAATAGAACTGATGTCATGCATATACAGTAAATGATTAACTATTAATCCAAGTCTCTTACTTTGATTTTATTACTCCACGGAGTAAGTATACACTTACATTGTTTTGATGAGAAAGACCTATCTAGATAATGTGAAATATTATTATTTTTCTTTCTATCATTTTGAGTTTAATCCTCATCCCTAATATTCAAATGCACTAATATGGTGTATTGTTATTTGTGTTCAAATGTTTAAGTCTTGTACGAAGGGCGAAGAACAGAAAGAAGCTTTAACATCCTCTGATGAAATTATAAGTTAGTTATGAAGGAAAAACAGAATAAAGAAATATTACTAATTTTAATGACCATGCCTAAAACTCACCGCATTATAATAGTTGAGACCCTGCTTAAGTGCTAGAGACAAATTCCGATGAAGTAAAACAATTAGTTTCATAATATAACAAGTGAATCACCTCTGCTTTCGGAATATTGGTACACACAACAATACTTGCAATAACGTTGCCGAGCAACAACTATGTGCGAATTTCATATCGACGTAGAAATCTCTAGAATGGATGTGATAGTGCAACTATTTTAGTGTGGAATTAGGTATTTTGACATTTGACAATTAAAAAAATGGTTCATTCGAGTAAGTTCATTCCCATTTCAATAAATTCAAAAGCACAGTTAATTTCGATTTTGAGAGTTAATTTGGATAATTCGCAGCCCGAATTTTAATGGAATTGGATATATCTTTAGCGATAAGATGCGTGTTGCGGCTGGAGTTATTCAATCATAATGTTTAGTGCAAACAAAACACGACCAATTTTACTAGGAATCTCCAGAAGGCTATCGTTTAGATCTGTTTAGATGGAAAGTTAAACTAATCGTACAGATACAAAAATTACTTCAACCTATGTCGTATTCGTAAATTCAAACATATCGCGTACGGTTTCTTGCTACTTATGGAGGGTATTATTCATTCTTACTGTTACGGATATCTTCCAAAACTTTAACACTAAAATTGCGGGTAGCGGCGTTTTTATCTACACATAGTTTAGTGCAAACTAAACCGGTACAGTAACTCTTGGAGAAGACTTTTCTGTTCGACAATGCTATGTTTACATCTGTTACATTTCACAGTAACTTACAAAGAAAGCTACTACAGAATCGACTGCAAGATAACAGATGCCAGTTGTGTGGTTTTATACATGACGTCACAGGTGGAGCAAGTGGAGTCGCTGACGTCACTTCCTGTTACGTCATCATGACTCCACTTCCGGATACGTCATCATGACGACACTTCCGGTTACGTCACAAGTGGGGTCGCCACGTCACAAGTGGGCGTGGCTTATGACGTCACGACCTACGTCATGGTCACGTGATTCAAAATGGCGACAGTTCCGGTTCCTACTGCAAATGGCGGCACTTCCCGTTCCTATTTCAAATGGCGGACGAAGCGCGAAATTCAAAATTATAATGGCGCTAACTTTGAAAATGTATGAAAATGGATGTGTTTCCGGTTCCTATGGATAAAGCGCGAAATTCAAAAGTATAATGGTGGTAAATATGAAAACTATATATTGGAAATTCAAAATGTTGTCGTTTCCGGTTCCTAAGGACCAGGCGGTCAATTCAAAAACTGTAAGAAAATGGTTGTGTTTCCGGTTCCTATTTCAAATGGCGGATAAAGCGCGAAATTTAAAATTGTATATTGGTAGAAGGCATGTCATTTTGAAAATTAAAACATGGCGGACAAATCGTATGATTCAAAAATGGTAAAGTTCAAGTTGTTGTCTAGCACAAGATTTTATAATGTTACATTGTACAAGTGTTATGAAACAGGTATATGCATCATTACTGTAACAGGAAGCGGTCAAGGTCACACGTCAGCACATTCCACATTCCTGAGTATCGAGTTACATCCGGTGTATGTTATAACCAACACTTTGTTCTGCATGAAAATACATCCTAACTAAGTCATCACGTGAATCAATGGCGCTATATTTAAAATTACGAATGTTAGAATCCTTGACAACTTTAAAAATGCTGGGCGGGCGATTTGAAAACTCAAGATGCTAGATTTCAACCTTATGCCGTTTTTGCATGGAAGCATTACAGACGCGACCGGAAGTACAAATTCCTTACGTATGACCTCATCACTCGGACTTGTTCAATCTTGTTTCAAGGTCTTACATGGCACGTGCGAGACAGGTTCAAGGTCATTCGTAAGTGAGAAGCATAACGCGCAGGATGGCTCTCGATATGACTAAACAATCTGAGCGACGTAAAACTTTTAAAAATTGTCCATTACCGTTTATGGACGTGGACAAAATGAGCGAAGCTGGATTCTACTATATCGAATACAGGGATGTAGTCGAGTGCGCGTACTGTCATACGCAGATAGGACAATGGAAAAAAACGGACGATCCAGCAAATGAACATAAAAGATGGGCCCCCTTCTGCAGGTTTATAAGTAAAACTAAAGGTGAGGTCCTCATCGACATGGGCCAGGTTGTTTGTGGCACAGGTGAAATTATGCATGTTCCTGACGAGCATGATTGTATAGAACAAGAGTGAGGGGAAGGTGGACAGTATATAATACCTTAGTTGTATATATGCATAGTTTAGTGATCGTCAAACCTCCGAGATGTCAACATTGAAGCGTGGTCGTAAAAGAGCACCTAAATCTACTACAGCTGCTGCTGCTATAATGGATATTACACCGCAGGACTTGTGGGATATGCTGCAGTCCTCCACCATACAAACATCACAAGCGGATTTACCAAATACACAAGAAACCAAGAATAAGAAGTCACCTATAGTATCCACTCTAGAACGGTATTCTGTAGTAAACATCCTCGATGTGAATTGTACCAAGCCGTTGAGCGAGCTGCAAATTGGACTTGCTTATCCGGTAAAGGAAGCTCGTTCCGTGTATACAAGGTATGGAAGGAGAATCGTTATAGACTTAATGATTGGGTGCAGCGTTTCTCTACCTCCAAGGTTCGGGAAGTTGAGTGAAGATCAGCTTCAACAGATGAACGAGGAGAAACTTTCAGTGATCTACTACGGTAAGGAGCCGAAGTCGGATGTTTCTACTACCACGTTCTCAACTTTGTGTAATATGGAATGGATGTTTCATGTTGAACAGTGGGAAACGTCTTGAGATTTTAGACTCAGTGTGAAGTGTGTGTAACAGACTAAAAGTGAATATACTACACGACAACCGGCACCCTACGTCCATCGACTTCTCTAGAACGGTATGTAATATTAATATAAACCATTTCCTATTCTTAACCATCGTAAGCTAAATTCTTATGTGTTTTTATTTTTCTGTGTTTCAGAAGTTGGAGACTCTCAAGATCATCAGTGAAATTCATTTTAGAAATAGGAGACTTTCAAGTGAAATTCAATTTGTAAATATTCAATAAAACCAAAGTGATAAAAATTTTTTCTTTTGTAAGTTATTTCATAACTGGATTTTCTCATGTTTGACAAAGTCCAGTTTTCCCTAACCTCTCCTATTCCTAATTCCTAGGATGAGGTGCTGTGAAATAAAAAATACATATCAGGTTTTTTTAGAATTTTATTCACTTTATTACAATCTTACTGTGATTTCATCCACAGCGTAAGCACAATAACATTTCGCAATGCACATTTCATATTAGAGTCATTATGAAAAAGACATTTGGTTTCACAGTCTCTTAATTTGTCAAGCTTTGGTACACCAAGATCGTCCATGTTTATAACAGGTCTCTGCAACAGTTTTTCAAAAAACCGAACCTTTTCCAGTCCTTTACAATGAAGAACATCCACTGGTTTTAAAACACTTTCAAGAACAGGCTTCAAGAAGTCGTAGGGTAAGTATCCACTCTGCCACGGAATTCCATGGATGTTGGATTCGATGTACCGCTGGGACTTTGTATCTGGGTAAATGTTTTTAGGTGGTCGGAGAACAAAATGTGCAATTCTTTCATCCACCGAAGACACTGCAACCTCTTTAGCTATAAATTGATTGCACCTTGACTGATATCCTTGACAGTCGATTATAATCATGTTGTCACACGACATTGGTAACGATGTTGGTTAAAGCAGTATACTCTACACTTCGATCGTGTAGAATTAAGCAATAAGCCTTTGTGTTTGCTGGTATATTGTTTGCTGCAGAAATTTCAATTCTGGTGGTACAAGCCCCCGATTTCAGATCTTCGTTCTGCTTGGTGCAATCGATGACCAAGACTGGTGTATATGTGATAAAATCGCTTCTTTTAAGGAGAGGGTGGGAAGGTTTTTGATAGTACGACTCTTGAAATCTAGCATACATTTCATAAAGGATTCCAAACGAACCATTTGTAGTGTCTACCACGAAAGAGTGATAGGGGTACTTTCTATCGTTCAAGTATACAGATACGTTCTGGATATCACCTAAATCAAACTTTGAGCAATCGGCTTCCTTTTTATTCCTAGCAGTTTGAAATCCTATGATAACCATCCTAGGTTTCTGCAACTGAGGAGATGTCGTAACGTTCCATGAAATGTTGGTTGCTTGAGGTAATGATGGATGTTCATACAATTGCCAGCTTCTGAAATCTATTGTCAGCGAACGATCAGATCCCAACATATTCAATAGTTGTATTCTTTCAACGTCAGACACCTTAATGATAGGTACCATCCACTCGATATCTGTGATGGTAATTTTACTAACTTAACCTTTGGTGACATTGATCGTGTTTTTTGATCTCATCAGAACCAGTTCCATCTTACAATTTACGAATATTTTATCATAATCTTCAGCGATCCCAAGTATATGGCTTAGAGGAAAGCAAACATCAATTTTTTTATTTTTTATTATAGTCTGCACATCATCATCAGAGGGGTGAATCCACCCAGCGTTTTCCAATCTTTCACTATCCAAAACGGTGTAAGAACAAATGGCTTTCAATAAGCTTGTGATTCCAGGATTTCTGCTACGATCGACTGTTTCTCCATGAAGATTTAATTTTATTTCGTCGAATAGATGCAGGAAACCATTATTTACCACTTTTCCCTTATACTCAGCATCCTTCTCATCGGTTATATTTCCAGAAATAATAATAAAACTCCTGCTTGCTAATGCATACGAGTTTTCAGCCTGAATAGGGATCCGTATTTCGTCATTTTCACCAAGAGCCGAGTTGTTATACGGTTTAAATCCGTGATATTGATAATTTTCTATGGCATCTTCAAATATAGCCTTGGACTGTACAGCGAGGATGTCCATATTAGCACACTTTGTGTCCTAGAGACTTGAGATACTTCCTATTCGCAGGTGTTACCTTCACGATGTTAAGACTCGGAGTGTGACCTTTTTTATATTGCGTAGGTTTATAAACCTTTTTAATCTTAACGGTGTCAAGACTTATTATTTCAGACTGCTTCGTGGTGGGTACGTATTTGTTGAAATTAAGACCCATTTTTCCTAATTGCAATTCTCACAGATAGACGCTCTCCTCTAAAGTCGATAAGTCGTCCTTTCTGGTCCACAAGAGAGACTGTAATGTCGGATATTTTTTGTATGTTGATTAAAGGTAGGAAAATCAAGTTTGATGGAACTTCGGTGATCTTGTATCCAGGAGGCACCGTGGGGAAAAATTCGTGAATGGTATGAGTCGACTGCCCATTCAGAAATGAACCGCTTGCAAGATTGCACTCTACTCTTATAACGTTAACACCGTTTATGTCTGGAGGTCTCTTGGGAACGATGACGGTCCTTTTAGGAATTCTATCGGTCTTTTCAAATCCTAGTAAAGTCGCCGCAGAGTTTGGAACGTTGAAAGAAACGTCGAGGAAAGAGTAGATGGACGTTAGCAGCGTGTTGGTGTTGGCAATAACTCTAAATATATCACCAAGGTCTCTAGTAGAATTTATCATCGTTTTTATTTCGTACGCTATATAATCTGAAATATCTTCAATCTCGTACGTTCCAGTTGGAATGGTGATGACATGTTCCTTGCCTCCTTCACCGAACACTATCAACGAATTGTTGTTTTCAGTCACATTAGGTATCGAATTGTATGCATCAAACCGCAGCAAAGCAATCTCGTAGTCTGCTCCATCTTTCAGCTCGATAGGTGGATGAAACGTGTTGGAAATTTCGGACACCTAAATATCAGAGCTGGTTGCTTTTATAGTAAAAACGCTAGACACAAGTGTCCACAAATCAATGTATTATATTTCTGATAGCGTGTAACGTTGTAAAGTAGTTTTGTATGCGGTCCAACGTAATTTACTATTTCCATAGGAGGTGGCAAGTCTCCGTAGCTGTCGAAATAGAAAGCATTCTTGTTACACTTTTTTAAGGCTACCCAGTGCGTACCAGGACCTTTGGCATCATGGAGGTTTATAATGATTCGCTCATGCTTATATAGCTTGGATGGCATCTCGTTCCTCATGTACACGCCTCTAAAATGTGGAATATCTAGTTTTTTAGCGTAACCTTCCAAGTCGTAGTTAGTTAGGGCTTTTTTTTAAACGAAGTCCTTTACCAGTCGCATAAGGTTTTAGATACAATCCTTTTCCATGCATCAATATACCAGATCCCTTTTTACCCAAGGCTATGTTCTCCATCATATGGTTATGACGAATGTTTTCTCGCAACTGTTTTTTTGGTAGACTTTGCAGAATTTACAGCTTTAGCGATCTGTGCTCGTGCACCTCCAAGAGCCCCTAGTGTAGATAAACCTGCAAATATGGGTAACAGAGGTAGTATTCCACCAATTTTTTTTCGGCGATTTCAACACATTCTTCTTTTTCTTGTTCTTCTTATTCGACAGTAACTTTCTATATGCCGCTTTTAGGTTTTTAATTGTATCCATTCCACCACCCATTTTCACTTTTCCTTTCATAATTTTAGAAACGGTGTAAGCTGCAGCACGTTCCCCAAGACTCGCGTTGGCAGCCTTAACACGATTGGAAGCTTGTTGTGCCAATTTCAAGTCTGCTTTATGTCGATCGCTTAAATCTGAGCTCTGTGCGTAACTTATATCGTGCTCCTTACAGGCTTCGTCTAGAGGATTGATACCCTTATCGCCTCTTTGCAATCGTTTTTTCAATTTAGTTCCAGGTCCGCAAAAGCGATACCCAGGTATATGTAATTCCACAGGTAATTAATCAATCAAAGTGTTTATTAATTTACCTCCACGAGCGCTGTGTCGACGTTTGCTTTGTTCTACTCGTGGCGTCATACTGATTACAACATCCTCATGTTATAACTTGTTATATAAAAACATTTGATTCGTTGTGAAAAATCTCATTTACAGTCATGGAGGTTGAGAAGCAAACCGTGTCTCTGGAGATCCTACCCATCGATAGTTTATGTCGAGAAGAAGACGAATGCAAGCACAGCGTACTATTTCCCAGCAGCACTAGGTGTATTATATGTGGGCCTAGTAACGTGCTTATAAATATTCTTCTCCATCCTAACGGAATAAAGTTTTCAAATATTTACATATTTTCGAGATCTCTGTTTCAACCAAAGTACAAAATACTTGAAGCAATTTTAGCAAACGTTCCAGAAATTGGTTACTTCAAGTTTGAAAGCAGCGATCAAACCATGCCTGAGCCGACAGAAGTCAAAGAGAATTCAGTGGTGATTTTCGACGATGTGATGTGCGATCAGCAAGGACCTATTAGAAACTACTTTAGCATGGGACGTCATAAGTCTTTAGATATGTTTTATCTTGCACAGTCGTATGCTAGAATACCTAAACATCTGATAAGAGACAACTGTAACTTGGTGATTGTATTTAATCCGGACGCGTAAAATTTAAGACATCTATACAACGACTATGTAAATGCAGAGATGACGTTCGATAAATTTCAACAGCAATGTCGTGAAAGTTGGTCGTCTCAAAAGTATGGGTTCTTAACAATTTGTAAAGAAAACGATCGTGAACATGGAAGATACAGACGTGGCATAGATGAATATATTATGTAAATCCCAAATATGCATCAGTCGAAATGAATCCTTCGTTGAGCAAGGAGCAGATACGAGTGAAACAAGAAATTGCCAAACATGTTAAATCTATACGGAATAAATATTTAGCGCTAAAAAAATCCAATCTTCAGACCAAACAAGAAATTGGTGAAATTATAAACCCGATAACGAAACCCTTGGAAGAGCTCGTGAACATCGGTAAACATGAGTCTGAAGAGTCTGAAATGGAATACGAATCGCTTCAGTCTTCTAAACAATCTCCTCATAAACATTATAAATCTATGCTGCAAAGAGTTTACGGTCCAGTCATTACACCTTACATTCAAAAACTCATATCGCATAAGCCGAGAAATATCGATCCAATCTATGGATTGAGAATGGACCCTGCCAGACAATTATTCTACATTGGATCAGCACCTGTGACCATTAGAAACGATCGTCTCGTTATCGGCAAGAAAACGTATATTGGACGCCCTAGGTTATATGAACTGCTTATAAAAAGTATACCCGACAAAAAATTGTACAACATTCGTGATTTAGATGCATAGAAGGAGACTTTGGAAAAAACTAGCGCGCACAAAGTAAATTATGACGAAAGCGAAAACATTCGTAGAATCAATACTCACAAATATCTACGCATCATGAAGAAATTATTTCGTGATGAAGAATCATCCGACGAGGGATCACAGCATCATGTATTAGGTAAAGGGATGATGAAAGAAGTACATTCAAATCGTAAAATTGAATATAAATACTGGGACGATCCGAATGAACTCATTGATAGATTGCGGCTACTCGTGTCCTCGTCTGCGGCAGGGAATAATTCTCATCACAACGAGATACAAGAAATCATATCTCAATTGAGGGAAAGAAAAATCATAGAATGAAAAAGCGGGAAATCGCATACGAACTTCATACACCAGCTAGAATAAATTATCAAAGACGTCATGTTACAATGAAAGGACTAAACGATTTGTGGCAAAGCGACTTGATTGAAATGATTCCATATCATAGAGAGAACAGAGGTTTCAAGTATATTTTGGTCTGTATAAACGCCTATTCCAAGTTTGCTTATGCGAGACCGTTAAAGACAAAGTCTGGCAAAGATGTTACCGCAGCCATGCAAGATATTCTTCAATCTGTTAATATCCCACCCAAAAATTTACAGACCGACATGGGAAAGGATTATTATAACGCAAATTTTAAAGCGTTAATGAAACAATATGGCATCAATCATTATTCTACATACTCTAATGTGAAGGCTTACATAGCCGAACGCTTCATCAGAACTTTGAAAACTAACATGTGTTAGTGCAAGAGGGAGTTACAAATGGGTGGACATGATGCAAGAACTCATAAAACATTACAACGATAAGTATCACTCCACCATTAAAATGAAACCCAACCAGGTAAAAGACGATAGTCTACTTAAAACAGTGTATCGTTACAAGGAGTGTTATGTGAAACCAAAGTTTGTCAAAGGCGATTACGTAAAAGTTTCAAAACATAGGAAAATATTTAATAAAGGATACTTACCTTCGTGGACTACGGAGATTTTCAAAATACGGAAGATCCAATCGACTTTTCCTCCTACGTATCTGCTTCAGGATTTGGAAGGGGCTGATATTGAAGGTGCATTTTATAACGAGGAACTCCAGAAAACAAAGTTTCCAGACTGTTATTTAATTGAAAAAGTGTTAAGGAACAAAGTACAGAAGGTGTTTGTAAAGTGGTTGGGATTCCCAAACTCTAAAAATTCATGGATTAATGCTAAGGATATTGTATTTGACTAGGGAAAATAAAAGATAGATTCATTTTTATAACTTTTTTCTTTTATTTATATCCCACATGAACCCAAAGTTATCATACTTTACTATCTCATACCTGTTCTTCAACATCAATAGTACATCATGTAAATTTAGAAGTATTGTCCTCCAACACCACACATCATATAAAATTACAAGTATTGTTTCACACACAAATATACATTTTTTACACATTCCATATACACACACACACAAATATACATTTTCACAATTTAAGTTTCTTAGTAGGAGGTTTCTCATCACACTCCTCCTCCTCCCTGATTTGGTAGTGCCGTGAGCGAGAGTGTCCACACAATTTTCCAAAATATGACGCTTATCGTCGTTGCCAGATAAAGTTAATTTATTCATCGAAATCGAAAATACGTTATGCTTATAGGATCTGATGGATCTGTTTAACGAGAATGTTGACTGTCCGCTCTGTAGACAACCAACATAATCTTCAAAGCTGACATCTTTGTCAATTAAGTTCTTCTTAACGCCTTTCAATTTTTTGATGACCATGTCATTAAATTTTATGGCGTACATTTTCACTCGCTGACCTACGAACGCCTTTATGGAGTGACCAGCTCCTTCGTCCTTGAATTTCCCGACCACCGCCTTGTTTTCGTTTGAATACAAGGGATGTTCAGGTGGGTAGACGCTAGTATCCAGCTCATCTCGGAAATGCATCATATCACGGAAGAGGTCATCCGTTTCAATTCTATAGACGAAACTGTCTGTGACCATGTAGCATAATTTCAATCCTTCTTTATAAATATGTTTCATGGTATCATAATGAAACTCATACATTCTAGATTTCGAAATTTCCAAAATAGACATGCCAACATAGATGGCCTTATCAAACACTAAACTAGTTTTTGCAAGATGGACACCAACCAAGTTTTCGCTATAAATTGTCCTATCCATAAAGTTACTTTTGGCTACAAGCTTTCGAATTCCTTTTTCACTTGATACAAGCTTAAAATTTATGCGTTTCCTCACATTTACCATAGTCTCGCAAAAAACGGCGTTGTTCATTAATTTAAAAAAGTCTTTCTCAAAGTTGTTGGCTGCAGCCCTACGCTTGGCCGTGTTATAGCCAATGTAGGGTTTCAACCAGCAGCTTTGTTGAAATTCCATAACTCTATGGATCTTGGATAACCTCAGTCCGTGTTGCACGGCTTGCTTAAGTACCGTGTGATGAACAACATATTTTTCTTTTGACTCCAAAGTGGTTAATAATTTTTTGTTTTTGCTGCCTGGAGGAAATTTCATCTCTGCACAGAAAGGTAGATCAGAATGAGCAACGTGAAGATTGTCTGGATACTCAATGTCTACCTCAAGCACATATCCTAATTTAGAATTGACCGGTATGGACATGATGTCAAAGGACGCTATCTCATGTTTGTCGAGCCAGCGGAACTCGCCTGACGGCAATGCCTGCGACATCGCATAACCATAAAGGTTATTGGCATCGACGTAATAGAGAAAAGATTTTTTTGCTGTCTCATCAAATTCATCACACATGTTATTGTTTGCAACAACGTGCCTTGTGACACACTGACATATCCCACCTCGAATCCCCCGTTCAAACATTTGAATCATATCCATATCGGTCAAAAGCGGTAATTTTACATTTGTGAACTTTAGCATCGCAGAATATTCGAAGCCTGGAACAGTACTATAGTACAAACAATCCATCCCATATGTTTCAAAACACATCTGTCTGAAATTTTCAAAGACGTCGGTCAAAATCAAAACATCGGTCTTCAAATACAAGTCTGAATATTCTCCTAATGAGTTGATCGAGAAAGAATTCCAAAAGTTCCTCGCGTGAGAGTAGTGTTGGTCAGAGACGTTCTCATTCGCGAGTCTATTATAAAATGCATCTTTCGGAGGTAATTTCTTCTCCTTCAAAATTTCAACTGAGGTGACGTAGTCGTAGGGAAACACTCCCTTTCGACACACCAAATCGGCGTTTTCACCAAAAACTTTTGCTGTTTCCATAAATTTATCCTTGGGCAGATTGTTTGCTAGCTTTTCCAGACTGCTAGCCATGAACCGAAATGAATCTACAAATCTCAATTCCATACCTCCCCTTTTCAAATAGGAGGAGGGAATAAATTTCGAAAATGTCACATACTTTTCTTGTGTTGATTCTATTCTGATCGAATCCAAGTTCTGTCACAATAAAATGAGCATCATAGTTGGATAGGTTATGCAATACAACAGGGACAAATGCCTGGTTCCTATAATTCAAATTACAATTTCTGTGGGCGGCCCCTCTGAACCGATCACTGACATGGCAATGGTCCCTTACTTTATAGTTCACATAGGTAACGTTACCCTCGCCACATATATGGCAAATAGTAGCGCTATTGTATACCCTAATTTCATCTTCTGTCAGAGGGGTCATGGGCTTATTTACACTATTAAAGATTTTATCAATTTCTTTGACATCAGCGACGAGCGAGCGCATAAACTCGCCGCTGGCATCCTCCCCTCAAAAACAGTCTCAATTGAGAATATGCGCCCTCAGCATCTTTGATGAAATAACAATAACTAAAAGGTTTATGCTTCTGATAAGGCGTAGTCCAGCTTTTCTGCGGATCTCCCAACATCCCGATATCGGTTCCAGCAAACACTCGAAATCCGCATTGATGACAAACCTGATCTTTTGCGAATACTCGGGCTTGTTGAATACGACTTCAGGATTTTTAGGAATTTCGCATCTGACTGGGCTGAACGAATTGCATATTGCCAAATCCTCTTTCAACCTTATGTCGGCAGACTAACCTTCATACGATTGAAAATTTGTAAAACACCGTTTGCACACTCTGACTTGACGATGGAAAGATGTTACAAAAGGTCTTACAAAAGCATCAAAATCGGAAATGACTATGTAATGTGAATTTTCCTCATTACATACATACAAAAGGTCTCTATGATCATCTAATTCCTTTTCAACAATTTTGATAGGAAATACGAAATGAGAAATGTGATTCCCATCCCATCCTCTAGGCCGAAAACATTGATCGAAATATTGTTTATTTTTGAAAACGTTTCAATGTCATGAGTGGAAACGGGGAATTTTACACAGTTCCAATCACACTTGTCATCCAACTCGGGTCTGGTAAGATAACTGGCCCACATTTCCTTACCAGAATCTACAAATTTTGATAAAACGCAATATTTGAAACAATAGTCATCATCATTGCGAATATTAATTATCGAATTAAGTTGCTGGAATTTATCAGATACGAATTTCAATTTTGTGGATTTTATTGTAAAACCACCCAGACCCTCGTAATTCACTGTCCTGCATCTCAGACTGAATTTTGGAAATATGACTAGATACTACTTCATGAATATTGGATGTTCTGAGCAGCGATTCATTCTTAGTTTTAAAATTTCTCAAACATGAATTTAGCTGTAAATGGTGAAATTCACATTCTACAAAAAGGTTAAATTTAATTGAGGTAAATTTTGACAGTGAATCTGACAGAAGATTTTCAATTTTATACTGGCACGACGACAGTATAGACTCCATATCGCCGGCTGGGAAATTTATTGCTGCATATGTTGCCAGTCGTGACCTGAACGCTGTTTCAACAGGTAAAAACTCACATGTTTCTGCCGATGGAGAGTTGGTGACAGCGCCACGATCCATTCCACCTTGAATCTGTAATAACGAAAAACAGCAACATTAGCAATCGAGACTTTCGTAAGAGGATAGAATAATAGAAGACTAAGATGTTTCACTGTACATACCTGTGGAATATCACGCGTATGCATGATGACGCTAGGTCGCGACTGGCGGTTGAGCTCTGTATTCTGTAACAAAGGAAAACATAATATTTAGATTTATGTCTTGTACAATCACGGAAATATAAGAAATATTAATAATAATATCGCTACATACGTGTGGTTGTACACCAGAAGGTCCAGGTTGGTATAGGTCATCATTTGGACGGGTGGAAGTCTGTTGCATGGTTCCAACACTCACTGGTCTGGCATTCTATAACAAAGGAAAAATAAAATTGAGTTTTATGATAAAAAATAAGATGAATATTTTGTACAATAATAATAAGAATATCGCTACATACCTGTAAATATACACTGGAAGGCCCAGGTTGGTACAGCGCTACACTTGGACGGGCGGAAGTCTGTTGCATGGTGACTACACTTACTGGTTTTGCATTCTGTAACAAAGGAAAAATAATATTGAGTTTTATGATAAAAAGTAAGATGGATGTCTTGTACAATCACTGAAATAATAATAATTTCACTACATACCTGTGGTTGTACACCAGAAGGCCCGGCTTCCTCTCCCAGCATCGGTGGATGGGCTGTTACCGCTACTCCGTCACCGCTATGCGCTGGCAGATGGAAGCGACCAGTGTTGGTGTAGATCCCAATGTGTCTAGGTTCCACCTTCCTTGAGGGATGGTGAACGTTCTGCATGTGGTCAGCTAGGTATCTTCCCGTTTTGAACGTTGTGTTGCAAATTTTACACACGATGTTGTTAGCAGCGGTTGAATGAATATTAAGGATATGTCTTTTTAAAACATCACTGCGTGTAAATATGACACCACAGGTATTGCACTTGTATTCAGATTTATTATGTTGTTGGTTGATGTGTCTTTGTAAATTCCTTTTATGTTTAAGTATAGAGGTACACTCCTCGCACTTGAAGACGGCGGCGGACGAGCTCTCCATTATTGGTCTGCAGCTGCTGACGGTCTGTTAAGAAGTGAGTAAGGAATGTAAAGGGAGGTGTTGGATTTAACACACCGGATGTAACTCGTTACGCAGGAATGTTGAATTTTGCTGACTCATGACCTTGAACGCTTCCTGTTACAGTAATGAAGCATAAACCTGTTTCATAACTTACACAGTGTGAAATCGTATTATAAAATCTTTCGTTAGCCGTTGCAACATTTTAAAATAACCACTTTCAAAATTCCCAACTTGCGTATTGTGAAATCTGTTTTAAATCTTGTGCTAGCCGACATTAGTATTTTCAACATTTTTGAATTTTCAAATCGTCCGCCATCTACCATTTGTCATTATTAAATTTAACACCTTACGCCATTTCATATCGTACGCATTCTACCATCTTGAATTTTCAAATTGCCCGCCATCTGCCATTATCCAATCTCCAAACTGTCCACCATCTTGAATTTTTAAATCGCCTGCCGTCTACCAATATTTACTTTTAATTGGTTATCCATATTAAAATCCACCATATTGAATTATGACGTATGCCCGTGACCCATCCCAACGTTAAGGTAGGTCATAGCTATACGACATATTGACTTATGACGTAACCTGTTACCCATCCCACCGTTGAGGTAGGTTATATCATTCCGCCATATTGACTTATGATGTGAGCAGTGTCATCATCAGTGCGTTTGTAATTTTAAATTTCCCACCTTACGCCATTTCATATCGTACGCATTCTACCATCTTGAATTTTCAAATCGCCCACCCAGCATTTTTAAAGTTGTCAAAGGTTCTAACATTTGTAATTTTTAAATTGAGCGCCATTGTATCATGTGACCACGTAAGTATGTTGTAATGTCATCGCTTAATATATAGTAATGTTATAAGATAACAGTCGAAATATAATTTTAAATTTCTCATTTGTAATTTTTAAATATAGCGCCATTGAATCACGGGATCACTTAGTTAGGATATATTTTCATGCAGAACAAAGTGTTGGTTATAACATACACCGGATGTAACTCGATACTCAGGAATGTGGAATGTGCTGACGTGTGACCTTGACCGCTTCCTGTTACAGTAATGATGCATATTCCTGTTTCATAACACTTGTACAATGTAACATTATAAAATCTTGTGCTAGACAACAACTTGAACTTTACCATTTTTGAATCATACGATTTGTCCGCCATTTTTTTATTTTCAAAATGTCATGCCTTCTACCAATATACAATTTTAAATTTCGCGCTTTATCCGCCATTTGAAATAGGAACCGGAAACAACCATTTTCTTACAGTTTTTGAATTGACCGCCATTATAATTTTGAATTTCGCGCCTGGTCCTTAGGAACCGGAAACGACAACATTTTGAATTTCCAATATATAGTTTTCATATTTACCACCATTATACTTTTGAATTTCGCGCTTTATCCATAGGAACCGGAAACACATCCATTTTCATACATTTTGATTTTGAATTTCGCTCTTCGTCCGCCATTTGAAATAGGAACGGGAAGTGCCGCCATTTGCAATAGGAACCGGAACTGTCGCCATTTTGAATCACGTGACCAAGACGTAGGTCGTGACGTCATACGCCACGCCCACTTGTGATGTAAGCGACTCCACTTGTGATGTAACCGGAAGTGACGTCATGATGACGTATCCTGATGTGGAGTCATGATGACGTAACCGGAAGTGACGTAAGCGACTCCACTTGCTCCACCTGTGACGTCATGTATAAAACCACACTACTGATGCCAAATTGTCTTTCGTCAATCTTTGCAGTAAGTAAGTCACATGTTTTGAATTTTTACAGAATTGAGAAACTGTGCTTGTTTTTTTCTAAGATAGAGACGGAAATGCACTAATGAAAGCAGATATAGAGTGAACGCACAAATGAGCTGCCATCCCCAGTGAAACATGTCCAATTCCACGTCAAGTCAATTAGAAAACAATGTCCTTATGCACAAGACTCATAGGTTGTTATCTCCATACTTGTGACTTTCATAATCACGGTGGAAGTACTGACTTTGTTATTGGCGATTTTATGATACTCTGAAATAGGACAATAAATTCACCAGAAATATAGGTTCAATTAGAACGTAATTTCACCTCCAATAGAAAACTCAATAGTAATAGATGGCAATAGAACTGATGTCATGTATGTACAGTAATTAATTAACTATTAATACAAGTATCTTATTTTGATTTTATTACTCCACGGAGTAAGTATACAATTACTTTGTTTTGAGCAGAAAGAAATATCTAAATAATGTGAAATATTATTATTTTACTTTCTATCATTTTGAGTATAACCTTTATCCCTAATATTCAAATGCACTAATATGGTGTAAAGTTATTTGTGTTCAAATGTTTAAGTCATGTACGAAGGGCGAAAATCTGAAAGATAACAAGTGAAGTTTTAACATCCTCTGATGAAATTATAAATTAGTAATGAAGGAAAAACAGAATACACAAATATTACTAATTTTAATGATCATCCTAAAACTCACCGCAGAATAATACTTGTGATCCTGCTTAAGTGCTAGAGGCAAATTCCGATGAAGTAAAACAATGAGTTTCATAATATAACAAATGAATCACCTCTGCTTTCGGAATATTGGTACACACAACAATATTTGCAATAACGTCGCCGAGCAACAACTATGTGAGAATTTCTTATCGAAGTAGAAATCTCTAAAAATGGATGTGATAGTGCAACTATTTTAGTGTGGAATTAGGTAATTTTACATTTGACAATAAAAAAATGGTTCATTCGTGTAAGTTCATTCCCATTTCAATAAATTCAAAAGCACAGTTAATTTCGATTTTGAGAGATAATTTGGATAAATCGCAGCCTGAATTTTAAAGGAATTAGATTCTTCAATTAATCCTTCATTTTAACTTAGTCTGCTATATTTCGTCCTCATGTTCAACCTTTCATGCAGTAGATGGCATATATTATATATATGTTAATTTAATGGCTGTAATATAGTACGTCCAACTTTTTACAGGGTATTCCAAAGAAAATTTCTGGTAGCCCACGACAGAATGTATCGGCTAATGGTGTGAACGTGAATTCAGTGGAAAGGGGCACGAAGAAAGACGTGTAGGCCTACACCTACGAGAAGAGCGACGCCTAAATATAAATAGGATATATGCTGAAAACCAGATTGGCAGTCATCTCAAATAAATTTTTAGCGATAAGCTGCGAGTGGCGGTGGAGTTATTCAATCATAATGTTTAGTGCCAACAAAACACGACCAATTTCACTAGCAATCCCCAGAAGGCTATCGTCTAGATCTGATTAGAAGGAAAGTTAAACTAATTGTCCAGATGCAAAAATTACTTCAACAAAAGTCGTATTCGTAAATTCAAACAAATCGCGTAGGGTTTCTTGCACGTAAGGAGGGTATTATTTATTCTTACTGTTAAGGATATCTTCCAAACCTTTAACATTAAGATTGCGGGTAGTGGCTGTTGTTATATACACATAGTTAACACGTAACTTTCAACAAATAGTGGCGGGTACTGCGTACTTACGGAAAGCACAATAAATTCTTACTCTGCGAGATTGCACACAAGAAATATCTGATCACACAGCAATAACATATATTGTGTTACTTTTCACAGGAACTTACAAAGAAAGCTACTACAGAATCGACTGCAACATAACAGATGCCAAATTGTCTTTCGTCATTCTATGCACTAGGTAAGGCACATGTTTTGAATTTATAAAGAATTGAGAAACCTTGCTTGTTTTTCTCTAAGATAGAGACGGAAATGCACTAATGAAAGCTGATATAGCATGAACGCTCAAATGAGCTGCCATCCTCGGTGAAACATGTCCAATTCCACGTCAAGTCAATTAGAACACAATGTCCTTATGCACAAGCCTGCTTCTTACTTCATAGGTTGTTATCCTCCATACTTGTGACTTTCATAACCACGGTGGTTGTACTGACTTTGTTATTGGCGATTTTTTGATTCTCTGAATAGGGCAATAAATGCAACAGAAATATAGGTTCAATTCGAATGTAATTTTACATCCATTAGAAAACTCAATAGTAATAGATGGTAATTGAACTGAAGTCATATATGTACAGTAAATAATTAACTATTAATCCAAGTCTCTTATTTTGATTTTATTACTCCACGGAGTAAGTATACACTTACTTTGTTTTGATCAGAAATACCTATCTACATAATGTGAAATATTAATATTCTTCTTTCTATCATTTTGAGTTTAACCTTTATCCCTAATATTCAAATGCACTAATATGGTGTATTGTTATTTGCGTTCAAATGTTTATGTCATGTACGAAGGGCGAAAATCATAAAGATAACAAGTGAAGCTTTATTAACCTCTGATGAAATTATAAATTAGTAATGAAGGAAAAAGAGTATACACAAATATTACTAATTTTAATGACCATGCCTAAAACTCACCGCAGAATAATAGTTGTGACCCTGCTTAAGTGCTAGAGGCAAATTCCGATGAAGTAAAACAATTAGTTTCATAATATAACAAATGAATAACCTCTGCTTTCGGATTATTGGTACACACAACAATACTTGCAATAACGTTGCCGAGCAACAACTATGTGCGAATTTCTGATCGACGTAGAAATCTCTAAAAATGGATGTGATAGTGCTACTGTGGGAAAGTGTAGGGAGAAGACGTGCAGTTATGTTCACTAAACTATTTATTGTTGACTACAAAAACAATTGAAAATACAAACATTTGAACAGGATGGTCATAGATGGCAGGGATTCTTCATTCCGCCACATCCTCCCCACCCTGGTCGATCTCTAGGGGGACGACCAGCTGTACAGGTCTTGCTATTCTCTCTCCGCCGGTTTTGCGAAAATCTGGCGTGTTCGGTGTAGATGGTGTGAGGATGGCCTCGTCTTCCAGAAGGATCTGCGTTCATATGGAGTGCTCATCATGTCTGGGTAGGATCTCCTCTCAGGCTCCTTGTCAAATACTCGTGATGGCATTGCTGGTGGTGAGGGTCCCCGTGATGGATAATAGTTGTCATAATAGCCATTCCTCATGCTAAGTGGGGGTGACAATCCTGGTCGTCTGTCATAGTCTCCTCTTCCGTCACGTATGTATGGTGGAGCACGGCCCATTCCACCTCTCATACCACCATGCCCACGCAAAGGCTCATAACCACCACGAACGCCACCCCTTCCACTCCTTTGCCAGTGGAATGCTCTATACTGATTTTTACACCCATAAACTCAGCATTGATTAGTTCTTTGATAGCCCCGATGGCCATGTCCTCAGTCTTCATGTGTACAAATCCATAGCGGTTCAGTACATCACACTCTGTCACAATGCCATACTGTTCAAAGAGTCGTCGCAGATCTTGGGCCTGAGCCTCATCTAGATCACAAAGATCTTTGTTTTAGGTGGTGTGCTAGATGTTCTGAGATAAGACATGTTTTCTTCTTTTACGAGTGGTTCATTCCCCTGTTGTCTCTTCTCTAAGTTGTGGAACCGTTTCTCTGCAATACAGCGGTTAGTGAGCGGAAAAATACCCTCTTTCCTTAGTGTTTCATCCGGGTAGGAAGGTACCTCTTCCGAGTGGATGTCGTTCACTATTGCTTAACTTACGGTGATACCTGAACGATTCCCACTTAGGACCCAACCGAACTTGGAGGGGATGAGGACCACTGTTGAAGAAATGCGGATTGGTGAATTGTCCTTCACCACCTTCCAGTAATGGTCGCTTCCAATAAGTATTTCTATAGGAAGGGTCGTATCCTCTGTGTCTTCCTGGGGGTCCGCTAGCTGCAGTTTCCTAGTGTGCGCTAGGACTTTTACATCGTGAGGTACTGCTGGCTGGGGAGAGAAGGCATGGGTGCTTTCAAACCCAGTGATACCAGCTGTAGCATTTGTCCATACTCTCTTCATTGAGAATCTCACAAGTTTGCGTGGTTCGGTGTAGGGGATGACACAAAGTCTCCTATGGCCAAGTCTCGGCAGTCGATAACTTTAGCTGCACCTCGTCTACTATGGATTTAGTGACAAAGCTCGATTGACTCCCGCTGTCCAGCACGCAGCGCGTCAGTTTAGTTAGGCCAGTGGGGCCTGTAACCCATACGCGTGCTGTCTAAAGATATGTGATATCAGTCGTTTCGGCGTTGATCCTACTTATGGACCTAACTGTCGTAGGGTGGGTTGCTGGTTCGGTATAACTGGGGCTGCTGCAGATAGATCTATGGTGGGACATCTTACAGTAAGTGCACAATGACTTGCCCTTTCTACTGCAGTCTCTGGCAGAGTGGCCGCGGTTCAGGCATAGAAAACAACGGTTCGCATGGACAATTGTCACCATCTGACAGTCTTGAGCCCAATGACCACGTGACTCACAAAATACACAAAAGGGGTCTGGTGTAGACTTGCATTTTCGCGATCCCGATGCCGTCTTGGTGTCGACTCGCAGTGCTGCTGTTGTGGGGATATTGGTGGAAGAGAAAGAGTCTCCACGAATCTTCTGAGCGGTCAGGGCAACGTCCACTTCCTCTTCCATAAATTGCATCAGTTTGAGAATATCTCCGTCCGGTAAGTTCTCCCTCTTCACGTGGATTATCCACCGGCGACAGATGTCTTCCGGGAATGCCCTCAGTATTTTAGGTGCTAGGATCCTTCCGTAACCATTAACATCCTCTCCGAGAGCTCGAAGGGCCTGCACCCGCCGGTTACAATCTATGTATGTAGTGTTAAGTGCTTCCGGGGTAGCAATTGGAATGGGTTTTACACCCTCCAGGTAGTCCAGGTGCGCTTGAAGTATTCGGTTCTTGTCGCCGTAACGCGCCATTAGTATTTTCTTAGTTTCTTCGTATGTTTCTGCAATCAAAGCAATTCCATCAACTAGCTGTTTCGGTTCATTCTCCAAGAAGCCACGGGGATATATGAGTTTGCTTATTGTAGAAAGAGAGGGGTCTTTATCAATAGATGACTTGAATTGCTCCCAAAATCGTGACCATGTCTCGACGTCTCCGGAGAAAGGTTCGAGCCTGATCTGTGGTAGCCGGACCATGTGTGGTCGAAGCTTGCGTTGGTGCAGTTGTGACTACCTGCCTGTCGGGGGTATTTATTCTCACCTCCGAAGTTGATTTATCATCAATCTTTCGCGACGCCTTTTGTAACGCGCGTTTCGCGGAATCCAGATACTCCTCGCATCTCTCCACGTCGTCATCATACTCGGTGTCAGATAGGAGTTCATGGATAGCGTCATCAAGTGTGCCTAGTTTATTTAGAGTCTCCTGGAGACGATCACGGAAATAATAAAGATCGTCCAGGATGGTGTTATCATTAAATCCGTTTATTTCCGTAATAAAACGTGTCGTATTCTTCCTCTCCCTGGTGCGTTTCCGTTTCAAGTTGTGTAGGATCTATTCTTCATCGGAGTTAGCCATGTCGGTTCCGATGACTTATGCGATGATATGAAAACCTGTATTGCCGACTGTCTCTAGATGGTGGTGTTGTGCGTAGTCGGTAGAGGCGCTGCTATCACCTCGCTTCTCTTCTCGGTAACAATATTCAGTAAAACTATGACATTGAATAAATTCCATCTTCTGGATTTGTATTCTTAACTGAAACTGCTATTACGATGAATCAACTATCTTCTAGTTTAGTATCTGAATAGTTAACATTGAATAATAATAAAAATAAACTTATCTGGTAGTAATGGTGTCCATGGGAAACTGTCTGGAACAACAAGGATGACTTTTCCTCGTTCCCGTGCGCTGTGTATCTTCTCTCAGGTTCTCGAAGTGCGGAGAGTACACAAAATTGCTTCCAGTGTGGATGCAAACAGTAATTGCAAATATTTTCCCGGGCTTCGGCACCAAAAATATGTGGGAAAGTGTAGAGAGAAGACGTGCAGTTATGTTCACTAAACTATTTATTGTTGACTACAAAAACAATTGAAAATACAAACAGTTGAACAGGATGGTCATAGATGACAGGGATTCTTCATTCCGCCACAGCTACTATTTTAGTGTGAAGTTAGGTATTTTGACATTTGACAATTAAAAAAATGGTTCATTCGCGTAAGTTCATTCAATTAAACCTGTATTTTTACTTAGTCTGGTATATTTCGTCTTCCTGTTCAACCTTTCGTGCAGTATATGCCATATACTCTCTTATATAACTGTTAATTTAATGGCTGTAATATAGTACATCCAACTTTTTACAGGGTATTCCACAGAAAACTGCTGGTAGCCTATGACAGAATGTATCGGCTGATGATGTGATCGTGAATTCAGTGGAAAGGGGCATGAGAAAGACGTGTGGCCTACATCTACGAGAAGAGCGACGCTTAAATATAAATAGGATATATGGTGAGTACCAGATTTTCAGTCATCTCAAATAAATCTTTAGCGATAAGATGCGAGTGGCGGCTGGAGTTATCCAATCATAATGTTTAGTGCAAACAAAACACGACCAATAACGCTAGGAATCCCCAGAAGGCTATCGTTTAGATCTGTTTAGATGGAAAATTAAACTAATCGTATAGATGCAAAAATTACTCAAACAAATGTCGTATTCGTAAATTCAAACATATCGCGTAGGGTTTCTTGCTACCTAAGAAGGGTGTTATTTATTCATACTGTTAAGGATATCTACCAAAACTTTAACACTAAGATTGCGGGTAGTGGCTGTTGTTATCTACACAAAGTTTAGTGCAAACTAAACCGGTACCATAACTCTTGGAGAGGACTTTTCGGTTTGACAATGCTAATGTTTACATCTGTTGCCGACAGCTGCAGTAACATACGTACTGTATAAATATGAAAAATAACAAGTGAAGCTATAATATCCTCATTAGTAATAGCACGAATATAACCGGTGACGTCATCAGACCAACCACTCCAGCAATAGAAATATAAAATTAAAAAATGTATAAAAAAATATTTAAAAAATTAAGAGGTGCTATGACCGATAAATATAAAAAATAAAGTGTATTCCATATAGGCCTATCGATAAAAGGCGTAGGCCAAAACCTGGTTAGCCTATCCTCATTAAATAAACTCAAAACAAAAAAAAAACGGAAATAATAATTATAATTATAATATTTTGTTTTAAAAACAAAGCGTAAGTGTATCGAAATAGGCCTATCGATTATAGGCGGGGGCCTATACCAGGTTAGCCTATCCTCATTAAATAAACTCAAAACAAAATAATAATAATATTGTGACAAAGCCAGAAAAGCCTAGAGACTGATAGAAGGAGGAGTAAGCCAGAAAGAACTAGAACGGCGGAGTCTTGAGGGATCGCGCTCCCCTAGTGGATGGGCGGCAGACGAGCGCCAGTGGGCGTGACAGCAGCACGGCTATTGGAGCCGCGCGCCGACGGGTGCGGCCTACTCCCTGGCACGGCGCGGTGAGTGACGGCGCGCGCTCGTGGGAGGGGCAAGAGGTGGAGCCACGCGCTAGGGGCTTGATGGCGCTCCGCGCGGACATTCTAGACCATGCGCGGGCGGAGCTTTCCAGATCTCGACTCTGGAACTTTCGTTAAGGCTATATAAGGAGTGCGAGCAGCCGAGCCGGGCAGTCAGTGAAGGAGCGGCAGTCAGGGTGAAGAGTTCAGTCAGTCAACGAATGAGAGTAACAGCGACAGTCAGTTCAGTGTGAAGAGTCAGTACATCAGAGGAGAGACAGTCCTTGAAGAGTCAGAGGGTCAACGAGGGAACAGTCAGGGAGGCAGTCCGTGAGTAGCGGCGAGCGTCAGCGTCAGAGGGTGAGCTGGACGGAGAGGACTGATCAGCGCGGCCTCAAGTGAGTGTGTCTTGGGAAGCTGAGTAGTCAGTGACCGGAGGGACCCGAGAGCGGAAGAGCTAGTCAACGGGGAACTAGTGACCGGAGAGAAGGGTGAACGGAAGAGCTGGTGAGCTGATCTGGGCTGAGGCAGGGCCGTCCCGGGGAACTCTGCGCGACGGGTGGAACATACAGCGGCAGCGAGGACTGTGGAGTTGACCGGCGCGACGTGGGATGAACTGGATTGGACTGGAACAGTGCTGTAATTAGGACTGAGCACAGTGAGAGTGAGCACTGAACAGGACAGTGAACTGGCGAATAGTCTGGAGTTTTCTTGGCTGTATTGTCAATTGTTGTAGGAAATAAAGAAACCTCCATCCTTCAATTATAAACTCGGTGTTCTGATTTTGAATCCCGACGAGCCCTTGTTACAATATTTTGAGATGTAATATTTTGTTAAAAAAACAAAGCGTACAGACATATCTATAATAGGCGCGGGCCTGGTCTAGCTTAACCCTATCATAAAAATAAAACTCAATTAATCTTTGAATCTGAAATGAAGTTATATTGCAAGACCGTATTTTGTATATCCCTGTTTTAATTGAGGTCAAAGTTGATGATATAAAAACTCCACAAGCAGACATGAAATGCAACATAATGTTGGTTACTGAATGTTCCACAAGAGAAGTAATCTTCACGTGATATCAACATGCACTTCAAGGAAAAAAAACACATCGCTTCTAAAGAACTCTCTATAAGTAATTAGTACGCTACTAAATAAGATGTATTACTTCAGGGCATTAGTTTCCACTGTGATAATCAAAATGTAAGTACTGATGTAATTGTAATATTCGATACATCTTTTTCGTTTACTGTTTTCAATATAAATTATATATTTCTTTTTAGAAAAGGATTATTAATATAAATTTCAAATAATATTATTTAAAAAATGTATACATAAGCTTTTATCTTACTTCACCGTTAGACATGAATAAGATTGTGACAGTGGAAATATTTGTTTGATAGAAGCATCACACCTTTACAGACAATGAACAATATACTTGTAATACATAATTTTATCATTACAATTTGTCATTCTAGGACAGCACTGATTCATATTAGGAAAATATGATATTTTCCTAATAGGCTATCGTTTAGATCTGTTTAGATGGAAAGTTAAACTAATGGTACAGATGAAAAATTACTTCAACAAATGTCGTATTCGTAAATTCAAACATATCGCGTAGTGTTTCTTGCTACTTAAGGAGGGTATTATTTATTCTTACTGTTAAGGATGTCTTCCAAAACTTTAACACTAAGATTGCGGGTAGCGGCTTTTGTTTTGTACACAAAGTTTTGTGCAAACTAAACCGGTACCATAACTCTAGGAGAGGACTTTTCGGTTCGACAATGCTATGTTTACAATTGTTGCCGACAGCTGCGTTAACATAAGTACTGTATAAATATAGTTAGTTGCGCTAGTCTGAGGTAACTTTCAACAAATAGTGGCGGGTACTGCGTACTTACGAAGGCACAATAAATTCTTACTGTTAGAGATTGCAAAAAAGATATATCTGATCGCACAGCAAAAACATATATTGTGTTACTTTTCACAGGAACTTACAAAGAGAGCTACTACAGAATCCACTGCAACATAACAGATGTCAAATTGTCTTTCGTCATTCTATGAAGTAGGTAAGACACATATTTTGAATTTTTAAGAATTGAGAAACTTTGCTTGTTTTTCTCTAAGATAGAGACGGAAATGCACTAATGAAAGCTGATATAGCATGAACGATCAAATGAGCTGCCATCCTCAGTGATACATGTCCAATTCCACGTGAAGTCAATTAGAGCACAATGTCCTTATGCACAAGCCTGCTTCTTACTTCATAGGTTGTTATCCTCCATACTTGTGACTTTCATAATCACAGTGGAAGTACTGACGATTCATTGGCGATTTTATGATACTCTGAAATTCAACAGAAATTCAACAAAAATATAGTTTCAATTAGAATGTAATTTCACCTCCAATAGAAAACTCAATAGTAATAGATGGTAATAGAACTGATGTCATGCATGTACAGTAATAAATTAACTATTAATCCAAGTCTCTTATTTTGATTTTGTTACTCCACGGATTAAGTATACACTTACTTTGTTTTGATCAGAAAGACCAACCTAGATAATGTGAAATATTATTATTTTTCTTTCTATCATTTTGAGTTTAACCCTTATCCCTAATATTCAAATGCACTAATATGGTGTATTGTTATTTGTGCTCAAATGTTTAAGTCATGTACGAAGGGCGAAAATCATAAAGATAACAAGTGAAGCTTTATTAACCTCTGATGAAATTATATATTAGTATTGAAGGAAAAGCAGTATACACAAATATTACTAATTTTAATGACCATGCCTAAAACTCACCGCATAATAATAGTTGTGACCCTGCTTAAGTGTTAGAGGCAAATTCCGATGAAGTAAAACAATTAGTTTCATAATATAACAAATGAATCACCTCTGCTTTCGGAATATTGGTACACACAACAATACTTGCAATAACATTGTCGAGCAACAACTATGTGCGAATTTCTGATCGACGTAGAAATCTCTAAAGATGGATGTGATAGTGTTACTGTGGGAAAGTGTAGGGAGAAGACGTGCAGTTATGTTCACTACACTATTTATTGTTGACTACAAAAACAATTGAAAATACAAACAGTTGAACAGGTTGGTCATAGATGGGAGGGATTCTTCATTCCGCCACATCCTCCCCAACCTGGTCGATCTTTAAGGAGACGACCAGCTGTACAGGTCTTGCTATCCTCTCTCCGCCGGGTGTGCGAAGATCTGGCGTGTTCGGTGTAGATGGTGTGAGGAAGGCCTCGTCTTCCAGAAGGATCTGCGTCCATATGGAGTGATCATCATGTCTGGGTAGGATCTCCTCTCAGGCTCCTTGTCAAATACTCGTGATGGCATTGCTGGTGGTGGGGGTCCCAGTGATGGATAATAGTTGTCATAATACCCATTCCTCATGCTAAGTGGGGGTGACAAACCTGGTCGTTTGTCATAGTCTTTTCTTCCATCACGCATGTATGGTGGAGCACGGCCCATTCCACCTCTCATACCACCATGCCCACGCATAGGTTCATAACTACCACGACCTCCACCCCTTCCACTCTTTTTGCCAGTGGATTGCTCTATACTGATTTGTACACCCATAAACTCAGCATTGATTAGTTCTTTGATAGCCCCGATGGCCATGTCCTCAGTCTTCATGTGTACAAATCCATAGCGGTTCAGTACATCACACTCTGTCACAATGCCATACTGTTCAAAGAGTCGTCGCAGATCTTGGGCCTGTGCCTCATCTATAAGGCGACCCACAAAGATCTTTGTTTTAGGTGGTGTGCTAGATGTTCTGAGATAAGACATGTTTTCTTCTTTTACGAGTGGCTCATTCCCCTATAGTCTCTTCTCGAAGTTATGGAACCGTTTCTCTGCATTACAGCGGTTAGTGAGCGGAAAAATACCCTCTTTCCTTAGTGTTTCATCCGGGTAGGAAGGTACCTCTTCCGAGTGGATGTAGTTCACTATTGCTGAACTTACGGTGATACCTGAACGATTCCCACTTAGGATCCAACCGAACTAGGAGGGGATGAGGACCACTGTTGAAGAAATGCGGATTGGTGAATTGTCCTTCACCACCTTCCAGTAATGGTCGCTTCCAATAAGTATTTCTATAGGAAGGGTCGTATCCTCTGTGTCCTACTGGGGGTCCGCTAGCTGCAGTTTCCTAGTGTGCGCTAGGACTTTTACATCGTGAGGTACTGCTGGCTGGGGAGAGAAGGCATGGGTGCTTTCAAACCCAGTGATACCGGCTGTAGCATTTGTCCATACTCTCTTCATTGGGAATCTCACAAGTCTGCGTGGTCTCGGTGTAGGGGATGACTCAAAGTCTCCTATGGCCAAGTCTCGGCAGTCGATAACTTTAGCTGCACCTCGTCTACTATGGATTTAGTGACAAAGCTCGATTGACTCCCGCTGTCCAGCACGCAGCGCGTCAGTTTAGTTAGGCCAGTGGGGCCTGTAACCCATACGCGTGCTGTCTAAAGGTATGTGATATCAGTCGTTTCGGCGTTGATCCTACTTACGGACGTAACTGTCGTAGTAGGGTTGCTGGTTCGGTATAACCGGGGCTGCTGCAGATAGATCTATGGTGGGATATCTTACAGTAAGTGCACAATGACTTGCCCTTTCTACTGCAGTCTCTGGCAGAGTGGCCGCGGTTCAGGCATAGAAAACAACGGTTCGCATTTCTCAGTCTCTTCACTCTCTCATGGACATTTGTCACCATCTGACAGTCTTGAGCCCAATGACAACGTGACTCACAAAATACACAAAAGGGGTCAGGTGTAGACTTGCCTTTTCGCGATCCCGATGCCGTCTTGGTGTCGACTCGCAGTGCTGCTGTTGTGGGGATATTGGAAGAAGAGAAAGAGTCTCCACGAATCTTCTGAGCGGTCAGGGCACCGTCCACTTCCTCTTCCATAAATTGCATCAGTTTGAGAATATCTCCGTCCGGTAAGTTCTCCCTCTTCACGTGGATTATCCACCGGCGACAGATGTCTTCCGGGAATGCCCGCAGTATTTTAGGTGCTAGGATCCTTCCGTAACCATTAACATCCTCTCCGAGAGCTCGAAGGGCCTGCACCCGCCGGTTACAATCTATGTATGTAGTGTTAAGTGCTTCCGGGGTAGCAGTTCGAATGGGTTTTACACCCTCCAGGTAGTCCAGGTGCGCTTGAAGTATTCGGTTCTTGTCGCCGTAACGCGCCATTAGTATTTTCTTAGTTTCTTCGTATGTTTCTGCAATCAAAGCAATTCCATCAACTAGCTGTTTCGGTTCATTCTCCAAGTAGCCACGGAGATATATGAGTTTGCTTATTGTAGAAAGAGAGGGGTCTTTATCAATAGATGACTCGAATTGCTCCCAAAATCGTGACCATGTCTCGACGTCTCCGGAGAAAGGTTCGAGCCTGATCTGTGGTTGCCGGACCAAGTGTGTGGTCGAAGCTTGCGTTGGTGCAGTTGTGACTACCTGCCTGTCGGGGGTATTTATTCTCACCTCCGAAGTTGATTTATCATCAATCTTTCGCGACGCCCTTTGTAACGCGCGTTTCGCGGAATCCAGATACTCCTCGCATCTCTCCACGTCGTCATCATACTCGGTGTCAGAAAGGAGTTCATGGATAGCGTCATCAAGTGTGCCTAGTTTAATTAGAGTCTCCTGGAGACGACCAGGGAAATAATAAAGATCGTCCAGGATGGTGTAATCATTAAATCCGTTTATTTCCGTAATAAAACGTGTCGTATTCTTCCTCTCCCTGGTGCGTTTCCGTTTCAAGTTGTGTAGGATCTATTCTTCATCGGAGTTAGCCATGTCGGTTCCGATGACTTATGCGATGATATGAAAACCTGTATTGCCGACTGTCTCCAGATGGTGGTGTTGTGCGTAGTCGGTAGAGGCGCTGCTATCAACTCGCTTCTCTTCTCGGTAACAATATTCAGTAAAACTACGATATTGAATAAAATCCTTCTTCTGGATTTGTATTCTTAACTGAAAATGCTATTACGATGAATCACCTATCTTCTAGTTTAGTATCTGAATAGTTAACATTGAATAATAATAACAATAAACTTATCTGGTAGTAATGGTGTCCATGGGAAACTGTCTGGAACAACAAGGATGACTTTTCCTCGTTCCCGTGCGCTGTGTATCTTCTCTCAGGTTCTTGAAGTGCGGAGAGTACACAAAATTGCTTCCAGTGTGGATGCAAACAGTAATTGCAAATATTTTCCCGGGCTTCGGCACCAAAATTATGTGGGAAAGTGTAGAGAGGAGACGTGCAGTTATGTTCACTAAACTATTTATTGTTGACTACAAAAACAATTGAAAATACAAACAGTTGAACAGGATGGTCATAGATGGCAGGGATTCTTCATTCCGCCACAGCTATTATTTTAGTGTGGAATTAGGTATTTTGACATTTGACAATTAAAAAAAATGGTTCATTCGAGTAAGTTCATTCAATTAAACCTGTATTTTTACTTAGTCTGGTATATTTCGTCTTCCTGTTCAACCTTTCGTGCAGTATATGCCTTATACTGTCTTATATAACTGTTAATATAATGGCTGTAATATAGTACGTCCAAATTTTACAGGGTATTCCACAGAAAACTGCTGGTAGCCTATGACAGAATGTATCGGCTGATGATGTGATCGTGAATTCAGTGGAAAGGGGCATGAAGAAAGACGTGTACCCTACATCTACGAGAAGAGCGACGCTTAAATATAAATAGGATATATGGTGAGTACCAGATTGGCAGTCATCTCAAATAAATCTTTAGCGATAAGATGCAAGTGGCGGCTAGAGTTATCCAATCATAATGTTTAGTGCAAACAAAACACGACCAATAACGCTAGGAATCCCCAGAAGGCTATCGTGTAGATCTGTTTAGATGGAAATTTAAACTAATGGTATAGATGCAAAAAAACATATGTCGTATTCGTAAATTCAAACATATCGCCTAGGGTTTCTTGCTACCTAAGAAGGGTGTTATTTATTCATACTGTTAAGGATATCTTCCAAAACTTTAACACTAAGATTGCGGGTAGTGGCTGTTGTTATCTACACAAAGTTTAGTGCAAACTAAACCGGTACCATAACTCTTGGAGAGGACTTTTCGGTTTGACAATGCTAATGTTTACATCTATTGCCGACAGCTGCAGTAACATACGTACTGTATAAATATAGTTAGTTGGGCTAGTCTGACGTAACTTTAAAAAAATAGTGGCGGGTACTGCGTACTTACGGAAGGCACAATAAAGTCTTACTGTTAGAGAGTGCACAAAATAGATATCTGATCACTCAGCAATAGCATATATTGTGTTACGTTTCACGGGAAGTTACAAAGAAAGCTACTACAGAATCGACTGCAACATAACAGATGCCAAATTGTCTTTCGTCAATCTATGCAGTAAGTAAGTCACATGTTTATATGATATTTTCCCGGGCTACTAACCAGGTGGTGAATTGGATTAATTCCGAAGTTTCGAAGCCAAACTGAGGCTTCATTGTCAAGGAGAAACGTCGGAATTAATCCAATTCACCACCTGGTTAGTAGCCCGGGAAAATATCATATATTACCAGCACTAGGAAAAATTCAAAGCACAAGTCATATGTTTTGAATTTTTTAAAGAATTGAGAAACTGTGCTTGTTTTTCTCTAAGATAGAGACGGAAATGCACTAATGAAAGCTGATATAGCATGAACGCTCAAATGAGCTGCCATCCTCAGTGAAACATGTCCAATTCCACGTCAAGTCAATTAGAACACAATGTCCTTATGCACAAGCCTGCTTCTTACTTCATAGGTTTTTATCCTCATTATTGTGACTTTCATAATCACAGTGGAAGTACTAAATTTGTTATTGGCGATTTTATGATACTCTGAAATTCAACAGAAATTCAACAGAAATATAGGTTCAATTAGAATGTAATTTCACCTCCAATAGAAAACTCAATAGTAATAGATGGTAACTGAACTAATGTCATGCATGTACAGAAAATTATTAACTATTAATCCAAGTCTCTAATTTTGAATTTATTACTCCACGGAGTATGTATACACTTACTTTGTTTTGATCAGAAATACCTATCTACATAATGTGAAATATTATTATTTAACTTTCTATCATTTTGAGTTTAACCTTTGTCCCTAATATTCAAATGCACTAATATGGTGTATTGTTATTTGTGTTCAAATGTTTAAGTCATGTACGAAGGTCGAAAATCATAAAGATAACAAGTGAAGCTTTATTAACCTCTGTTGAAATTATAAATTAGTAATGAAGGAAAAACAGTATACACAAATATTACTAATTCTAATGACCATGCCTAAAATTCACCGCAGAATAATAGTTGTGACCCTGCTTAAGTGCTAGAGGCAAATTCCGATGAAGTAAAACAATTAGTTTCATAATATAACAAATGAGTCACCTCTGCTTTCGGAATATTGGTACATACAACAATAATTGCAATAACGTTGCCGAGCAACAACTATGTGCGTATTTCTGATCGACGTAGAAATCTCTAAAAATGGATGTGATAGTGCTACTGTGGGAAAGTGTAGGGAGAAGACGTGCAGTTATGTGCACTAAAATATTTATTGTTGACTATAAAAACAATTGAAAATACAAACAGTTGAACAGGATGGTCATAGATGGCAGGGATTCTTCATTCCGCCACATCCTTTCCAACCTGGTGATCTCTAGGGGGACGACCAGCTTTACAGGTCTTGCTATCCTCTCTCCGCCGGGTGTGCGAAGATCTGGCGTGTTCGGTGTAGATGATGTGAGGAAGGCCTCGTCTTCCAGAAGGATCTGCGTTCATATGGAGTGCTCATCATGTCTGGGTAGGATCTCCTCTCAGGCTCCTTGTCAAATACTCGTGATGGCATTGCTGGTGGTGGGGGTCCCCGTGATGGATAATAGTTGTCATAATAGCCATTCCTCATGCTAAGTGGGGATGACAGTCCTGGTCGCCTGTCATAGTCTCCTCTTCCATCACGCATGTATGGTGGAGCACGGCCCATTCCACCTCTCATACCACCATGCCCACGCATAGGTTCATAACCACCACGACCTCCACCCCTTCCACTCCTTTGCCAGTGGATTGCTCTATACTGATTTGTACACCCATAAACTCAGCATTGATTAGTTCTTTGATAGCCCCGATGGCCATGTCCTCAGTCTTCATGTGTACAAATCCATAGCGGTTCAGTACATAACACTCTGTCACAATGCCATACTGTTCAAAGAGTCGTCGCAGATCTTGGGCGTGTGCCTCATCTATAAGGCGAACCACAAAGATCTTTGTTTTAGGTGGTGTGCTAGATGTTCTGAGATAAGACATGTTTTCTTCTTTTACGAGTGGCTCATTCCCCTATAGTCTCTTCTCTGAGTTGTGGAACCGTTTCTCTGCATTACAGCGGTTAGTGAGCGGAAAAATACCCTCTTTCCTTAGTGTTTCATCCGGGTAGGAAGGTACCTCTTCCGAGTGGATGTAGTTCACTATTGCTTAACTTACGGTGATACCTGAACGATTCCCACTTAGGATCCAACCGAACTTGGAGGGGATGAGGACCACTGTTGAAGAAATGCGGATTGGTGAATTGTCCTTCACCACCTTCCAGTAATGGTCGCTTCCAATAAGTATTTCTATAGGAAGGGTCGTATCCTCTGTGTCCTCGGGGGGGTCCGCTAGCTGCAGTTTCCTAGTGTGCGCTAGGACTTTTACGTCGTGAGGTACTGCTGGCTGGGGAGAGAAGGCATGGGTGCTTTCAAACCCAGTGATACCAGCTGTAGCATATGTCCATACTCTCTTCATTGAGAATCTCACAAGTTTGCGTGGTCTCGGTGTAGGGGATGACTCAAAGTCTCCCATGGCCAAGTCTCGGCAGTCGATAACTTTAGCTGCACCTCATCTACTATGGATTTAGTGACAAAGCTCGATTGACTCCCGCTGTCCAGCACGCAGCGCGTCAGATTAGCTAGGCCAGTGGGGCCTGTAACCCATACGCGTGCTGTCTAAAGGTATGTGATATCAGTCGTTTCGGTGTTGATCCTACTTACGGACGTAACTGTCGTAGGGTGGGTTGCTGGTTCGGTATAACTGGGGCTGCTGCAGATAGATCTATGGTGGGACATCTTACAGTAAGTGCACAATGACTTGCCTTTTCTACTACAGTCTCTGGCAGAGTGGCCGCGGTTCAGGCATAGAAAACAACGGTTCGCATTTCTTAGTCTCTTCACTCTCTCATGGACATTTGTCACCATCTGACAGTCTTGAGCCCAATGACAACGTGACTCAGAAAATACACAAAAGGGGTCAGGTGTAGACTTGCCTTTTCGCGATCCCGATGCCGTCTTGGTGTCGACTCGCAGTGCTGCTGTTGTGGGGATATTGGAAGAAGAGAAAGAGTCTCCACGAATCTTCTGAGCGGTCAGGGCACCGTGCACTTCCTCGCCCAAAAATTGCATTAGTTTAAGAATATCTCCTTCCGGTAAGTTCTCCCTCTTCACGTGGATTATCCTCCGGTGACAGATGTCTTCCGGGAATGCCATCAGTATTTTAGGTGCTAGGATCCTTCCGTAACCATTAACATCCTCTCCGAGAGCTCGAAGGGCCTGCACCCGCCGGTTACAATCTATGTATGTAGTGTTAAGTGCTTCCGGGGTAGATAATTCGAATGGGTTTTACAACCTCCAGGTAGTCCAGGTGCGCTTGAAGTATTCGGTTCTTGTCGCCGTAACGCGTCATTAGTATTTTCTTAGTTTCTTCGTATGTTTCTACAATCAAAGCAATTCCATCAACTAGCTGTTTCGGTTCATTCTCCAAGTAGCCACGGAGATATATGAGTTTGCTTATTGTAGAAAGATCGGGGTCTTTATCAATAGATGACTCGAATTGCTCCCAAAATCGTGACCATGTCTCGACGTCTCCGGAGAAAGGTTCGAGCCTGATCTGTGGTAGCCGGACCAAGTGTGTGGTCGAAGCTTGCGTTGGTGCAGTTGTGACTACCTGCCTGTCGGGGGTATTTATTCTCACCTCCGAAGTTGATTTATCATCAATCTTTTGCGACGCCCTTTGTAACGCGCGTTTCGCGGAATCCAGATACTCCTCGCATCTCTCCACGTCGTCATCGTACTCGGTGTCAGATAGGAGTTCATGGATAGCGTCATCAAGTGTGCCTAGTTTATTTAGAGTCTCCTGGAGACGACCACGGAAATAATAAAGATCGTCCAGGATGGTGTAATCATTAAGTCCGTTTATTTCCGTAATAAAACGTGTCGTATTCTTCCTCTCCCTGGTGCGTTTCCGTTTCAAGTTGTGTAGGATCTATTCTTCATCGGAGTTAGCCACGTCGGTTCCGATGACTTATGCGATGATATGAAAACCTGTATTGCCGACTGTCTCTAGATGGTGGTGTTGTGCGTAGTCGGTAGAGGCGCTGCTGTCACCTCGCTTCTCTTCTCGGTAACAATATTCAGTAAAACTATGATATTGAATAAAATCCTTCTTCTGGATTTGTATTCTTAACTAAAACTGCTATTAAGATGAATCAACTATCTTCTAGTTTAGTACCTGAATAGTTAACATTTGAATAATAATAACAATTAACTTATCTGGTAGTAATGGTGTCCGTGGGAAACTGTCTGGAACAACAAGGATGACTTTTCCTCGTTCCCGTGCGCTGTGTATCTTCTCTCAGGTTCTTGAAGTGCGGAGAGTACACAAAATTGCTTCCAGTGTGGATGCAAACAGTAATTGCGAATATTTTCCCGGGCTTCGGCACCAAAATTATGTGGGAAAGTGTAAAGAGAAGACGTGCAGTTATGTTCACTAAACTATTTATTGTTGACTACAAAAACAATTGAAAATACAAACAGTTGAACAGGATTGTCATAGATGACAGGGATTCTTCATTCCGCCACAGCTACTATTTTAGTGTGGAATTAGGTATTTTGACATTTGACAATTAAAAAAAATGGTTCATTCGAGTAAGTTCATTCAATTAAACCTGTATTTTTACTTAGTCTGGTATATTTCGTCTTCCTGTTCAACCTTTCGTGCAGTATATGCCATATACTGTCTTATATAACTGTTAATTTAATGGCTGTAATATAGTACGTCCACATTTTACAGGGTATTCCACAGAAAACTGCTGGTGGCCTATGACAGAATGTATCGGCTGATGATGTGATCGTGAATTCAGTGGAAAGGGGCATGAATAAAGACGTGTAGGCGTACATCTACGAGAAGAGCGACGCTTAAATATAAATAGGATATATGGTGAGTACCAGATTGGCAGTCATCACAAATAAATCTTTAGCGATAAGATGCGAGTGGCGGCTGGAGTTTTCCAATCATAATGTTTAGTGCAAACAAAACACGACCAATAACGCTAGGAATCCCCAGAAGGCTATCGTTTAGATCTGTTTAGATGGAAATTTAAACTAATCGTATAGATGCAAAAATTACTTAAACAAATGTCGTATTCGTAAATTCAAACATATCGCGTAGGGTTTCTTGCTGCCTAAGAAGGGTGTTATTTATTCATACTGTTAAGGATATCTTCCAAAACTTTAACACTAAGATTGCGGGTAGTGGCTGTTGTTATCTACACAAAGTTTAGTGCAAACTAAACCGGTACCATAACTCTTGGAGAGGACTTTTCGGTTTGACAATGCTAATGTTTACATCTGTTGCCGAGAGCTGCAGTAACATACGTACGGTATAAATATAGTTAGTTGGGCTAGTCGGCCGTAACTTTCAAAAAATAGTGGCGGGTACTGCGTACTTACGGAAGGCACAATAAAGTCTTACTGTTAGAGATTGCACAAAAGAGATATCTGATCACTCAGCAATAACACATATTGTGTTACGTTTCACGGGAAGTTACAAAGAAAGCTACTACAGAATCCACTGCAACAACAGATGCTAAATTGTCTTTCTTTATTCTATGCAGTAAGTAAGTCACATGTTTTGAATTTTTAAAGAATTTAGATACTTTGCTTGTTTTTCTCTAAGATAGAGACGGAAATGCACTAATGAAAGCTGATATTGCATGAACGCTCAAATGACCGATAAATATAAAACATAAAGTGTATTCCATAAAGGCCTATCGATTATAGGCGTAGGCCAAAACCTGGTTAGCCTATCCTCATTAAGTAAACTCAAAACCAGAAAAACGAAAATAATAATAATAATAATATTTTGTTTTAAAAACAAAGCGTAAGTTTATCGAAATAGGCCTATCGATTATAGGCGGGGGCCTATACCAGGTTAGCCTATCCTCAGTAAATAAACTCAAAACAAAATAATAATAATAATAATATTTTGAGATGTAATATTTTGTTAAAAAAACAAAGCGTACAGACATATCTATAATAGGCGCGGGCCTGGTCTAGCTTAACCCTATCATAAAAATAATACTCAATTAATCTTTGAATATGAAATGAAGTTATATTGCAAGACCGTATTTTGTATATCCCTGTTTTAATTGAGGTCAAAGTTGATGATATAAAAACTCCACAAGCAGACATGAAATGCAACATAATGTTGGTTACTGAATGTTCCACAAGAGAAGTAATCTTCATGTGATATCAACATGCACTTCAAGGAAAAAAAACACATCGCTTCTAAAGCACTCTCTATAAGTAATTAGTACGCTACTAAATAAGATGTATTACTTCAGGGCATTAGTTTCCACTGTGATCATAAAATGTAAGTACTGATGTAATTGTAATATTCCATACATCTTTTTCGTTTACTGTTTTCAATATAAATTATATATTTCTTTTTAGAAAAGGATTATTAATATAAATTTCAAATAATATTATTTAAAAAATGTATACATAAGCTTTTATCTGTACTTCACCGTTAGACATGAATAAGTTTGTGACAGTGGAAATATTTGTTTGATAGAAGCATCACACCTTTACAGACAATGAACAATATACTTGTAATACATAATTTTATCATTACAATTTGTGATTCTAGGACAGCACTGATTCATATTAGGAAAATATGATATTTTCCTAATAGGCTATCGTTTAGATCTGTTTAGATGGAAAGTTAAACTAATCGTACACATGGAAAAATTACTTCAACAAATGTCGTATTCGTAACTTCAAGCATTTCGACTAGGGTTTCTTGCTACTTAAGGAGGGTATTATTTATTCTTACTGTTAAGGATATCTTCCAAAACTTTAACACTAAGATTGCGGGCAGCGGCTGTTGTATCTACACAGAGTTAAGTGCAAACTAAACCGGTACCATAACTCTTGGAGAGGACTTTTCGGTTCGACAATGCTATGTTCACATCTGTTGCCGACAGCTGCAGTAACATACGTACTGTATAAATATAGTTAGTTGCGCTAGTCTGACGTAATTTTCAACAAATAGTGGCAGGTATTGCGTACTTACGGAAGGCACAATAAATTTTTACTGTTAGAGATTGCACAAAAGAGATATCTGATCACTCAGCAATAACATATACTGCGTTACTTTTCACAGTAACTTACAAGGAAAGCTACTCAGAATCGACTGCAACATAACAGATGCCAAATTGTCTTTCGTCAATCTATGCAGTAAGTGGTCACATGTTTTGAATTTCTAAAGAATTGAGAAACTTTGCTTGTTTTTCTCTAAAATAGAGACGGAAATGCACTAATGAAAGCTGATATAGAGTGAACGTTCAAATGAGCTGCCATCCTCAGTGAAACATGTCCAATTCCACGTTAAGTATATTAGAACACAATGTCCTTATGCACAAGCCTGCTTCTTACTTCATAGGTTGTTATCCTCCATACTTGTGACTTTCATAATCAATTTGGAAGTACTGACTTTGTTATTAGCGATTTTATGATACTCTGAAATAGGGCAATAAATTCAACAGAAATATAGGTTCAATTAGAATGTAATTTCACCTCTAATAGAAAACTCAATAGCAATAGATGGCAATAGAACTTATGGCATGCATGTACAGTAATTAATTAACTATTAATCCAAGTCTCTTGTTTTGATTTTATTACTCCACGGAGTAAGTATACAATTACTTTGTTTTTATCAGAAAGACCTATCTAAATAATGTGAAATATTTTTATTTTACTTTCTACCATTTTGAGTTTAACCTTTATCCCTAATATTCAAATGCACTAATATGGTGAATTGTTATTTGTGTTCAAATCTTTAAATCACGTACGAAGGGCGAAAATCTGAAACATAACAAGTGAAGCTTTACCATCCTCTGATGAAAATATGTTAGTAATGAAGGAAAAACAGAATACACAAATATTACTAATTTTAATGACCATGCCTAAAACTCACCGCAGAATAATTGTTGTGACCCTGCTTAAGTGCTAGAGGCAAATTCCGATGAAGTAAAACAATTAGTTTCATAATATAACAAATGAATCTCCTCTGCTTTCGTAATATTGGTACACACAACAATACTTGCAATAACGTTGCCGAGCAACAACTATGTGCGAATTTCTGATCGACGTTTAAATCTCTAAAAATGGATGTGATACTGCTACTATTTAAGTGTGGAATTAGTTATTTTGACATTTGACAAATTAAAAAGAATGGTTCGGTCGAGTAAGTTCATTCCCATTTCAATAAATTCAAAAGCAAAGTTAATTTCGATTTTGAGAGATAATTTGGACAATTCGCTGCCTGGATTTTAAAGGAATTGGATTCTTCAATTAATCCTGTCTTTTTACTTAGTTTGCTATATTTCGTCTTCATACTCAACCATTCGTGCAGTATATGGCATATATGATATAAATGTTAATTTAATGGCTGTAATATAGAACGTTCAACTTTTGACAGGGAATTCCAAAGAAAACTGCTGGTAGCCTACGACAGAATTTATCGGCTGATGATGTGATCGTGGATTCAGTGGAAAGGGGCATGAAGAAAGACGTGTAGGCATGCACCTACTAGAAGAGCGACGCTTAAATATAAATAGGATATATGCTAGGTACCAGATTGGCATTCATCTCAAATATGTATTTAGCGATAAGATGCGAGTGGCGGCTGGAGTTATTCAATCATAATGTTAAGTGCAAACAAAATACGACCAATAACACAAGGAATCCCCAGAAGGCTATCGTTTAGATCAGTTTAGATGGAAAGGTAAACTAATCGAACAGATGCAAAAATTACTTCAACAAATGGCGTATTCGTAAATTCAAAAATATCGCGTAGGGTTTCTTGATACTTAAGGAGGGTATTATTCATTCTTACTGTTACGGATATCTTCCTAAACTTTAACACTAAGATTGCGGGTAGCGGTGTTGTTATCTACACATAGTTTAGTGCAAACTAAACCGGTACCATATCTCTTGGAGAGGACTTTTCGGTTCGAAAATGATATGTTTACATCTGTTGCCGACAGCTGCGGTAACATACGTGCTGTATAAATTTAGTTAGTTGCGCTAGTCTTATGTAAGTTTCAACAAATTGTGGTGGGTATTGCGTACTTACGGATGGCACAATAAATTTTTACTGTTAGAGATTACACAAAAGAGATATCTGATCACTCAGCAATAACATATATTGTGTTACCTTTCACAGGAACTTACAAAGAAAGCTACTACAGAATCCACTGCAAAATAAAAGATGCCAAATTGTCTTTCGTCATTCTATGCAGTAGGTAAGTCACATGTTTTAAATTTATAAAGAATTGAGAAACTTTGCTTTGCTTTGCTCTCTAAGATAGAGACGGAAATGCACTAATGAAATCTGATATAGCATGAACGATCAAATGAGCTGCCATCCTCAGTGAAACAGGTCCAATTCCACGTCAAGTCAATTAGAACACAATGTCCTTATGCACAAGCCTGCTTCTTACTTCATAGGTTGTTATCCTTCATACTTGTGACTTTCATAATCACGGTGGAAGTACTGACTTTGTTATTGGCGGTTTTATGAAACTCTGAAATAGGGCAATAAATTCAACAGAAATATAGGTTCAATTAGAATGTAATTTCACCTCCAATAAAAAAACTCAATAGTAATAGATGATAATACAACAGATGTCATGCATGTACAGTAAATAATTAACTATTAATGAAAGTCTCTTATTTTGATTTTATTATTCCACGGAGTAAGTATACACTTACATTGTTTTGATCAGAAAGTCCTATCTAGATAATGAGAAATATTACTATTTTTCTTTCTATCATTTTGAGTTTAACCCTTATCCCTATTATTCAAATGCACTAATATGGTGTATTAATATTTGTGTTCAAATATTTAAGTCATGTACGAAGGGCGAAAAACTGAAAGATAACAAGTGAAGCTTTAACATCCTCTGATGAAATTATAAGTTAGTAATGAAGGAAAAACAGAATACACAAATATTACTAATTTTAATGACCATGCCTAAAACTCACCACAGAATAATAGTTGTGACCCTGCTTAAGTGCTAGGGACAAATTCGGATCAAGTAAAACAATTAGTTTCATAATATAACAAATGAATCACCTCTGCTTTCGGAATATTGGTACACACAACAATACTTGCAATAACGTTGCCGAGCAACAACTATGTGCGAATTTCTTATCGACGTAGAAATCTCTATAAATGGATGTGATAGTGCTACTATTTTAGTGTGGAATTAGGTCATTTGACATTTGACAATTAAAAAAAATGGTTCATTCGAGTAAGTTCATTCCCATTTCAATAAATTCAAAAGCACAGTTAATTTCGATTTTGAGAGTTAATTCGGATAATTCGCAGCCCGAATTTTAATGGAATTGGATCTTCAATTAATCCTTCATTTTTATATAGTCAGCTATATTTCGTCTTCATGTTCAACCTTTCGTGCAGTAGATGGCATATATTATATAAAAGTTAATATAATGGCTGTTATATAGTACGTCCAACTTTTTACAGGGTATTCCAAAGATAACTGCTGGTAGCCCACGACAGAATGTATCGGCTGATGATGTGATCGTGAATTCAGTGGAAAGGGGCATGAAGAAAGACGAGTAGGCCTACACCTACGAGAAGAGCGACGCCTAAATATAAATAGGATATATGCTAAGTACCAGATTGGCAGTCATTTCAAATAAATTTTTAGCGATAAGATGCGAGTGCCGGCTGGAGTTATTCAATCATAATGTTTATTGCAAACAAAACACGACCAATTTCACTCGGAATCCCCAGAAAGCTATCGTCTAGATCTGATTAGATGGAAAGTTAAACTAATCGTACAAATGCAAAAATTACTTCAACAAATGTCGTATTTGTAAATTCAAACATATCGCGTAGAGTTTCTTGCTACATAAGGAGGGTATTATTTATTCTTACTGTTAAGGATATCTTCCAAAACTTTAACACTAAGATGGCGGGTAGTGGCTGTTGTTATCTACACATAGTTAAGTGCAAACTAAAGAGGTACCATAACTCTTGGAGAGGAATTTTCGGTTCGACAATGCTATGCATACACCTGTTGCCGACAGCTGCAGTAACATACGTACTGTATAAATATAGTTAGTTGCGCTAGTCTGATGTAACTTTCAACAAATAGTAGCGGATACTTTTTACTTACGGAAGGCACAATAAATTCTTACTGTTACAGATTGCACAAAAGATATATCTGATCACTCAGCAATAACATTTATCGTGTTACCTTTCACAGGAACTTACAAAGAAAGCTACTGCAGAATCCACTGTAACATAACAGATGCCAAATTGTCTTTCGTCATTCTATGCAGTAGGTTAGTCAAATGTTAACAATTGAGAAACTTTGCTTGTTTATCTCTAAGATAGGGACGGAAATGCACTAATGAAAGTTGATATAGCATGAACGATTTAATGAGCTGCCATCCTCAGTGAAACATGTCCAATTCCACGTCAAGTCAATTAGAACACAATGTCCTTATGCACAAGCCTGCTTCTTACTTCATAGGTCGTTATCCTCCATACTTGTGACTTTCATAATCACGGTGGAAGTACTGACTTTGTTATTGGCGATTTTATGGTACTCTGAAATAGGGCAATAAATTCAACAGGAATATAGGTTCAATTAGAATGTAATTTCACCTCCAATAGAAAACTCAATAGTAATAGATGGCAATAGAACTTATGGCATGCATGTACAGTAATTAATTAACTATTAATCCAAGTCTCTTATTTTGATTTTATTACTCCACGGAGTAAGTATACAATTACTTTGTTTTTATCAGAAAGACCTATCTAAATAATGTGAAATATTATTATTTTACTTTCTACCATTTTGAGTTTAACCTTTATCCCTAATATTCAAATGCACTAATATGGTGTATTGTTATTTGTGTTCAAATCTTTAAGTCACGAACGAAGGGCGAAAATATGAAAGATAACAAGTGAAGCATTAACATCCTCTGATGAAATTATAAGTTAGTAATGAAGGAAAAACAGAATACACAAATATTACTAATTTTAATGACCATGCCTAAAACTCACCACAGAATAATTGTTGTGACCCTGCTTAAGTGCTAGAGGCAAATTCCGATCAAGTAAAACAATTAGTTTCATAATATAACAAATGAATCACCTCTGCTTTCGGAATATTGGTACACACAACAATACTTGCAATAACGTTGCCGAGCAACAACTAAGTGCGAATTTCTTATCGACGTAGAAATCTCTAAAAATGGATGTGATAGTGCTACTATTTTAGTGTGGATTTAGGTAATTTGACATGTGACAATTTAAAAAAATGGTTCATTCGAGTGAGTTCATTCCCATTTCAATAAATTCAAAAGCACAGTTAATTTCGATTTTGAGAGTTAGTTTGAATAATTCGCTGCCTAAATTTCAATGGAATTGGATTCTTCAATTAATCCTTCATTTTTACTTAGTCTGCTATATTTCGTCTTCGTGTTCAACCTTTCGTGCAGTAGATGGCATATATTATATAAATGTTAATATAATGGCTGTAATATAGTACGTCCAACTTTTGACAGGGTATTCCAAAGAAACCTGCTTGTAGCCCACAACAGAATGTATCGGCTGATGATGTGATCGTGAATTCAGTGGAAAGGGGCATGAAGAATGACGCGTAGGCCTACACCTACGAGAAGTTCGACACCTAAATATATATAGGATATATGCTGAGTACCAGATTGACAGTCATCTCAAATAAATTTTTAGCGATAAGATGCGAGTGGCGGCTGGAGTTATTCAATCATAAAGTTTAGTGCAAACAAAACACGACCAATTTCACTAGGAATCCCCAGAAGGCTATCGTCTAGATCTGTTTAGATGGAAAGTTAAACTAATCGTACAAATGCAAAAATTACTTCAACCTTTGTCGTATTCGTAAATTCAAACATATCGCGTAGTGTTTCTTTGTACTTAAGGAGGGTATTATTTATTCTTACTGTTACGGATACTTTCCAAAACTTTAACACTAAGATTGAGGGTAGCTGTGGTTTTATCTACACATAGTTTAGGGCAAACTAAACCGGTACCATAACTCTTGGAGAGGACTTTTCGCTTCGACAATGCTATGTTTACATCTGTTGCCGACAGCTGCAGTAAATTACGTACTGTATAAATATAGTTAGTTGCGCTAGTCCGACGTAATTTTGAACAAATTGTGGCGGGTATTGCGAACTTACGGAAGGCACAATAAATTTTTACTGTTAGAGATTGCACAAAAGAGATATCTGATCACTCAGCAATAACATATATTGTGTTACATTTCACAGTAACTTACAAAGAAAGCTACTACAGAATCGACTGCAACATAACAGATGCCAAATTGTCTTTCGTCACTCTATGCAGTAAGTAAGTCACATGTTTTGAGTTTTTAAAGAATTGAGAAACTTTGCTTGTTTTTCTCTAAGATAGAGAGGGAAATGCACTAATGAAAGCTGATATAGAGTGAACGCTCTAATGAGCTGCCATCCTCAGTGGAACGTGTCCAATTCCACGTCAAGTCAATTAGAACACAATGTCCTTATGCACAAGCCTGCTTCTTACTTCATAGGTTGTTATCCTCTATACTTGTGCCTTTCATAAACACGGTGGAAGTACTGACTTTTTTATTGGCGATTTAATGATACTCTGAAATAGGACAAAAAATTCAACAGAAATATAGGTTCAATTAGAATGTAATTTCACCTCCAATAGAAAACTCAATGGCAATAGAACTGATGTCATGCATGTACAGTAATTAATTAACTATTACTGCACGGAGTAAGTATACAATTACTTTGTTTTGTTCAGAAAGAAATATCTAAATAATGTGAAATATTATTATTTTACTTTCTATCATTTTGAGTTTAACCTTTATCCCTAATATTCGAATGCACTAATATGGTGTATTGTTATTTGTGTTAAATGTTTTAGTCATGTACGAAGGGGGAAAATCTGAAAGATAAGAAGTGAAGCTTTAACATCCTCTGATGAAATTATAAATTAGTAATGAAGGAAAAACAGAATACACAAATATTACTAATTTTAATGACCATGCCTAAAACTCACCGCAGAATAATAGTTGTGACCCTGCTTAAGTGCTAGAGGCAAATTCCGATGAAGTAAAACAATTAGTTTCATAATATAACAAATGAATCACCTCTGCTTTCGGAATATTGGTACACACAACAATACTTGCAATAACGTTGCCGAGCAACAACTATGTGCGTATTTCGTATCGACGTAGAAATCTCTAAAATTGGATGTGATAATGCATTTATTTTAGTGTGGAATTAGGTAATTTGACATTTGACAATTAAAAAAAATGGTTCATTCGAGTAAGTTCATTCCCATTTCAATAAATTCAAAAGCACAGTTAATTTCGATTTTGAGAGTTAATTCGGATAATTCACAGCCTGAATTTTAATGGAATTGGATTCTTCAATTAATCCTTCATTTTTACTTAGTCTGCTATATTTCGTCTTCATGTTCAAACTTTCGTGCAGTAGATGGCATATATTATATAAATGTTAATATAATGGCTGTTATATAGTACGTCCAACTTTTTACAGGGTATTCCAAAGAAAACTGCTGGTAGCCCACAACAGAATGTATCGGCTGATGATGTGATCGTGAATTCAGTGGAAAGGGGCATGAAGAATGACGCGTAGGCCTACAAATACGAGAAGGGCGACGCCTAAATATATATAGGGTATATGCTGAATACCAGATTGACAGTCATCTCAAATAAATTCTTAGCGATAAGATGCGAGTGGCGGCTGGAGTTATTCAATCATAATGTTTAGTGCAAACAAAACACGACCAATTTCACTAGGAATCCCCAGAAGGCTATCGTCTAGATCTGTTTAGATGAAAAGTTAAACTAATCGTACAGATGCAAAAAATACTTCAACCTATGTCGTATTCGTAAATTCAAACATATCGCGTAGTGTTTCTTTGTACTTAAGGAGGGTATTATTCATTCTTACTGTTATGGATATCTTCCAAAACTTTAACACTAAGATTGCGGGTAGCGATGTTGTTATCTACACATAGTTTAGTGCAAACTAAACCGGTACCATAACTCTTGCAGAGCACTTTTTGGTTCGACAATGCTATGTTTACATCTGTTGCCGACAGCTGCAGTAACATACGTACTGTATAAATATAGTTAGTTGCGCTAGTCTGTCGTAATTTTCAACAAATTGTGGCGTGTATTGCGTACTTACGGAAGGCACAATACATTTTACTGTTAGAGATTGCACAAAAGAGATATCTGATCACTTAGCAATAACATATACTGTGTTACTTTTCACAGTAACTTACAAAGAAAGCTACTACAGAATCGACTGCAACATAACAGATGCCAAATTGTCTTTCGTCAATCTGTGCAGTAAGTAGGTTACATGTTTTGAATTTTTAAAGAATTGAGAAACTTTGCTTGTTTTTCTCTAAGATAGAGACGGAAATGCACTAATGAAAGCTGATATAGAGTGACCGCTCAAATGAGCTGCCATCCTCAGTGAAACATGTCCAATTCCACGTCAAGTCAATTAGAACACAATGTCCTTATGCACAAGCCTGCTTCTTACTTCATAGGTTGTTATCCTCCATACTTGTGACTTTCACAATCACTGTGGAAGTACTGACTTTGTTATTGGCGATTTTATGATACTCTAAAATAGGGCAATAAATTCAACAGAAATATAGGTTCAATTAGAATGTAATTTCACCTCCAATAGAAAACTCAATAGTAATAGATGGCAATAGAACTGATGTCATGCATGTACAGTAATTAATTAACTAATAATCCAAGTCTCTTATTTTGATTTTATTACTCCATGGAGTAAGTAGACAATTACTTTGTTTTGATCAGAAAGAAATATCTAAATAATGTGAAATATTATTATTTTTCTTTCTATCATTTTGAGTTTAACCTTTATCCCTAATGTTCAAATGCACTAATTAGTCCAGTAGAATTAAAATCCAAATCGGAAATAATTGCTACAAAAGGTTTTATTGTTTTAATGACTTCATTTGTTGCCCAATATGACCATCCTAGGTTTTCCCCCTCGGCGGAGTTGTGCATAAGTGGTGGGGGGTAGAAATGTGGCCCCCAAAGGGGTAGTTTTGCGGTTTTACGGTTATATATCGTAAAGGACTCACGATATCGAAAACATGGTGGTATTAAAAGTTGTAGGGCATTACATTCTGCATTGAATGAGACTAAACGCATATTTTTTTGACAACCCGTTCCCATAATACTGCTCATCAAATTTGGACAAATTTTACATACTTGTGAAAAAATTTCGTTTTAAGTTCTGCTTTTTGGTAATATCATGTAACTTAACCCATCTATCAATAAAGTGGCCCATACAAAAGTAATAAAGGAATAAATTCTGCGGTCGATGAGATTAAAAGTGAATTTGTTGGACCACCCGTTTCCCTAAAGTTCTACATCTAGTCCAGTAGTGTAAAACCAAAAAATTAGACGAATCAGAAATCATTGCTATAAAAGGTTTTATTGTTTTAATGGCTTCATTTGTTGCCCAATATGACTATCCTAGGTTTTCCCCCTCGGCGGAGTTGTGCATAAGTGGTGGGGGTAAAAATGTGACCCCAAAAGGGGTAGTTTTGTGGTTTTACGGTTATATCGCGTAAAGGACTCACAATATCGAAAACATGGACCTATTAAAAGTTGTAGGGCATTAAATTCTGCATTGAATGATACTAAACACATATTTTTGGACAACCCATTCCCATAATACTGCTCATCAAATTTGGACAAATTTTACATATTTCTGAAAAACTTGTGTACCCGTGCTGCTCTGCAACACTTCTGAAAGAAGAAGAAGAAAATGTCTAGCCCCCATCACTTTTTTTTTGTTAACTAAAAATATGTCTAAAGAAATTAAGAAAAGAAGAAGAAATTCTTTCACGCCAACACAATTTTTGTTTGTTTGTTATTATTAAAAATCTCTCTCTTTTTTTTTCAGTTTTATAAAAATTGATTGTCCGCTCATAACTTTCCTCTCACTCAACTGATTTGTGTGATCAATTCGGCATGTTAAAGAGCTGTTTCTGGTGAGTGTTCTTAGCCTATCACCGGCTGCCTGAGATATCGCCTCTCAAAGTTACAGAATTTCTGTATCTCGAAGATGGTGGTAGTTGGATTATTTCCAATGCCCGATAACATCTGTGCTTGAATACCATTCGTTTAAAAAAAATGAAGCAAATTGGCCAAGAATTTTCTAATTATTTTAATACGGTAATAGAGATGTGTAAACATAGTACTATAGCACTCCATTGTACTAGTCTTGTGCTTAGTAAATATATAAAATATGAAAATTGTTGAAAAGAAACACAATTCTTCAAATCAATTAGTGATGATTTTATTTCATAACAAAAATTGTAGTTAAAAGTATGAAGATGAAAAGGGGAAAAATGGTAGATACACAAATTTTACAGACGTCGACGTTTCATTGTCGTTGGGCCACTCGGCTCCTCAAAATGTCTGTAATTTCCGATAAGGAGTCCGTCACCACATCACTCGACTCGTAAAAGTCTGTAATTGTCGTCTCCCCATATATGCAGTCCAGGTTTAGTCAACATCTGGTTCGTCAGTTGCATCTGGTTGGAGGGAGTTAGTGCAGGAGTTCCCCTTGGAGTTGGCACAAATCGATGAGCAATTGATTCCAGCCTCCGACACCCACAATCACGTGCACACCCCTTGTTGCACTTGCAGAAAATTGTGGAGAGAAGAGATTGTGGAGCTGGCTCCTTGGAGGTAGGAACGGGGTCAAGTCGAAACTTTGAAGCCTGCCATCCCCAGAGGAGCGGATCCATCTGGTGTCCTAACCACATTTGTACTTGTAGGTAAGTTCTCAAGCAATGTTGGCGGGCTGCTTCTGATGTTGGTGGTAGGGATACCAGGTTAAATTTGGATTTCACGAGGGCTGTGGAAAATAGGTCAAATCGCAATTTATCTAAAGTATCTCCTGCCCTACCTTCGTAGAGGGATGTTAAAAATTGTAGGCCAGCTTCGGCATTAGCTTCAGCTTGAGTGTCATGTTCGAAGAAAGGTTTGATTTCTTCGAGAAGACATATATTTTCGACCAACAGCTTGACCACCTTCTTCTTGCCCTGCCTGAAGAGTGCCGAAGTTGTGTCACATCCACTTATGGCGTGGAGAAGTATGAGTGGCCTTCTGATGTTGTCTGCCAGTTCGAAGCTGTTGGGACCAAATACTTTTGTTGGGGTCGTTCCTCTTCCAGGTTTTGAGAAATATATGTTTGCTGATGGTGTGGCTAGGGCATTTAGCATGATGAGGAGGTCTGTATCTTCACCAACTACCACAACCTTCTCATGCTCCTGTGATACCTCAAGTACCGTGGCACCAATCAGGTGGTCTGCGTCTTCATCAGCTTGCTTGACTGAGAAGCATTCAGCTTCAAGTCTTTCAGTAAACAAGCTAATAAGACGTGCTTTATTTCTGTCGGAAAGGAATTGCTCCTGAGTCAAGGTCACCACCAATAACTCGGTTAAGATGACCTCAGGAGTAGTACGTCTTTTGCTTCGGCGGAGGCGCTCAGCAGATTTAATGATCTAATTTGTCCAACTTTGATGAGCAGTGGTATGGGAATGGGTTGTCCAAAAAATATGTGTTTAGTATCATTCAATGCAGAATTTAATGCCCTACAACGTTTAGTCGGGCCTTGTTTTCGATATCGTGAGTCTTTTACAAGATGTAATCGTAAAACCGCAAAACCACCCCTCTTGGGGTCACATTTTACCCCCACCACTTAAGCACAACTCCGCGGGGGGGAACCTAGGATAGTCATATTGGGCAACAAATGAAACCATTAAAACAATAAAACCTTTTGTAGCAATTATTTCCGATTCGTCTAATTTTTTGGTTTTACACTACTGGACTAAATGTAGAACTTTACGGAAACGGGTGGTCCAACAAATTCACTTCTAATCTCATCGAACGCAGAATTTATTCCTTTATTACTTTTGTATTGACCACTTTATTGATAGATGGGTTAGGTTAGATGATATTACCAAAAAGCAGAACTTAAAACGAAAATTTGTCATAAATATGTAAAATTTGTCCAACTTCGATGAGCAGTATTATGGGAACGGGTTGTCCAAAAAATATGTGTCTACTCTCATTCAATGCAGAATTTAATGCCCTACAACGTTTAATAACGCTATGTTTTAGATATCGTGAGTTAATTACGAGATAAAACCGTAAAACCGCAAAACTACCCCTTTGGGGGTCACATTTTTACCCCCCACCACTTATGCACAACTCCGCCGAGGGGGAAAACCTAGGATAGTCATATTGGGCAACAAATGAAGCCATTAAAACAATAAAACCTTTTATAGCAATTATTTCCGATTCGTCTAATTTTTTGGTTTTACGCTACTGGACTAAATATGGTGTATTGTTATTTGTGTTAAATGTTTAAGTCATGTACGAAGGGGGAAAATCTGAAAGATAACAAGTGCAGCTTTAACATCCTCTGATGAAATTATACATTAGTAATGAAGGAAAAACAGAATACACAAGTATTACTAATTTTAATGACCATGCCTAAAACTCACCGCAGAATAATAGTTGTGACCCTGCTTAAGTGCTAGAGGCAAATTCCGATTAAGTAAACAATTAGTTTCATAATATAACAAATGAATCACCTCTGCTATCGGAATATTTGTACACACAACAATACTTGCAATAACGTTGCCGAGCAACAACTATGTGCGGATTTCTTATCGACGTAGAAATCTCTAAAAATGGATGTGATAGTGCTACTATTTTAGTGTGGAATTAGGTAATTTGACATTTGACAATTAAAAAAAATGGTTCATTCAAGTAAGTTCATTCCCATTTCAATAAATTCAAAAGCACAGTTAATTTCGATTTTGAGATTTAATTCGGATAATTCGCAGCCTGAATTTTAATGGAATTGGATTCTTCAATTAATCCTTCATTTTTACTTAGTCTGCTATATTTCGTCTTCATGTTCAACCTTTCGTGCAGTAGATGGCATATATTATATGAAAGTTAATATAATGGCTGTAATATAGTACGTCCAACTTTTCACAGGGTATTCCAAAGAAAACTGCTGGTAGCCCACGACAGAATGTATCGACTGATGACGTGATCGTGGATTCAGTAGAAAGGGGCATGTAGGGGCACATGTTGTCCTACACCTACGAAAAGAGCGACGCCTAAATATAAATAGATTATATGCTGAGTATCAGATTGGCATTCATCTCAAATAAATCTTTAGCGATAAGATGCGATTGGCGGCTGGAGTTATTCAATCATAATGTTTAGTGCAAACAAAACACGACCAATTTTACTAGGAATCCCCAGAAGTCTATCGTTTAGATCTGTTTAGATTGAAAGTTAAACTAATCGTACAGATGCAAAAATTACTTCAACCTAGGTCGTATTCGTAAATTCAAACATATCGCGTAGGGTTTCTTGCTAATTAATTAGGGTATTATTCATTCTTACTGTTACGGATACCTTCCAAAACTTTAACACTAAGATTGAGGGTAGCGGTGGTTTTATCTACACATAGTTTAGTGCAAACTAAACCGGTACCATAACTCTTGGAGAGGACTTTTCGGTTCGACAATGCTATGTTTACATCTGTTGCCGACACCTGCAGTAAATTAAGTTACGTACTGTATATATAGTTAGTTGCGCTAGTCTGACGTAATTTTGAACAAATTGTGGCGGGTATTGCGAACTTACGGAAGGCACAATAAATTTTTCTGTTAGAGATTGCACAAAAGAGATATCTGATCTCTCAACAATAACATATATTGTGTTACATTTCACAGTAACTTACGAAGAAAGCTACTACAGAATCGACTGCAACATAACAGATGCCAAATTGTCTTTCGTCAATCTATGCAGTAAGTAAGTCACATGTTTTGAATTTTAAAAGAATTGAGAAACTTTGCTTGTTTTTCTCTAAGATAGAGACGGAAATGCACTAATGTAAGCTGATATAGAGTGAACGCTCTAATGAGCTGCCATCCTCAGTGAAACATGTCCAATTCCACGTCAAGTCAATTAGAACACAATGTCCTTATGCACAAGCCTGCTTCTTACTTCATAGGTTGTTATCCTCCATACTTGTGCCTTTCATAATCACGGTGGAAGTACTGACTTTGTTATTGGCGATTTTATGATACTCTGAAATAGGACAATAAATTCTAAAGAAATATAGGTTCAATTATAATGTAATTTCACCTCCAATAGAAAACTCAATAGTAATAGATGGCAATAGAACTGATGTCATGCATGTACAGTAATTAATTTACTATTAATCCAAGTATCTTATTTTGATTTATTACTGCACGCAGTAAGTATACAATTACTTTGTTTTGTTCAGATAGAAATATCTAAATAATGTGAAATATTATTATTTTACTTTCTATCATTTTGAATTTAACCTTTATCCCTAATATTCAAATGCACTAATATGGTGTATTGTTATTTGTGTTCAAATGTTTAAGTCATGTGCGAAGGGCGAAAATCTGAAAGATAACAAGTGAAGTTTTAACAGCCTCTGATGAAATTATAAATTAGTAATGAAGGAAAAACAGAATACACAAATATTACAAATTTTAATGACGATGCCTAAAACTCACCGCAGAATAATAGTTGTGACCCTGCTTAAGTGCTAGAGGCAAATTCCGATGAAGTAAAACAATTAGTTTCATAATATAACAAATGAATTACCTCTGCTTTCGGAATATGGGTACACACAACAATACTTACAATAACGTTGCCGAGCAACAACTATGTGCGAATTTCTTATCGACGTAGAAATCTCTAAAAATGGATGTGATAGTGCAACGATTTTAGTGTGGAATTAGGTAATTTTACATTTGACAATAAAAAGAAATGGTTCATTCGAGTAAGTTCATTCCCATTTCAATAAATTCAAAAGCACAGTTAATTTCGATTTTGAGAGATAATATGGATAATTCGCAGCCTGAATTTTAAAGGAATTAGATTCTTCAATTAATCCTTCATTTTAACTTAGTCTGCTATATTTCGCCCTCATGTTCGACCTTTCGTGCAGTAGATGGCGTATATTATATAAATGTTAATATAATGGCTGTAATATAGTACGTCCAACGTTTTACAGGGTATTCCAAAGAAAACTGCTGATAGCCCAAGACAGAATGTATCGGTTGATGATGTGATCGTGAATTAAGTGGAAAGGGGCATGAAGAAAGACGTGTAGGACTGCACCTACGAGAAGAGCGACGCCTAAATATAAATAGGATATATGCTGAGTAACAGATTGGCAGTCTTCACAAAGATATCTTTAGCGATAAGATGAGAGGTGCGGCTGGAGTTATTCAATCATAATGTTTAGTGCAAACAAAACACTACCAATTTTACTAGGAATCCCCAGAAGGCTATCGTTTAGATCTGTTTAGATGGAATTTAAACTAATCGTACAGATGCAAAAATTACTTCAACCTATGTCGTATTCGTAAATTCAAACATATCGCGTAGGGTTTCTTGCTACTTAAGGAGGGTATTATTCATTCTTACTGTTACGGATATCTTCCAAAACTTTAACACCAAAATTGCTGGTGGCGGTGTTGTTATCTACACATAGTTTAGTGCAAACTAAACCGGTACCATAAATCTTGGAGAAGACTTTCCGGTTCGACAATGCTATGTTTACATCTGTTACCGACTGCTGCAGTAACATACGTACTGTATAAATATAGTTAGTTGCGCTAGTCTGACGTAATTTTGAACAAATAGTGGCGGGTTCTGCGTACTTACGGAAGGCACAATAAATTCTTACTGTTAGAGAATGCACAAAAGAGATATCTGATCTCTCAGCAATAACATATATTGTGTTACTTTACACAGTAACTTACAAAGAAATCTACTACAGAATCGAATGCAATATAACAGATGCCAAATTGTCTTTCGTCAATCTATGCAATAAGTAAGTCACATGTTTTGAATTTTTAAAGAATTGAGAAACTTTGCTTGTTATTCTCTAAAATAGAGACGGAAATGCAATAATGAATGCTGATATAGAGTGAAAGCTCAAATGAGCTGCCATCCTCAGCGAAACATGTCCAATTCCACGTAAAGTAAATTGGAACACAATGTCCTTATGAACAAGCCTGCTTCTTACTTCATAGGTTGTTATCCTTCATACTTGTGACTTTCATAATCACTGTGGAAGTACTGACTTTGTTATTGGCGATTTTATGATACTCTGAAATAGGGCAATAAATTCTAAAGAAATATAGGTTCAATTATAATGTAATTTCACCTCCAATAGAAAACTCAATAGTAATAGATGGCAATAGAACTGATGTCATGCATGTACAGTAAATAATTAACTATTAATCCAAGTCTCATATTTTGATTTTATTACTCCACGGAGTAAGTATACAATTACTTTGTTTTGATCAGAAAGAAATATCTAAATAATGTGAAATATTATTATTTTTCTTTCTATCATTTTGAGTTTAACCCTTATCCCTAATATTCAAATGCACTAATATGGTGTATTGTTATTTGTGTTCAAATGTTTAAGTCTTGTACGAAGGGCGAAAAACAGAAAGATGAAAATTGAAGCTTGAACATAATCTGATGAAATTATAAGTTAGTAATGAAGGAAAAACAGAATAAACAAATATTACTAATTGTAATGACCATGCCTAAAACTCACCGCAGAATAATAGTTGTGACCCTGCTTATGTGCTAGAGGCAAATTCCGATGAAGTAAAACAATTAGTTTCATAATATAACAAATGAATAACCTCTGCTTTCGGAATATTGGTTTCACACAACAATACTTGCAATAACGTTGCCGAGCAACAACTATGTGCGAATTTCATATCGACGTAGAAATCTCTAAAAATGGATGTGATAGTGCTACTATTTTAGTGTGGAATTAGGTAATTTTACATTTGACTATTTAAAAAAATGGCTCATTCCAGTAAGTTCATTCTCATTTCAATAAATTCAAAAGCACAGTAAATTTCGATTTTGAGAGTTAATTTGGATAATTCGCAGCCTGAATTTTAAAGGAATTGGATTCTTCAATTAAACCTGAATTTTTACTTAGTCTGCTATATTTCGTCTTCATGTTCAACCTTTCGTGCAGTAGATGATATATACTGTATTATATGAATGTTAATTTAATGGCTGTAATATAGTACGTCCAACTTTTTACAGGGTATTCCAAAGAAAACTTCTGGTAGCCCACAAAAGAATGTATCGGCTGATGATGTGAACGTGAATTACGTGGAAAGGGGCATGAAGAATGACGAGTAGGCCTACACCTTCGAGAAGGGCGACGCCTAAATATAAATAGGATATATGCTTAGTAACAGATTGGCAGTCTTCACAAATATATCTTTAGCGATAAGATGCGAGTTGCGGCTGGAGTTATTCAATCATAATGTTTAGTGCAAACAAAACACGACCAATTTTACTAGGAATCCCCAGAAGGCTATCGTCTAGATCTATTTAGATGAAATTTAAACTAATCGTACAGATGCAAAAATTACTTCAGCCTATGTCGTATTCGTAAATTTAAACATATCGCGTAGTGTTTCTTTGTACTTAAGGATGGTATTATTTATTCTTACTGTTATGGATATCTTCCAAAACTTTAACACTAAGATTGTTGGTAGCGATGTTGTTATCTACACATAGTTTAGTGCAAACTAAACCGGTACCATATCTCTTGGAGAGGACTTTTTGGTTCGACAATGCTATGTTTACATTTGTTGCCGACAGCTGCAGTAACATACGTACTGTATAAATATAGTTAGTTGCGCTAGTCTGACGTAATTTTCAACAAATAGTGGCGTGTATTGCGTACTTACGGAAGGCACGATACATTTTTACTGTTAGAGATTGCACAAAAGAGATATCTGATCACTCAGCAATAACATATACTGTGTTACTTTTCACAGTAACTTACAAAGAAAGCTACTACAGAATCGACTGCAACATAACAGATGCCAAATTGTCTTTCGTCAATCTATGCAGTAAGTAACTCACATGTTTTGAATTTTTAAAGAATTGAGAAAATTTCCTGATTTTTCTCTAAGATAGAGACGGAAATTCACTAATGAAAGCTGATATAGAGTGAACGCTCTAATGAGCTCCCATCCTCAGTGAAACATGTCCAATTCCACGTCAAGTCAATTAGAACACAATGTCCTTATGCACAAGCCTGCTTCTTACTTCATAGGTTGTTATCCTCCATACTTGTGCCTTTCATAATCACGGTGGAAGTACTGACTTTGTTATTGGCGATTTTATGATACTCTGAAATAGGACAATAAATTCAACAGAAATATAGGTTCAATTAGAATGTAATTTCACCTCCAATAGAAAACTCAATGGCAATAGAACTAATGTCATGCATGTACAGTAAATATTTAACTATTAATCCAAGTATCTTATTTTGATTTTATTACTGTACGGAGTAAGTTTACAATTACTTTGTTTTGATCAGAAAGAAATATCTAATTAATGTGAAATATTATTATTTTACTTTCTATCATTTTGAATTTAACCTTTATCCCTAATATTCAAATGCACTAATATGGTGTATTGTTATTTGTGTTAAAATGTTTAAGTCTTGTGCGAAGGGCGAAAATCTGAAAGATAACAAGTGAAGTTTTAACATCCTCTGATGAAATTATAAATTAGTAATGAAGAAAAAAACAGAATACACAAATATTACTAATTTTAATTACCATGCCTAAAACTCACCGCAGAATAATAGTTGTGACCCTGCTTAAGTGCTAGAGCATATTCCGATGAAGTAAAACAATTAGTTTCATAATATAACAAATGAATTACCTCTGCTTTCGGAATATTGGTACACACAACAATACTTGCAATAACGTTGCCGAGCAACAACTATGTGCGAATTTCTTATCGAATTAGAAATCTCTAAAACTGGATGTGATAGTGCAACTATTTTAGTGGGGAATTAGGTAATTTGACATTTGACAATAAAAAAAAAAAGGTTCATTCGTGTAAGTTCATTCTCAATTTAATGAATTCAAAAGCACAGTTAATTTCGATTATGAGAGATAATTTGGATAATTCGCAGCATGAATTTTAAAGGAATTGGATTCTTCAATTAATCCTTTATTTTAACTTACTCTGCTATATTTCGCCCTCATGTTCAACATTTCGTGCAGTAGATGGCATATATTATATAAATATTAATATAATGGCTGTAATATAGTACGTCCAACTTTTTACAGGGTATTCCAAAGAAAACTGCTGGTAGCCCACGACAGAATGTATCGGTTGTTGATGTGATCGTGAATTCAGTGGAAAGGGGCATGAAGAAGGACGTGTAGGACTGCACCTACGAGAGGAGCGACGCCTAAATATAAATAGGATATATGCTGAGTAACAGATTGGCAGTCTTCACAAATAAATTTTTTGCGATAAGGTGCGATTGGCGGTGGAGTTATTCAATCATAATGTTTAGTGCAAACGAAACACGACCAATTTCACTAGGAATCCCCAGAAGGCTATCGTCTAGATCTGTTCAGATGAAAAGTTAAACTAATCGTACAGATGCAAAAATTACTTCAACCTATGTCGTATTCGTAAATTCAAACATATCGCGTAGTGTTTCTTTGTACTTAAGGAGGGTATTATTTATTCTTACTGTTACGGATATCTTCCAAAACTTTAACACTAAGATTGCGGGTAGCGATGTTGTTATCTACACATAGTTTAGTGCAAACTAAACCGGTACCATAACGCTTGGAGAGGACTTTTCAGTTCGACAATGCTATGTTTACATCTGTTGCGGACAGCTGCAGTAAATTACGTACTGTATAAATATAGTTAGTTGCGCTAGTCTGACGTAATTTTGAACAAATTGTGGCAGGTATTGCGAACTTTCGGAAGGCACAATAAAGTTTTACTGTTAGAGATTGCACAAAAGAGATATCTGATCACTCAGCAATAACATATATTGTGTTACATTTCACAGAGACGTACAAAGGAAGCTACTACAGAATCGACTGCAACATAACAGATGCCAAATTGTCTTTCGTCAATCTATGCAGTAAGTAAGTCACATGTTTTGAATTTTTAAACAATTGAGAAACTTTGCTTGTTTTTCTCTAAGATAGAGACGGAAATGCACTAATGTAAGCTGATATAGAGTGAACGCTCTAATGAGCTGCCATCCTCAGTGAAACATGTCCAATTCCACGTCAAGTCAATTAGAACACAATGTCCTTATGCACAAGCCTGCTTCTTACTTCATAGGTTGTTATCCTCCATACTTGTGCCTTTCATAATCACATTGGAAGTACTGACTTTGTTATTGGCGATTTTATGATACTCTGAAATAGGACAATAAATTCAACAGAAATATAGGTTCAATTAGAATGTAATTTCACCTCCAATAGAAAACTCAATGGCAATAGAACTGATGACATGCATGTACAGTAATTAATTAACTATTAATCCAAGTATCTTATTTTGATTTTATTACTGCACGGAGTAAGTATACAATTACTTTGTTTTGTTCAGAAAGAAATATCTAAATAATGTGAAATATTATTATTTTACTTTCTATCATTTTGAATTTAACCTTTATCCCTAATATTCAAATGCACTAATATGGTGTATTGTTATTTGTGTTCAAATGTTTAAGTCATGTGCGAAGGGCGAAAATCTGAAAGATAACAAGTGAAGATTTAACAGCCTCTGATGAAATTATAAATTAGTAATGATGGAAAAAGAGAATACACAAATATTACTAATTTTAATTACCATGCCTAAAACTCACCGCAGAATAATAGTTGTGACCCTGCTTAAGTGCTAGAGGCAAATTCCGATGAAGTAAAACAATTAGTTTCATAATATAACAAATGAATTACCTCTGTTTCGGAATATTGGTACACACAACAATACTTGCAATAACGTTGCCGAGCAACAACTATGTGCGAATTTCTTATCGAATTAGAAATCTCTAAAACTGGATGTGATAGTGCAACTATTTTAGTGTGGAATTAGGTAATTTGACATTTGACAATAAAAAAAAAATGGTTCATTCGTGTAAGTTCATTCTCAATTCAATGAATTCAAAAGCACAGTTAATTTCGATTATGAGAGATAATTTGGATAATTCGCAGCATGAAATTTAAAGGAATTGGATTCTTCAATTAATCCTTTATTTTAACTTACTCTGCTATATTTCGCCCTCATGTTCAACATTTCGTGCAGTAGATGGCATATATTATATAAGTATTAATATAATGGCTGTAATATAGTACGTCCAACTTTTTACAGGGTATTCCAAAGAAAACTGCTGGTAGCCCACGACAGAATGTATCGGTTGTTGATGTGATCGTGAATTCAGTGGAAAGGGGCATGAAGAAGGACGTGTAGGACTGCACCTACGAGAAGAGCGACGCCTAAATATAAATAGGATATATGCTGAGTAACAGATTGGCAGTCTTCATAAATAAATTTTTTGCGATAAGGTGCGAGTGGCGGCAGTGTTTAGTGCAAACAAAACACGACCAATTTCACTAGGAATCCCCAGAAGGCTATCGTCTAGATCTGTTCAGATGAAAAGTTAAACTAATCGTACAGATGCAAAAATTACTTCAACCTATGTCGTATTCGTAAATTCAAACATATCGCGTAGGGTTTCTTGCTAATTCAGGAGGGTATTATTCATTCTTACTGTTACGGATACCTTCCAAAACTTTAACACTAAGATTGAGGGTAGCGGTGGTTTTATCTACACATAGTTTAGTGCAAACTAAACCGGTACCATAACTCTTGGAGAGGACTTTTCGGTTCGACAATGCTATGTTTACATCTGTTGCCGACACCTGCAGTAAATTACGTACTGTATAAATAGTTAGTTGCGCTAGTCTGACGTAATTTTGAACAAATTGTGGCGGGTATTGCGAACTTACGGAAGGCACAATAAATTTTTCTGTTAGAGATTGCACAAAAGAGATATCTGATCTCTCAGCAATAACATATATTGTGTTACATTTCACAGTAACTTACGAAGAAAGCTACTACAGAATCGACTGCAACATAACAGATGCCAAATTGTCTTTCGTCAATCTGTGCAGTAAGTAAGTCACATGTTTTGAATTTTTAAAGAATTGAGAAACTTTGCTTGTTTTTCTCTAAGATAGAGACGGAAATGCACTAATGTAAGCTGATATAGAGGGAACGCTCTAATGAGCTGCCATCCTCAGTGAAACATGTCCAATTCCACGTCAAGTCAATTAGAACACAATGTCCTTATGCACAAGCCTGCTTCTTACTTCATAGGTTGTTATCCTCCATACTTGTGCCTTTCATAATCACGGTGGAAGTACTGACTTTGTTATTGGCGATTTTATGATACTCTGAAATAGGGCAATAAATTCTAAAGAAATATAGGTTCAATTATAATGTAATTTCACCTCCAATAGAAAACTCAATAGTAATAGATGTCAATAGAACTGATGTCATGCATGTACAGTAAATAATTAACTATTAATCCAAGTCTCGTATTTTGATTTTATTACTCCACGGAGTAAATATACAATTACTTTGTTTTGATCAGAAAGAAATATCTAAATAATGTGAAATATTATTATTTTTCTTTCTATCATTTTGAGTTTAACCATTATCCCTAATATTCAAATGCACTAACATGGTGTATTGTTATTTGTGTTCAAATGTTTAAGTCTTGTACGAAGGGCGAAAAACAGAAAGATGAAAATTGAAGCTTTATCATAATCTGATGAAATTATAAGTCAGTAATGAAGGAAAAACAGAATAAACAAATATTGCTAATTTTAATGACCATGCCTAAAACTCACCGCAGAATAATAGTTGTGACCCTGCTTATGTGCTAGAGGCAAATTCCGATGAAGTAAAACAATTAGTTTCATAATATAACAAATGAATAGCCTCTGTTTTCGGAATATTGGTGCACACAACAATACTTGCAATAACGTTGCCGAGCAACAACTATGTGCGAATTTCATATCGACGTAGAAATCTCTAAAAATGGATGTGATAGTGCTACTATTTTAGTGTGGAATTAGGTAATTTTACATTTGACATGTGTTGAATTTTACAGAATTGAGAAAATTTCCTGATTTTTCTCTAAGATAGAGACGGAAATGCACTAATGAAAGCTGATATAGAGTGAACGCTCTAATGAGCTCCCATCCTCAGTGAAACATGTCCAATAGAGGTAAATTATAAATAAAGTCTTCGACTTTATTTGGTGAGAGGGGGGAGTATGATCCGTGAATTCGGATCATGTATAAGATGAGGCGCCACTACTGGCGAATTTAGATATTAACAAAAAATATCATTAATAAATTTTTCTTCGGTCTGCGTTCAACCGTGGTTACCATTGGTAATTTATGAACGTGTTCCGCGGACGGGGTATCTGTTAGCTCGCGTGTAGTTAAGTTCAGTTGGGAGTTGAGTTGCACCGCGTGAGTATGTAGTGAAGAAGTTTGTGTTTGCCGAGGGGCGTGTCAGCATTCTCCGACATCGCGTGACTGCTGTTTGGTGAGATGATTCCATTTTCTTATTAATAGCAATATGAATCCAAATTTTGTAATTTCTGGCATCTCACCCTTTTGGCTTATCTAAATTTCGTTGTTTGTAATGAATATTGGTTTGGTAAATTTTCGTTATTTTTTATGTTACGTGTTTTTGGCTAATTGAAATTTCGCCCCCTCATTTTCTTTGGTATTTCAGTATTTTTGTATTTTCGTTCAATTCTATTCAGCCGTTTTTCATTCTCCAGTTCCCTTGAAGCGGAACCGTTTTACTTCTGGTAACCAACCGTTACAATTTAAATTAACAGTTTTTGACCAGCATCTTACTTCAAATTTAATCTATTAATTTTATAGTGGAAGATTTTCAGGATTGAAAAGGGCGTAGTTTAGCATACTCATCGTAAGCCGTTCAAGGCACAAAGGATTGTAAAGTATAGCTTATCAAATCCGATAATGGGAATTTTAATACTTACGATATGAATGACTGTAAATTGGTATAGCAAGAAAGTATATATACAGAATGATTAACAAGGATTGTCAAAATTATCATGAACAGATTATAATTATTTCCTGTGATCAGGCATTTAACTAGTCAAATATAGTGAATCAGCATCAAATGATTAGAGAAGGAAAGAATTTTGCGCTCTGATTACATACAGGGTGATTAACCAGTATTGTTAAATTTATGATGAACGAATTATAATTATTTCCTGTGCCCAGGCATTTAAGTAATCAAATATAGTCAATCAGCATCACTGGATAGTGAAAGAATTTGATGGTCTGATTATATACAGAGTGTTTGACAAGTGTTGTTAAAAATTATAATGAACCGATAATAACTATTTCTTATGATTAGGAGTTCTGATAATTGAAATAAGGAATTAGTATCAAATAACTGGATAAGGAAAGAATTTTGTGAGCTGATGATATACAGCGTGATCGGGTGTAAAGCAGAGACCTGCAATACCAACCTTGAAAACAATTAACTTAAATATTGTAAATATTATTAATATAAAATACGAAAATATTACACAAAGAGTTAGGCCCTTCTGAAGTAATATTTATCCCCTAGGGGGTAGTTGGTATTCTAGCCCATTTAAAATTCATTTACAAGATTAAAAAATCAAATTATGTTATAAAAAATGTAGGACATAGGCTATTCTAAAACCTATTTTCACCCCCAATGGTGTTAATTTTATGAAGGGGTAGTTTTTCAAGGTCACCCAGGTATTTGAAGAAATGGACAAATTAAGGAAGTATAAATCTTCTAGAGGGTAGTTTTCACCCCCATAAACAATCTAACCCTTTATAAATGTATTTTTCTACATTTAAAAATCGTACTGAACGAAATCAACAATTCTGACATGATTTACACCCCCAGATTATTTAATTTTATGAGGGGGTGGTTTTCAAGGTCACCCAGGTTTTTGCAGATATGAACAACTTGAGCCACTGTAATTCGTCTAGAGGGTAGTTTGCACCCCCACGACCAATCTAAGCCATTAAAAATTCATTTTTCGACATATAAACATCTTACAGAGTAATATTAACTATCTGAAATGATTTACACCCCCAAAGGGGTTAATGTTATGAAGGGGTGTTTTTTCAAGGTCAACCAAGTTTTTTCAACTACTGGACAAATTAAGCCATTATAAATCGTGTAGAGGGTAGTTTTCACCCCTACTCTCAATCTAACACATTAAAAATTTATTTTTCATCAATAATAAATCATACTGAGTGATATCAACCATCTGACATGATTTAAACTCCCAAAAAGGATTGATTTTATGTAAGGGGTGGTTTTAAAGGTCAAACAACTTTTTTTACACAAATGGACAAATTCAGCCATTATAAATCGTCTAGTGGGTGTTTTTTTCATCCCCACAACCAATCTAACCTACAAAAAAATTATTTTCTATATTAAAAAATCGTAGTATGCTATATCAATTGTCTAAGAACAATATAAAACCCAGGGTCACAAAGGTTTTTGCAAAAATGGACTGTTTAAGCCATTATAAATGTTTTTCACCCCTAACGAACTTAAAATTTATTGCTTTCTTACATGAAATGTATGACGTGATTGAATAGTACCACTGTAGTCAAAGTGAAACCCGAGAAAATCCTAAAAATAAATTAATTTATGACAACGAAGTACTAGTCACAGCCTCAAAGATGAACTCTGATTGGTTGAACTTTTCGTAGTACCCATACCATTGGAGAGTTATATTTTATTTTTGAATATCTATTCCCTCATTATAGGGTAGGATGAGAGGACACAAAATGTCTGCAAACAAAAAAAAACATATGTAAGAACGAGTATGTTGGAACCATTAGGACAAACACAACTCTAAAAGCCTCATCAATACAAAGAAACTGCTTGTAAAATAAAAATAAGCAGGAAATCACAACTGAAAACAAGAACATGTATAGTAGGAGATGAAAATATTGTCAACTGTGTATTAAAATAAAATAAAAATAATAAATACATAAATTATGATTGAACATGTACATCAACAGAGGATATTAAGCCATTTATACAATAAAATTACGAAACGAACACGTATCACTAATCAATATGACAAAGGCAATTACAAAATCCTTATCAATTCAAACAAACTGTTTTCAACTATCAAAGAAACAGGAGAAAAGGTCTACAAAGAAAGGGTATGTTGGAACATTAGAGCCTCATAATAGGTTTTATCAATAAATCATGATTGAACATATTATGTAAATAGGGGAAAAGAAATCATTTAAAAATAAAATACATGAAACACTAGATCTATTGCTAAACAATATTACAAAGACAACCTAAACACTTCAAACAAACTGATTACAAACAATCAAAGAAATGTCAAAACTTATGATTGAACATATCCAGTAGCCAGAGGAAATTAAATAATTATTTAATTAAAAATCTGAAATGTATACCTTCAATATGATACTGACAACTCTAGAAACTTTAAAAATTCAAACAAACTGTTTATCAACTATCAAATAAATAGGAGAAAAGTCTACAAAAATGTACAAACAAATGACAAGTACATCTTAACAAGACATACAAAATGTACAAATTGATAGAATATTTGATTTAATACAAGTATTGTGGAATGTGAGAGCCTCAGAATAGCTTTTATCAATAAAACATGATTGAACATATCCTGTTAACAGAGGAAAATAAATCATTTATACATTAAAATATGAAACACTATATCTATTGCTAAACTCTATTTCAATGGCAACCTAAACATATACAGTACAGAGAGGAAATTAAGTAATTAATTAATCTGAAAATCTGAAATGTAGCTATAAGATGGATAGGTAGATGATGAAAAGGAATAGAAATTTGAGCTATTAGGTTGACAAGGGTTCGTCTTTTAAGCCTTGTAGATACGTATCACCCACAAAATATGATTCAACACGAACATTCATGTGGCAAGTACACCTTAACAAGAAACACAAATTGCCAAAATTGGTAAAAAACGACGATTTAATTAAGTATTGTGGAACTTGAGAGCCTCAGAATAAGTTATATCAATAAATCATAATTGAACATATCCTATTAACATAGAAAAATTTCATTTATACATTAAAATGTGAAACATTATATCTATTGCTAAACAATATTAGAAAGGCACCCTAAACACTTCCAAAAAATTGATTATAAATAGTCAAAGAAATTGCAAAAATTATGATTGAACATATCCAGTCGCGAGAGGAAATGAAATCATTAATAAACTCATTTAAATTCTGAATACCTTTCAGAAAACTTAAAAAATTCAAACAAAATGACTGCAAACTATCAAAGAAACAGAAAAAATATCTAACATAGGTAAATATTAGGACAAACGCAACTCTAAAAGATTTGCCAGTTTCAGCAATATGGCTGTAGGCTAACAAAGAAATAAGAAAACACAACTCAATACAAAGGAAATATATAGAACATGTCTAGCAGGAGATGAAAATATTGGCAATTGTGCATTAAAATTTTAAAAAAATTACATGATAAATCCACAAATCTTGATTGTACACGCACATAGACAGAGGAAATGAAGGCCTTTATGCATTAAAATTTCGAAAAGAACACCTATCACTAAACAAAATGACAAATAAATTACAAAAGCTTTATCAATACAAAAAAATGGATGTCAAATATCGAAGAAATAGGAACAAACATCTGTAAACAAAGGGCATGTTGGAAAGCGAGAGACTCAGGATAGGTGATGTTAGCAAACTCATGATTCAACAAGTATAGCCGACAGAGGAAACGTGATCGTTTATGCATTTAAAAAGTACACCTATATGATAATGACACTCTTACCAGTACATACAAACTGGTTGTAAATTATCATAATTGGTCTAATAAGTTCAAACGTTGGAACGTGAGAACTTCAGAATAGGTAACGTGAACAAAACACGATTCATAAAGTTCAGACGACAGAGGAAGGTAAATCGTTTATGGGCTAAAATACAAAACAATATGACAATGCCCACCTCAAACAGAGATACAAGTTGATTGTAAAAATCAAACAGCCAGATAAAAAATGGTAATGTATATTTATCCCTTCAGTGACACATGCATCATTTGCTATATTAGTTTTTTGATATAAACTGGAATATGATTAGTTGATTGCCTAAGATGGCGTAAGGTTACAAGATTGTAAGTGTAAACATAAACACGAATATGAACGTAAACGTGAATGTGAACGTAAACGTAAACGTGATCGTCAACGTCAACGTAAACGTGATCGTAAACGTAGAAGTGATCGTAATCGTAAACGTGAATGTGAACGTAAATGCAAACGTGAACGTGAACGGATACACTTAATTTGTGAAATTGTTACCTATTAATAAACAGTACGACAGAGGCAACTCTAATAGTCTTAACAATTCATACAATGTGGATGTAAATTAACAAAGACACAGGAAAAATGATATGTAAACAAAGGGAATATATAGAATGTTTAAGTGGAGAGGAAAATAATGTCCGTTGTGCATAAAAAATTTAAATTACGTAAAAAATCCACAAATCATGACGGAACATGACCAATTGACAGACGAAATGAAGTTATTTATACAAAAAGGACACCTATCACTAATCATTATGACAAAAGCAATTCCCAAAAACTTGTCAATTCAAACAAACTGATTGTAAAATAGGAGAAAACATCTGTAAACAAAGATTATGTTGGAACGTGAAAGCCTCGGGATAGGTGACGTCAACAAAAACTACAACCAACAGAGGAAATTAAGTCATTAAAGCATAAAAATGTACCCCCATATGTAAAGGACACCTTAATAAGAAATACAAACTGTCAAAAATTGGTTAAAAGAAGGCATAAAAAAATAAAATCATGTAAAAAAATACAAAAATTATGATTAAAATGTCTAATTGAACACGATAGGTGATAGGTTGCTCCTCGCTCTCCAACATTTGCCAACGTTCCATCGTAGCTGATCGTTGTCCAAAAGCAAGAAGCCTTTTTTATATATATCCTGGCAAGGGGAAAAGAAACCTTCACGATCTTGTTACAAGAACTACGCCACAAAACCTTTATGCACAGTCATGACGTATGATCATTATCATACTCGTTCAAGGCTAGTTATACTTTAGTGCATTAAAGGCTTAACTTCATTGACTAGAATCCGAATAAAATGTCTGTCATTTCACTAAACTGACAGATAACTTTTGTCTTGCTTTAACATTTCCCTCAGGTTCACCAACAGTATTATAAATTATATGAGAAAGACTGTAAATTATCAAATTTTGGTATGTATTAATCATATCTTACATGTCATACTTGTTGAGCCACGAATATGTGTCATTGGTACAAGATAAAAAGGTGACGTCAGCAAGACATGTTTGAACATGCCTCACTGAGAAAGAATTGCAACACAAGTTGAAATATTTAGAATACAGTTTTATTTAACTTTTCTTTCAAAAATGTACAAAATTGTGAGAAACGTTCGTGGTCCCTCCGAGGATCATCTCCCTCATTCCATTGTCCAAGTTCGACCTTGCAATAAGCACAACGACCAATATCATCGTATCCCGTGTAATAAAATCCCTCGGAGGCCAAAAGCGTTGGATTCATGAAAGACACAGTCCATCTTCCATATGTTTTCAAACGATCACTTTCCTTTTTCATATTGAGAGCACGCCACTTTGTACGAGGACAAGCGTTCGAAGACATGATGACGTTTCTTCTTCTTCACCTTCTGATCTTCAACTGTTCCAAGATGACTACGTATAGGCGATGAAAAGGAATATAAATTTGAACAAAACCGAGAATTGGGTTGAAAAGGGTTGTCTAATACTTCTTGTAGAGCTAGTAATCTAATATAAACATGTTGATACATGAGAAGCTCAGGATAGATTAGTACAAAAAAGTATGATTATGTCCGGTCGACAGAGGATATTATGAAGTCTTTTATACATTAAATTGTGCACAAAAAATTACGTAACAATATGACAAAGGTATCTTTAATACTGAGTAGAGAGGCTCAGGACAGGTATCACCCGCAAAACATGATTCATCGTGAACAGCAGACAGAGGAATCGAAACCATTTATGCATTTAAAATGGGCAAAAAATAATGTCAATTGTGCTAAAATGATGAAAAACTACTAAATTAATACACAAATCATGCTTGAACATGTCCATCGGCACAGGAAACGAAGTTATTTCTACATTTAAAATTACGAAAGTCCTCTGGTTGGGTGACGGTAGGAATGAAAGAAAGACAAATAAGTGATGAAACAATATTTATTTTGTCACATGATATCGTGAATAAAACTGGAAAAATTAAAATGGGTCTTCATCCAAATTCTTAACACCATCACATTCTATAGTGCACATGCCATATGTGAAGCAGTATGAAAAAAACATTTGACGTCACATTGTCTTAATTTACTCAGCTTAGGGCAGCTGACATCATCAAGGTTAGTAACACTTCTTTGCTTTTTCTAGTCCCTTGCAATAAAGTTTGTCTTCACACTGTAAAGCACTCTCTAGTATAGATTTCAATGCCACATATCGTATGTATCCAAGCTGCCAAGGGATTCCGTGAAGATACGATTCTGCATACTTCTGACACTGCGCTATGCAATAATCCTCATCCTCAAAATGTTTTCCATAGTACATTGTTAGTTTATGGGTGCGCCATTAACATGGCCACCGTCTCTCCTAAAACGTAGCGCTATAATGTAAATTTCAATTTGTAAATTTATTTCATGAAGTAAATGTACGGGTATATATGTCTGGCTGACAAGATACATTTGACGTATTATGGGCTTCAGAGGGGTTTATGATTAGCCAAGGAATGTGGTTTGTCAGCCCCCTCTTTATTACTTTGTTTCGATATTTTTTGCTGGTTCTTGGCCTTCAATGTGTTGAAAAATTCCTCTGACCGCAGGGCCATAAATTTTTTAAAGTGAAGACCAGAGACAAACTCAAAGTAGTGACTGGGATGACTTTATAGGATGTAGGTGTGCTTTTCCGTGATGGTACCGTGGTAAAAAGTAAAAAATTAGCACAATTGGCACTATCGCAAGATTCTTCAGCTGATTAACAGGACAATGGTAAGAAAACTTATTATAACATAATTTAAATAATTCAATCAAATTTATCAAAGTTTTTTTTTCATTGTGAATAGTTTTCCGGATTCTAAATAAGATATTTATAGCTATTATTATTATTAATATTATTATTACTGTTACTATTATTATTACATTCATCATTAACTAACGTCATTCGTTTTATTTTATTTTACACAAGAGAACTTCATTATTAATGAAGTTGATAGCACCGAAGAAGTTCCTTCGTATAGTTCTGAACCAATAACAATTAATAATGAAGAGCTAATTTATCATATAGCAGGCATGCTGAGTTATCATTTTGACAAAATTAATGCTCCTTTTCTAGTAAATTTTACTACTGCTAATACTAGTACCACTATTATTATTATTGTTATTATTATTACTACTACTTATTTACTTCCTTGCTTAATGGCAATAGACAATTCCTCGCAAGATAAAGGAATATTATCTATTTTATGGAACCCGAAGTTTCATTGCCGCGCTTACCTGAGTCCGCCATTCAACCCTATTCTGTGCTAACTCCATCCAATCATCCCTCGCAAATCCTACTTCCCCCAAATCCATCCTAATATTGTCCTCTTACCTATGTCTAGGTCTTCCATGTGGTCTTTTCCCTTCGGGTCTACTACTACTACTCTTAATGCTAGTGCTACAAATTTCTGGTTACTATTATTTTATTACGTATTATCAAATTAATATTTATCCATTTAATTATTTTACACAGAAGACTTTAATATAGGAAAAAGCTGATAGCATTAAGGAAGTTTCTTCGTATAATAATAATTCAAATTTAATAATTTTCAAGTGATAAAACTAGTTATAGGTCGTGATTATCATGCTTTTTAAGACAATTTGAGGGCGAAACCAGACAAAGAGAAAAGTTGAAAAGTGTTAATCTGGAAGATGTGATTATAGATTTTGTGATCTTGTTATTGACAATGCTTTCACACACTTTGAGGACTGAATAAAATAACGATTAAATAAATAAAGTTTATTTTAATGTATAAGTTAATTCTCCTTAAATTGTTCTGCGGAATGAACATGTTTTAATATCAGACTTGTTAACATTTCATGGAACAAAATCTCCAATGTGTCACTTTCGTGGAAGGGAAAAATCTCCTATGTGCATGAAAAATAATAAAAAGTCAACAATATTCAAGTAATACACAATTACATCACAGAAGTTTTATAAATGTATATCTAATTATACATTAGAGAAAACTGTTGCAAAATATATCTAAAAAATCCAATTTCCTCTGTTGAATACAGTTTTTTATCCCTCCTGTAAAATTTCATTTTTTGCACATAAGAGGTTTTTCACCGGCAACGACGATATCCTCTGTCGACCGGACATAATCATACTTTTTTGTACTAATCTATCCTGAGCTTCTCATGTATCAACATGTTTATATTAGATTACTAGCTCTACAAGAAGTATTAGACAACCCTTTTCAACCCAATTCTCGGTTTTGTTCAAATTTATATTCCTTTTCATCGCCTATACGTAGTCATCTTGGAACAGTTGAAGATCAGAAGGTGAAGAAGAAGAAACGTCATCATGTCTTCGAACGCTTGTCCTCGTACAAAGTGGCGTGCTCTCAATATGAAAAAGGAAAGTGATCGTTTGAAAACATATAGAAGATGGACTGTGTCTTTCATGAATCCAACGCTTTTGGCCTCCGAGGGATTTTATTACACGGGATACGATGATATTGGTCGTTGTGCTTATTGCAAGGTCGAACTTGGACAATGGAATGAGGGAGATGATCCTCGGAGGGACCACGAACGTTTCTCACAATTTTGTACATTTTTGAAAGAAAAGTTAAATAAAACTGTATTCTAAATATTTCAACTTGTGTTGCAATTCTTTCTCAGTGAGGCATGTTCAAACATGTCTTGCTGACGTCACCTTTTTATCTTGTACCAATGACACATATTCGTGGCTCAACAAGTATGACATGTAAGATATGATTAATACATACCAAAATTTGATAATTTACAGTCTTTCTCATATAATTTATAATACTGTTGGTGAACCTGAGGGAAATGTTAAAGCAAGACAAAAGTTATCTGTCAGTTTAGTGAAATGACAGACATTTTATTCGGATTCTAGTCAATGAAGTTAAGCCTTTAATGCACTAAAGTATAACTAGCCTTGAACGAGTATGATAATGATCATACGTCATGACTGTGCATAAAGGTTTTGTGGCGTAGTTCTTGTAACAAGATCGTGAAGGTTTCTTTTCCCCTTGCCAGGATATATATAAAAAAGGCTTCTTGCTTTTGGACAACGATCAGCTACGATGGAACGTTGGCAAATGTTGGAGAGCGAGGAGCAACCTATCACCTATCGTGTTCAATTAGACATTTTAATCATAATTTTTGTATTTTTTTACATGATTTTAATTTTTTATGCCTTCTTTTTACCAATTTTTGACAGTTTGTATTTCTTATTAAGGTGTCCTTTACATATGGGGGTACATTTTTATGCTTTAATGACTTAATTTCCTCTGTTGGTTGTAGTTTTTGTTGACGTCACCTATCCCGAGGCTTTCACGTTCCAACATAATCTTTGTTTACAGATGTTTTCTCCTATTTTACAATCAGTTTGTTTGAATTGACAAGTTTTTGGGAATTGCTTTTGTCATAATGATTAGTGATAGGTGTCCTTTTTGTATAAATAACTTCATTTCGTCTGTCAATTGGTCATGTTCCGTCATGATTTGTGGATTTTTTACGTAATTTAAATTTTTTATGCACAACGGACATTATTTTCCTCTCCACTTAAACATTCTATATATTCCCTTTGTTTACATATCATTTTTCCTGTGTCTTTGTTAATTTACATCCACATTGTATGAATTGTTAAGACTATTAGAGTTGCCTCTGTCGTACTGTTTATTAATAGGTAACAATTTCACAAATTAAGTGTATCCGTTCACGTTCACGTTTGCATTTACGTTCACATTCACGTTTACGATTACGATCACTTCTACGTTTACGATCACGTTTACGATCACGTTTACGTTGACGTTGACGATCACGTTTACGTTTACGTTCACATTCACGTTTACGTTCATATTCGTGTTTATGTTTACACTTACAATCTTGTAACCTTACGCCATCTTAGGCAATCAACTAATCATATTCCAGTTTATATCAAAAAACTAATATAGCAAATGATGCATGTGTCACTGAAGGGATAAATATACATTACCATTTTTTATCTGGCTGTTTGATTTTTACAATCAACTTGTATCTCTGTTTGAGGTGGGCATTGTCATATTGTTTTGTATTTTAGCCCATAAACGATTTACCTTCCTCTGTCGTCTGAACTTTATGAATCGTGTTTTGTTCACGTTACCTATTCTGAAGTTCTCACGTTCCAACGTTTGAACTTATTAGACCAATTATGATAATTTACAACCAGTTTGTATGTACTGGTAAGAGTGTCATTATCATATAGGTGTACTTTTTAAATGCATAAACGATCACGTTTCCTCTGTCGGCTATACTTGTTGAATCATGAGTTTGCTAACATCACCTATCCTGAGTCTCTCGCTTTCCAACATGCCCTTTGTTTACAGATGTTTGTTCCTATTTCTTCGATATTTGACATCCATTTTTTTGTATTGATAAAGCTTTTGTAATTTATTTGTCATTTTGTTTAGTGATAGGTGTTCTTTTCGAAATTTTAATACATAAAGGCCTTCATTTCCTCTGTCTATGTGCGTGTACAATCAAGATTTGTGGATTTATCATGTAATTTTTTTAAAATTTTAATGCACAATTGCCAATATTTTCATCTCCTGCTAGACATGTTCTATATATTTCCTTTGTATTGAGTTGTGTTTTCTTATTTCTTTGTTAGCCTACAGCCATATTGCTGAAACTGGCAAATCTTTTAGAGTTGCGTTTGTCCTAATATTTACCTATGTTAGATATTTTTTCTGTTTCTTTGATAGTTTGCAGTCATTTTGTTTGAATTTTTTAAGTTTTCTGAAAGGTATTCAGAATTTAAATGAGTTTATTAATGATTTCATTTCCTCTCGCGACTGGATATGTTCAATCATAATTTTTGCAATTTCTTTGACTATTTATAATCAATTTTTTTGAAGTGTTTAGGGTGCCTTTCTAATATTGTTTAGCAATAGATATAATGTTTCACATTTTAATGTATAAATGAAATTTTTCTATGTTAATAGGATATGTTCAATTATGATTTATTGATATAACTTATTCTGAGGCTCTCAAGTTCCACAATACTTAATTAAATCGTCGTTTTTTACCAATTTTGGCAATTTGTGTTTCTTGTTAAGGTGTACTTGCCACATGAATGTTCGTGTTGAATCATATTTTGTGGGTGATACGTATCTACAAGGCTTAAAAGACGAACCCTTGTCAACCTAATAGCTCAAATTTCTATTCCTTTTCATCATCTACCTATCCATCTTATAGCTACATTTCAGATTTTCAGATTAATTAATTACTTAATTTCCTCTCTGTACTGTATATGTTTAGGTTGCCATTGAAATAGAGTTTAGCAATAGATATAGTGTTTCATATTTTAATGTATAAATGATTTATTTTCCTCTGTTAACAGGATATGTTCAATCATGTTTTATTGATAAAAGCTATTCTGAGGCTCTCACATTCCACAATACTTGTATTAAATCAAATATTCTATCAATTTGTACATTTTGTATGTCTTGTTAAGATGTACTTGTCATTTGTTTGTACATTTTTGTAGACTTTTCTCCTATTTATTTGATAGTTGAAAAACAGTTTGTTTGAATTTTTAAAGTTTCTAGAGTTGTCAGTATCATATTGAAGGTATACATTTCAGATTTTTAATTAAATAATTATTTAATTTCCTCTGGCTACTGGATATGTTCAATCATAAGTTTTGACATTTCTTTGATTGTTTGTAATCAGTTTGTTTGAAGTGTTTAGGTTGTCTTTGTAATATTGTTTAGCAATAGATCTAGTGTTTCATGTATTTTATTTTTAAATGATTTCTTTTCCCCTATTTACATAATATGTTCAATCATGATTTATTGATAAAACCTATTATGAGGCTCTAATGTTCCAACATACCCTTTCTTTGTAGACCTTTTCTCCTGTTTCTTTGATAGTTGAAAACAGTTTGTTTGAATTGATAAGGATTTTGTAATTGCCTTTGTCATATTGATTAGTGATACGTGTTCGTTTCGTAATTTTATTGTATAAATGGCTTAATATCCTCTGTTGATGTACATGTTCAATCATAATTTATGTATTTATTATTTTTATTTTATTTTAATACACAGTTGACAATATTTTCATCTCCTACTATACATGTTCTTGTTTTCGGTGGTGATTTCCTGCTTATTTTTATTTTACAAGCAGTTTCTTTGTATTGATGAGGCTTTTAGAGTTGTGTTTGTCCTAATGGTTCCAACATACTCGTTCTTACATATGTTTTTTTTGTTTGCAGACATTTTGTGTCCTCTCATCCTACCCTATAATGAGGGAATAGATATTCAAAAATAAAATATAACTCTCCAATGGTATGGGTACTACGAAAAGTTCAACCAATCAGAGTTCATCTTTGAGGCTGTGACTAGTACTTCGTTGTCATAAATTAATTTATTTTTAGGATTTTCTCGGGTTTCACTTTGACTACAGTGGTACTATTCAATCACGTCATACATTTCATGTAAGAAAGCAATAAATTTTAAGTTCGTTAGGGGTGAAAAACATTTATAATGGCTTAAACAGTCCATTTTTGCAAAAACCTTTGTGACCCTGGGTTTTATATTGTTCTTAGACAATTGATATAGCATACTACGATTTTTTAATATCGAAAATAATTTTTTTGTAGGTTAGATTGGTTGTGGGGATGAAAAAAACACCCACTAGACGATTTATAATGGCTGAATTTGTCCATTTGTGTAAAAAAAGTTGTTTGACCTTTAAAACCACCCATTACATAAAATCAATCCTTTTTGGGAGTTTAAATCATGTCAGATGGTTGATATCACTCAGTATGATTTATTATTGATGAAAAATAAATTTTTAATGTGTTAGATTGAGAGTAGGGGTGAAAACTACCCTCTACACGATTTATAATGGCTTAATTTGTCCAGTAGTTGAAAAAACTTGGTTGACCTTGAAAAAACACCCCTTCATAACATTAACCCCTTTGGGGGTGTAAATCATTTCAGATAGTTAATATTACTCTGTAAGATGTTTATATGTCGAAAAATGAATTTTTAATGGCTTAGATTGGTCGTGGGGGTGCAAACTACCCTCTAGACGAATTACAGTGGCTCAAGTTGTTCATATCTGCAAAAACCTGGGTGACCTTGAAAACCACCCCCTCATAAAATTAAATAATCTGGGGGTGTAAATCATGTCAGAATTGTTGATTTCGTTCAGTACGATTTTTAAATGTAGAAAAATACATTTATAAAGGGTTAGATTGGTTATGGGGGTGAAAACTACCCTCTAGAAGATTTATACTTCCTTAATTTGTCCATTTCTTCAAATACCTGGGTGACCTTGAAAAACTACCCCTTCATAAAATTAACCCCTTTGGGGGTGAAAATAGGTTTTAGAATAGCCTATGTCCTACATTTTTTATAACATAATTTGATTTTTTAATCTTGTAAATGAATTTTAAATGGGCTAGAATACCAACTACCCCCTAGGGGATAAATATTACTTCAGAAGGGCCTAACTCTTTGTGTAATATTTTCGTATTTTATATTATTAATATTTACAATATTTAAGTTAATTGTTTTCAAGGTTGGTATTGCAGGTCTCTGCTTTACCGACATAATCTTATTTATTGTTAGGAGGGGTGGAGTGGTTTCATATGAAAAGCCAAGATGTTCCAAAAGGCTTTGGAATGGGAGCAGCACAGTGCGGAGCCATGGCTTGTGATAGAGGGGTGTCAAAAGGGCCTAAATGGAATTTTTTAATGTTTTGTGTATTGCAGGTCTCTGTTTTACCTACCAAATCTTATATTTGCTATAACTTTGTTTAGGGGGATGATAGAGGGGTGGGGATGGTTTCATATGAAAGACAAGATGGTCAAGATGGCATAAATGGGTTGAGAAGGTGTTGGGATTGGAGCAGCTCAAGGTTAAGGCGGGACTATCTCAAGCGTATATACCACTACTTCAGCATGAATTTTTAAAGGAATTGGATTCTTCAATTAATCCTTTATTTTAACTTACTCTGCTATATTTCGCCCTCATGTTCAACATTTCGTGCAGTAGATGGCATATATTATATAAATATTAATATAATGGCTGTAATATAGTACGTAAAACTTTTTACAGGGTATTCCAAAGAAAACTGCTGGTAGCCCACGACAGAATGTATCGGTTGTTGATGTGATCGTGAATTCAGTGGAAAGGGGCATGAAGAAGGACGTGTAGGACTGACCCAAGAGAGGAGCGACGCCTAAATATAAAAAGGATATATGCTGAGTAACAGATTGGCAGTCTTCACAAATAAATTTTTGCGATAAGGTGCGAGTGGCGGTGGAGTTATTCAATCATAATGTTTAGTGCAAACGAAACACGACCAATTTCACTAGGAATCCCCAGAAGGCTATCGTCTAGATCTGTTCAGATGAAAAGTTAAACTAATCGTACAGATGCAAAAATTACTTCAACCTATGTCGTATTCGTAAATTCAAACATATCGCGTAGTGTTTCTTTGTACTTAAGGAGGGTATTATTTATTCTTACTGTTATGGATATCTTCCAAAACTTTAACACTAAGATTGCGGGTAGCGATGTTGTTATCTACACATAGTTTAGTGCAAACTAAACCGGTACCATAACTCTTGGAGAGGACTTTTCAGTTCGACAATGCTATGTTTACATCTGTTGTGGACAGCTGCAGTAAATTACGTACTGTATAAATATAGTTAGTTGCGCTAGTCTGACGTAATTTTGAACAAATTGTGGCAGGTATTGCGAACTTTCGGAAGGCACAATAAATTTTTACTGTTAGAGATTGCACAAAAGAGATATCTGATCACTCAGCAATAACATATATTGTGTTTCATTTCACAGTAACGTACAAAGGAAGCTACTACAGAATCGACTGCAACATAACAGATGCCAAATTGTCTTTCGTCAATCTATGCAGTAAGTAAGTCACATGTTTTGAATTTTTAAACAATTGAGAAACTTTGCTTGTTTTTCTCTAAGATAGAGACGGAAATGCACTAATGTAAGCTGATATAGAGTGAACGCTCTAATGAGCTGCCATCCTCAGTGAAACATGTCCAATTCCACGTCAAGTCAATTAGAACACAATGTCCTTATGCACAAGCCTGCTTCTTACTTCATAGGTTGTTATCCTCCATACTTGTGCCTTTCATAATCACGGTGGAAGTACTGACTTTGTTATTGGCGATTTTATGATACTCTGAAATAGGACAATAAATTCAACAGAAATATAGGTTCAATTAGAATGTAATTTCACCTCCAATAGAAAACTCAATGGCAATAGAACTGATGTCATGCATGTACAGTAATTAATTAACTATTAATCCAAGTATCTTATTTTTATTTTATTACTGCACGGAGTAAGTATACAATTACTTTGTTTTGTTCAGAAAGAAATATCTAAATAATGTGAAATATTATTATTTTACTTTCTATCATTTTGAATTTAACCTTTATCCCAAATATTTAAATGCACTAATATGGTGTATTGTTATTTGTGTTCAAATGTTTAAGTCATGTGCGAAGGGCGAAAATCTGAAAGATAACAAGTGAAGTTTTAACAGCCTCTGATGAAATTATAAATTAGTAATGAAGGAAAAACAGAATACACAAATATTACTAATTTTAATTACCATGCCTAAAACTCACCGCAGAATAATAGTTGTGACCCTGCTTAAGTGCTAGAGGCAAATTCCGATGAAGTAAAACAATTAGTTTCATAATATAACAAATGAATTACCTCTGCTTTCGGAATATGGGTACACACAACAATACTTGCAATAACGTTGCCGAGCAACAACTATGTGAGAATTTCTTATCGACGTAGAAATCTCTAAAAATGGATGTGATAGTGCAACGATTTTAGTGTGGAATTAGGTAATTTTACATTTGACAATAAAAAGAAATGGTTCATTCGAGTAAGTTCATTCCCATTTCAATAAATTCAAAAGCACAGTTAATTTCGATTTTGAGAGATAATATGGATAATTCGCAGCCTGAATTTTAAAGGAATTGGATTCTTCAATTAATCCTTCATTTTAACTTAGTCTGCTATATTTCGCCCTCATGTTCGACCTTTCGTGCAGTAGATGGCATATATTATATAAATGTTAATATAATGGCTGTAATATAGTACGTCCAACGTTTTACAGGGAATTCCAAAGAAAACTGCTGGTAGCCCAAGACAGAATGTATCGGTTGATGATGTGATCGTGAATTAAGTGGAAAGGGGCATGAAGAAAGACGTGTAGGACTGCACCTACGAGAAGAGCGACGCCTAAATATAAATAGGATATATGCTGAGTAACAGATTGGCAGTCTTCACAAAGATATCTTTAGCGATAAGATGAGAGTTGCGGCTGGAGTTATTCAATCATAATGTTTAGTGCAAACAAAACACTACCAATTTTACTAGGAATCCCCAGAAGGCTATCGTTTAGATCTGTTTAGATGGAATTTAAACTAATCGTACAGATGCAAAAATTACTTCAACCTATGTCGTATTCGTAAATTCAAACATATCGCGTAGGGTTTCTTGCTACTTAAGGAGGGTATTATTCATTCTTACTGTTACGGATATCTTCCAAAACTTTAACACTAAAATTGCTGGTGGCGGTGTTGTTATCTACACATAGTTTAGTGCAAACTAAACCGGTACCATAAATCTTGGAGAAGACTTTCCGGTTCGACAATGCTATGTTTACATCTGTTACCGACAGCTGCAGTAACATACGTACTGTATAAATATAGTTAGTTGCGCTAGTCTGACGTAATTTTGAACAAATAGTGGCGGGTTCTGCGTACTTACGGAAGGCACAATAAATTCTTACTGTTAGAGAATGCACAAAAGAGATATCTGATCTCTCAGCAATAACATATATTGTGTTACTTTACACAGTAACTTACAAAGAAATCTACTACAGAATCGAATGCAATATAACAGATGCCAAATTGTCTTTCGTCAATCTATGCAGTAAGTAAGTCACATGTTTTGAATTTTTAAAGAATTGAGAAACTTTGCTTGTTTTTCTCTGAAATAGAGACGGAAATGCAATAATGAATACTGATATAGAGTGAAAGCTCAAATGAGCTGCCATCCTCAGCGAAACATGTCCAATTTTCCACGTAAAGTAAATAGGAACACAATGTCCTTATGAACAAGCCTGCTTCTTACTTCATAGATTGTTATCCTTCATACTTGTGACTTTCATAATCACTGTGGAAGTACTGACTTTGTTATTGGCGATTTTATGATACTCTGAAATAGGGCAATAAATTCTAAAGAAATATAGGTTCAATTATAATGTAATTTCACCTCCAATAGAAAACTCAATAGTAATAGATGGCAATAGAACTGATGTCATGCATGTACAGTAAATAATTAACTATTAATCCAAGTCTCGTATTTTGATTTTATTACTCCACGGAGTAAGAATACAATTACTTTGTTTTGATCAGAAAGAAATATCTAAATAATGTGAAATATTATTATTTTTCTTTCTATCATTTTGAGTTTAACCCTTTTCCCTAATATTCAAATGCACTAATATGGTGTATTGTTATTTGTGTTCAAATGTTTAAGTCTTGTACGAAGGGCGAAAAACAGAAAGATGAAAATTGAAGCTTTAACATAATCTGATGAAATTATAAGTTAGTAATGAAGGAAAAACAGAATAAACAAATATTACTAATTTTAATGACCATGCCTAAAACTCACCGCAGAATAATAGTTGTGACCCTGCTTATGTGCTAGAGGCAAATTCCGATGAAGTAAAACAATTAGTTTCATAATATAACAAATGAATAACCTCTGCTTTCGGAATATTGGTTTCACACAACAATACTTGCAATAACGTTGCCGAGCAACAACTATGTGCAAATTTCATATCGACGTAGAAATCTCTAAAAATGGATGTGATAGTGCTACTATTTTAGTGTGGAATTAGGTAATTTTACATTTGACTATTAAAAAAAATGGTTCATTCCAGTAAGTTCATTCTCATTTCAATAAATTCAAAAGCACAGTAAATATCGATTTTGAGAGTTAATTTGGATAATTCGCAGCCTGAATTTTAAAGGATTTGGATTCTTCAATTAAACCTGAATTTTTACTTAGTCTGCTATATTTCGTCTTCATGTTCAACCTTTCGTGCAGTAGATGATATATACTGTATTATATGAATGTTAATTTAATGGCTGTAATATAGTACGTCCAACTTTTTACAGGGTATTCCAAAGAAAATTTCTGGTAGCCCACAAAAGAATGTATCGGCTGATGATGTGAACGTGAATTACGTGGAAAGGGGCATGAAGAATGACGAGTAGGCCTACACATTCGAGAAGGGCGACGCCTAAATATAAATAGGATATATGCTTAGTAACAGATTGGCAGTCTTCACAAATATATCTTTAGCGATAAGATGCGAGTTGCGGCTGGAGTTATTCAATCATAATGTTTAGTGCAAACAAAACACGACCAATTTTACTAGGAATCCCCAGAAGGCTATCGTCTAGATCTATTTAGATGAAATTTAAACTAATCGTACAGATGCAAAAATTACTTCAACCTATGTCGTATTCGTAAATTTAAACATATCGCGTAGTGTTTCTTTGTACTTAAGGAGGGTATTATTTATTCTTACTGTTATAGATATCTTCCAAAACTTTAACACTAAGATTGCGGGTAGCGATGTTGTTATCTACACATAGTTTATTGCAAACTAAACCGGTACCATAACTCTTGGAGAGGACTTTTCGGTTCGACAATCCTATGTTTACATCTGTTGCCGACAGCTGCAGTAACATACGTACTGTATAAATATAGTTAGTTGCGCTAGTCTGACGTAATTTTCAACAAATAGTGGCGTGTACTGCGTACTTACGGAAGGCACAATACATTTTTACTGTTAGAGATTGCACAAAAGAGATATCTGATCACTCAGCAATAACATATACTGTGTTACTTTTCACAGTAACTTACAAAGAAACCTACTACAGAATCGACTGCAACATAACAGATTCCAAATTGTCTTTCGTGATTCTATGCAGTAAGTAACTCACATGTTTTGAATTTTTAAAGAATTGAGAAAATTTCCTGATTTTTCTCTAAGATAGAGACGGAAATGCACTAATGAAAGCTGATATAGAGTGAACGCTCTAATGAGCTCCCATCCTCAGTGAAACATGTCCAATTCCACGTCAAGTCAATTAGAACACAATGTCCTTATGCACAAGCCTGCTTCTTACTTCATAGGTTGTTATCCTCCATACTTGTGCCTTTCATAATCACGGTGGAAGTACTGACTTTGTTATTGGCGATTTTATGATACTCTGAAATAGGACAATAAATTCAACAGAAATATAGGTTCAATTAGAATGTAATTTCACCTCCAATAGAAAACTCAATGGCAATAGAACTGATGTCATGCATGTACAGTAAATATTTAACTATTAATCCAAGTATCTTATTTTGATTTTATTACTGCACGGAGTAAGTTTACAATTACTTTGTTTTGATAAGAAAGAAATATCTAATTAATGTGAAATATTATTATTTTACTTTCTATCATTTTGAATTTAACCTTTATCCCTAATATTCAAATGCACTAATATGGTGTATTGTTATTTGTGTTAAAATGTTTAAGTCTTGTGAGAAGGGCGAAAATCTGAAAGATAACAAGTGAAGTTTTAACATCCTCTGATGAAATTATAAATTAGTAATGAAGAAAAAAACAGAATACACAAATATTACTAATTTTAATTACCATGCCTAAAACTCACCGCAGAATAATAGTTGTGACCCTGCTTAAGTGCTAGAGCATATTCCGATGAATTAAACAATTAGTTTCATAATATAACAAATGAATTACCTCTGCTTTCGGAATATTGGTACACACAACAATACTTGCAATAACGTTGCCGAGCAACAACTATGTGCGAATTTCTTATCGAATTAGAAATCTCTAAAACTGGATGTGATAGTGCAACTATTTTAGTGGGGAATTAGGTAATTTGACATTTGACAATAAAAAAAATGGTTCATTCGTGTAAGTTCATTCTCAATTCAATGAATTCAAAAGCACAGTTAATTTCGATTATGAGAGATAATTTGGATAATTCGCAGCATGAATTTTAAAGGAATTGGATTCTTCAATTAATCCTTTATTTTAACTTACTCTGCTATATTTCGCCCTCATGTTCAACATTTCGTGCAGTAGATGGCATATATTATATAAATATTAATATAATGGCTGTAATATAGTACGTCCAACTTTTTACAGGGTATTCCAAAGAAAACTGCTGGTAGCCCACGACAGAATGTATCGGTTGTTGATGTGATCGTGAATTGAGTGGAAAGGGGCATGAAGAAGGACGTGTAGGACTGCACCTACGAGAAGAGCGACGCCTAAATATAAATAGGATATATGCTGAGTAACAGATTGGCAGTCTTCACAAATAAATTTTTGCGATAAGGTGCGAGTGGCGGCTGGAGTTATTCAATCATAATGTTTAGTGCAAACGAAACACGACCAATTTCACTAGGAATCCCCAGAAGGCTATCGTCTAGATCTGTTCAGATGAAAAGTTAAACTAATCGTACAGATGCAAAAATTACTTCAACCTATGTCGTATTCGTAAATTCAAACATATCGCGTAGGGTTTCTTGCTAATTAAGGTGGGTATTATTCATTCTTACTGTTACGGATACCTTCCAAAACTTTAACACTAAGATTGAGGGTAGCGGTGGTTTTATCTACACATAGTTTAGTGCAAACTAAACCGGTACCATAACTCTTGGAGAGGACTTTTCGGTTCGACAATGCTATGTTTACATCTGTTGCCGACACCTGCAGTAAATTACGTACTGTATAAATAGTTAGTTGCGCTAGTCTGACGTAATTTTGAACAAATTGTGGCGGGTATTGCGAATTTACGGAAGGCACAATAAATTTTTCTGTTAGAGATTGCACAAAAGAGATATCTGATCTCTCAGCAATAACATATATTGTGTTACATTTCACAGTAACTTACGAAGAAAGCTACTAGAGAATCGACTGCAACATAACAGATGCCAAATTGTCTTTCGTCAATCTATGCAGTAAGTAAGTCACATGTTTTGAATTTTAAAAGAATTGAGAAACTTTGCTTGTTTTTCTCTAAGATAGAGACGGAAATGCACTAATGTAAGCTGATATAGAGTGAACGCTCTAATGAGCTGCCATCCTCAGTGAAACATGTCCAATTCCACGTCAAGTCAATTAGAACACAATGTCCTTATGCACAAGCCTGCTTCTTACTTCATAGGTTGTTATCCTCCATACTTGTGCCTTTCATAATCACGGTGGAAGTACTGACTTTGTTATTGGCGAGGGCAATAAATTCTAAAGAAATATAGGTTCAATTATAATGTAATTTCACCTCCAATAGAAAACTCAATAGTAATAGATGGCAATAGAACTGATGTCATGCATGTACTGTAAATAATTAACTATTAATCCAAGTCTCGTATTTTGATTTTATTACTCCACGGATTAAGTATACAATTACTTTGTTTGATCAGAAAGAAATATCTAAATAATGTGAAATATTATTATTTTTCTTTCTATCATTTTGAGTTTAACCCTTATCCCTAATATTCAAATGCACTAACATGGTGTATTGTTATTTGTGTTCAAATGTTTAAGTCTTGTACGAAGGGCGAAAAACAGAAAGATAAAAATTGAAGCTTTAACATAATCTGATGAAATTATAAGTCAGTAATGAAGGAAAAACAGAATAAACAAATATTACTAATTTTAATGACCATGCCTAAAACTCACCGCAGAATAATAGTTGTGACCCTGCTTATGTGCTAGAGGCAAATTCCGATGAAGTAAAACAATTAGTTTCATAATATAACAAATGAATAGCCTCTGTTTCGGAATATTGGTGCACACAACAATACTTGCAATAACGTTGCCGAGCAACAACTATGTGCGAATTTCATATCGACGTAGAAATCTCTAAAAATGGATGTGATAGTGCTACTATTTTAGTGTGGAATTAGGTAATTTTACATTTGACTATTAAAAAAAATGGTTCATTCCAGTAAGTTCATTCTCATTTCAATAAATTCAAAAGCACAGTAAATTTCGATTTTGAGAGTTAATTTGGATAATTCGCAGCCTGAATTTTAAAGGAATTGGATTCTTCAATTAAACCTGAATTTTTACTTAGTCTGCTATATTTCGTCTTCATGTTCAACCTTTCGTGCAGTAGATGATATATACTGTATTATATGAATGTTAATTTAATGGCTGTAATATAGTACGTCCAACTTTTTACAGGGTATTCCAAAGAAAACTTCTGGTAGCCCACAAAAGAATGTATCGGCTGATGATGTGAACGTGAATTACGTGGAAAGGGGCATGAAGAATGACGAGTGGGCCTACACCTTCGAGAAGGGCGACGCCTAAATATAAATAGGATATATGCTTAGTAACAGATTGGCAGTCTTCACAAATATATCTTTAGCGATAAGATGCGAGTTGCTGTAATGAAGCAAAATAGCTGCGTGCCAAATAGACGGTAGGAAACCATTCCTAAACAAAGGAAGGGTTGGGGAGACCTCAACTAATCGATATTGAACACTTTCATGATTTTCGATACTGCCCTGAATTTATTTGAATTACAGAAAAAGGAGAAGTGCGCATGCGTGGACGGCGAATCGACGGGAGAGGAGTTGAACCTGAAAAACGGTTAGAGAGAACGTGTCTGACTACGAGAGAGGAAGGTTGAAGAGAAAGAAGTGAGGAGACGAGACTGGAATGTGTGACAGCGGTGGAGGCGCCCTGGCATGATGGTTTGTCAGACTTTCATCTAATGAAATTCTGAAAGGGAATTTCACTGACGCGACTATATGGAGATAGTCGTTAGTTGGAAGAACACAACACGTCAGCCGGTACGAGAGACCGCTACAGCGAACACCAGCTGTGGAAAGAAGAGTGGGTCACGACTGCTTAGTCTGGAATAAAGGAAGATGTGGACATCAGGAAGTAGATGGAAACAACACAGGATCCGAGGATAAGTTGGTCACCACCCGTTGAGTATAATCACATAAACATTTTTTGTTTGTTTTGGGAAGTGGGAAAATTTTGAGGCATTGTTGTTTAAAGCCTGTTTCTAAGAAATGTGTGGCGACTAGACGCCGTAATGAATGATAAGGAGTAGGGTTAGAAATATAGACGTGATTAGTCTAGGGTGAGGCAATAAAGTACAGTAATCCAATCAGTTTCCATTTCTGGTCTAAGTTAATTACAAAAAGAGCAGTCAGGAGAGAAACCGTTGAATAGTACAGATAAATCTCTATACTTTGGGTTTCTATGGGTTTCATTCCCACGAATGAATACATAGCTCGGGGCAATTGGTGATGCTCATACAAACTTTGTTTTTTATAAGACAGGACGCGAGGGGAGTAAGGAAGAAGGGTAATAGGGGCTTACTTAGTATTGCTTACGAGGGCCTCTCCCACTTGGTTTTCCTTAGGTGACAGGTGATTATCTATAAGTGGATTTCATGCTGGCCTGTAATGTTGAGTTTTTTTTTTTAAGAGATTTATCGAAGAGCAGGAATTGTATGGAATATGGTAGAGGGGGATAAGAAGGTGAATATTGAGAGGCAGAAGAGGGCCTATGAGTAGCAGTACATTAGGCGCATACCATTGGAAGATTTACATGTTAGGATAGAAGCAGAAGTTCACTCAAGGGTTATAAAGAGAGAGTTACTGACCTGGGGCGTGAGTTAGTTTCAGTTAGAATTCTAGGGAATTTAGAAACAAGAAAATTGGGTGCCCATGGAGTAGAGTAGTAACCTGAAAAGTATGGAAACCAGAGTAACATAAAGTAGGTAAATTAGAGCAATGGTATAAATTGAAAAGGAACTCTGCTAAATGGAAAAGGAGTTAAAAGATAATAAATAATAACTGGTTAGATTAGAAAGAGGAGAATTGGTAATTTTGGATAGTGAATAGATTATAAGTGGTTCAGTAGCACGTACTAGAAATTACCCCAGGAGAAAAAAAGAACAAGGGTGAGGTGAGGGAGCGCCGGAAGTGTCCCAAATAAAATAAATATAAATCTAGTAGTTGGCAAAGCCTATAATGGTGGAGTATAAAAAGATTTATGAGAATTTGTGAAAGTCATCGGTGTTGGAGGCGAACAACGGCCCCACGTGTCTCTAGGAGAGAGTGTCAGGGACCTCTGACATCGATTGTCAAAATTGTATTTTTGTTTGCGGCCCATTAATATTTTCCCGGTTGCAGGAGGGGAGTCAGATTGTTTGTAACTCAAGATCTAGACGCCGCCCCTGTATCGGTGGTCTATCGCCACAGTCACTCTGTGGGTATAGGCCTAAACTTCCGTTTCTTTCTTCATAACACTGTCTTTCCTATTTATCTTTGAGTACAATTCTTCATGGACTAAAATGACTAGTGGACTGGTATAGGAGAAATAGGTGGGATCATTGAGTATAATATGTCGAGTTAATGACTGAATTATGAATTGAAAAACTTTATTTATTCGGAAGAAAGTACAATATGTATATTGAAATGTTTGAAATTGCAAATGGAAAAGATTACGCAAGTTAGTAGTAAATTATAAGGGTAATGTGAGATGTTCTAGTAGACACCTGGAAATAAAGAAAGAAAAGAGATTAAAGTAATTAATTAGGAATTTGTCTTGTAGAACAAGGAATACATTCATACAGTTAAACTGGGCATACTAACCTTGCAGATGAGAACTGAATATTATTCTTCCCAATAAAATTGTTGAATGGTTAATGTTGTTCAGATCGGGTGATCTGAAGATTTTAAAGATGAGTAGTTGTTAAAAAGGGGAAAACCCAAGAGCAGATGCAATTTATTGTAAATCAGATTGTTATTGTTGAAAAAAGAAAAAAAAGAAGAAAAAAAATATTAAATAAATTATGGTTATTGTTATGCAAAGTAAACTATCGTGAAGTTCAGATTTTTGACCCCTATCCTTGTAATGGTTTGAGAGCCACTGATTTTTGGGCTAAGTTACATATTTTGGTAATGGTCATTGCAAAGAAAAAAAAGAAATAGAGTGGAGTAGTATAATAATAAAAGGACAGAGCCGAACCCATTCCCATCTCCACTGTTAAATTAAAAAGCTAGCCGAGAGGCCTGTAGGTACATAGCCTGTGTATCTATAAATTTAATTTGTGACTGGGCTGATGCAAAATAAAAAGAAGAGAGAAGAGTATTGATGATGGCGCCCTTAATATAAATTTTCATCAATATTATCAAACTTGGTAAATTGTTAAAAGAAAGAGAGAGTAAACTGGGTGTAGGAAATTTGCAATCACCCGGTAGAGGAGGTAACTGTGCTGAACGTTGGAATGTGGATTGCGCGTGCCGTGTTATGATGGCATGATAGGCATATAAGTAACATTGTTTTGTAGGAGTTCACTGAACTTATGTATTACGATTGTGAGTAATCAAAGAGACTAGGGAACTTCATAGCATACAGTAAGAAAATCCGTCACATTGCGGCTGGAGTTATTCAATCATAATGTTTAGTGCAAACAAAACACGACCAATTTTACTAGGAATCCCCAGAAGGCTATCGTCTAGATCTATTTAGATGAAATTTAAACTAATCGTACAGATGCAAAAATTACTTCAACCTATGTCGTATTCGTAAATTTAAACATATCGCGTAGTGTTTCTTTGTACTTAAGGAGGGTATTATTTATTCTTACTGTTATGGATATCTTCCAAAACTTTAACACTAAGATTGCGGGTAGCGATGTTGTTATATTCACATAGTTTAGTGCAAACTAAACCGGTACCATAACTCTTGGAGAGGACTTTTTGGTTCGACAATGCTATGTTTACATCTGTTGCCGACAGCTGGAGTAACATACGTACTGTATAAATATAGTTAGTTGCGCTAGTCTGACGTAATTTTCAACAAATAGTGGCGTGTATTGCGTACTTACGGAAGGCACAATACATTTTTACTGTTAGAGATTGCACAAAAGAGATATCTGATCACTCAGCAATAACATATACTGTGTTACTTTTCACAGTAACTTACAAAGAAAGCTACTACAGAATCGACTGCAACATAACAGATGCCAAATTGTCTTTCGTCAGTCTATGCAGTAAGTAAGTCACATGTTTTGAATTTTTAAAGAATTGAGAAAATTTCCTGATTTTTCTCTAAGATAGAGACGGAAATGCACTAATGAAAGCTGATATAGAGTGAACGCTCTAATGAGCTCCCATCCTCAGTGAAACATGTCAAGTCAATTAGAACACAATGTCCTTATGCACAAGCCTGCTTCTTACTTCATAGGTTGTTATCCTCCATACTTGTGCCTTTCATAATCACGGTGGAAGTACTGACTTTGTTATTGGCGATTTTATGATACTCTGAAATAGGACAATAAATTCAACAGAAATATAGGTTCAATTAGAATGTAATTTCACCTCCAATACAAAACTCAATGGCAATAGAACTGATGTCATGCATGTACAGTAAATATTTAACTATTAATCCAAGTATCTTATTTTGATTTTATTACTGCACGGAGTAAGTTTACAATTACTTTGTTTTGATCAGAAAGAAATATCTAATTAATGTGAAATATTATTATTTTACTTTCTATCATTTTGAATTTCACCTTTATCCCTAATATTCAAATGCACTAATATGGTGTGTTGTTATTTGTGTTCAAATGTTTAAGTCTTGTGCGAAGGGCGAAAATCTGAAAGATAACAAGTGAAGTTTTAACATCCTCTGATGAAATTATAAATTAGTAATGAAGGAAAAACAGAATACACAAATATTACTAATTTTAATTACCATGCCTAAAACTCACCGCAGAATAATAGTTGTGACCCTGCTTAAGTGCTAGAGCAAATTCCGATGAAGTAAAACAATTAGTTTCATAATATAACAAATGAATTACCTCTGCTTTCGGAATATTGGTACACACAACAATACTTGCAATAACGTTCCCGAGCAACAACTATGTGCGAATTTCTTATCGAATTAGAAATCTCTAAAACTGGATGTGATAGTGCAACTATTTTAGTGTGGAATTAGGTAATTTGACATTTGACAATAAAAAAAAATGTTTCATTCGTGTAAGTTCATTCTCAATTCAATGAATTCAAAAGCACAGTTAATTTCGATTATGAGAGATAATTTGGATAATTCGCAGCATGAATTTTAAAGGAATTGGATTCTTCAATTAATCCTTTATTTTAACTTACTCTGCTATATTTCGCCCTCATGTTCAACATTTCGTGCAGTAGATGGCATATATTATATAAATATTAATATAATGGCTGTAATATAGTACGTCCAACTTTTTACAGGGTATTCCAAAGAAAACTGCTGGTAGCCCACGACAGAATGTATCGGTTGTTGATGTGATCGTGAATTCAGTGGAAAGGGGCATGAAGAAGGACGTGTAGGACTGCACCTACGAGAAGAGCGACGCCTAAATATAAATAGGATATATGCTGAGTAACAGATTGGCAGTCTTCACAAATAAATTTTTTGCGATAAGGTGCGAGTGGCGGCTGGGGTTATTCAATCATAATGTTTAGTGCAAACAAAACACGACCAATTTCACTAGGAATCCCCAGAAGGCTATCGTCTAGATCTGTTCAGATGAAAAGTTAAACTAATCGTACAGATGCAAAAATTACTTCAACCTATGTCGTATTCGTAAATTCAAACATATCGCGTAGTGTTTCTTTGTACTTAAGGAGGGTATTATTTATTCTTACTGTTATGGATATCTTCCAAAACTTTAACACTAAGATTGCGGGTAGCGATGTTGTTATCTACACATAGTTTAGTGCAAACTAAACCGGTACCATAACGCTTGGAGAGGACTTTTCGGTTCGACAATGCTATGTTTACATCTGTTGCGGACAGCTGCAGTAAATTACGTACTGTATAAATATAGTTAGTTGCGCTAGTCTGACGTAATTTTGAACAAATTGTGGCAGGTATTGCGAACTTTCGGAAGGCACAATAAATTTTTACTGTTAGAGATTGCACAAAAGAGATATCTGATCACTCAGCAATAACATATATTGTGTTACATTTCACAGTAACTTACAAAGGAAGCTACTACAGAATCGACTGCAACATAACAGATGCCAAATTGTCTTTCGTCAATCTATGCAGTAAGTAAGTCACATGTTTTGAATTTTTAAAGAATTGAGAAACTTTGCTTGTTTTTCTCTAAGATAGAGACGGAAATGCACTAATGAAAGCTGATATAGAGTGAACGCTCTAATGAGATGCCATCCTCAGTGGAACATGTTCAATTCCACGTCAAGTCAATTACAATTTATTGTTTCAAATTACACGAAAAATATACATAAAAAGTTGATACACCACCCGAAGAAGCAGAGCTTGTGTTCGGGGGTGGTTCAGTTCTATATATGAGAAAAACTTATACTAAATAATTACCGGTACTTAAAACAATACAAAATTTAGAGAAGTATGACAGAATACATGTATAAAAGGTTAGAACATGTTCTTTTTACAATACAAAGGTACGAGGTAATACAATATTAATACATAACAATTTATTTGTTCAAATTTTAGTAAAAGACAAAAACAAAATTAAGTTCTATCCAAATTTTAAATTTTAATATGAAAAATGTTATAACAGCAATAGTAGTAAACAGAAGTAATAATTATATAAATTTTCTAATTTTAGACCTAAATTGTTTGTTGTTTAAGCTATTTAGATCAGGATGGTTGGTAATAAATGAATTGAATAGTCTTGGGCCAAAACTTGAACAGTGCTTAGCTCCAGCAGTTGTAACATTTTTCGGTTCAAGTAATCAATTAAATTGATTCCTTCGCGTGTTATGTACGTGAGATTCTGACTTGTAATTGTCACGATGTTTATGAAAATAATTCAGTATGACATACTTGTAAATTTGGTCTATGGTGAAAACGTTAAATTCAGAAAATAATAATTTGTAAGAATAATCAGGAGGCTTAGATAAACAAATCTTTATGATGCGTTTTTGAAGACAAAGCAAAGGGCTGAGGATCGTTTTTGCAACTCCTCCCCACCCAATTATGCCATATTGAATAATAGAATGAATTAGGGCTAAATAAATCGTACGTAAAACATGAGCTGGTAAACATGAACGGAAAATAACGAATTTATAAATAACTTTACGTAGCCTATTGCATAAATATTCAATGTACTTGTCCCATCTTAAATGTCGATCAATTATGATGCCTAGATATTTCACTTGGTTTGATTCACTTAAGGAGGGACAAGTGCAGCCATTAATACAGCAACCTGAATTGTGTATTTTTAAGCTTAAATTTTTACTTACTTTTAATTGTTGCATACCGGTAGCTGTTAAAGCGAAAGGAACTAGCGTAGTTTTCTCAACATTTAAGGAAAGAAATTAAAATCCAGCCAAGATTTAACAAGATTTATATCTTTGTTGGCATTTTCGTAAGTTTCACTCCATGAAGAACCACTAAAAATCACAACGGTGTCATCAGCATATGAGTAAATAGAGCCATTAAATATATTAAAATTAATCTTTAGTATGAAACTAGGCTTTCACGGCCGGCGAAAACTAGATGTCCATTTACCGGGCTATGTGGCCGTGGTCGTGTTCTGTCTTGCGGTGTTGCTGACGTTTCGCCTCGATCTGCGTCGGGCATCCTCAGAGCTGTGTTCAGCATGGTGGTCTGCTGAGTACTGGTCGCTGTCTCCCTGCCCGCCGATATTTATACTTTTTCCTCCTGCCACTGATCGGACGGCGCTCAGTTTTATCCTTACCTCCCCCTCTCCGGTACAATTGAAAACACTAGATTTACATTTGGTTCTTGCGATCACTGGGGCCCAACTGCTGTGAATTCTCGTCATTTCTTCTTTGCGATTGAATTAGAAACTTTGCTTGTTTTTCTCTAAGATAGAGACGGAAATGCACTAATGAAAGCTGATATAGCATGTACGATCAAATGAGCTGCCATCCTCAGTGAAACATGTCCAATTCCACGTCAAATCAATTAGAACACAATGTCCTTATGCACAAGCCTGCTTCTTACTTCATAGGTTGTTATCCTCCATACTTGTGACTTTCATAATCACGGTGGTTCTACTGACTTTGTTATTGGCGATTATATGATACTCTGAAATAGGGCAATAAATTCAACAGAAATATAGGTTCAATTAGAATGTAATTTTACCTCCATTAGAAAACTCAATAGTAATAGATGGTAATTGAGCTGAAGTCATATATGTACAGTAAATAATTAACTATTAATCCAAGTCTCTTATTTTGATTTTATTACTCCACGCAGTAAGTATACACTTACTTTGTTTTGATCAGAAATACCTATCTACATAATGTGAAATATTATTATTTTTCTTTCTATCATTTTGAGTTTAACCTTTATCCCTAATATTCAAATGCACTAATATGGTGTATTGTTATTTGTGTTAAAATGTCAAAGTCATGTACGAAAGACAACTGAAGCTTTATTAACCTCTGATGAAATTATAAATTAGTAATGAAGGAAAAACAGTATACATAAATATTACTAATTTTAATGACCATGCCTAAAACTCACCGCAGAATAAAAGTTGTGACCCTGCTTAAGTGCTAGAGGCAAATTCCGATGAAGTAAAACATTTAGTTTCATAATATAACAAATGAATCACCTCTGCTTTCGGAATATTGGTACACACAACAATACTTGCAATAACGTTGCCGAGCAACAGCAACAGCTCTGATCGACGTAGAAATCTCTAAAAATGGATGTGATAGTGCTACTGTGGGAGAGTGTAGGGAGAAGACGTGCAGTTATGTTCACTAAACTATTTATTGTTGACTACAAAAACAATTGAAAATACAAACAGTTGAACAGGATGGTCATAAATGGCAGGGATTCTTCATTCCGCCACATCCTCCCCACCCTGGTCGATCCCTAGGGGGACGACCAGCTGTACAGGTCTTGCTATCCTCTCTCCGCCGGGTGTGCGAAGATCTGGCGTGGTCGGTGTAGATGGTGTGAGGAAGGCCTCGTCTTCCAGAAGGATCTGCGTTCATATGGAGTGGTCATCATGTCTGGGTAGGATCTCCTCTCAGGCTCCTTTTCAAATACTCGTGATGGCATTGCTGGTGGTGGGGGTCCCCGTGATGGATAATAGTTGTCATAATAGCCATTCCTCATGCTAAGTGGGGGTGACAATCCTGGTCGTCTGTCATAGTCTCCTCTTCCATCACGCCTGTATGGTGGAGCACGGCCCATTCCACCTCTCATACCACCATGCCCTCGCATAGGTTCATAACCACCACGACCTCCACCCCTTCCACTCTTTCTGCCAGTGGATTGCTCTATACTGATTTGTACACCCATAAACTCAGCATTGTTTAGTTCTTTGATAGCCCCGATGGCCATGTCCTCAGTCTTCATGTGTACAAATCCATAGCGGTTCAGTACATCACACTCTGTCACAATGCCATACTGTTCAAATTGTCGTCGCAGATCTTGGGCCTATGCCTCATCTATAAGGCGACCCACAAAGATCTTTGTTTTAGGTGGTGTGCTAGATGTTCTGAGATAAGACATGTTTTCTTCTTTTACGAGTGGCTCATTCCCCTATAGTCTCTTCTCTAAGTTGTGGAACCGTTTCTCTGCATTACAGCGGTTAGTGAGCGGAATAATACCCTCTTTCCTTAGTGTGTAATCCGGGTAGGAGGGTACCTCTTCCGAGTGGATGTAGTTCACTATTGCTGAACTTACGGTGATACCTGAACGATTCCCACTTAGGACCCAACCGAACTTGGAGGGGATGAGGACCACTGTTGAAGAAATGCGGATTGGTGAATTGTCCTTCACCACCTTCCAGTAATGGTCGCTTCCAATAAGTATTTCTATAGGAAGGGTCGTATCCTCTGTGTCCTCCTGGGGGTCCGCTAGCTGCAGTTTCCTAGTGTGCGCTAGGACTTTTACATCGTGAGGTACTGCTGGCTGGGGAGAGAAGGCATGGGTGCTTTCAAACATAGTGATACCAGCTGTACCATTTGTCCAGACTCTCTTCATTGAGAATCTCACAAGTTTGCGTGGTCTCGGTGTAGGGGATGACTCAAAGTCTCCTATGGTCAAGTCTCGGCAGTCGATAACTTTAGCTGCACCTCGTCTACTATGGATTTAGTGACAAAGCTCGATTGACTCCCGCTGTCCAGCACGCAGCGCGTCAGTTAGGCCAGTGGGGCCTGTAACCCATACGCGTGCTGTCTAAAGGTATGTGATATCAGTCGTTTCGGCGTTGATCCTACTTACGGACGTAACTGTCGTAGGGTGGGTTGCTGGTTCGGTATAACTGGGGCTGGTGCAGATAGATCTATGGTGGAACATCTCACAGTAAGTGCATAATGACTTGCCCTTTCTACTGCAGTCTCTGGCAGAGTGGCCACGGTTCAGGCATAGAAAACAACGGTTCGCATTTTTCAGTCTCTTAACTCTCTCATGGACATTTGTCACCATCTGACAGTCTTGAGCCCAATGACCACGTGACTCACAAAATACACAAAAGGTGTCAGGTGTAGACTTGCCTTTTCGCGATCCCGATGCCATCTTGGTGTCGATTCGCAGTGCTGCTGTTGTGGGGATATTGGAAGAAGAGAAAGAGTCTCCACGAATCTTCTGAGCGGTCAGGGCACCGTCCACTTCCTCGCCCAAAAATTGCATTAGTTTGAGAATATCTCCTTCCGGTAAGTTCACCGTCTTCACGTGGATTATCCACCGGCGACAGATGTCTTCCGGCAATGACCGCAGTGTTTTAGGTGCTAGGATCTTTCCGTAACCATTAACATCCTCTCCGAGAGCTCGAAGGGCCTGCACCCGCTGGTTACAATCTATGTATGTAGTGTTAAGTGCTTCCGGGGTAGCAATTCGAATGGGTATTACACCCTCCAGGTAGTCCAGGTGCGCTTGAAGTATTCCGTTCTTGTCGCCGTAACGCGCCAATAGTATTTTCTTAGTTTCTTCGTACGTTTCTGCAATCAAAGCAATTCCATCAACTAGCTGTTTCGGTTCATTCTCCAAGTAGCCACGGAGATATATGAGTTTGCTTATTGTAGAAAGAGAGGGGTCTTTATCAATAGATGACTCGAATTGCTCCCAAAATCGTGACCATGTCTCGACGTCTCCGGAGAAAGGTTCGAGCCTGATCTGTGGTAGCCAGACCAAGTGTGTGGTCGAAGCTTGCGTTGGTGCAGTTGTGACTACCTGCCTGTCGGGGTATTTATTCTCACCTCCGAAGTTGATTTATCATCAATCTTTCGCGACGCCCTTTGTAACGCGCGTTTCGCGGAATCCAGACACTCCTCGCATCTCTCCACGTCGTCATCATACTCGGTGTCAGATAGGAGTTCATGGATAGCGTCATCAAGTGTGCCTAGTTTATTTAGAGTCTCCTGGAGACGATCACGGAAATAATAAAGATCGTCCAGGATGGTGTTATCAATAAATCCGTTTATTTCCGTAATAAAACGTGTCGTTTTCTTCCTCTCCCTGGTACGTTTCCGTTTCAAGTTGTGTAGGATCGATTCTTCATCGGAGTTAGCCATGTCGGTTCCGATGACTTATGCGATGATATGAAAACCTGTATTGCCGACTGTCTCTGGATGGTGGTGTTGTGCGTAGTCGGTAGACGCGCTGCTATCACCTCGCTTCTCTTCTCGGTAAAAATATTCAGTAAAACTATGATATTGAATAAAATCCATCTTCTGGATTTGTATTCTTAACTGAAACTGCTATTTCGATGAATCAACTATCTTCTAGTATAGTATCTGAATAGTTAACATTTGAATAATATTAACAATAAACTTATCTGGTAGTAATGGTGTCCGTGGGAAACTGTCTGGAACAACAAGGATGACTTTTCCTCGTTCCCGTGCGCTGTGTATCTTCTCTCAGGTTCTTGAAGTGCGGAGAGTTCACAAAATTGCTTCCAGTGGATGCAAACAGTAAGTGCGAATATTTTCCCGTGTTTCGGCACCAAAATGATGTGGGAAAGTGTAGAGAGAAGACGTGCAGTTATATTCACTAAACTATTTATTGTTGACTACAAAAACAATTGAAAATACAAACAGTTGAACAGGATGGTCATAGATGGCAGGGATTCTTCATTCCGCCACAGCTACTATTTTAGTGTGGAATTAGGTATTTTGACATTTGACAATTAAGAAAAATGGTTCATTCGAGTAAGTTCATTCAATTAATCCTGTATTTTTACTTAGTCTGGTATATTTCGTATTCATGTTCAACCTTTCGTGCAGTATATGGCATATACTGTCTTATATAACTGTTAATTTATTGGCTGTAATATAGTACGTCCAACTTTTTACAGGGTATTCCACAGAAAACTGCTGGTAGCCTACGACAGAATGTGTCGGCTGATGATGTGATCGTGAATTCAGTGCAAAGGGGCATGAAGAAAGACGTGTAGGTTTACATCTACGAGAAGAGCGACGCTTAAAAATAAATAGGATATAAGCTGAGTACCAGATTTGCAGTCATCACAAATAAATCTTTAGCGATAAGATGCGAGTGGCGGCTGGAGTTATTCAATCATAATGTTTAGTGCAAACAAAACACGACCAATAACGCTAGGAATCCCCAGAAGGCTATCGTTTAGATTTGTTTAGATAGAAATTTAAACTAATCGTATAGATGCAAAAATTACTTCAACAAATGTCGTATTCGTAAATTCAAACATATCGCTTAGGGTTTCTTGCTACCTAAGAAGGGTGTTATTTATTCTTACTGTTAAGGATATCTTCCAAAACTCTAACACTAAGATTGCGGGTAGTGGCTGTTGTTATCTACACAAAGTTTAGTGCAAACTAAACCGGTACCATAACTCTTGGAGAGGACTCTTCGGATTGACAATGCTATGATTACATCTGTTGCCGAAAGCTGCAGTAACATACGTACTGTATAAATATAGTTGGTTGGGCTAGTCTGACGTAACATTCAACAAATAGTGGCGGGTATTGCGTACTTACGGGAGGCACAATAAAGTCTTACTGTTAGAGATTGCACAAAAGAGATATCTGATCACTCAGCAATAACATATATTGTGTTACGTTTCACGGGAACTTACCGAGAAAGCTACTACAGAATCCACTGCAACATCACAGATGCAAATTGTCTTCCTTTATTCTATGCAGTAAGTAATTCACATGTTTTGAATTTTTAAAGAATTTAGATACTTTGCTTGTTTTTCTCTAAGATAGAGACGGGAATGCACTAATGAAAGCTGATATTGCAAGAACGCTCAAATGAGCTGCCATCCTCAGTGAAACATGTCCAATTCCACGTCAAGTCAATTAGAACACAATGTCCTTATGCACAAGCCTGCTTCTTACTTTATAGCTTGTTATCATCCATACTTGTGACTTTCATAATCACAGTGGAGGTACTGACTTTGTTATTGGCGATTTTATGATACTCTGAAATAGGGCAATAAATTCAACAGAAATATAGGTTCAATTAGAATGTAATTTCACCTCCAATAGAAAACTCAATAGTAATAGCTGGTAATAGAACTGATGTCATGCATGTACAGTAATTAATTAACTATTAACCCAAGTCTCTTATTTTAATTTAATACTCCACGGAGTAAATATACACTTACTTTGTTTCGATCAGAAAGACCTATCTACATAATGTGAAATATTATTATTTTTCTTTCTGTCATTTTGTGTTTAACCTTTATCCCTAATATTCAAATGCACTAATATGGTGTATTGTTATTTGTGTTGAAATGTTTAAGTCATGTACGAAGGACGAAAAACTGAAAGATGAAATGTGAAGCTTTAACATCCTCTGATGAAATTATAAATTAGTAATGAAAGAAAGACAGAATATACACATATTACTAATTTTAATGACCATGCCTAAAACTCACCGCAGAATAATAGTTGTGACCCTGCTTAAGATCTAGAGGCAAAGTCCAATGAAGTAAAACAATTAGTTTCATAATATAACAAAATTATCACCTCTGCTTTCGGAATATTGGTGCACACAACAATACTTGCAATAACGTTGCCGAGCAACAACTATGTGCGAATTTCTGATCGACGTAGAAATCTTAAAACTGGATGTGATAGTGCTACTATTTTAGTGTGGAATTAAGTAATTTGACATTTGACAATTAAAAAAATGGTGCATTCGAGTAAGTTCATTCCCATTTCAATAAATTCAAAAGCACAGTTAATTTCGATTTTGAGAGTTAATTCGGATAATTCGCAGCCTGAAATTTAATGGAATTGGATTCTTCAATTAATCCGTTATTTTTACTTAGTCTGCTATATTTCGTCTTCATGTTCAACCTTTCGTGCAGTAGATGGCATATATTATATAAATGTTAATATAATGGCTGTAATATAGTAAGTCCAACATTTTAAAGGGTATTCCGAAGAAAACTGCTGGTAGCCCACGACAGAATGTATCGGTTGATGATGTCATCGTGAATTCAGTGGAAAGAGGCATGAAGAAAGACGTGTAGGCCTGCACCTACGAGAAGAGCGACGCCTAACTATAAATAGGATATATGCTGAGTAACAGATTGGCAGTTATCTCAAGTATATCTTTAGCGATAAGATGCGAGTTGCGGATGGAGTGATTCAATCATAATGTTTAGTGTAAACAAAACACGACCAATTTTACTCGGAATCCCCATAAGCCTATCGTTTAGATCTGTTTAGATTGAAAGTGAAGCTAATCGTACAGATGGAAAAATTACTTCAACAAATGTCGTATTCGTAAATTCAAACATATCGCGTAGGGTTTCTTGCTACTCAAGGGGGGTATTATTTATTCTTACTGTTAAGGATATCTTCCAAAACTTTAACACTAAGATTGCGGATGTCGGTGTTGTTATCTACACATAGTTTAGTGCAAACTAAACCGGTACCATAACTCTTGGAGAGGACTTTTCGGTTCGACAATGCTATGTTTACATCTGTTGCCGACGGCTGCAGTAACATACGTACTGTATAAATATAGTTAGTTGCGCTAGTCTGACGTAATTTTCAACAAATAGTGGCGGGTATTGCGTACTTACGGAAGGCACAATAAATTTTTACTGTTAGAGATTGCACAAAAGAGATATCTGATCACTCAGCAATAACATATATTGTGTTCCTTTTCACAGGAACTTACAAAGAAAGCTACTACAGAATCCACTGCAACATAACAGATGCCAAATTGTCTTTCGTCATTCTATGCAGTAGGTAAGTAACATGTTTTAAATTTAAAAAAATTGAGAAAATTTGCTTGTTTTTGTCTAAGATAGAGACGGAAATGCACTAATGAAAGCTGATATAGCATGAACGATCAAATGAGCTGCCATCCTCAGTGAAACATGTCCAATTCCACGTCAAGTCAATTAGAACACAATGTCCTTATGCACAAGCCTGCTTCTATAACCTATAAAAGGTTGTTATCCTCCATACTTGTGACTTTCATAATCACAGTGGAAGTACTGACTTTGTTATTTTCGATTTTATGATACTCTGAAATAGGGTAATAAATTCAACGGAAATATTGGTTCAATTAGAATGTAATTTCACCTCCAATAGAAAACTCAATAGTAATAGATGGTAATAGAACTGATGTCATGCATGTACAGTACTTAATTAACTATTAAACCAAGTCTCTTATTTTCAATTTATTACTCCACGGAGTAAATATACACTTACTTTGTTTCGATCAGAAAGACCTATCTACATAATGTCAAATATTATTATTTTTCTTTCTGTCATTTTGTGTTTAACCTTTATCCCTAATATTCAAATGCACTAATATGGTGTATTGTTATTTGTGTTCAAATGTTTAAGTCATGTACTAAGGGCGAAAAACTGAAAAATAACAAGTGAGGCTTTAACATCCTCAGTAGTAATAGCACGACTATAACCGGTGACGTCATCAGACCAACCACTCCAAGAAAAGAAAAATAAAATTAAAAAAGTATTAAAAAATATTTTAAAAATTGAGAGGTGCTATGACCGATAAATATAAAAAATAAAGTGTATTCCATATAGGCCTATCGATTATAGGCTTAGGCCAAAACCTGGTTAGCCTATCCTCATTAATAAACTAAAAACCCAAAAAACGAAAATAATAATAATAATAATAATAATATTTTTTTTTAAAACAAAGCATGGTGTATCGAAATAGGCCTATCGATTATGGGCGGGGGCCTATACCAGGTTAGCCTATCCTCATTATATAAACTAAAAACAAAAAAATAATAATATTTTGAGATGTAATATTTTGTTAAAAAAACAAAGCGTATAGACATATCTATAATAGGCGCGGGCCTGGTCTAGCTTAAGCCTATCATAAAAATAAAACTCAATTAATTTTTGAATCTGAAATGAAGTTATATTGCAAGACCATATTTTGTATATCCCTGTTTTAATTGAGGTCAAAGTTGATGATATAAAAACTCCACAAGCAGACATGAAATGCAACATAATGTTGTTTACTGAATGTTTCACAAGAGAAGTAATCTTCACGTGATATCAACATGCACATCAAGGAATAAAACACATCGCTTCTAAAGCACTCTCTATAAGTAATTAGTACACTACTATATAAGATGTATTACTTCAGGGCATTAGTTTCCACTGTGATCATCAAAATGTAAGTACTGATGTAATTGTAATATTCCATACATTTTTTCGTTTACTGTTTTCAATATAAGTTATATATTTCTTTTTAGAAAAGGATTATTAATATAAATTTCAAATAATATTATTTAAAAAATGTATACATAAGCTTTTATCTGTACTTCACCGTTAGATATGAATAAGTTTGTGAAAGTGGAAATATTTGTTTGATAGAAGCATCACACGTTTACAGACAATGAACAATATGCTTGTAATACATAATTTTATCTTTACAATTTGTCATTCTAGGACAGCACTGATTCATATTAGGAAAATATGATATTTTCCTAATAGGCTATCGTTTAGATCTGTTTAGATGGAAAGTTAAACTAATGATACAGATGAAAAATTACTTCAACAAATGTCGTATTCGTAAATTCAAACATATCGCGTAGTGTTTCTTGCTACTTAAGGAGGGTATTATATATTCTTACTGTTAAAGATATGTTCCAAAACTTTAACACTAAGATTGCGGCTAGCGGCTGTTGTTATCTACACAAAGTTTTGTGCAAACTAAACCGGTAACATAACTCTAGGAGAGGACTTTTCGGTTCGACAATGCTATGTTTACATCTGTTGCCGACAGCTGCGTTAACATACGTACTGTATAAATATAGTTAGTTGCGCTAGTCTGACGTAACTTTCAACAAATAGTGGCGGGTACTGCGTACTTACGAAGGCACAATAAATTCTTACTGTTAGAGATTGCACAAAAGAGATATCTGATCACTCAGCAATAACATATATTGTGTTACTTTTCACAGGAACTTACAAAGAGAGCTACTACAGAATCCACTGCAACATAACAGATGCCAAATTGTCTTTCGTCATTCTATGAAGTAGGTAAGACACATGTTTTGAATTTTTTAAGAATTGAGAAACTTTGCTTGTATTTCTCTAAGATAGAGACGGAAATGCACTAATGAAAGCTGATATAGCATGATCGATCAAATGAGCTTCCATCCTCAGTGCAACACGTCCAATAACACGTCAAGTCAATTAGAACACAATGTCCTTATGCACAAGCCGGCTTCTTACTTCATAGGTTGTTATCCTCCATACTTGTGACTTCCATAATCACAGTGGAAGTACTGACTTTGTTATTGGCGATTTTATGATACTCTGAAATAGGACAATAAATTCAACAGAAATATAGGTTCAATTAGAATGTAATTTCACCTCCAATAGAAAACTCAATGGCAATAGAACTGATGTCATGAATGTACAGTAAATATTTAACTATTAATCCAAGTATCTTATTTTGATTTTATTACTGCACGGAGTAAGTTTACAATTACTTTGTTTTGATCAGAAAGAAATATCTAATTAATGTGAAATATTATTATTTTACTTTCTATCATTTTGAATTTAACCTTTATCCCTAATATTCAAATGCACTAATATGGTGTGTTGTTATTTGTGTTCAAATGTTTAAGTCTTGTGCGAAGGGCGAAAGTCTGAAAGATAACAAGTGAAGTTTTAACATCCTCTGATGAAATTATAAATTAGTAATGAAGGAAAAACAGAATACACAAATATTACTAATTTTAATTACCATGCCTAAAACTCACCGCAGAATAATAGTTGTGACCCTGCTTAAGTGCTAGAGCAAATTCCGATGAAGTAAAACAATTAGTTTCATAATATAACAAATGAATTACCTCTGCTTTCGGAATATTGGTACACACAACAATACTTGCAATAACGTTCCCGAGCAACAACTATGTGCGAATTTCTTATCGAATTATAAATCTCTAAAACTGGATGTGATAGTGCAACTATTTTAGTGTGGAATTAGATAATTTGACATTTGACAATAAAAAAAATGTTTCATTCGTGTAAGTTCATTCTCAATTCAATGAATTCAAAAGCACAGTTAATTTCGATTATGAGAGATAATTTGGATAATTCGCAGCATGAATTTTAAAGGAATTGGATTCTTCAATTAATTCTTTATTTTAACTTAGTCTGCTATATTTCGCCCTCATGTTCAACATTTCGTGCAGTAGATGGCATATATTATATAAATATTAATATAATGGCTGTAATATAGTACGTCCAACTTTTTACAGGGTATTCCAAAGAAAACTGCTGGTAGCCCACGACAGAATGTATCGGTTGTTGATGTGATCGTGAATTCAGTGGAAAGGAGCATGAAGAAGGACGTGTAGGACTGCACCTACGAGAAGAGCGACGCCTAAATATAAATAGGATATATGCTGAGTAACAGATTGGCAGTCTTCAAAAATAAATTTTTTGCGATAAGGTGCGAGTGGCGGCTGGAGTTATTCAATCATAATGTTTAGTGCAAACAAAACACGACCAATTTCACTAGGAATCCCCAGAAGGCTATCGTCTAGATCTGTTCAGATGAAAAGTTAAACTAATCGTACAGATGCAAAAATTACTTCAACCTATGTCGTATTCGTAAATTCGAACATATCGCGTAGTGTTTCTTGCTACTTAAGGAGGGTATTATATATTCTTACTGTTAAAGATATGTTCCAAAACTTTAACACTAAGATTGCGGCTAGCGGCTGTTGTTATCTACACAAAGTTTTGTGCAAACTAAACCGGTAACATAACTCTAGGAGAGGACTTTTCGGTTCGACAATGCTATGTTTACATCTGTTGCCGACAGCTGCGTTAACATACGTACTGTATAAATATTTTTAGTTGCGCTAGTCTGACGTAACTTTCAACAAATAGTGGCGGGTACTGCGTACTTACGAAGGCACAATAAATTCTTACTGTTAGAGATTGCACAAAAGAGATATCTGATCACTCAGCAATAACATATATTGTGTTACTTTTCACAGGAACTTACAAAGAGAGCTACTACAGAATCCACTGCAACATAACAGATGCCAAATTGTCTTTCGTCATTCTATGAAGTAGGTAAGACACATGTTTTGAATTTTTTAAGAATCGAGAAACTTTGCTTGTATTTCTCTAAGATAGAGACGGAAATGCACTAATGAAAGCTGATATAGCATGATCGATCAAATGAGCTTCCATCCTCAGTGCAACACGTCCAATAACACGTCAAGTCAATTAGAACACAATGTCCTTATGCACAAGCCGGCTTCTTACTTCATAGGTTGTTATCCTCCATACTTGTGACTTTCATAATCACAGTGGAAGTACTGACTTTGTTATTGGCGATTTTATGATACTCTGAAATAGGACACTAAATTCAACAGAAATATAGGTTCAATTAGAATGTAATTTCACCTCCAATAGAAAACTCAATGGCAATAGAACTGATGTCATGAATGTACAGTAAATATTTAACTATTAATCCAAGTATCTTATTTTGATTTTATTACTGCACGGAGTAAGTTTACAATTACTTTGTTTTGATCAGAAAGAAATATCTAATTAATGTGAAATATTATTATTTTACTTTCTATCATTTTGAATTTAACCTTTATCCCTAATATTCAAATGCACTAATATGGTGTGTTGTTATTTGTGTTCAAATGTTTAAGTCTTGTGCGAAGGGCGAAAATCTGAAAGATAACAAGTGAAGTTTTAACAGCCTCTGATGAAATTATAAATTAGTAATGAAGGAAAAACAGAATACACAAATATTACTAATTTTAATTACCATGCCTAAAACTCACCGCAGAATAATAGTTGTGACCCTGCTTAAGTGCTAGAGGCAAATTCCGATGAAGTAAAACAATTAGTTTCATAATATAACAAATGAATTACCTCTGCTTTCGGAATATTGGTACACACAACAATACTTGCAATAACGTTGCCAAACAACAACTATGTGCGAATTTCTTATCGAATTAGAAATCTCTAAAACTGGATGTGATAGTGCAACTATTTTAGTGTGGAATTAGGTAATTTGACATTTGACAATAAAAAAAAAATAGTTCATTCGTGTAAGTTCATTCTCAATTCAATGAATTCAAAAGCACAGTTAATTTCGATTATGAGAGATAATTTGGATAATTCGCAGCATGAAATTTAAAGGAATTGGATTCTTCAATTAATCCTTTATTTTAACTTAGTCTGCTATATTTCGTCTTCATGTTCAACCTTGCGTGCAGTAGATGATATATACTGTATTATATGAATGTTAATTTAATGGCTGTAATATAGTACGTCCAACTTTTTACAGGGTATTCCAAAGAAAACTTCTGGTAGCCCACAAAAGAATGTATCGGCTGATGATGTGAACGTGAATTACGTGGAAAGGGGCATGAAGAATGACGAGTAGGCCTACACCTTCGAGAAGGGCGACGCCTAAATATAAATAGGATATATGCTTAGTAACAGATTGGCAGTCTTCACAAATATATCTTTAGCGATAAGATGCGAGTTGCTGTAATGAAGCAAAATAGCTGCGTGCCAAATAGACGGTAGGAAACCATTCCTAAACAAAGGAAGGGTTGGGGAGACCTCAACTAATCGATATTGAACACTTTCATGATTTTCGATACTGCCCTGAATTTATTTGAATTACAGAAAAAGGAGAAGTGCGCATGCGTGGACGGCGAATCGACGGGAGAGGAGTTGAACCTGAAAAACGGTTAGAGAGAACGTGTCTGACTACGAGAGAGGAAGGTTGAAGAGAAAGAAGTGAGGAGACGAGACTGGAATGTGTGACAGCGGTGGAGGCGCCCTGGCATGATGGTTTGTCAGACTTTCATCTAATGAAATTCTGAAAGGGAATTTCACTGACGCGACTATATGGAGATAGTCGTTAGTTGGAAGAACACAACACGTCAGCCGGTACGAGAGACCGCTACAGCGAACACCAGCTGTGGAAAGAAGAGTGGGTCACGACTGCTTAGTCTGGAATAAAGGAAGATGTGGACATCAGGAAGTAGATGGAAACAACACAGGATCCGAGGATAAGTTGGTCACCACCCGTTGAGTATAATCACATAAACATTTTTTTTTGTTTTGGGAAGTGGGAAAATTTTGAGGCATTGTTGTTTAAAGCCTGTTTCTAAGAAATGTGTGGCGACTAGACGCCGTAATGAATGATAAGGAGTAGGGTTAGAAATATAGACGTGATTAGTCTAGGGTGAGGCAATAAAGTACAGTAATCCAATCAGTTTCCATTTCTGGTCTAAGTTAATTACAAAAAGAGCAGTCAGGAGAGAAACCGTTGAATAGTACAGATAAATCTCTATACTTTGGGTTTCTATGGGTTTCATTCCCACGAATGAATACATAGCTCGGGGCAATTGGTGATGCTCATACAAACTTTGTTTTTTATAAGACAGGACGCGAGGGGAGTAAGGAAGAAGGGTAATAGGGGCTTACTTAGTATTGCTTACGAGGGCCTCTCCCACTTGGTTTTCCTTAGGTGACAGGTGATTATCTATAAGTGGATTTCATGCTGGCCTGTAATGTTGAGTTGTTTTTTTTTAAGAGATTTATCGAAGAGCAGGAATTGTATGGAATATGGTAGAGGGGGATAAGAAGGTGAATATTGAGAGGCAGAAGAGGGCCTATGAGTAGCAGTACATTAGGCGCATACCATTGGAAGATTTACATGTTAGGATAGAAGCAGAAGTTCACTCAAGGGTTATAAAGAGAGAGTTACTGACCTGGGGCGTGAGTTAGTTTCAGTTAGAATTCTAGGGAATTTAGAAACAAGAAAATTGGGTGCCCATGGAGTAGAGTAGTAACCTGAAAAGTATGGAAACCAGAGTAACATAAAGTAGGTAAATTAGAGCAATGGTATAAAGTGAAAAGGAACTCTGCTAAATGGAAAAGGAGTTAAAAGATAATAAATAATAACTGGTTAGATTAGAAAGAGGAGAATTGGTAATTTTGGATAGTGAATAGATGATAAGTGGTTCAGTAGCACGTACTAGAAATTACCCCAGGAGAAAAAAAGAACAAGGGTGAGGTGAGGGAGCGCCGGAAGTGTCCCAAATAAAATAAATATAAATCTAGTAGTAGGCAAAGCCTATACTGGTGGAGTATAAAAAGATTTATGAGAATTTGTGAAAGTCATCGGTGTTGGAGGCGAACAACGGCCCCACGTGTCTCTAGGAGAGAGTGTCAGGGACCTCTGACATCGATTGTCAAAATTGTATTTTTGTTTGCGGCCCATTAATATTTTCCCGGTTGCAGGAGGGGAGTCAGATTGTTTGTAACTCAAGATCTAGACGCCGCCCCTGTATCGGTGGTCTATCGCCACAGTCACTCTGTGGGTATAGGCCTAAACTTCCGTTTCTTTCTTCATAACACTGTCTTTCCTATTTATCTTTGAGTACAATTCTTCATGGACTAAAATGACTAGTGGACTGGTATAGGAGAAATAGGTGGGATCATTGAGTATAATATGTCGAGTTAATGACTGAATTATGAATTGAAAACCTTTATTTATTCGGAAGAAAGTACAATATGTATATTGAAATGTTTGAAATTGCAAATGGAAAAGATTACGCAAGTTAGTAGTAAATTATAAGGGTAATGTGAGATGTTCTAGTAGACACCTGGAAATAAAGAAAGAAAAGAGATTAAAGTAATTAATTAGGAATTTGTCTTGTAGAACAAGGAATACATTCATACAGTTAAACTGGGCATACTAACCTTGCAGATGAGAACTGAATATTATTCTTCCCAATAAAATTGTTGAATGGTTAATGTTGTTCAGATCGGGTGATCTGAAGATTTTAAAGATGAGTAGTTGTTAAAAAGGGGAAAACCCAAGAGCAGATGTAATTTATTGTAAATCAGATTGTTATTGTTGAAAAAAGAAAAAAAAAAAAAAAAAATATTAAATAAATTATGGTTATTGTTATGCAAAGTAAACTATCGTGAAGTTCAGATTTTCTACCCCTATCCTTGTAATGGTTTGAGAGCCACTGATTTTTGGGCTAAGTTACATATTTTGGTAATGGTCATTGCAAAGAAAAAAAAGAAATAGAGTGGAGTAGTATAATAATAAAAGGACAGAGCCGAACCCATTCCCATCTCCACTGTTAAATTAAAAAGCTAGCCGAGAGGCCTGTAGGTACATAGCCTGTGTATCTATAAATTTAATTTGTGACTGGGCTGATGCAAAATAAAAAGAAGAGAGAAGAGTATTGATGATGGCGCCCTTAATATAAATTTTCATCAATATTATCAAACTTGGTAAATTGTTAAAAGAAAGAGAGAGTAAACTGGGTGTAGGAAATTTGCAATCACCCGGTAGAGGAGGTAAATGTGCTGAACGTTGGAATGTGGATTGCACGTGCCGTGTTATGATGCCATGATAAGCATATAAGTAACATTGTTTTGTAGGAGTTCACTGAACTTATGTATTACGATTGTGAGTAATCAAAGAGACTAGGGAACTTCATAGCATACAGTAAGAAAGTCCGTCACATTGCGGCTGGAGTTATTCAATCATAATGTTTAGTGCAAACAAAACACGACCAATTTTACTAGGAATCCCCAGAAGGCTATCGTCTAGATCTATTTAGATGAAATTTAAACTAATCGTACAGATGCAAAAATTACTTCAACCTATGTCGTATTCGTAAATTTAAACATATCGCGTAGTGTTTCTTTGTACTTAAGGAGGGTATTATTTATTCTTACTGTTATGGATATCTTCCAAAACTTTAACACTAAGATTGCGGGGAGCGATGTTGTTATCTACACATAGTTTAGTGCAAACTAAACCGGTACCATAACTCTTGGAGAGGACTTTTTGGTTCGACAATGCTATGTTTACATCTGTTGCCGACAGCTGGAGTAACATACGTACTGTATAAATATAGTTAGTTGCGCTAGTCTGACGTAATTTTCAACAAATAGTGGCGTGTATTGCGTACTTACGGAAGGCACAATACATTTTTACTGTTAGAGATTGCACAAAAGAGATATCTGATCACTCAGCAATAACATATACTGTGTTACTTTTCACAGTAACTTACAAAGAAAGCTACTACAGAATCGACTGCAACATAACAGATGCCAAATTGTCTTTCGTCAATCTATGCAGTAAGTAAGTCACATGTTTTGAATTTTTAAAGAATTGAGAAAATTTCCTGATTTTTCTCTAAGATAGAGACGGAAATGCACTAATGAAAGCTGATATAGAGTGAACGCTCTAATGAGCTCCCATCCTCAGTGAAACATGTCAAGTCAATTAGAACACAATGTCCTTATGCACAAGCCTGCTTCTTACTTCATAGGTTGTTATCCTCCATACTTGTGCCTTTCATAATCACGGTGGAAGTACTGACTTTGTTATTGGCGATTTTATGATACTCTGAAATAGGACAATAAATTCAACAGAAATATAGGTTCAATTAGAATGTAATTTCACCTCCAATACAAAACTCAATGGCAATAGAACTGATGTCATGCATGTACAGTAAATATTTAACTATTAATCCAAGTATCTTATTTTGATTTTATTACTGCACGGAGTAAGTTTACAATTACTTTGTTTTGATCAGAAAGAAATATCTAATTAATGTGAAATATTATTATTTTACTTTCTATCATTTTGAATTTCACCTTTATCCCTAATATTCAAATGCACTAATATGGTGTGTTGTTATTTGTGTTCAAATGTTTAAGTCTTGTGCGAAGGGCGAAAATCTGAAAGATAACAAGTGAAGTTTTAACATCCTCTGATGAAATTATAAATTAGTAATGAAGGAAAAACAGAATACACAAATATTACTAATTTTAATTACCATGCCTAAAACTCACCGCAGAATAATAGTTGTGACCCTGCTTAAGTGCTAGAGCAAATTCCGATGAAGTAAAACAATTAGTTTCATAATATAACAAATGAATTACCTCTGCTTTCGGAATATTGGTACACACAACAATACTTGCAATAACGTTCCCGAGCAACAACTATGTGCGAATTTCTTATCGAATTAGAAATCTCTAAAACTGGATGTGATAGTGCAACTATTTTAGTGTGGAATTAGGTAATTTGACATTTGACAATAAAAAAAAATGTTTCATTCGTGTAAGTTCATTCTCAATTCAATGAATTCAAAAGCACAGTTAATTTCGATTATGAGAGATAATTTGGATAATTCGCAGCATGAATTTTAAAGGAATTGGATTCTTCAATTAATCCTTTATTTTAACTTAGTCTGCTATATTTCGCCCTCATGTTCAACATTTCGTGCAGTATATGGCATATATTATATAAATATTAATATAATGGCTGTAATATAGTACGTCTAACTTTTTACAGGGTATTCCAAAGAAAACTGCTGGTAGCCCACGACAGAATGTATCGGTTGTTGATGTGATCGTGAATTCAGTGGAAAGGGGCATGAAGAAGGACGTGTAGGACTGCACCTACGAGAAGAGCGACGCCTAAATATAAATAGGATATATGCTGAGTAACAGATTGGCAGTCTTCACAAATAAATTTTTTGCGATAAGGTGCGAGTGGCGGCTGGAGTTATTCAATCATACTGTTTAGTGCAAACAAAACACGACCAATTTCACTAGGAATCCCCAGAAGGCTATCGTCTAGATCTGTTCAGATGAAAAGTTAAACTAATCGTACAGATGCAAAAATTACTTCAACCTATGTCGTATTCGTAAATTCAAACATATCGCGTAGTGTTTCTTTGTACTTAAGGAGGGTATTATTTATTCTTACTGTTATGGATATCTTCCAAAACTTTAACACTAAGATTGCGGGTAGCGATGTTGTTATCTACACATAGTTTAGTGCAAACTAAACCGGTACCATAACGCTTGGAGAGGACTTTTCGGTTCGACAATGCTATGTTTACATCTGTTGCGGACAGCTGCAGTAAATTACGTACTGTATAAATATAGTTAGTTGCGCTAGTCTGACGTAATTTTGAACAAATTGTGGCAGGTATTGCGAACTTTCGGAAGGCACAATAAATTTTTACTGTTAGAGATTGCACAAAAGAGATATCTGATCACTCAGCAATAACATATATTGTGTTACATTTCACAGTAACTTACAAAGGAAGCTACTACAGAATCGACTGCAACATAACAGATGCCAAATTGTCTTTCGTCAATCTATGCAGTAAGTAAGTCACATGTTTTGAATTTTTAAAGAATTGAGAAACTTTGCTTGTTTTTCTCTAAGATAGAGACGGAAATGCACTAATGAAAGCTGATATAGAGTGAACGCTCTAATGAGATGCCATCCTCAGTGGAACATGTCCAATTCCACGTCAAGTCAATTACAATTTATTGTTTCAAATTACACGAAAAATATACATAAAAAGTTGATACACCACCCGAAGAAGCAGAGCTTGTGTTCGGGGGTGGTTCAGTTCTATATATGAGAAAAACTTATACTAAATAATTACCGGTACTTAAAACAATACAAAATTTAGAGAAGTATGACAGAATACATGTATAAAAGGTTAGAACATGTTCTTTTTACAATACAAAGGTACGAGGTAATACAATATTAATACATAACAATTTATTTGTTCAAATTTTAGTAAAAGACAAAAACAAAATTAAGTTCTATCCAAATTTTAAATTTTAATATGAAAAATGTTATAACAGCAATAGTAGTAAACAGAAGTAATAATTATATAAATTTTCTAACTTTAGACCTAAATTGTTTGTTGTTTAAGCTATTTAGATCAGGATGGTTGGTAATAAATGAATTGAATAGTCTTGGGCCAAAACTTGAACAGTGCTTAGCTCCAGCAGTTGTAACATTTTTCGGTTCAAGTAATAAATTAAATTGATTCCTTCGCGTGTTATGTACGTGAGATTCTGACTTGTAATTGTCACGATGTTTATGAAAATAATTCAGTATGACATACTTGTAAATTTGGTCTATGGTGAAAACGTTAAATTCAGAAAATAATAATTTGTAAGAATAATCAGGAGGCTTAGATAAACAAATCTTTATGATGCGTTTTTGAAGACAAAGCAAAGGGCTGAGGATCGTTTTTGCAACTCCTCCCCACCCAATTATGCCATATTGAATAATAGAATGAATTAGGGCTAAATAAATCGTACGTAAAACATGAGCTGGTAAACATGAACGGAGAATAACGAATTTATAAATAACTTTACGTAGCCTATTGCATAAATATTCAATGTACTTGTCCCATCTTAAATGTCGATCAATTATGATGCCTAGATATTTCACTTGGTTTGATTCACTTAAGGAGGGACAAGTGCAGCTATTAATACAGCAACCTGAATTGTGTATTTTTGAGCTTAAATTTTTACTTACTTTTAATTGTTGCATACCGGTAGCTGTTAAAGCGAAAGGAACTAGCGTAGTTTTCTCAACATTTAAGGAAAGAAATTAAAATCCAGCCAAGATTTAACAAGATTTATATCTTTGTTGGCATTTTCGTAAGTTTCACTCCATGAAGAACCACTAAAAATCACAACGGTGTCATCAGCATATGAGTAAATAGAGCCATTAAATATATTAAAATTAATCTTTAGTATGAAACTAGGCTTTCACGGCCGGCGAAAACTAGATGTCCATTTACCGGGCTATGTGGCCGTGGTCGTGTCCCGTCTTGCGGTGTTGCTGACGTTTCGCCTCGATCTGCGTCGGGCATCCTCAGAGCTGTGTTCAGCATGGTGGTCTGCTGAGTACTGGTCGCTGTCTCCCTGCCCGCCGATATTTATACATTTTCCTCCTGCCGCTGATCGGACGGCGCTCAGTTTTATCCTTACCTCCCCCTCTCCGGTACAATTGAAAACACTAGATTTACATTTGGTTCTTGCGATCACTGGGGCCCAACTGCTGTGAATTCTCGTCATTTCTTCTTTGCGATTGAATTAGAAACTTTGCTTGTTTTTCTCTAAGATAGAGACGGAAATGCACTAATGAAAGCTGATATAGCATGTACGATCAAATGAGCTGCCATCCTCAGTGAAACATGTCCAATTCCACGTCAAATCAATTAGAACACAATGTCCTTATGCACAAGCCTGCTTCTTACTTCATAGGTTGTTATCCTCCATACTTGTGACTTTCATAATCACGGTGGTTCTACTGACTTTGTTATTGGCGATTATATGATACTCTGAAATAGGGCAATAAATTCAACAGAAATATAGGTTCAATTAGAATGTAATTTTACCTCCATTAGAAAACTCAATAGTAATAGATGGTAATTGAGCTGAAGTCATATATGTACAGTAAATAATTAACTATTAATCCAAGTCTCTTATTTTGATTTTATTACTCCACGCAGTAAGTATACACTTACTTTGTTTTGATCAGAAATATCTATCTACATAATGTGAAATATTATTATTTTTCTTTCTATCATTTTGAGTTTAACCTTTATCCCTAATATTCAAATGCACTAATATGGTGTATTGTTATTTGTGTTAAAATGTCAAAGTCATGTACGAAGGACAACTGAAGCTTTATTAACCTCTGATGAAATTATAAATTAGTAATGAAGGAAAAACAGTATACACAAATATTACTAATTTTAATGACCATGCCTAAAACTCACCGCAGAATAAAAGTTGTGACCCTGCTTAAGTGCTAGAGGCAAATTCCGATGAAGTAAAACATTTAGTTTCATAATATAACAAATGAATCACCTCTGCTTTCGGAATATTGGTACACACAACAATACTTGCAATAACGTTGCCGAGCAACAGCAACAGCTCTGATCGACGTAGAAATCTCTAAAAATGGATGTGATAGTGCTACTGTGGGAGAGTGTAGGGAGAAGACGTGCAGTTATGTTCACTAAACTATTTATTGTTGACTACAAAAACAATTGAAAATACAAACAGTTGATCAGGATGGTCATAAATGGCAGGGATTCTTCATTCCGCCACATCCTCCCCACCCTGGTCGATCCCTAGGGGGACGACCAGCTGTACAGGTCTTGCTATCCTCTCTCCGCCGGGTGTGCGAAGATCTGGCGTGGTCGGTGTAGATGGTGTGAGGAAGGCCTCGTCTTCCAGAAGGATCTGCGTTCATATGGAGTGGTCATCATGTCTGGGTAGGATCTCCTCTCAGGCTCCTTTTCAAATACTCGTGATGGCATTGCTGGTGGTGGGGGTCCCCGTGATGGATAATAGTTGTCATAATAGCCATTCCTCATGCTAAGTGGGGGTGACAATCCTGGTCGTCTGTCATAGTCTCCTCTTCCATCACGCCTGTATGGTGGAGCACGGCCCATTCCACCTCTCATACCACCATGCCCTCGCATAGGTTCATAACCACCACGACCTCCACCCCTTCCACTCTTTTTGCCAGTGGATTGCTCTATACTGATTTGTACACCCATAAACTCAGCATTGTTTAGTTCTTTGATAGCCCCGATGGCCATGTCCTCAGTCTTCATGTGTACAAATCCATAGCGGTTCAGGACATCACACTCTGTCACAATGCCATACTGTTCAAATTGTCGTCGCAGATCTTGGGCCTATGCCTCATCTATAAGGCGACCCACAAAGATCTTTGTTTTAGGTGGTGTGCTAGATGTTCTGAGATAAGACATGTTTTCTTCTTTTACGAGTGGCTCATTCCCCTATAGTCTCTTCTCTAAGTTGTGGAACCGTTTCTCTGCATTACAGCGGTTAGTGAGCGGAATAATACCCTCTTTCCTTAGTGTGTAATCCGGGTAGGAGGGTACCTCTTCCGAGTGGATGTAGTTCACTATTGCTGAACTTACGGTGATACCTGAACGATTCCCACTTAGGACCCAACCGAACTTGGAGGGGATGAGGACCACTGTTGAAGAAATGCGGATTGGTGAATTGTCCTTCACCACCTTCCAGTAATGGTCGCTTCCAATAAGTATTTCTATAGGAAGGGTCGTATCCTCTGTGTCCTCCTGGGGGTCCGCTAGCTGCAGTTTCCTAGTGTGCGCTAGGACTTTTACATCGTGAGGTACTGCTGGCTGGGGAGAGAAGGCAATGGGTGCTTTCAAACATAGTGATACCAGCTGTACCATTTGTCCAGACTCTCTTCATTGAGAATCTCACAAGTTTGCGTGGTCTCGGTGTAGGGGATGACTCAAAGTCTCCTATGGTCAAGTCTCGGCAGTCGATAACTTTAGCTGCACCTCGTCTACTATGGATTTAGTGACAAAGCTCGATTGACTCCCGCTGTCCAGCACGCAGCGCGTCAGTTAGGCCAGTGGGGCCTGTAACCCATACGCGTGCTGTCTAAAGGTATGTGATATCAGTCGTTTCGGCGTTGATCCTACTTACGGACGTAACTGTCGTATGGTGGGTTGCTGGTTCGGTATAACTGGGGCTGGTGCAGATAGATCTATGGTGGAACATCTCACAGTAAGTGCATAATGACTTGCCCTTTCTACTGCAGTCTCTGGCAGAGTGGCCACGGTTCAGGCATAGAAAACAACGGTTCGCATTTTTCAGTCTCTTAACTCTCTCATGGACATTTGTCACCATCTGACAGTCTTGAGCCCAATGACCACGTGACTCACAAAATACACAAAAGGTGTCAGGTGTAGACTTGCCTTTTCGCGATCCCGATGCCATCTTGGTGTCGATTCGCAGTGCTGCTGTTGTGGGGATATTGGAAGAAGAGAAAGAGTCTCCACGAATCTTCTGAGCGGTCAGGGCACCGTCCACTTCCTCGCCCAAAAATTGCATTAGTTTGAGAATATCTCCTTCCGGTAAGTTCACCGTCTTCACGTGGATTATCCACCGGCGACAGATGTCTTCCGGCAATGACCGCAGTGTTTTAGGTGCTAGGATCTTTCCGTAACCATTAACATCCTCTCCGAGAGCTCGAAGGGCCTGCGTTTGCTTATTGTAGAAAGAGAGGGGTCTTTATCAATAGATGACTCGAATTGCTCCCAAAATCGTGACCATGTCTCGACGTCTCCGGAGAAAGGTTCGAGCCTGATCTGTGGTAGCCAGACCAAGTGTGTGGTCGAAGCTTGCGTTGGTGCAGTTGTGACTACCTGCCTGTCGGGGTATTTATTCTCACCTCCGAAGTTGATTTATCATCAATCTTTCGCGACGCCCTTTGTAACGCGCGTTTCGCGGAATCCAGACACTCCTCGCATCTCTCTACGTCGTCATCATACTCGGTGTCAGATAGGAGTTCATGGATAGCGTCATCAAGTGTGCCTAGTTTATTTAGAGTCTCCTGGAGACGATCACGGAAATAATAAAGATCGTCCAGGATGGTGTTATCAATAAATCCGTTTATTTCCGTAATAAAACGTGTCGTTTTCTTCCTCTCCCTGGTACGTTTCCGTTTCAAGTTGTGTAGGATCGATTCTTCATCGGAGTTAGCCATGTCGGTTCCGATGACTTATGCGATGATATGAAAACCTGTATTGCCGACTGTCTCTGGATGGTGGTGTTGTGCGTAGTCGGTAGAGGCGCTGCTATCACCTCGCTTCTCTTCTCGGTAAAAATATTCAGTAAAACTATGATATTGAATAAAATCCATCTTCTGGATTTGTATTCTTAACTGAAACTGCTATTTCGATGAATCAACTATCTTCTAGTTTAGTATCTGAATAGTTAACATTTGAATAATATTAACAATAAACTTATCTGGTAGTAATGGTGTCCGTGGGAAACTGTCTGGAACAACAAGGATGACTTTTCCTCGTTCCCGTGCGCTGTGTATCTTCTCTCAGGTTCTTGAAGTGCGGAGAGTTCACAAAATTGCTTCCAGTGGATGCAAACAGTAAGTGCGAATATTTTCCCGGGTTTCGGCACCAAAATGATGTGGGAAAGTGTAGAGAGAAGACGTGCAGTTATATTCACTAAACTATTTATTGTTGACTACAAAAACAATTGAAAATACAAACAGTTGAACAGGATGGTCATAGATGGCAGGGATTCTTCATTCCGCCACAGCTACTATTTTAGTGTGGAATTAGGTATTTTGACATTTGACAATTAAGAAAAATGGTTCATTCGAGTAAGTTCATTCAATTAGTCCTGTATTTTTACTTAGTCTGGTATATTTCGTATTCATGTTCAACCTTTCGTGCAGTATATGGCATATACTGTCTTATATAACTGTTAATTTATTGGCTGTAATATAGTACGTCCAACTTTTTACAGGGTATTCCACAGAAAACTGCTGGTAGCCTACGACAGAATGTGTCGGCTGATGATGTGATCGTGAATTCAGTGCAAAGGGGCATGAAGAAAGACGTGTAGGCATACATCTACGAGAAGAGCGACGCTTAAAAATAAATAGGATATAAGCTGAGTACCAGATTTGCAGTCATCACAAATAAATCTTTAGCGATAAGATGCGAGTGGCGGCTGGAGTTATTCAATCATAATGTTTAGTGCAAACAAAACACGACCAATAACGCTAGGAATCCCCAGAAGGCTATCGTTTAGATTTGTTTAGATAGAAATTTAAACTAATCGTATAGATGCAAAAATTACTTCGACAAATATCGTATTCGTAAATTCAAACATATCGATTAGGGTTTCTTGCTACCTAAGAGGGTGTTATTTATTCTTACTGTTAAGGATATCTTCCAAAATTCTAACACTAAGATTGCGGGTAGTGGCTGTTGTTATCTACACAAAGTTTAGTGCAAACTAAACCGGTACCATAACTCTTGGAGAGGACTCCTCGGATTGACAATGCTATGATTACATCTGTTGCCGAAAGCTGCAGTAACATACGTACTGTATAAATATAGTTGGTTGGGCTAGTCTGACGTAACATTCAACAAATAGTGGCGGGTATTGCGTACTTACGGGAGGCACAATAATGTCTTACTGTTAGAGATTGCACAAAAGAGATATCTGATCACTCAGCAATAACATATATTGTGTTACGTTTCACGGGAACTTACCGAGAAAGCTACTACAGAATCCACTGCAACATCACAGATGCCAAATTGTCTTCCTTTATTCTATGCAGTAAGTAATTCATATGTTTTGAATTTTGAAAGAATTTAGATACTTTGCTTGTTTTTCTCTAAGATAGAGACGGAAATGCACTAATGAAAGCTGATATTGCAAGAACGCTCAAATGAGCTGCCATCCTCAGTGAAACATGTCCAATTCCACGTCAAGTCAATTAGAACACAATGTCCTTATGCACAAGCCTGCTTCTTACTTTATAGCTTGTTATCATCCATACTTGTGACTTTCATAATCACAGTGGAGGTACTGACTTTGTTATTGGCGATTTTATGATACTCTGAAATAGGGCAATAAATTCAACAGAAATATAGGTTCAATTAGAATGTAATTTCACCTCCAATAGAAAACTCAATAGTAATAGCTGGTAATAGAACTGATGTCATGCATGTACAGTAATTAATTAACTATTAACCCAAGTCTCTTATTTTAATTTAATACTCCACGGAGTAAATATACACTTACTTTGTTTCGATCAGAAAGACCTATCTACATAATGTGAAATATTATTATTTTTCTTTCTGTCATTTTGTGTTTAACCTTTATCCCTAATATTCAAATGCACTAATATGGTGTATTGTTATTTGTGTTGAAATGTTTAAGTCATGTACGAAGGACGAAAAACTGAAAGATGAAATGTGAAGCTTTAACATCCTCTGATGAAATTATAAATTAGTAATGAAAGAAAGACAGAATACACACATATTACTAATTTTAATGACCATGCCTAAAACTCACCGCAGAATAATAGTTGTGACCCTGCTTAAGATCTAGAGGCAAAGTCCAATGAAGTAAAACAATTAGTTTCATAATATAACAAAATTATCACCTCTGCTTTCGGAATATTGGTGCACACAACAATACTTGCAATAACGTTGCCGAGCAACAACTATGTGCGAATTTCTGATCGACGTAGAAATCTTAAAACTGGATGTGATAGTGCTACTATTTTAGTGTGGAATTAAGTAATTTGACATTTGACAATTAAAAAAATGGTGCATTCGAGTAAGTTCATTCCCATTTCAATAAATTCAAAAGCACAGTTAATTTCGATTTTGAGAGTTAATTCGGATAATTCGCAGCCTGAAATTTAATGGAATTGGATTCTTCAATTAATCCGTTATTTTTACTTAGTCTGCTATATTTCGTCTTCATGTTCAACCTTTCGTGCAGTAGATGGCATATATTATATAAATGTTAATATAATGGCTGTAATATAGTAAGTCCAACATTTTAAAGGGTATTCCGAAGAAAACTGCTGGTAGCCCACGACAGAATGTATCGGTTGATGATGTCATCGTGAATTCAGTGGAAAGAGGCATGAAGAAAGACGTGTAGGCCTGCACCTACGAGAAGAGCGACGCCTAACTATAAATAGGATATATGCTGAGTAACAGATTGGCAGTTATCTCAAGTATATCTTTAGCGATAAGATGCGAGTTGCGGATGGAGTGATTCAATCATAATGTTTAGTGTAAACAAAACACGACCAATTTTACTCGGAATCCCCAGAAGCCTATCGGTTAGATCTGTTTAGATTGAAAGTGAAGCTAATCGTACAGATGGAAAAATTACTTCAACAAATGTCGTATTCGTAAATTCAAACATATCGCGTAGGGTTTCTTGCTACTCAAGGAGGGTATTATTTATTCTTACTGTTAAGGATATCTTCCAAAACTTTAACACTAAGAATGCGGGTGTCGGTGTTGTTATCTACACATAGTTAAGTGCAAACTAAACCGGTACCATAACTCTTGGAGAGGACTTTTCGGTTCGACAATGCTATGTTTACATCTGTTGCCGACGGCTGCAGTAACATACGTACTGTATAAATATAGTTAGTTGCGCTAGTCTGACGTAATTTTCAACAAATAGTGGCGGGTATTGCGTACTTACGGAAGGCACAATAAATTTTTACTGTTAGAGATTGCACAAAAGAGATATCTGATCACTCAGCAATAACATATATTGTGTTCCTTTTCACAGGAACTTACAAAGAAAGCTACTACAGAATCCACTGCAACATAACAGATGCCAAATTGTCTTTCGTCATTCTATGCAGTAGGTAAGTAACATGTTTTAAATTTTTAAAGAATTGAGAAAATTTGCTTGTTTTTGTCTAAGATAGAGACGGAAATGCACTAATGAAAGCTGATATAGCATGAACGATCAAATGAGCTGCCATCCTCAGTGAAACATGTCCAATTCCACGTCAAGTCAATTAGAACACAATGTCCTTATGCACAAGCCTGCTTCTATAACCTATAAAAGGTTGTTATCCTCCATACTTGTGACTTTCATAATCACAGTGGAAGTACTGACTTTTTTATTGGCGATTTTATGATACTCTGAAATAGGGTAATAAATTCAACGGAAATATTGGTTCAATTAGAATGTAATTTCACCTCCAATAGAAAACTCAATAGTAATAGATGGTAATAGAACTGATGTCATGCATGTACAGTACTTAATTAACTATTAAACCAAGTCTCTTATTTTCAATTTATTACTCCACGGAGTAAATATACACTTACTTTGTTTCGATCAGAAAGACCTATCTACATAATGTCAAATATTATTATTTTTCTTTCTGTCATTTTGTGTTTAACCTTTATCCCTAATATTCAAATGCACTAATATGGTGTATTGTTATTTGTGTTCAAATGTTTAAGTCATGTACTAAGGGCGAAAAACTGAAAAATAACAAGTGAGGCTTTAACATCCTCAGTAGTAATAGCACGACTATAACCGGTGACGTCATCAGACCAACCACTCCAAGAAAAGAAAAATAAAATTAAAAAAGTATTCAAAAATATTTTAAAAATTGAGAGGTGCTATGACCGATAAATATAAAAAATAAAGTGTATTCCATATAGGCCTATCGATTATAGGCTTAGGCCAAAACCTGGTTAGCCTATCCTCATTAATAAACTAAAAACCCAAAAAACGAAAATAATAATAATAATAATAATAATATTTTTTTTAAACAAAGCATGGTGTATCGAAATAGGCCTATCGATTATGGGCGGGGGCCTATACCAGGTTAGCCTATCCTCATTATATAAACTAAAAACAAAAAAATAATAATAATATTTTGAGATGTAATATTTTGTTAAAAAAACAAAGCGTATAGACATATCTATAATAGGCGCGGGCCTGGTCTAGCTTAAGCCTATCATAAAAATAAAACTCAATTAATTTTTGAATCTGAAATGAAGTTATATTGCAAGACCATATTTTGTATATCCCTGTTTTAATTGAGGTCAAAGTTGATGATATAAAAACTCCACAAGCAGACATGAAATGCAACATAATGTTGTTTACTGAATGTTTCACAAGAGAAGTAATCTTCACGTGATATCAACGTGCACATCAAGGAATAAAACACATCGCTTCTAAAGCACTCTCTATAAGTAATTAGTACACTACTATATAAGATGTATTACTTCAGGGCATTAGTTTCCACTGTGATCATCAAAATGTAAGTACTGATGTAATTGTAATATTCCATACATTTTTTCGTTTACTGTTTTCAATATAAGTTATATATTTCTTTTTAGAAAAGGATTATTAATATAAATTTCAAATAATATTATTTAAAAAATGTATACATAAGCTTTTATCTGTACTTCACCGTTAGATATGAATAAGTTTGTGAAAGTGGAAATATTTGTTTGATAGAAGCATCACACGTTTACAGACAATGAACAATATGCTTGTAATACATAATTTTATCTTTACAATTTGTCATTCTAGGACAGCACTGATTCATATTAGGAAAATATGATATTTTCCTAATAGGCTATCGTTTAGATCTGTTTAGATGGAAAGTTAAACTAATGGTACAGATGAAAAATTACTTCAACAAATGTCGTATTCGTAAATTCAAACATATCGCGTAGTGTTTCTTGCTACTTAAGGAGGGTATTATATATTCTTACTGTTAAAGATATGTTCCCAAACTTTAACACTAAGATTGCGGCTAGCGGCTGTTGTTATCTACACAAAGTTTTGTGCAAACTAAACCGGTAACATAACTCTAGGAGAGGACTTTTCGGTTCGACAATGCTATGTTTACATCTGTTGCCGACAGCTGCGTTAACATACGTACTGTATAAATATAGTTAGTTGCGCTAGTCTGACGTAACTTTCAACAAATAGTGGCGGGTACTGCGTACTTACGAAGGCACAATAAATTCTTACTGTTAGAGATTGCACAAAAGAGATATCTGATCACTCAGCAATAACATATATTGTGTTACTTTTCACAGGAACTTACAAAGAGAGCTACTACAGAATCCACTGCAACATAACAGATGCCAAATTGTCTTTCGTCATTCTATGAAGTAGGTAAGACACATGTTTTGAATTTTTTAAGAATTGAGAAACTTTGCTTGTATTTCTCTAAGATAGAGACGGAAATGCACTAATGAAAGCTGATATAGCATGATCGATCAAATGAGCTTCCATCCTCAGTGCAACAAGTCCAATAACACGTCAAGTCAATTAGAACACAATGTCCTTATGCACAAGCCGGCTTCTTACTTCATAGGTTGTTATCCTCCATACTTGTGACTTTCATAATCACAGTGGAAGTACTGACTTTGTTATTGGCGATTTTATGATACTCTGAAATAGGACAATAAATTCAACAGAAATATAGGTTCAATTAGAATGTAATTTCACCTCCAATACAAAACTCAATGGCAATAGAACTGATGTCATGAATGTACAGTAAATATTTAACTATTAATCCAAGTATCTTATTTTGATTTTATTACTGCACGGAGTAAGTTTACAATTACTTTGTTTTGATCAGAAAGAAATATCTAATTAATGTGAAATATTATTATTTTACTTTCTATCATTTTGAATTTAACCTTTATCCCTAATATTCAAATGCACTAATATGGTGTGTTGTTATTTGTGTTCAAATGTTTAAGTCTTGTGCGAAGGGCGAAAATCTGAAAGATAACAAGTGAAGTTTTAACATCCTCTGATGAAATTATAAATTAGTAATGAAGGAAAAACAGAATACACAAATATTACTAATTTTAATTACCATGCCTAAAACTCACAGCAGAATAATAGTTGTGACCCTGCTTAAGTGCTAGAGCAAATTCCGATGAAGTAAAACAATTAGTTTCATAATATAACAAATGAATTACCTCTGCTTTCGGAATATTGGTACACACAACAATACTTGCAATAACGTTCCCGAGCAACAACTATGTGCGAATTTCTTATCGAATTATAAATCTCTAAAACTGGATGTGATAGTGCAACTATTTTAGTGTGGAATTAGGTAATTTGACATTTGACAATAAAAAAAATGTTTCATTCGTGTAAGTGCATTCTCAATTCAATGAATTCAAAAGCACAGTTAATTTCGATTATGAGAGATAATTTGGATAATTCGCAGCATGAATTTTAAAGGAATTGGATTCTTCAATTAATTCTTTATTTTAACTTAGTCTGCTATATTTCGCCCTCATGTTCAACATTTCGTGCAGTAGATGGCATATATTATATAAATATTAATATAATGGCTGTAATATAGTACGTCCAACTTTTTACAGGGTATTCCAAAGAAAACTGCTGGTAGCCCACGACAGAATGTATCGGTTGTTGATGTGATCGTGAATTCAGTGGAAAGGAGCATGAAGAAGGACGTGTAGGACTGCACCTACGAGAAGAGCGACGCCTAAATATAAATAGGATATATGCTGAGTAACAGATTGGCAGTCTTCACAAATAAATTTTTTGCGATAAGGTGCGAGTGGCGGCTGGAGTTATTCAATCATAATGTTTAGTGCAAACAAAACACGACCAATTTCACTAGGAATCCCCAGAAGGCTATCGTCTAGATCTGTTCAAATGAAAAGTTAAACTAATCGTACAGATGCAAAAATTACTTCAACCTATGTCGTATTCGTAAATTCAAACATATCGCGTAGTGTTTCTTGCTACTTAAGGAGGGTATTATATATTCTTACTGTTAAAGATATGTTCCAAAACTTTAACACTAAGATTGCGGCTAGCGGCTGTTGTTATCTACACAAAGTTTTGTACAAACTAAACCGGTAACATAACTCTAGGAGAGGACTTTTCGGTTCGACAATGCTATGTTTACATCTGTTGCCGACAGCTGCGTTAACATACGTACTGTATAAATATAGTTAGTTGCGCTAGTCTGACGTAACTTTCAACAAATAGTGGCGGGTACTGCGTACTTACGAAGGCACAATAAATTCTTACTGTTAGAGATTGCACAAAAGAGATATCTGATCACTCAGCAATAACATATATTGTGTTACTTTTCACAGGAACTTACAAAGAGAGCTACTACAGAATCGACTGCAACATAACAGATGCCAAATTGTCTTTCGTCATTCTATGAAGTAGGTAAGACACATGTTTTGAATTTTTTAAGAATTGAGAAACTTTGCTTGTATTTCTCTAAGATAGAGACGGAAATGCACTAATGAAAGCTGATATAGCATGATCGATCAAATGAGCTTCCATCCTCAGTGCAACACGTCCAATAACACGTCAAGTCAATTAGAACACAATGTCCTTATGCACAAGCCGGCTTCTTACTTCATAGGTTGTTATCCTCCATACTTGTGACTTTCATAATCACAGTGGAAGTACTGACTTTGTTATTGGCGATTTTATGATACTCTGAAATAGGACACTAAATTCAACAGAAATATAGGTTCAATTAGAATGTAATTTCACCTCCAATAGAAAACTCAATGGCAATAGAACTGATGTCATGAATGTACAGTAAATATTTAACTATTAATCCAAGTATCTTATTTTGATTTTATTACTGCACGGAGTAAGTTTATAATTACTTTGTTTTGATCAGAAAGAAATATCTAATTAATGTGAAATATTATTATTTTACTTTCTATCATTTTGAATTTAACCTTTATCCCTAATATTCAAATGCACTAATATGGTGTGTTGTTATTTGTGTTCAAATGTTTAAGTCTTGTGCGAAGGGCGAAAATCTGAAAGATAACAAGTGAAGTTTTAACAGCCTCTGATGAAATTATAAATTAGTAATGAAGGAAAAACAGAATACACAAATATTACTAATTTTAATTACCATGCCTAAAACTCACCGCAGAATAATAGTTGTGACCCTGCTTAAATGCTAGAGGCAAATTCCGATGAAGTAAAACAATTAGTTTCATAATATAACAAATGAATTACCTCTGCTTTCGGAATATTGGTACACACAACAATACTTGCAATAACGTTGCCGAGCAACAACTATGTGCGAATTTCTTATCGAATTAGAAATCTCTAAAACTGGATGTGATAGTGCAACTATTTTAGTGTGGAATTAGGTAATTTGACATTTGACAATAAAAAAAAATGGTTCATTCGTGTAAGTTCATTCTCAATTCAATGAATTCAAAAGCACAGTTAATTTCGATTATGAGAGATAATTTGGATAATTCGCAGCATGAAATTTAAAGGAATTCTATTCTTCAATTAATCCTTTATTTTAACTTACTCTGCTATATTTCGCCCTCATGTTCAACATTTCTTGCAGTAGATGGCATATATTATATAAGTATTAATATAATGGCTGTAATATAGTACGTCCAACTTTTTACAGGGTATTCCAAAGAAAACTGCTGGTAGCCCACGACAGAATGTATCGGTTGTTGATGTGATCGTGAATTCAGTGGAAAGGGGCATGAAGAAGGACGTGTAGGACTGCACCTACGAGAAGAGCGACGCTTAAATATAAATAGGATATATGCTGAGTAACAGATTGGCAGTCTTCATAAATAATTTTTTTGCGATAAGGTGCGAGTGGCGGCTGGAGTTATTCAATCATAATGTTTAGTGCAAACAAAACACGACCAATTTCACTAGGAATCCCCAGAAGGCTATCGTCTAGATCTGTTCAGATGAAAAGTTAAACTAATCGTACAGATGCAAAAATTACTTCAACCTATGTCGTATTCGTAAATTCAAACATATCGCGTAGGGTTTCTTGCTAATTAAGGTGGGTATTATTCATTCTTACTGTTACGGATACCTTCCAAAACTTTAACACTAAGATTGAGGGTAGCGGTGGTTTTATCTACACATAGTTTAGTGCAAACTAAACCGGTACCATAACTCTTGGAGAGGACTTTTCGGTTCGACAATGCTATGTTTACATCTGTTGCCGACACCTGCAGTAAATTACGTACTGTATAAATAGTTAGTTGCGCTAGTCTGACGTAATTTTGAACAAATTGTGGCGGGTATTGCGAACTTACGGAAGGCACAATAAATTTTTCTGTTAGAGATTGCACAAAAGAGATATCTGATCTCTCAGCAATAACATATATTGTGTTACATTTCACAGTAACTTACGAAGAAAACTACTACAGAATCGACTGCAACATAACAGATGCCAAATTGTCTTTCGTCAATCTATGCAGTAAGTAAGTCACATGTTTTGAATTTTAAAAGAATTGAGAAACTTTGCTTGTTTTTCTCTAAGATAGAGACGGAAATGCACTAATGTAAGCTGATATAGAGTGAACGCTCTAATGAGCTGCCATCCTCAGTGAAACATGTCCAATTCCACGTCAAGTCAATTAGAACACAATGTCCTTATGCACAAGCCTGCTTCTTACTTCATAGGTTGTTATCCTCCATACTTGTGCCTTTCATAATCACGGTGGAAGTACTGACTTTGTTATTGGCGAGGGCAATAAATCCTAAAGAAATATAGGTTCAATTATAATGTAATTTCACCTCCAATAGAAAACTCAATAGTAATAGATGGCAATAGAACTGATGTCATGCATGTACAGTAAATAATTAACTATTAATCCAAGTCTCGTATTTTGATTTTATTACTCCACGGAGTAAGTATACAATTACTTTGTTTGATCAGAAAGAAATATCTAAATAATGTGAAATATTATTATTTTTCTTTCTATCATTTTGAGTTTAACCCTTATCCCTAATATTCAAATGCACTAACATGGTGTATTGTTATTTGTGTTCAAATGTTTAAGTCTTGTACGAAGGGCGAAAAACAGAAAGATAAAAATTGAAGCTTTAACATAATCTGATGAAATTATAAGTCAGTAATGAAGGAAAAACAGAATAAACAAATATTACTAATTTTAATGACCATGCCTAAAACTCACCGCAGAATAATAGTTGTGACCCTGCTTATGTGCTAGAGGCAAATTCCGATGAAGTAAAACAATTAGTTTCATAATATAACAAATGAATAGCCTCTGTTTCGGAATATTGGTGCACACAACAATACTTGCAATAACGTTGCCGAGCAACAACTATGTGCGAATTTCATATCGACGTAGAAATCTCTAAAAATGGATGTGATAGTGCTACTATTTTAGTGTGGAATTAGGTAATTTTACATTTGACTATTAAAAAAAATGGTTCATTCCAGTAAGTTCATTCTCATTTCAATAAATTCAAAAGCACAGTAAATTTCGATTTTGAGAGTTAATTTGGATAATTCGCAGCCTGAATTTTAAAGGAATTGGATTCTTCAATTAAACCTGAATTTTTACTTAGTCTGCTATATTTCGTCTTCATGTTCAACCTTTCGTGCAGTAGATGATATATACTGTATTATATGAATGTTAATTTAATGGCTGTAATATAGTACGTCCAACTTTTTACAGGGTATTCCAAAGAAAACTTCTGGTAGCCCACAAAAGAATGTATCGGCTGATGATGTGAACGTGAATTACGTGGAAAGGGGCATGAAGAATGACGAGTAGGCCTACACCTTCGAGAAGGGCGACGCCTAAATATAAATAGGATATATGCTTAGTAACAGATTGGCAGTCTTCACAAATATATCTTTAGCGATAAGATGCGAGTTGCTGTAATGAAGCAAAATAGCTGCGTGCCAAATAGACGGTAGGAAACCATTCCTAAACAAAGGAAGGGTTGGGGAGACCTCAACTAATCGATATTGAACACTTTCATGATATTCGATACTGCCCTGAATTTATTTGAATTACAGAAAAAGGAGAAGTGCGCATGCGTGGACGGCGAATCGACGGGAGAGGAGTTGAACCTGAAAAACGGTTAGAGAGAACGTGTCTGACTACGAGAGAGGAAGGTTGAAGAGAAAGAAGTGAGGAGACGAGACTGGAATGTGTGACAGCGGTGGAGGCGCCCTGGCATGATGGTTTGTCAGACTTTCATCTAATGAAATTCTGAAAGGGAATTTCACTGACGCGACTATATGGAGATAGTCGTTAGTTGGAAGAACACAACACGTCAGCCGGTACGAGAGACCGCTACAGCGAACACCAGCTGTGGAAAGAAGAGTGGGTCACGACTGCTTAGTCTGGAATAAAGGAAGATGTGGACATCAGGAAGTAGATGGAAACAACACAGGATCCGAGGATAAGTTGGTCACCACCCGTTGAGTATAATCACATAAACATTTTTTGTTTTGTTTTGGGAAGTGGGAAAATTTTGAGGCATTGTTGTTTAAAGCCTGTTTCTAAGAAATGTGTGGCGACTAGACGCCGTAATGTATGATAAGGAGTAGGGTTAGAAATATAGACGTGATTAGTCTAGGGTGAGGCAATAAAGTACAGTAATCCAATCAGTTTCCATTTCTGGTCTAAGTTAATTACAAAAAGAGCAGTCAGGAGAGAAACCGTTGAATAGTACAGATAAATCTCTATACTTTGGGTTTCTATGGGTTTCATTCCCACGAATGAATACATAGCTCGGGGCAATTGGTGATGCTCATACAAACTTTGTTTTTTATAAGACAGGACGCGAGGGGAGTAAGGAAGAAGGGTAATAGGGGCTTACTTAGTATTGCTTACGAGGGCCTCTCCCACTTGGTTTTCCTTAGGTGACAGGTGATTATCTATAAGTGGATTTCATGCTGGCCTGTAATGTTGAGTTGTTTTTTTTAAGAGATTTATCGAAGAGCAGGAATTGTATGGAATATGGTAGAGGGGGATAAGAAGGTGAATATTGAGAGGCAGAAGAGGGCCTATGAGTAGCAGTACATTAGGCGCATACCATTGGAAGATTTACATGTTAGGATAGAAGCAGAAGTTCACTCAAGGGTTATAAAGAGAGAGTTACTGACCTGGGGCGTGAGTTAGTTTCAGTTAGAATTCTAGGGAATTTAGAAACAAGAAAATTGGGTGCCCATGGAGTAGAGTAGTAACCTGAAAAGTATGGAAACCAGAGTAACATAAAGTAGGTAAATTAGAGCAATGGTATAAATTGAAAAGGAACTCTGCTAAATGGAAAAGGAGTTAAAAGATAATAAATAATAACTGGTTAGATTAGAAAGAGGAGAATTGGTAATTTTGGATAGTGAATAGATGATAAGTGGTTCAGTAGCACGTACTAGAAATTACCCCAGGAGAAAAAAAGAACAAGGGTAAGGTGAGGGAGCGCCGGAAGTGTCCCAAATAAAATAAATATAAATCTAGTAGTAGGCAAAGCCTATACTGGTGGAGTATAAAAAGATTTATGAGAATTTGTGAAAGTCATCGGTGTTGGAGGCGAACAACGGCCCCACGTGTCTCTAGGAGAGAGTGTCAGGGACCTCTGACATCGATTGTCAAAATTGTATTTTTGTTTGCGGCCCATTAATATTTTCCCGGTTGCAGGAGGGGAGTCAGATTGTTTGTAACTCAAGATCTAGACGCCGCCCCTGTATCGGTGGTCTATCGCCACAGTCACTCTGTGGGTATAGGCCTAAACTTCCGTTTCTTTCTTCATAACACTGTCTTTCCTATTTATCTTTGAGTACAATTCTTCATGGACTAAAATGACTAGTGGACTGGTATAGGAGAAATAGGTGGGATCATTGAGTATAATATGTCGAGTTAATGACTGAATTATGAATTGAAAACCTTTATTTATTCGGAAGAAAGTACAATATGTATATTGAAATGTTTGAAATTGCAAATGGAAAAGATTACGCAAGTTAGTAGTAAATTATAAGGGTAATGTGAGATGTTCTAGTAGACACCTGGAAATAAAGAAAGAAAAGAGATTAAAGTAATTAATTAGGAATTTGTCTTGTAGAACAAGGAATACATTCATACAGTTAAACTGGGCATACTAACCTTGCAGATGAGAACTGAATATTATTCTTCCCAATAAAATTGTTGAATGGTTAATGTTGTTCAGATCGGGTGATCTGAAGATTTTAAAGATGAGTAGTTGTTTAAAAGGGGAAAACCCAAGAGCAGATGTAATTTATTGTAAATCAGATTGTTATTGTTGAAAAAAGAAAAAAAAAGAAGAAAAAAAAATATTAAATAAATTATGGTTATTGTTATGCAAAGTAAACTATCGTGAAGTTCAGATTTTTGACCCCTATCCTTGTAATGGTTTGAGAGCCACTGATTTTTGGGCTAAGTTACATATTTTGGTAATGGTCATTGCAAAGAAAAAAAAAGAAATAGAGTGGAGTAGTATAATAATAAAAGGACAGAGCCGAACCCATTCCCATCTCCACTGTTAAATTAAAAAGCTAGCCGAGAGGCCTGTAGGTACATAGCCTGTGTATCTATAAATTTAATTTGTGACTGGGCTGATGCAAAATAAAAAGAAGAGAGAAGAGTATTGATGATGGCGCCCTTAATATAAATTTTCATCAATATTATCAAACTTGGTAAATTGTTAAAAGAAAGAGAGAGTAAACTGGGTGTAGGAAATTTGCAATCACCCGGTAGAGGAGGTAACTGTGCTGAACGTTGGAATGTGGATTGCGCGTGCCGTGTTATGATGGCATGATAGGCATATAAGTAACATTGTTTTGTAGGAGTTCACTGAACTTATGTATTACGATTGTGAGTAATCAAAGAGACTAGGGAACTTCATAGCATACAGTAAGAAAGTCCGTCACATTGCGGCTGGAGTTATTCAATCATAATGTTTAGTGCAAACAAAACACGACCAATTATACTAGGAATCCCCAGAAGGCTATCGTCTAGATCTATTTAGATGAAATTTAAACTAATCGTACAGATGCAAAAATTACTTCAACCTATGTCGTATTCGTAAATTTAAACATATCGCGTAGTGTTTCTTTGTACTTAAGGAGGGTATTATTTATTCTTACTGTTATGGATATCTTCCAAAACTTTAACACTAAGATTGCGGGGAGCGATGTTGTTATCTACACATAGTTTAGTGCAAACTAAACCGGTACCATAACTCTTGGAGAGGACTTTTTGGTTCGACAATGCTATGTTTACATCTGTTGCCGACAGCTGGAGTAACATACGTACTGTATAAATATAGTTAGTTGCGCTAGTCTGACGTAATTTTCAACAAATAGTGGCGTGTATTGCGTACTTACGGAAGGCACAATACATTTTTACTGTTAGAGATTGCACAAAAGAGATATCTGATCACTCAGCAATAACATATACTGTGTTACTTTTCACAGTAACTTACAAAGAAAGCTACTACAGAATCGACTGCAACATAACAGATGCCAAATTGTCTTTCGTCAATCTATGCAGTAAGTAAGTCACATGTTTTGAATTTTTAAAGAATTGAGAAAATTTCCTGATTTTTCTCTAAGATGGAGACGGAAATGCACTAATGAAAGCTGATATAGAGTGAACGCTCTAATGAGCTCCCATCCTCAGTGAAACATGTCAAGTCAATTAGAACACAATGTCCTTATGCACAAGCCTGCTTCTTACTTCATAGGTTGTTATCCTCCATACTTGTGCCTTTCATAATCACGGTGGAAGTACTGACTTTGTTATTGGCGATTTTATGATACTCTGAAATAGGACAATAAATTCAACAGAAATATAGGTTCAATTAGAATGTAATTTCACCTCCAATACAAAACTCAATGGCAATAGAACTGATGTCATGCATGTACAGTAAATATTTAACTATTAATCCAAGTATCTTATTTTGATTTTATTACTGCACGGAGTAAGTTTACAATTACTTTGTTTTGATCAGAAAGAAATATCTAATTAATGTGAAATATTATTATTTTACTTTCTATCATTTTGAATTTCACCTTTATCCCTAATATTCAAATGCACTAATATGGTGTGTTGTTATTTGTGTTCAAATGTTTAAGTCTTGTGCGAAGGGCGAAAATCTGAAAGATAACAAGTGAAGTTTTAACATCCTCTGATGAAATTATAAATTAGTAATGAAGGAAAAACAGAATACACAAATATTACTAATTTTAATTACCATGCCTAAAACTCACCGCAGAATAATAGTTGTGACCCTGCTTAAGTGCTAGAGCAAATTCCGATGAAGTAAAACAATTAGTTTCATAATATAACAAATGAATTACCTCTGCTTTCGGAATATTGGTACACACAACAATACTTGCAATAACGTTCCCGAGCAACAACTATGTGCGAATTTCTTATCGAATTAGAAATCTCTAAAACTGGATGTGATAGTGCAACTATTTTAGTGTGGAATTAGGTAATTTGACATTTGACAATAAAAAAAAATGTTTCATTCGTGTAAGTTCATTCTCAATTCAATGAATTCAAAAGCACAGTTAATTTCGATTATGAGAGATAATTTGGATAATTCGCATCATGAATTTTAAAGGAATTGGATTCTTCAATTAATCCTTTATTTTAACTTAGTCTGCTATATTTCGCCCTCATGTTCAACATTTCGTGCAGTAGATGGCATATATTATATAAATATTAATATAATGGCTGTAATATAGTACGTCCAACTTTTTACAGGGTATTCCAAAGAAAACTGCTGGTAGCCCACGACAGAATGTATCGGTTGTTGATGTGATCGTGAATTCAGTGGAAAGGGGCATGAAGAAGGACGTGTAGGACTGCACCTACGAGAAGAGTGACGCCTAAATATAAATAGGATATATGCTGAGTAACAGATTGGCAGTCTTCACAAATAAATTTTTTGCGATAAGGTGCGAGTGGCGGCTGGAGTTATTCAATCATAATGTTTAGTGCAAACAAAACACGACCAATTTCACTAGGAATCCCCAGAAGGCTATCGTCTAGATCTGTTCAGATGAAAAGTTAAACTAATCGTACAGATGCAAAAATTACTTCAACCTATGTCGTATTCGTAAATTCAAACATATCGCGTAGTGTTTCTTGCTACTTAAGGAGGGTATTATATATTCTTACTGTTAAAGATATGTTCCAAAACTTTAACACTAAGATTGCGGCTAGCGGCTGTTGTTATCTACACAAAGTTTTGTGCAAACTAAACCGGTAACATAACTCTAGGAGAGGACTTTTCGGTTCGACAATGCTATGTTTACATCTGTTGCCGACAGCTGCGTTAACATACGTACTGTATAAATATAGTTAGTTGCGCTAGTCTGACGTAACTTTCAACAAATAGTGGCGGGTACTGCGTACTTACGAAGGCACAATAAATTCTTACTGTTAGAGATTGCACAAAAGAGATATCTGATCACTCAGCAATAACATATATTGTGTTACTTTTCACAGGAACTTACAAAGAGAGCTACTACAGAATCGACTGCAACATAACAGATGCCAAATTGTCTTTCGTCATTCTATGAAGTAGGTAAGACACATGTTTTGAATTTTTTAAGAATTGAGAAACTTTGCTTGTATTTCTCTAAGATAGAGACGGAAATGCACTAATGAAAGCTGATATAGCATGATCGATCAAATGAGCTTCCATCCTCAGTGCAACACGTCCAATAACACGTCAAGTCAATTAGAACACAATGTCCTTATGCACAAGCCGGCTTCTTACTTCATAGGTTGTTATCCTCCATACTTGTGACTTTCATAATCACAGTGGAAGTACTGACTTTGTTATTGGCGATTTTATGATACTCTGAAATAGGACAATAAATTCAAAAGAAATATAGGTTCAATTAGAATGTAATTTCACCTCCAATACAAAACTCAATGGCAATAGAACTGATGTCATGAATGTACAGTAAATATTTAACTATTAATCCAAGTATCTTATTTTGATTTTATTACTGCACGGAGTAAGTTTACAATTACTTTGTTTTGATCAGAAAGAAATATCTAATTAATGTGAAATATTATTATTTTACTTTCTATCATTTTGAATTTAACCTTTATCCCTAATATTCAAATGCACTAATATGGTGTGTTGTTATTTGTGTTCAAATGTTTAAGTCTTGTGCGAAGGGCGAAAATCTGAAAGATAACAAGTGAAGTTTTAACATCCTCTGATGAAATTATAAATTAGTAATGAAGGAAAAACAGAATACACAAATATTACTAATTTTAATTACCATGCCTAAAACTCACCGCAGAATAATAGTTGTGACCCTGCTTAAGTGCTAGAGCAAATTCCGATGAAGTAAAACAATTAGTTTCATAATATAACAAATGAATTACCTCTGCTTTCGGAATATTGGTACACACAACAATACTTGCAATAACGTTCCCGAGCAACAACTATGTGCGAATTTCTTATCGAATTATAAATCTCTAAAACTGGATGTGATAGTGCAACTATTTTAGTGTGGAATTAGGTAATTTGACATTTGACAATAAAAAAAATGTTTCATTCGTGTAAGTTCATTCTCAATTCAATGAATTCAAAAGCACAGTTAATTTCGATTATGAGAGATAATTTGGATAATTCGCAGCATGAATTTTAAAGGAATTGGATTCTTCAATTAATTCTTTATTTTAACTTAGTCTGCTATATTTCGCCCTCATGTTCAACATTTCGTGCAGTAGATGGCATATATTATATAAATATTAATATAATGGCTGTAATATAGTACGTCCAACTTTTTACAGGGTATTCCAAAGAAAACTGCTGGTAGCCCACGACAGAATGTATCGGTTGTTGATGTGATCGTGAATTCAGTGGAAAGGAGCATGAAGAAGGACGTGTAGGACTGCACCTACGAGAAGAGCGACGCCTAAATATAAATAGGATATATGCTGAGTAACAGATTGGCAGTCTTCACAAATAAATTTTTTGCGATAAGGTGCGAGTGGCGGCTGGAGTTATTCAATCATAATGTTTAGTGCAAACAAAACACGACCAATTTCACTAGGAATCCCCAGAAGGCTATCGTCTAGATCTGTTCAGATGAAAAGTTAAACTAATCGTACAGATGCAAAAATTACTTCAACCTATGTCGTATTCGTAAATTCAAACATATCGCGTAGTGTTTCTTGCTACTTAAGGAGGGTATTATATATTCTTACTGTTAAAGATATGTTCCAAAACTTTAACACTAAGATTGCGGCTAGCGGCTGTTGTTATCTACACAAAGTTTTGTGCAAACTAAACCGGTAACATAACTCTAGGAGAGGACTTTTCGGTTCGACAATGCTATGTTTACATCTGTTGCCGACAGCTGCGTTAACATACGTACTGTATAAATATAGTTAGTTGCGCTAGTCTGACGTAACTTTCAACAAATAGTGGCGGGTACTGCGTACTTACGAAGGCACAATAAATTCTTACTGTTAGAGATTGCACAAAAGAGATATCTGATCACTCAGCAATAACATATATTGTGTTACTTTTCACAGGAACTTACAAAGAGAGCTACTACAGAATCGACTGCAACATAACAGATGCCAAATTGTCTTTCGTCATTCTATGAAGTAGGTAAGACACATGTTTTGAATTTTTTAAGAATTGAGAAACTTTGCTTGTATTTCTCTAAGATAGAGACGGAAATGCACTAATGAAAGCTGATATAGCATGATCGATCAAATGAGCTTCCATCCTCAGTGCAACACGTCCAATAACACGTCAAGTCAATTAGAACACAATGTCCTTATGCACAAGCCGGCTTCTTACTTCATAGGTTATCCTCCATACTTGTGACTTTCATAATCACAGTGGAAGTACTGACTTTGTTATTGGCGATTTAATGATACTCTGAAATAGGACACTAAATTCAACAGAAATATAGGTTCAATTAGAATGTAATTTCACCTCCAATAGAAAACTCAATGGCAATAGAACTGATGTCATGAATGTACAGTAAATATTTAACTATTAATCCAAGTATCTTATTTTGATTTTATTACTGCACGGAGTAAGTTTATAATTACTTTGTTTTGATCAGAAAGAAATATCTAATTAATGTGAAATATTATTATTTTACTTTCTATCATTTTGAATTTAACCTTTATCCCTAATATTCAAATGCACTAATATGGTGTGTTGTTATTTGTGTTCAAATGTTTAAGTCTTGTGCGAAGGGCGAAAATCTGAAAGATAACAAGTGAAGTTTTAACAGCCTCTGATGAAATTATAAATTAGTAATGAAGGAAAAACAGAATACACAAATATTACTAATTTTAATTACCATGCCTAAAACTCACCGCAGAATAATAGTTGTGACCCTGCTTAAGTGCTAGAGGCAAATTCCGATGAAGTAAAACAATTAGTTTCATAATATAACAAATGAATTACCTCTGCTTTCGGAATATTGGTACACACAACAATACTTGCAATAACGTTGCCGAGCAACAACTATGTGCGAATTTCTTATCGAATTAGAAATCTCTAAAACTGGATGTGATAGTGCAACTATTTTAGTGTGGAATTAGGTAATTTGACATTTGACAATAAAAAAAAATGGTTCATTCGTGTAAGTTCATTCTCAATTCAATGAATTCAAAAGCACAGTTAATTTCGATTATGAGAGATAATTTGGATAATTCGCAGCATGAAATTTAAAGGAATTCTATTCTTCAATTAATCCTTTATTTTAACTTACTCTGCTATATTTCGCCCTCATGTTCAACATTTCGTGCAGTAGATGGCATATATTATATAAGTATTAATATAATGGCTGTAATATAGTACGTCCAACTTTTTACAGGGTATTCCAAAGAAAACTGCTGGTAGCCCACGACAGAATGTATCGGTTGTTGATGTGATCGTGAATTCAGTGGAAAGGAGCATGAAGAAGGACGTGTAGGACTGCACCTACGAGAAGAGCGACGCCTAAATATAAATAGGATATATGCTGAGTAACAGATTGGCAGTCTTCACAAATAAATTTTTTGCGATAAGGTGCGAGTGGCGGCTGGAGTTATTCAATCATAATGTTTAGTGCAAACAAAACACGACCAATTTCACTAGGAATCCCCAGAAGGCTATCGTCTAGATCTGTTCAGATGAAAAGTTAAACTAATCGTACAGATGCAAAAATTACTTCAACCTATGTCGTATTCGTAAATTCAAACATATCGCGTAGTGTTTCTTGCTACTTAAGGAGGGTATTATATATTCTTACTGTTAAAGATATGTTCCAAAACTTTAACACTAAGATTGCGGCTAGCGGCTGTTGTTATCTACACAAAGTTTTGTGCAAACTAAACCGGTAACATAACTCTAGGAGAGGACTTTTCGGTTCGACAATGCTATGTTTACATCTGTTGCCGACAGCTGCGTTAACATACGTACTGTATAAATATAGTTAGTTGCGCTAGTCTGACGTAACTTTCAACAAATAGTGGCGGGTACTGCGTACTTACGAAGGCACAATAAATTCTTACTGTTAGAGATTGCACAAAAGAGATATCTGATCACTCAGCAATAACATATATTGTGTTACTTTTCACAGGAACTTACAAAGAGAGCTACTACAGAATCGACTGCAACATAACAGATGCCAAATTGTCTTTCGTCATTCTATGAAGTAGGTAAGACACATGTTTTGAATTTTTTAAGAATTGAGAAACTTTGCTTGTATTTCTCTAAGATAGAGACGGAAATGCACTAATGAAAGCTGATATAGCATGATCGATCAAATGAGCTTCCATCCTCAGTGCAACACGTCCAATAACACGTCAAGTCAATTAGAACACAATGTCCTTATGCACAAGCCGGCTTCTTACTTCATAGGTTGTTATCCTCCATACTTGTGACTTTCATAATCACAGTGGAAGTACTGACTTTGTTATTGGCGATTTTATGATACTCTGAAATAGGACACTAAATTCAACAGAAATATAGGTTCAATTAGAATGTAATTTCACCTCCAATAGAAAACTCAATGGCAATAGAACTGATGTCATGAATGTACAGTAAATATTTAACTATTAATCCAAGTATCTTATTTTGATTTTATTACTGCACGGAGTAAGTTTATAATTACTTTGTTTTGATCAGAAAGAAATATCTAATTAATGTGAAATATTATTATTTTACTTTCTATCATTTTGAATTTAACCTTTATCCCTAATATTCAAATGCACTAATATGGTGTGTTGTTATTTGTGTTCAAATGTTTAAGTCTTGTGCGAAGGGCGAAAATCTGAAGGATAACAAGTGAAGTTTTAACAGCCTCTGATGAAATTATAAATTAGTAATGAAGGAAAAACAGAATACACAAATATTACTAATTTTAATTACCATGCCTAAAACTCACCGCAGAATAATAGTTGTGACCCTGCTTAAGTGCTAGAGGCAAATTCCGATGAAGTAAAACAATTAGTTTCATAATATAACAAATGAATTACCTCTGCTTTCGGAATATTGGTACACACAACAATACTTGCAATAACGTTGCCGAGCAACAACTATGTGCGAATTTCTTATCGAATTAGAAATCTCTAAAACTGGATGTGATAGTGCAACTATTTTAGTGTGGAATTAGGTAATTTGACATTTGACAATAAAAAAAAATGGTTCATTCGTGTAAGTTCATTCTCAATTCAATGAATTCAAAAGCACAGTTAATTTCGATTATGAGAGATAATTTGGATAATTCGCAGCATGAAATTTAAAGGAATTCTATTCTTCAATTAATCCTTTATTTTAACTTACTCTGCTATATTTCGCCCTCATGTTCAACATTTCGTGCAGTAGATGGCATATATTATATAAGTATTAATATAATGGCTGTAATATAGTACGTCCAACTTTTTACAGGGTATTCCAAAGAAAACTGCTGGTAGCCCACGACAGAATGTATCGGTTGTTGATGTGATCGTGAATTCAGTGGAAAGGGGCATGAAGAAGGACGTGTAGGACTGCACCTACGAGAAGAGCGACGCTTAAATATAAATAGGATATATGCTGAGTAACAGATTGGCAGTCTTCATAAATAATTTTTTTGCGATAAGGTGCGAGTGGCGGCTGGAGTTATTCAATCATAATGTTTAGTGCAAACAAAACACGACCAATTTCACTAGGAATCCCCAGAAGGCTATCGTCTAGATCTGTTCAGATGAAAAGTTAAACTAATCGTACAGATGCAAAAATTACTTCAACCTATGTCGTATTCGTAAATTCAAACATATCGCGTAGGGTTTCTTGCTAATTAAGGTGGGTATTATTCATTCTTACTGTTACGGATACCTTCCAAAACTTTAACACTAAGATTGAGGGTAGCGGTGGTTTTATCTACACATAGTTTAGTGCAAACTAAACCGGTACCATAACTCTTGGAGAGGACTTTTCGGTTCGACAATGCTATGTTTACATCTGTTGCCGACACCTGCAGTAAATTACGTACTGTATAAATAGTTAGTTGCGCTAGTCTGACGTAATTTTGAACAAATTGTGGCGGGTATTGCGAACTTACGGAAGGCACAATAAATTTTTCTGTTAGAGATTGCACAAAAGAGATATCTGATCTCTCAGCAATAACATATATTGTGTTACATTTCACAGTAACTTACGAAGAAAGCTACTACAGAATCGACTGCAACATAACAGATGCCAAATTGTCTTTCGTCAATCTATGCAGTAAGTAAGTCACATGTTTTGAATTTTAAAAGAATTGAGAAACTTTGCTTGTTTTTCTCTAAGATAGAGACGGAAATGCACTAATGTAAGCTGATATAGAGTGAACGCTCTAATGAGCTGCCATCCTCAGTGAAACATGTCCAATTCCACGTCAAGTCAATTAGAACACAATGTCCTTATGCACAAGCCTGCTTCTTACTTCATAGGTTGTTATCCTCCATACTTGTGCCTTTCATAATCACGGTGGAAGTACTGACTTTGTTATTGGCGAGGGCAATAAATCCTAAAGAAATATAGGTTCAATTATAATGTAATTTCACCTCCAATAGAAAACTCAATAGTAATAGATGGCAATAGAACTGATGTCATGCATGTACAGTAAATAATTAACTATTAATCCAAGTCTCGTATTTTGATTTTATTACTCCACGGAGTAAGTATACAATTACTTTGTTTGATCAGAAAGAAATATCTAAATAATGTGAAATATTATTATTTTTCTTTCTATCATTTTGAGTTTAACCCTTATCCCTAATATTCAAATGCACTAACATGGTGTATTGTTATTTGTGTTCAAATGTTTAAGTCTTGTACGAAGGGCGAAAAACAGAAAGATAAAAATTGAAGCTTTAACATAATCTGATGAAATTATAAGTCAGTAATGAAGGAAAAACAGAATAAACAAATATTACTAATTTTAATGACCATGCCTAAAACTCACCGCAGAATAATAGTTGTGACCCTGCTTATGTGCTAGAGGCAAATTCCGATGAAGTAAAACAATTAGTTTCATAATATAACAAATGAATAGCCTCTGTTTCGGAATATTGGTGCACACAACAATACTTGCAATAACGTTGCCGAGCAACAACTATGTGCGAATTTCATATCGACGTAGAAATCTCTAAAAATGGATGTGATAGTGCTACTATTTTAGTGTGGAATTAGGTAATTTTACATTTGACTATTAAAAAAAATGGTTCATTCCAGTAAGTTCATTCTCATTTCAATAAATTCAAAAGCACAGTAAATTTCGATTTTGAGAGTTAATTTGGATAATTCGCAGCCTGAATTTTAAAGGAATTGGATTCTTCAATTAAACCTGAATTTTTACTTAGTCTGCTATATTTCGTCTTCATGTTCAACCTTTCGTGCAGTAGATGATATATACTGTATTATATGAATGTTAATTTAATGGCTGTAATATAGTACGTCCAACTTTTTACAGGGTATTCCAAAGAAAACTTCTGGTAGCCCACAAAAGAATGTATCGGCTGATGATGTGAACGTGAATTACGTGGAAAGGGGCATGAAGAATGACGAGTAGGCCTACACCTTCGAGAAGGGCGACGCCTAAATATAAATAGGATATATGCTTAGTAACAGATTGGCAGTCTTCACAAATATATCTTTAGCGATAAGATGCGAGTTGCTGTAATGAAGCAAAATAGCTGCGTGCCAAATAGACGGTAGGAAACCATTCCTAAACAAAGGAAGGGTTGGGGAGACCTCAACTAATCGATATTGAACACTTTCATGATATTCGATACTGCCCTGAATTTATTTGAATTACAGAAAAAGGAGAAGTGCGCATGCGTGGACGGCGAATCGACGGGAGAGGAGTTGAACCTGAAAAACGGTTAGAGAGAACGTGTCTGACTACGAGAGAGGAAGGTTGAAGAGAAAGAAGTGAGGAGACGAGACTGGAATGTGTGACAGCGGTGGAGGCGCCCTGGCATGATGGTTTGTCAGACTTTCATCTAATGAAATTCTGAAAGGGAATTTCACTGACGCGACTATATGGAGATAGTCGTTAGTTGGAAGAACACAACACGTCAGCCGGTACGAGAGACCGCTACAGCGAACACCAGCTGTGGAAAGAAGAGTGGGTCACGACTGCTTAGTCTGGAATAAAGGAAGATGTGGACATCAGGAAGTAGATGGAAACAACACAGGATCCGAGGATAAGTTGGTCACCACCCGTTGAGTATAATCACATAAACATTTTTTGTTTTGTTTTGGGAAGTGGGAAAATTTTGAGGCATTGTTGTTTAAAGCCTGTTTCTAAGAAATGTGTGGCGACTAGACGCCGTAATGTATGATAAGGAGTAGGGTTAGAAATATAGACGTGATTAGTCTAGGGTGAGGCAATAAAGTACAGTAATCCAATCAGTTTCCATTTCTGGTCTAAGTTAATTACAAAAAGAGCAGTCAGGAGAGAAACCGTTGAATAGTACAGATAAATCTCTATACTTTGGGTTTCTATGGGTTTCATTCCCACGAATGAATACATAGCTCGGGGCAATTGGTGATGCTCATACAAACTTTGTTTTTTATAAGACAGGACGCGAGGGGAGTAAGGAAGAAGGGTAATAGGGGCTTACTTAGTATTGCTTACGAGGGCCTCTCCCACTTGGTTTTCCTTAGGTGACAGGTGATTATCTATAAGTGGATTTCATGCTGGCCTGTAATGTTGAGTTGTTTTTTTTAAGAGATTTATCGAAGAGCAGGAATTGTATGGAATATGGTAGAGGGGGATAAGAAGGTGAATATTGAGAGGCAGAAGAGGGCCTATGAGTAGCAGTACATTAGGCGCATACCATTGGAAGATTTACATGTTAGGATAGAAGCAGAAGTTCACTCAAGGGTTATAAAGAGAGAGTTACTGACCTGGGGCGTGAGTTAGTTTCAGTTAGAATTCTAGGGAATTTAGAAACAAGAAAATTGGGTGCCCATGGAGTAGAGTAGTAACCTGAAAAGTATGGAAACCAGAGTAACATAAAGTAGGTAAATTAGAGCAATGGTATAAATTGAAAAGGAACTCTGCTAAATGGAAAAGGAGTTAAAAGATAATAAATAATAACTGGTTAGATTAGAAAGAGGAGAATTGGTAATTTTGGATAGTGAATAGATGATAAGTGGTTCAGTAGCACGTACTAGAAATTACCCCAGGAGAAAAAAAGAACAAGGGTGAGGTGAGGGAGCGCCGGAAGTGTCCCAAATAAAATAAATATAAATCTAGTAGTAGGCAAAGCCTATACTGGTGGAGTATAAAAAGATTTATGAGAATTTGTGAAAGTCATCGGTGTTGGAGGCGAACAACGGCCCCACGTGTCTCTAGGAGAGAGTGTCAGGGACCTCTGACATCGATTGTCAAAATTGTATTTTTGTTTGCGGCCCATTAATATTTTCCCGGTTGCAGGAGGGGAGTCAGATTGTTTGTAACTCAAGATCTAGACGCCGCCCCTGTATCGGTGGTCTATCGCCACAGTCACTCTGTGGGTATAGGCCTAAACTTCCGTTTCTTTCTTCATAACACTGTCTTTCCTATTTATCTTTGAGTACAATTCTTCATGGACTAAAATGACTAGTGGACTGGTATAGGAGAAATAGGTGGGATCATTGAGTATAATATGTCGAGTTAATGACTGAATTATGAATTGAAAACCTTTATTTATTCGGAAGAAAGTACAATATGTATATTGAAATGTTTGAAATTGCAAATGGAAAAGATTACGCAAGTTAGTAGTAAATTATAAGGGTAATGTGAGATGTTCTAGTAGACACCTGGAAATAAAGAAAGAAAAGAGATTAAAGTAATTAATTAGGAATTTGTCTTGTAGAACAAGGAATACATTCATACAGTTAAACTGGGCATACTAACCTTGCAGATGAGAACTGAATATTATTCTTCCCAATAAAATTGTTGAATGGTTAATGTTGTTCAGATCGGGTGATCTGAAGATTTTAAAGATGAGTAGTTGTTTAAAAGGGGAAAACCCAAGAGCAGATGTAATTTATTGTAAATCAGATTGTTATTGTTGAAAAAAGAAAAAAAAAGAAGAAAAAAAATATTAAATAAATTATGGTTATTGTTATGCAAAGTAAACTATCGTGAAGTTCAGATTTTTGACCCCTATCCTTGTAATGGTTTGAGAGCCACTGATTTTTGGGCTAAGTTACATATTTTGGTAATGGTCATTGCAAAGAAAAAAAAAGAAATAGAGTGGAGTAGTATAATAATAAAAGGACAGAGCCGAACCCATTCCCATCTCCACTGTTAAATTAAAAAGCTAGCCGAGAGGCCTGTAGGTACATAGCCTGTGTATCTATAAATTTAATTTGTGACTGGGCTGATGCAAAATAAAAAGAAGAGAGAAGAGTATTGATGATGGCGCCCTTAATATAAATTTTCATCAATATTATCAAACTTGGTAAATTGTTAAAAGAAAGAGAGAGTAAACTGGGTGTAGGAAATTTGCAATCACCCGGTAGAGGAGGTAACTGTGCTGAACGTTGGAATGTGGATTGCGCGTGCCGTGTTATGATGGCATGATAGGCATATAAGTAACATTGTTTTGTAGGAGTTCACTGAACTTATGTATTACGATTGTGAGTAATCAAAGAGACTAGGGAACTTCATAGCATACAGTAAGAAAGTCCGTCACATTGCGGCTGGAGTTATTCAATCATAATGTTTAGTGCAAACAAAACACGACCAATTTTACTAGGAATCCCCAGAAGGCTATCGTCTAGATCTATTTAGATGAAATTTAAACTAATCGTACAGATGCAAAAATTACTTCAACCTATGTCGTATTCGTAAATTTAAACATATCGCGTAGTGTTTCTTTGTACTTAAGGAGGGTATTATTTATTCTTACTGTTATGGATATCTTCCAAAACTTTAACACTAAGATTGCGGGTAGCGATGTTGTTATCTACACATAGTTTAGTGCAAACTAAACCGGTACCATAACTCTTGGAGAGGACTTTTTGGTTCGACAATGCTATGTTTACATCTGTTGCCGACAGCTGGAGTAACATACGTACTGTATAAATATAGTTAGTTGCGCTAGTCTGACGTAATTTTCAACAAATAGTGGCGTGTATTGCGTACTTACGGAAGGCACAATACATTTTTACTGTTAGAGATTGCACAAAAGAGATATCTGATCACTCAGCAATAACATATACTGTGTTACTTTTCACAGTAACTTACAAAGAAAGCTACTACAGAATCGACTGCAACATAACAGATGCCAAATTGTCTTTCGTCAATCTATGCAGTAAGTAAGTCACATGTTTTGAATTTTTAAAGAATCGAGAAAATTTCCTGATTTTTCTCTAAGATAGAGACGGAAATGCACTAATGAAAGCTGATATAGAGTGAACGCTCTAATGAGCTCCCATCCTCAGTGAAACATGTCAAGTCAATTAGAACACAATGTCCTTATGCACAAGCCTGCTTCTTACTTCATAGGTTGTTATCCTCCATACTTGTGCCTTTCATAATCACGGTGGAAGTACTGACTTTGTTATTGGCGATTTTATGATACTCTGAAATAGGACAATAAATTCAACAGAAATATAGGTTCAATTAGAATGTAATTTCACCTCCAATACAAAACTCAATGGCAATAGAACTGATGTCATGCATGTACAGTAAATATTTAACTATTAATCCAAGTATCTTATTTTGATTTTATTACTGCACGGAGTAAGTTTACAATTACTTTGTTTTGATCAGAAAGAAATATCTAATTAATGTGAAATATTATTATTTTACTTTCTATCATTTTGAATTTCACCTTTATCCCTAATATTCAAATGCACTAATATGGTGTGTTGTTATTTGTGTTCAAATGTTTAAGTCTTGTGCGAAGGGCGAAAATCTGAAAGATAACAAGTGAAGTTTTAACATCCTCTGATGAAATTATAAATTAGTAATGAAGGAAAAACAGAATACACAAATATTACTAATTTTAATTACCATGCCTAAAACTCACCGCAGAATAATAGTTGTGACCCTGCTTAAGTGCTAGAGCAAATTCCGATGAAGTAAAACAATTAGTTTCATAATATAACAAAATTATCACCTCTGCTTTCGGAATATTGGTGCACACAACAATACTTGCAATAACGTTGCCGAGCAACAACTATGTGCGAATTTCTGATCGACGTAGAAATCTTAAAACTGGATGTGATAGTGCTACTATTTTAGTGTGGAATTAAGTAATTTGACATTTGACAATTAAAAAAATGGTGCATTCGAGTAAGTTCATTCCCATTTCAATAAATTCAAAAGCACAGTTAATTTCGATTTTGAGAGTTAATTCGGATAATTCGCAGCCTGAAATTTAATGGAATTGGATTCTTCAATTAATCCGTTATTTTCACTTAGTCTGCTATATTTCGTCTTCATGTTCAACCTTTCGTGCAGTAGATGGCATATATTATATAAATGTTAATATAATGGCTGTAATATAGTAAGTCCAACATTTTAAAGGGTATTCCGAAGAAAACTGCTGGTAGCCCACGACAGAATGTATCGGTTGATGATGTCATCGTGAATTCAGTGGAAAGAGGCATGAAGAAAGACGTGTAGGCCTGCACCTACGAGAAGAGCGACGCCTAACTATAAATAGGATATATGCTGAGTAACAGATTGGCAGTTATCTCAAGTATATCTTTAGCGATAAGATGCGAGTTGCGGATGGAGTGATTCAATCATAATGTTTAGTGTAAACAAAACACGACCAATTTTACTCGGAATCCCCAGAAGCCTATCGTTTAGATCTGTTTAGATTGAAAGTGAAGCTAATCGTACAGATGGAAAAATTACTTCAACAAATGTCGTATTCGTAAATTCAAACATATCGCGTAGGGTTTCTTGCTACTCAAGGAGGGTATTATTTATTCTTACTGTTAAGGATATCTTCCAAAACTTTAACACTAAGATTGCGGGTGTCGGTGTTGTTATCTACACATAGTTTAGTGCAAACTAAACCGGTACCATAACTCTTGGAGAGGACTTTTCGGTTCGACAATGCTATGTTTACATCTGTTGCCGACGGCTGCAGTAACATACGTACTGTATAAATATAGTTAGTTGCGCTAGTCTGACGTAATTTTCAACAAATAGTGGCGGGTATTGCGTACTTACGGAAGGCACAATAAATTTTTACTGTTAGAGATTGCACAAAAGAGATATCTGATCACTCAGCAATAACATATATTGTGTTCCTTTTCACAGAAACTTACAAAGAAAGCTACTACAGAATCCACTGCAACATAACAGATGCCAAATTGTCTTTCGTCATTCTATGCAGTAGGTAAGTAACATGTTTTAAATTTTTAAAGAATTGAGAAAATTTGCTTGTTTTTGTCTAAGATAGAGACGGAAATGCACTAATGAAAGCTGATATAGCATGAACGATCAAATGAGCTGCCATCCTCAGTGAAACATGTCCAATTCCACGTCAAGTCAATTAGAACACAATGTCCTTATGCACAAGCCTGCTTCTATAACCTATAAAAGGTTGTTATCCTCCATACTTGTGACTTTCATAATCACAGTGGAAGTACTGACTTTGTTATTGGCGATTTTATGATACTCTGAAATAGGGTAATAAATTCAACGGAAATATTGGTTCAATTAGAATGTAATTTCACCTCCAATGGAAAACTCAATAGTAATAGATGGTAATAGAACTGATGTCATACATGTACAGTACTTAATTAACTATTAAACCAAGTCTCTTATTTTCAATTTATTACTCCACGGAGTAAATATACACTTACTTTGTTTCGTTCAGAAAGACCTATCTACATAATGTCAAATATTATTATTTTTCTTTCTGTCATTTTGTGTTTAACCTTTATCCCTAATATTCAAATGCACTAATATGGTGTATTGTTATTTGTGTTCAAATGTTTAAGTCATGTACTAAGGGCGAAAAACTGAAAAATAACAAGTGAGGCTTTAACATCCTCAGTAGTAATAGCACGACTATAACTGGTGACGTCATCAGACCAACCACTCCAAGAAAAGAAAAATAAAATTAAAAAAGTATTAAAAAATATTTTAAAAATTGAGAGGTGCTATGACCGATAAATATAAAAAATAAAGTGTATTCCATATAGGCCTATCGATTATAGGCTTAGGCCAAAACCTGGTTAGCCTATCCTCATTAATAAACTAAAAACCCAAAAAACGAAAATAATAATAATAATAATAATAATAATATTTTTTTTTTAAACAAAGCATGGTGTATCGAAATAGGCCTATCGATTATGGGCGGGGGCCTATACCAGGTTAGCCTATCCTCATTATATAAACTAAAAACAAAAAAATAATAATAATATTTTGAGATGTAATATTTTGTTAAAAAAACAAAGCGTATAGACATATCTATAATAGGCGCGGGCCTGGTCTAGCTTAAGCCTATCATAAAAATAAAACTCAATTAATTTTTGAATCTGAAATGAAGTTATATTGCAAGACCATATTTTGTATATCCCTGTTTTAATTGAGGTCAAAGTTGATGATATAAAAACTCCACAAGCAGACATGAAATGCAACATAATGTTGTTTACTGAATGTTTCACAAGAGAAGTAATCTTCACGTGATATCAACGTGCACATCAAGGAATAAAACACATCGCTTCTAAAGCACTCTCTATAAGTAATTAGTACACTACTATATAAGATGTATTACTTCAGGGCATTAGTTTCCACTGTGATCATCAAAATGTAAGTACTGATGTAATTGTAATATTCCATACATTTTTTCGTTTACTGTTTTCAATATAAGATATATATTTCTTTTTAGAAAAGGATTATTAATATAAATTTCATATAATATTATTTAAAAAATGTATACATAAGCTTTTATCTGTACTTCACCGTTAGATATGAATAAGTTTGTGAAAGTGGAAATATTTGTTTGATAGAAGCATCACACGTTTACAGACAATGAACAATATGCTTGTAATACATAATTTTATCTTTACAATTTGTCATTCTAGGACAGCACTGATTCATATTAGGAAAATATGATATTTTCCTAATAGGCTATCGTTTAGATCTGTTTAGATGGAAAGTTAAACTAATGGTACAGATGAAAAATTACTTCAACAAATGTCGTATTCGTAAATTCAAACATATCGCGTAGTGTTTCTTGCTACTTAAGGAGGGTATTATATATTCTTACTGTTAAAGATATGTTCCAAAACTTTAACACTAAGATTGCGGCTAGCGGCTGTTGTTATCTACACAAAGTTTTGTGCAAACTAAACCGGTAACATAACTCTAGGAGAGGACTTTTCGGTTCGAAAATGCTATGTTTACATCTGTTGCCGACAGCTGCGTTAACATACGTACTGTATAAATATAGTTAGTTGCGCTAGTCTGACGTAACTTTCAACAAATAGTGGCGGGTACTCGTACTTACGAAGGCACAATAAATTCTTACTGTTAGAGATTGCACAAAAGAGATATCTGATCTCTCAGCAATAACATATATTGTGTTACTTTTCACAGGAACTTACAAAGAGAGCTACTACAGAATCCACTGCAACATAACAGATGCCAAATTGTCTTTCGTCATTCTATGAAGTAAGTAAGACACATGTTTTGAATTTTTTAAGAATTGAGAAACTTTGCTTGTATTTCTCTAAGATAGAGACGGAAATGCACTAATGAAAGCTGATATAGCATGATCGATCAAATGAGCTTCCATCCTCAGTGCAACACGTCCAATAACACGTCAAGTCAATTAGAACACAATGTCCTTATGCACAAGCCGGCTTCTTACTTCATAGGTTGTTATCCTCCATACTTGTGACTGTCATAGTCACAGTGGAAGTACTGACTTTGTTATTGGCGATTTTATGATACTCTGAAATAGGACAATAAATTCAACAGAAATATAGGTTCAATTAGAATGTAATTTCACCTCCAATAGAAAACTCAATGGCAATAGAACTGATGTCATGAATGTACAGTAAATATTTAACTATTAATCCAAGTATCTTATTTTGATTTTATTACTGCACGGAGTAAGTTTACAATTACTTTGTTTTGATCAGAAAGAAATATCTAATTAATGTGAAATATTATTATTTTACTTTCTATCATTTTGAATTTAACCTTTATCCCTAATATTCAAATGCACTAATATGGTGTGTTGTTATTTGTGTTCAAATGTTTAAGTCTTGTGCGAAGGGCGAAAATCTGAAAGATAACAAGTGAAGTTTTAACATCCTCTGATGAAATTATAAATTAGTAATGAAGGAAAAACAGAATACACAAATATTACTAATTTTAATTACCATGCCTAAAACTCACCGCAGAATAATAGTTGTGACCCTGCTTAAGTGCTAGAGTAAATTCCGATGAAGTAAAACAATTAGTTTCATAATATAACAAATGAATTACCTCTGCTTTCGGAATATTGGTACACACAACAATACTTGCAATAACGTTCCCGAGCAACAACTATGTGCGAATTTCTTATCGAATTATAAATCTCTAAAACTGGATGTGATAGTGCAACTATTTTAGTGTGGAATTAGGTAATTTGACATTTGACAATAAAAAAAAATGTTTCATTCGTGTAAGTTCATTCTCAATTCGATGAATTCAAAAGCACAGTTAATTTCGATTATGAGAGATAATTTGGATAATTCGCAGCATGAATTTTAAAGGAATTGGATTCTTCAATTAATTCTTTATTTTAACTTAGTCCGCTATATTTCGCCCTCATGTTCAACATTTCGTGCAGTAGATGGCATATATTATATAAATATTAATATAATGGCTGTAATATAGTACGTCCAACTTTTTACAGGGTATTCCAAAGAAAACTGCTGGTAGCCCACGACAGAATGTATCGGTTGTTGATGTGATCGTGAATTCAGTGGAAAGGAGCATGAAGAAGGACGTGTAGGACTGCACCTACGAGAAGAGCGACGCCTAAATATAAATAGGATATATGCTGAGTAACAGATTGGCAGTCTTCACAAATAAATTTTTTGCGATAAGGTGCGAGTGGCGGCTGGAGTTATTCAGTCATAATGTTTAGTGCAAACAAAACACGACCAATTTCACTAGGAATCCCCAGAAGGCTATCGTCTAGATCTGTTCAGATGAAAAGTTAAACTAATCGTACAGATGCAAAAATTACTTCAACCTATGTCGTATTCGTAAATTCAAACATATCGCGTAGTGTTTCTTGCTACTTAAGGAGGGTATTATATATTCTTACTGTTAAAGATATGTTCCAAAACTTTAACACTAAGATTGCGGCTAGCGGCTGTTGTTATCTACACAAAGTTTTGTGCAAACTAAACCGGTAACATAACTCTAGGAGAGGACTTTTCGGTTCGACAATGCTATGTTTACATCTGTTGCCGACAGCTGCGTTAACATACGTACTGTATAAATATAGTTAGTTGCGCTAGTCTGACGTAACTTTCAACAAATAGTGGCGGGTACTGCGTACTTACGAAGGCACAATAAATTCTTACTGTTAGAGATTGCACAAAAGAGATATCTGATCACTCAGCAATAACATATATTGTGTTACTTTTCACAGGAACTTACAAAGAGAGCTACTACAGAATCCACTGCAACATAACAGATGCCAAATTGTCTTTCGTCATTCTATGAAGTAGGTAAGACACATGTTTTGAATTTTTTAAGAATTGAGAAACTTTGCTTGTATTTCTCTAAGATAGAGACGGAAATGCACTAATGAAAGCTGATATAGCATGATCGATCAAATGAGCTTCCATCCTCAGTGCAACACGTCCAATAACACGTCAAGTCAATTAGAACACAATGTCCTTATGCACAAGCCGGCTTCTTACTTCATAGGTTGTTATCCTCCATACTTGTGACTTTCATAATCACAGTGGAAGTACTGACTTTGTTATTGGCGATTTTATGATACTCTGAAATAGGACACTAAATTCAACAGAAATATAGGTTCAATTAGAATGTAATTTCACCTCCAATAGAAAACTCAATGGCAATAGAACTGATGTCATGAATGTACAGTAAATATTTAACTATTAATCCAAGTATCTTATTTTGATTTTATTACTGCACGGAGTAAGTTTACAATTACTTTGTTTTGATCAGAAAGAAATATCTAATTAATGTGAAATATTATTATTTTACTTTCTATCATTTTGAATTTAACCTTTATCCCTAATATTCAAATGCACTAATATGGTGTGTTGTTATTTGTGTTCAAATGTTTAAGTCTTGTGCGAAGGGCGAAAATCTGAAAGATAACAAGTGAAGTTTTAACATCCTCTGATGAAATTATAAATTAGTAATGAAGGAAAAACAGAATACACAAATATTACTAATTTTAATTACCATGCCTAAAACTCACCGCAGAATAATAGTTGTGACCCTGCTTAAGTGCTAGAGTAAATTCCGATGAAGTAAAACAATTAGTTTCATAATATAACAAATGAATTACCTCTGCTTTCGGAATATTGGTACACACAACAATACTTGCAATAACGTTCCCGAGCAACAACTATGTGCGAATTTCTTATCGAATTATAAATCTCTAAAACTGGATGTGATAGTGCAACTATTTTAGTGTGGAATTAGGTAATTTGACATTTGACAATAAAAAAAAATGTTTCATTCGTGTAAGTTCATTCTCAATTCGATGAATTCAAAAGCACAGTTAATTTCGATTATGAGAGATAATTTGGATAATTCGCAGCATGAATTTTAAAGGAATTGGATTCTTCAATTGATTCTTTATTTTAACTTAGTCTGCTATATTTCGCCCTCATGTTCAACATTTCGTGCAGTAGATGGCATATATTATATAAATATTAATATAATGGCTGTAATATAGTACGTCCAACTTTTTACAGGGTATTCCAAAGAAAACTGCTGGTAGCCCACGACAGAATGTATCGGTTGTTGATGTGATCGTGAATTCAGTGGAAAGGAGCATGAAGAAGGACGTGTAGGACTGCACCTACGAGAAGAGCGACGCCTAAATATAAATAGGATATATGCTGAGTAACAGATTGGCAGTCTTCACAAATAAATTTTTTGCGATAAGGTGCGAGTGGCGGCTGGAGTTATTCAGTCATAATGTTTAGTGCAAACAAAACACGACCAATTTCACTAGGAATCCCCAGAAGGCTATCGTCTAGATCTGTTCAGATGAAAAGTTAAACTAATCGTACAGATGCAAAAATTACTTCAACCTATGTCGTATTCGTAAATTCAAACATATCGCGTAGTGTTTCTTGCTACTTAAGGAGGGTATTATATATTCTTACTGTTAAAGATATGTTCCAAAACTTTAACACTAAGATTGCGGCTAGCGGCTGTTGTTATCTACACAAAGTTTTGTGCAAACTAAACCGGTAACATAACTCTAGGAGAGGACTTTTCGGTTCGACAATGCTATGTTTACATCTGTTGCCGACAGCTGCGTTAACATACGTACTGTATAAATATAGTTAGTTGCGCTAGTCTGACGTAACTTTCAACAAATAGTGGCGGGTACTGCGTACTTACGAAGGCACAATAAATTCTTACTGTTAGAGATTGCACAAAAGAGATATCTGATCACTCAGCAATAACATATATTGTGTTACTTTTCACAGGAACTTACAAAGAGAGCTACTACAGAATCCACTGCAACATAACAGATGCCAAATTGTCTTTCGTCATTCTATGAAGTAACATAACTCTAGGAGAGGTAGGTAAGACACATGTTTTGAATTTTTTAAGAATTGAGAAACTTTGCTTGTATTTCTCTAAGATAGAGACGGAAATGCACTAATGAAAGCTGATATAGCATGATCGATCAAATGAGCTTCCATCCTCAGTGCAACACGTCCAATAACACGTCAAGTCAATTAGAACACAATGTCCTTATGCACAAGCCGGCTTCTTACTTCATAGGTTGTTATCCTCCATACTTGTGACTTTCATAATCACAGTGGAAGTACTGACTTTGTTATTGGCGATTTTATGATACTCTGAAATAGGACACTAAATTCAACAGAAATATAGGTTCAATTAGAATGTAATTTCACCTCCAATAGAAAACTCAATGGCAATAGAACTGATGTCATGAATGTACAGTAAATATTTAACTATTAATCCAAGTATCTTATTTTGATTTTATTACTGCACGGAGTAAGTTTACAATTACTTTGTTTTGATCAGAAAGAAATATCTAATTAATGTGAAATATTATTATTTTACTTTCTATCATTTTGAATTTAACCTTTATCCCTAATATTCAAATGCACTAATATGGTGTGTTGTTATTTGTGTTCAAATGTTTAAGTCTTGTGCGAAGGGCGAAAATCTGAAAGATAACAAGTGAAGTTTTAACAGCCTCTGATGAAATTATAAATTAGTAATGAAGGAAAAACAGAATACACAAATATTACTAATTTTAATTACCATGCCTAAAACTCACCGCAGAATAATAGTTGTGACCCTGCTTAAGTGCTAGAGCAAATTCCGATGAAGTAAAACAATTAGTTTCATAATATAACAAATGAATTACCTCTGCTTTCGGAATATTGGTACACACAACAATACTTGCAATAACGTTCCCGAGCAACAACTATGTGCGAATTTCTTATCGAATTATAAATCTCTAAAACTGGATGTGATAGTGCAACTATTTTAGTGTGGAATTAGGTAATTTGACATTTGACAATAAAAAAAAATGTTTCATTCGTGTAAGTTCATTCTCAATTCAATGAATTCAAAAGCACAGTTAATTTCGATTATGAGAGATAATTTGGATAATTCGCAGCATGAATTTTAAAGGAATTGGATTCTTCAATTAATCCTTTATTTTAACTTAGTCTGCTATATTTCGCCCTCATTTTCAACATTTCGTGCAGTAGATGGCATATATTATATAAATATTAATATAATGGCTGTAATATAGTACGTCCAACTTTTTACAGGGTATTCCAAAGAAAACTGCTGGTAGCCCACGACAGAATGTATCGGTTGTTGATGTGATCGTGAATTCAGTGGAAAGGGGCATGAAGAAGGACGTGTAGGACTGCACCTACGAGAAGAGCGACGCCTAAATATAAATAGGATATATGCTGAGTAACAGATTGGCAGTCTTCACAAATAAATTTTTTGCGATAAGGTGCGAGTGGCGGCTGGATTTATTCAATCATAATGTTTAGTGCAAACAAAACACGACCAATTTCACTAGGAATCCCCAGAAGGCTATCGTCTAGATCTGTTCAGATGAAAAGTTAAACTAATCGTACAGATGCAAAAATTACTTCAACCTATGTCGTATTCGTAAATTCAAACATATCGCGTAGTGTTTCTTTGTACTTAAGGAGGGTATTATTTATTCTTACTGTTATGGATACCTTCCAAAACTTTAACACTAAGATTGCGGGTAGCGATGTTGTTATCTACACATAGTTTAGTGCAAACTAAACCGGTACCATAACGCTTGGAGAGGACTTTTCGGTTCGACAATGCTATGTTTACATCTGTTGCGGACAGCTGCAGTAAATTACGTACTGTATAAATATAGTTAGTTGCGCTAGTCTGACGTAATTTTGAACAAATTGTGGCAGGTATTGCGAACTTTCGGAAGGCACAATAAATTTTTACTGTTAGAGATTGCACAAAAGAGATATCTGATCACTCAGCAATAACATATATTGTGTTACATTTCACAGTAACTTACAAAGGAAGCTACTACAGAATCGACTGCAACATAACAGATGCCAAATTGTCTTTCGTCAATCTATGCAGTAAGTAAGTCACATGTTTTGAATTTTTAAAGAATTGAGAAACTTTGCTTATTTTTCTCTAAGATAGAGACGGAAATGCACTAATGAAAGCTGATATAGAGTGAACGCTCTGATGAGATGCCATCCTCAGTGGAACATGTCCAATTCCACGTCAAGTCAATTACAATTTACAATTACAATTACAATTTATTGTTTCAAATTACACGAAAAATATACATAAAATGTTGATACACCACCCGAAGAAGCAGAGCTTGTGTTCGGGGGTGGTTCAGTTCTATATATGAGAAAAACTTATACTAAATAATTACCGGTACTTAAAACAATACAAAATTTAGAGAAGTATGACAGAATACATGTATAAAAGGTTAGAACATGTTCTTTTTACAATACAAAGGTACGAGGTAATACAATATTAATACATAACAATTTATTTGTTCAAATTTTAGTAAAAGACAAAAACAAAATTAAGTTCTATCCAAATTTTAAATTTTAATATGAAAAATGTTATAACAGCAATAGTAGTAAACAGAAGTAATAATTATATAAATTTTCTAATTTTAGACCTAAATTGTTTGTTGTTTAAGCTATTTAGATCAGGATGGTTGGTAATAAATGAATTGAATAGTCTTGGGCCAAAACTTGAACAGTGCTTAGCTCCAGCAGTTGTAACATTTTTCGGTTCAAGTAATAAATTAAATTGATTCCTTCGCGTGTTATGTACGTGAGATTCTGACTTGTAATTGTCACGATGTTTATGAAAATAATTCAGTATGACATACTTGTAAATTTGGTCTATGGTGAAAACGTTAAATTCAGAAAATAATAATTTGTAAGAATAATCAGGAGGCTTAGATAAACAAATCTTTATGATGCGTTTTTGAAGACAAAGCAAAGGGCTTAGGATCGTTTTTGCAACTCCTCCCCACCCAATTATGCCATATTGAATAATAGAATGAATTAGGGCTAAATAAATCGTACGTAAAACATGAGCTGGTAAACATGAACGGAGAATAACGAATTTATAAATAACTTTACGTAGCCTATTGCATAAATATTCAATGTACTTGTCCCATCTTAAATGTCGATCAATTATGATGCCTAGATATTTCACTTGGTTTGATTCACTTAAGGAGGGACAAGTGCAGCTATTAATACAGCAACCTGAATTGTGTATTTTTAAGCTTAAATTTTTACTTACTTTTAATTGTTGCATACCGGTAGCTGTTAAAGCGAAAGGAACTAGCGTAGTTTTCTCAACATTTAAGGAAAGAAATTAAAATCCAGCCAAGATTTAACAAGATTTATATCTTTGTTGGCATTTTCGTAAGTTTCACTCCATGAAGAACCACTAAAAATCACAACGGTGTCATCAGCATATGAGTAAATAGAGCCATTAAATATATTAAAATTAATCTTTAGTATGAAACTAGGCTTTCACGGCCGGCGAAAACTAGATGTCCATTTACCGGGCTATGTGGCCGTGGTCGTGTTCCGTCTTGCGGTGTTGCTGACGTTTCGCCTCGATCTGCGTCGGGCATCCTCAGAGCTGTGTTCAGCATGGTGGTCTGCTGAGTACTGGTCGCTGTCTCCCTGCCCGCCGATATTTATACTTTTTCCTCCTGCCGCTGATCGGACGGCGCTCAGTTTTATCCTTACCTCCCCCTCTCCGGTACAATTGAAAACACTAGATTTACATTTGGTTCTTGCGATCACTGGGGCCCAACTGCTGTGAATTCTCGTCATTTCATCTTTGCGATTGAATTAGAAACTTTGCTTGTTTTTCTCTAAGATAGAGACGGAAATGCACTAATGAAAGCTGATATAGCATGTACGATCAAATGAGCTGCCATCCTCAGTGAAACATGTCCAATTCCACGTCAAATCAATTAGAACACAATGTCCTTATGCACAAGCCTGCTTCTTACTTCATGGGTTGTTATCCTCCATACTTGTGACTTTCATAATCACGGTGGTTCTACTGACTTTGTTATTGGCGATTATATGATACTCTGAAATAGGGCAATAAATTCAACAGAAATATAGGTTCAATTAGAATGTAATTTTACCTCCATTAGAAAACTCAATAGTAATAGATGGTAATTGAGCTGAAGTCATATATGTACAGTAAATAATTAACTATTAATCCAAGTCTCTTATTTTGATTTTATTACTCCACGCAGTAAGTATACACTTACTTTGTTTTGATCAGAAATACCTATCTACATAATGTGAAATATTATTATTTTTCTTTCTATCATTTTGAGTTTAACCTTTATCCCTAATATTCAAATGCACTAATATGGTGTATTGTTATTTGTGTTAAAATGTCAAAGTCATGTACGAAGGACAACTGAAGCTTTATTAACCTCTGATGAAATTATAAATTAGTAATGAAGGAAAAACAGTATACACAAATATTACTAATTTTAATGACCATGCCTAAAACTCACCGCAGAATAATAGTTGTGACCCTGCTTAAGTGCTAGAGGCAAATTCCGATGAAGTAAAACATTTAGTTTCATAATATAACAAATGAATCACCTCTGCTTTCGGAATATTGGTACACACAACAATACTTGCAATAACGTTGCCGAGCAACAGCAACAGCTCTGATCGACGTAGAAATCTCTAAAAATGGATGTGATAGTGCTACTGTGGGAGAGTGTAGGGAGAAGACGTGCAGTTATGTTCACTAAACTATTTATTGTTGACTACAAAAACAATTGAAAATACAAACAGTTGAACAGGATGGTCATAAATGGCAGGGATTCTTCATTCCGCCACATCCTCCCCACCCTGGTCGATCTCTAGGGGGACGACCAGCTGTACAGGTCTTGCTGTCCTCTCTCCGCCGGGTGTGCGAAGATCTGGCGTGGTCGGTGTAGATGGTGTGAGGAAGGCCTCGTCTTCCAGAAGGATCTGCGTTCATATGGAGTGGTCATCATGTCTGGGTAGGATCTCCTCTCAGGCTAGTTTTCAAATACTCGTGATGGCATTGCTGGTGGTGGGGGTCCCCGTGATGGATAATAGTTGTCATAATAGTCATTCCTCATGCTAAGTGGGGGTGACAATCCTGGTCGTCTGTCATAGTCTCCTCTTCCATCACGCCTGTATGGTGGAGCACGGCCCATTCCACCTCTCATACCACCATGCCCACCCATAGGTTCATAACCACCACGACATCCACCCATTCCACTCTTTTTGCCAGTGGATTGCTCTATACTGATTTGTACACCCATAAACTCAGCATTGTTTAGTTCTTTGATAGCCCCGATGGCCATGTCCTCAGTCTTCATGTGTACAAATCCATAGCGGTTCAGTACATCACACTCTGTCACAATGCCATACTGTTCAAATTGTCGTCGCAGATCTTGGGCCTATGCCTCATCTATAAGGCGACCCACAAAGATCTTTGTTTTAGGTGGTGTGCTAGATGTTCTGAGATAAGACATGTTTTCTTCTTTTACGAGTGGCTCATTCCCCTATAGTCTCTTCTCTAAGTTGTGGAACCGTTTCTCTGCATTACAGCGGTTAGTGAGCGGAATAATACCCTCTTTCCTTAGTGTGTAATCCGGGTAGGAGGGTACCTCTTCCGAGTGGATGTAGTTCACTATTGCTGAACTTACGGTGATACCTGAACGATTCCCACTTAGGACCCAACCGAACTTGGAGGGGATGAGGACCACTGTTGAAGAAATGCGGATTGGTGAATTGTCCTTCACCACCTTCCAGTAATGGTCGCTTCCAATAAGTATTTCTATAGGAAGGGTCGTATCCTCTGTGTCCTCCTGGGGGTCCGCTAGCTGCAGTTTCCTAGTGTGCGCTAGGACTTTTACATCGTGAGGTACTGCTGGCTGGGGAGAGAAGGCATGGGTGCTTTCAAACATAGTGATACCAGCTGTACCATTTGTCCAGACTCTCTTCATTGAGAATCTCACAAGTTTGCGTGGTCTCGGTGTAGGGGATGACTCAAAGTCTCCTATGGTCAAGTCTCGGCAGTCGATAACTTTAGCTGCACCTCGTCTACTATGGATTTAGTGACAAAGCTCGATTGACTCCCGCTGTCCAGCACGCAGCGCGTCAGTTAGGCCAGTGGGGCCTGTATCCCATACGCGTGCTGTCTAAAGGTATGTGATATCAGTCGTTTCGGCGTTGATCCTACTTACGGACGTAACTCTCGTAGGGTGGGTTGCTGGTTCGGTATAACTGGGGCTGGTGCAGATAGATCTATGGTGGAACATCTCACAGTAAGTGCATAATGACTTGCCCTTTCTACTGCAGTCTCTGGCAGAGTGGCCACGGTTCAGGCATAGAAAACAACGGTTCGCATTTTTCAGTCTCTTAACTCTCTCATGGACATTTGTCACCATCTGACAGTCTTGAGCCCAATGACCACGTGACTCACAAAATACACAAAAGGTGTCAGGTGTTGACTTGCCTTTTCGCGATCCCGATGCCATCTTGGTGTCGATTCGCAGTGCTGCTGTTGTGGGGATATTGGAAGAAGAGAAAGAGTCTCCACGAATCTTCTGAGCGGTCAGGGCACCGTCCACTTCCTCGCCCAAAAATTGCATTAGTTTGAGAATATCTCCTTCCGGTAAGTTCACCGTCTTCACGTGGATTATCCACCGGCGACAGATGTCTTCCGGCAATGCCCGCAGTATTTTAGGTGCTAGGATCTTTCCGTAACCATTAACATCCTCTCCGAGAGCTCGAAGGGCCTGCACCCCCTGGTTACAATCTATGTATGTAGTGTTAAGTGCTTCCGGGGTAGCAATTCGAATGGGTTTTACACCCTCCAGGTAGTCCAGGTGCGCTTGAAGTATTCCGTTCTTGTCGCCGTAACGCGCCAATAGTATTTTCTTAGTTTCTTCGTACGTTTCTGCAATCAAAGCAATTCCATCAACTAGCTGTTTCGGTTCATTCTCCAAGTAGCCACGGAGATATATGAGTTTGATTATTGTAGAAAGAGAGGGGTCTTTATCAATAGATGACTCGAATTGCTCCCAAAATCGTGACCATGTCTCGACGTCTCCGGAGAAAGGTTCGAGCCTGATCTGTGGTAGCCAGACCAAGTGTGGTCGAAGCTTGCGTTGGTGTAGTTGTGACTACCTGCCTGTCGGGGTATTTATTCTCACCTCCGAAGTTGATTTATCATCAATCTTTCGCGACGCCCTTTGTAACGCGCGTTTCGCGGAATCCAGATACTCCTCGCATCTCTCCACGTCGTCATCATACTCGGTGTCAGATAGGAGTTCATGGATAGCGTCATCAAGTGTGCCTAGTTTATTTAGAGTCTCCTGGAGACGATCACGGAAATAATAAAGATCGTCCAGGATGGTGTTATCAATAAATCCGTTTATTTCCGTAATAAAACGTGTCGTTTTCTTCCTCTCCCTGGTACGTTTCCGTTTCAAGTTGTGTAGGATCGATTCTTCATCGGAGTTAGCCATGTCGGTTCCGATGACTTATGCGATGATATGAAAACCTGTATTGCCGACTGTCTCTGGATGGTGGTGTTGTGCGTAGTCGGTAGAGGCGCTGCTATCACCTCGCTTCTCTTCTCGGTAACAATATTCAGTAAAACTATGATATTGAATAAAATCCATCTTCTGGATTTGTATTCTTAACTGAAACTGCTATTTCGATGAATCAACTATCTTCTAGTTTAGTATCCGAATAGTTAACATTTGAATAATATTAACAATAAACTTATCTGGTAGTAATGGTGTCCGTGGGAAACTGTCTGGAACAACAAGGATGACTTTTCCTCGTTCCCGTGCGCTGTGTATCTTCTCTCAGGTTCTTGAAGTGCGGAGAGTTCACAAAATTGCTTCCAGTGTGGATGCAAACAGTAAGTGCGAATATTTTCCCGGGTTTCGGCACCAAAATTATGTGGGAAAGTGTAGAGAGAAGACGTGCAGTTATATTCACTAAACTATTTATTGTTGACTACAAAAACAATTGAAAATACAAACAGTTGAACAGGATGGTCATAGATGGCAGGGATTCTTCATTCCGCCACAGCTACTATTTTAGTGTGGAATTAGGTATTTTGACATTTGACAATTAAGAAAAATGGTTCATTCGAGTAAGTTCATTCAATTAATCCTGTATTTTTACTTAGTCTGGTATATTTCGTATTCATGTTCAACCTTTCGTGCAGTATATGGCATATACTGTCTTATATAACTGTTAATTTATTGGCTGTAATATAGTACGTCCAACTTTTTACAGGGTATTCCACAGAAAACTGCTGGTAGCCTACGACAGAATGTGTCGGCTGATGATGTGATCGTGAATTCAGTGCAAAGGGGCATGAAGAAAGACGTGTAGGCCTACATCTACGAGAAGAGCGACGCTTAAAAATAAATAGGATATAAGCTGAGTACCAGATTTGCAGTCATCACAAATAAATCTTTAGCGATAAGATGCGAGTGGTGGCTGAAGTTATTCAATCATAATGTTTAGTGCAAACAAAACACGACCAATAACGCTAGGAATCCCCAGAAGGCTATCGTTTAGATTTGTTTAGATAGAAATTTAACTAATCGTATAGATGCAAAAATTACTTCAACAAATGTCGTATTCGTAAATTCAAACATATCGCTTAGGGTTTCTTGCTACCTAAGAAGGGTGTTATTTATTCTTACTGTTAAGGATATCTTCCAAAACTCTAACACTAAGATTGCGGGTAGTGGCTGTTGTTATCTACACAAAGTTTAGTGCAAACTAAACCGGTACCATAACTCTTGGAGAGGACTCTTCGGATTGACAATGCTATGATTACATCTGTTGCCGAAAGCTGCAGTAACATACGTACTGTATAAATATAGTTGGTTGGGCTAGTCTGACGTAACATTCAACAAATAGTGGCGGGTATTGGGTACTTACGGGAGGCACAATAAAGTCTTACTGTTAGAGATTGCACAAAAGAGATATCTGATCACTCAGCAATAACATATATTGTGTTACGTTTCACGGGAACTTACCGAGAAAGCTACTACAGAATCCACTGCAACATAACAGATGCCAAATTGTCTTCCTTTATTCTATGCAGTAAGTAATTCACATGTTTTGAATTTTTAAAGAATTTAGATACTTTGCTTGTTTTTCTCTAAGATAGAGACGGAAATGCACTAATGAAAGCTGATATTGCAAGAACGCTCAAATGAGCTACCATCCTCAGTGAAACATGTCCAATTCCACGTCAAGTCAATTAGAACACAATGTCCTTATGCACAAGCCTGCTTCTTACTTTATAGCTTGTTATCATCCATACTTGTGACTTTCATAATCACAGTGGAGGTACTGACTTTGTTATTGGCGATTTTATGATACTCTGAAATAGGGCAATAAATTCAACAGAAATATAGGTTCAATTATAATGTAATTTCACCTCCAATAGAAAACTCAATAGTAATAGCTGGTAATAGAACTGATGTCATGCATGTACAGTAATTAATTAACTATTAACCCAAGTCTCTTATTTTAATTTAATACTCCACGGAGTAAATATACACTTACTTTGTTTCGATCAGAAAGACCTATCTACATAATGTGAAATATTATTATTTTTCTTTCTGTCATTTTGTGTTTAACCTTTATCCCTAATATTCAAATGCACTAATATGGTGTATTGTTATTTGTGTTCAAATGTTTAAGTCATGTACGAAGGACGAAAAACTGAAAGATGAAATGTGAAGCTTTAACATCCTCTGATGAAATTATAAATTAGTAATGAAAGAAAGACAGAATACACACATATTACTAATTTTAATGACCATGCCTAAAACTCACCGCAGAATAATAGTTGTGACCCTGCTTAAGATCTAGAGGCAAAGTCCAATGAAGTAAAACAATTAGTTTCATAATATAACAAAAGAATCACCTCTGCTTTCGGAATATTGGTGCACACAACAATACTTGCAATAACGTTGCCGAGCAACAACTATGTGCGAATTTCTGATCGACGTAGAAATCTTAAAACTGGATGTGATAGTGCTACTATTTTAGTGTGGAATTAAGTAATTTGACATTTGACAATTAAAAAAATGGTGCATTCGAGTAAGTTCATTCCCATTTCAATAAATTCAAAAGCACAGTTAATTTCGATTTTGAGAGTTAATTCGGATAATTCGCAGCCTGAAATTTAATGGAATTGGATTCTTCAATTAATCCGTTATTTTTACTTAGTCTGCTATATTTCGTCTTCATGTTCAACCTTTCGTGCAGTAGATGGCATATATTATATAAATGTTAATATAATGGCTGTAATATAGTAAGTCCAACATTTTACAGGGTATTCCGAAGAAAACTGCTGGTAGCCCACGACAGAATGTATCGGTTGATGATGTCATCGTGAATTCAGTGGAAAGAGGCATGAAGAAAGACGTGTAGGCCTGCACCTACGAGAAGAGCGACGCCTAAATATAAATAGGATATATGCTGAGTAACAGATTGGCAGTTATCTCAAGTATATCTTTAGCGATAAGATGCGAGTTGCGGATGGAGTGATTCAATCATAATGTTTAGTGTAAACAAAACACGACCAATTTTACTCGGAATCCCCAGAAGCCTATCGTTTAGATCTGTTTAGATTGAAAGTGAAACTAATCGTACAGATGGAAAAATTACTTCAACAAATGTCGTATTCGTAAATTCAAACATATCGCGTAGGGTTTCTTGCTACTCAAGGAGGGTATTATTTATTCTTACTGTTAAGGCTATCTTCCAAAACTTTAACACTAAGATTGCAGGTGTCGGTGTTGTTATCTACACATAGTTTAGTGCAAACTAAACCGGTACCATAACTCTTGGAGAGGACTTTTCGGTTCGACAATGCTATGTTTACATCTGTTGCCGACGGCTGCAGTAACATACGTACTGTATAAATATAGTTAGTTGCGCTAGTCTGACGTAATTTTCAACAAATAGTGGCGGGTATTGCGTACTTACGGAAGGCACAATAAATTTTTACTGTTAGAGATTGCACAAAAGAGATATCTGATCACTCAGCAATAACATATATTGTGTTCCTTTTCACAGGAACTTACAAAGAAAGCTACTACAGAATCCACTGCAACATAACAGATGCCAAATTGTCTTTCGTCATTCTATGCAGTAGGTAAGTAACATGTTTTAAATTTTTAAAGAATTGAGAAAATTTGCTTGTTTTTGTCTAAGATAGAGACGGAAATGCACTAATGAAAGCTGATATAGCATGAACGATCAAATGAGCTGCCATCCTCAGTGAAACATGTCCAATTCCACGTCAAGTCAATTAGAACACAATGTCCTTATGCACAAGCCTGCTTCTATAACCTATAAAAGGTTGTTATCCTCCATACTTGTGACTTTCATAATCACAGTGGAAGTACTGACTTTGTTATTGGCGATTTTATGATACTCTGAAATAGGGTAATAAATTCAACGGAAATATTGGTTCAATTAGAATGTAATTTCACCTCCAATAGAAAACTCAATAGTAATAGATGGTAATAGAACTGATGTCATGCATGTACAGTACTTAATTAACTATTAAACCAAGTCTCTTATTTTCAATTTATTACTCCACGGAGTAAATATACACTTACTTTGTTTCGATCAGAAAGACCTATCTACATAATGTCAAATATTATTATTTTTCTTTCTGTCATTTTGTGTTTAACCTTTATCCCTAATATTCAAATGCACTAATATGGTGTATTGTTATTTGTGTTCAAATGTTTAAGTCATGTACGAAGGGCGAAAAACTGAAAAATAACAAGTGAGGCTTTAACATCCTCAGTAGTAATAGCACGACTATAACCGGTGACGTCATCAGACCAACCACTCCAAGAATAGAAAAATAAAATTAAAAAAGTATTAAAAAATATTTAAAAAATTGAGAGGTGCTATGACCGATAAATATAAAAAATAAAGTGTATTCCATATAGGCCTATCGATTATAGGCTTAGGCCAAAACCTGGTTAGCCTATCCTCATTAATAAACTAAAAACCCAAAAAACGAAAATAATAATAATAATAATAATAATAATATTTTTTTTAAAACAAAGCATGGTGTATCGAAATAGGCCTATCGATTATGGGCGGGGGCCTATACCAGGTTAGCCTATCCTCATTATATAAACTAAAAACAAAAAAATAATAATAATATTTTGAGATGTAATATTTTGTTAAAAAACAAAGCGTATAGACATATCTATAATAGGCGCGGGCCTGGTCTAGCTTAAGCCTATCATAAAAATAAAACTCAATTAATTTTTGAATCTGAAATGAAGTTATATTGCAAGACCATATTTTGTATATCCCTGTTTTAATTGAGGTCAAAGTTGATGATATAAAAACTCCACAAGCAGACATGAAATGCAACATAATGTTGTTTACTGAATGTTTCACAAGAGAAGTAATCTTCACGTGATATCAACGTGCACATCAAGGAATAAAACACATCGCTTCTAAAGCACTCTCTATAAGTAATTAGTACACTACTATATAAGATGTATTACTTCAGGGCATTAGTTTCCACTGTGATCATCAAAATGTAAGTACTGATGTAATTGTAATATTCCATACATTTTTTCGTTTACTGTTTTCAATATAAGTTATATATTTCTTTTTAGAAAAGGATTATTAATATAAATTTCAAATAATATTATTTAAAAAATGTATACATAAGCTTTTATCTGTACTTCACCGTTAGATATGAATAAGTTTGTGAAAGTGGAAATATTTGTTTGATAGAAGCATCACACGTTTACAGACAATGAACAATATGCTTGTAATACATAATTTTATCTTTACAATTTGTCATTCTAGGACAGCACTGATTCATATTAGGAAAATATGATATTTTCCTAATAGGCTATCGTTTAGATCTGTTTAGATGGAAAGTTATACTAATGGTACAGATGAAAAATTACTTCAACAAATGTCGTATTCGTAAATTCAAACATATCGCGTAGTGTTTCTTGCTACTTAAGGAGGGTATTATATATTCTTACTGTTAAAGATATGTTCCAAAACTTTAACACTAAGATTGCGGCTAGCGGCTGTTGTAATCTACACAAAGTTTTGTGCAAACTAAACCGGTAACATAACTCGAGGAGAGGACTTTTCGGTTCGACAATGCTATGTTTACATCTGTTGCCGACAGCTGCGTTAACATACGTACTGTATAAATATAGTTAGTTGCGCTAGTCTGACATAACTTTCAACAAATAGTGGCGGGTACTGCGTACTTACGAAGGCACAATAAATTCTTACTGTTAGAGATTGCACAAAAGAGATATCTGATCACTCAGCATAACATATATTGTGTTACTTTTCACAGGAACTTACAAAGAGAGCTACTACAGAATCCACTGCAACATAACAAATGCCAAATTGTCTTTCGTCATTCTATGAAGTAGGTAAGACACATGTTTTGAATTTTTTAAGAATTGAGAAACTTTGCTTGTATTTCTCTAAGATAGAGACGGAAATGCACTAATGAAAGCTGATATAGCATGATCGATCAAATGAGCTTCCATCCTCAGTGCAACACGTCCAATAACACGTCAAGTCAATTAGAACACAATGTCCTTATGCACAAGCCGGTTTCTTACTTCATAGGTTGTTATCCTCCATACTTGTGACTTTCATAATCACAGTGGAAGTACTGACTTTGTTATTGGCGATTTTATGATACTCTGAAATTCAACAGAAATTCAACAGAAATATAGGTTCAATTAGAATGTAATTTCACCTCCAATAGAAAACTCAATAGTAATAGATGGTAATAGAACTGGTGTCATGCATGTACAGTAATTAGTTATCCATTGATCCAAGTCTCTTACTTTGATTTTATTACTCCACGGAGTAAGTATACACTTACTTTGTTTTGATCAGAAAGACCATCCTAGATAATGTGAAATATTATTATTTTTTTCTATCATTTTGAGTTTAACCCTTATCCCTAATATTCAAATGCACTAATATGGTGAATTTTTATTTGTGTTGAAATGTTTAAGTCATGTACGAAGGGCGAAAAACTGAAAGATGAAATGTGAAGCTTTAACATCCTCTGATGAAATTATAAATTAGTAATGAAAGAAAGACAGAATACACACATATTACTAATCTTAATGACCATGCCTAAAACTCACCGCAGAATAATAATTGTGACCCTGCTTAAGATCTAGAGGAAAATTCCAATGAAGTAAAACAATTAGTTTCATAATATAACAAAAGAATCACCTCTGCTTTCGGAATATTGGTACACACAACAATACTTGCAATAACGTTGCTGGGCAACAACTATGTGCGAATTCCTGATCGACGTAGAAATCTCTAAAAATGGATGTGATAGTGCTACAAGTTTAGTGTGGAACTAGGTAATTTGACATTTCACAATTTAAAAAAATGGTTCATTCATGTAAGTTCAAGGGTTAAACTCAAAATGATAGAAAAAAATAATAATGTTTCACATTATCTAGGATGGTATTTCTGATCAAAACAAAGTAAGTGTATACTTACTCCGTGGAGTAATAAAATCAAAATAAGAGACTTGGATTAATAGCTAATCATTTACTGTACATGCATGACATCAGTTCTATTACCATCTATTACTATTGAGTTTTCTATTGGAGGTAAAATTACATTCTAATTGAACCTATATTTCTGTTGAATTTATTGCCCTATTTCAGAGTATCATAAAATCGCCAATAACAAAGTCAGTACTTCCACTGTGATTATGAAAGTCACAAGTATGGAGGATAACAACCTTTTATAGGTTATAGAAGCAGGCTTGTGCATAAGGACATTGTGTTCTAAATGACTTGACGTGGAATTGGACATGTTTCACTCAGGATGGCAGCTCATTTGATCGTTCATGCAATATCAGCTTTCATTAGTGCATTTCCGTCTCTATCTTAGAGAAAAACAAGCAAAGTTTCTCAATTCTTAAAAAATTCAAAACATGTGTCTTACCTACTTCATAGAACGACGAAAGACTATTTGGCATCTGTTATGTTGCAGTAGATTCTGTAGTAGCTTTCTTTGTAAGTTCCTGTGAGAAGTAACACAATATATGTTTTTGCTGAGTGATCAGATATCTCTTTTGTGCAATCTCTAACAGTGAGAATTTATTGTGCCTTCGTAAGTACGCAGTACCCGCCACCATTTGTTGAAAGTTACGTCAGACTAGCGCAACTAACTATATTTATACAGTAAGTATGTTACTGCAGCCGTCGGCAACAGATGTAAACATAGCATTGTCGAACCGAAAATTCCTCTCCAAGAGTTATGGTACCGGTTTCGTTTGCACTAAACTATGTGTAGATAACAACACCGCTACCCGCAATCTTAGTGTTAAAGTTTTGGAAGATATCCTTAGCAGTAAGAATAAATAATACCCTCCTTAAGTAGCAAGAAGCCCTACGCGATATGTTTGAATTTACGAATACGACATTTGTTGAAATACCCTCCTTAAGTAGCAAGAAACCCTACGCGATATGTTTGAATTTACGAATACGACATTTGTTGAAATAATTTTTCCATCTGTACGATTAGTTTAACTTTCCATCTAATCAGATCTACACGATAGCCTTCCGGGGATTCCTAGTGAAATTGGTCGTGTTTTGTTTGCACTTAACATTATTATTGAATAACTCCAACCGCCACTCGCATCTTATCGCTAAAGATTTATTTGAGATGACTGCCAATCTAGTACTCAGCATATATCCTATTTATATTTAGGCGCCACTCTTCTCGTAGGTGTAGACCTACACGTCTTTCTTCATGCCCCTTTCCACTTAATTCACCATCACATCATCAACCGATACATTCTGTCTTGGGCTACCAGCAGTTTTCTTTGCAAAACCCTGTCAAAAGTTGGACGTACTATATTACAGCCATTATATTAACATTTACATAATATATGCCATCTACTGCACGAAAGGGTGAACATGAGGGCGAAATATAGCAGACTAAGTTAAAATGAAGGATTAATTGAAGAATCCAATTCCATTAAAATTCTGGGAGCGAATTATCCAAATTAACTCTCAAATCGAAATTAACTGTGCTTTTGAATTTTTTGAAATGGGAATGAACAACACCGACACCAGCAATTTTAGTGTTAAAGTTTTGGAAGATATCCGTAACAGTAAGAATGAATAATACCCTCCTTAAGTAGCAAGAAACCCTACGCGATATGTTTGAATTTACGAATACGACATAGGTTGAAGTAATTTTTGCATCTGTACGATTAGTTTAAATTCCATCTAAACAGATCTAAACGATAGCCTTCTGGGGATTCCTAGTAAAATTGGTAGTGTTTTGTTTGCACTAAACATTATGATTGAATAACTCCAGCCGCAACTCTCATCTTATCGCTAAAGATATCTTTGTGAAGACTGCCAATCTGTTACTCAGCATATATCCTATTTATATTTAGTCGTCGCTCTTCTCGTAGGTGCAGTCCTACACGTCTTTCTTCATGCCCCTTTCCACTTAATTCACGATCACATCATCAACCGATACATTCTGTCTTGGGCTACCAGCAGTTTTCTTTGCAAAACCCTGTCAAAAGTTGGACGTACTATATTACAGCCATTATATTAACATTTACATAATATATGCCATCTACTGCACGAAAGGGTGAACATGAGGGCGAAATATAGCAGACTAAGTTAAAATGAAGGATTAATTGAAGAATCCAATTCCTTTAAAATTCAGGCTGCGAATTATCCATATTATCTCTCAAAATCGAAATTAACTGTGCTTTTCAATTTATTGAAATGGGAATGAACTTACACGAATGAACCATTTTTTTTATTGTCAAATGTAAAATTACCTAATTCCACACTAAAATCGTTGCACTATCACATCCATTTTTAGAGATTTCTACGTCGATAAGAAATTCGCACATAGTTGTTGCTCGGCAACGTTATTTCAAGTATTGTTGTGTGTACCCGTATTCCGAAAGCAGAGGTAATTCATTTGTTATATTATGAAACTAATTGTTTTACTTCATCGGAATTTGCCTCTAGCACTTAAGCAGGGTCACAACTATTATTCTGCGGTGAGTTTTAGGCATGGTAATTAAAATTAGTAATATTTGTGTATTCTGTTTTTCCTTCATTTCTAATTTATAATTTCATCAGAGGCTGTTAAAACTTCACTTGTTATCTTTCAGATTTTCGCCCTTCGCACATGACTTAAACATTTGAACACAAATAACAATACACCATATTTGTGCATTTGAATATTAGGGATAAAGGTTAAATTCAAAATGATAGAAAGTAAAATAATAATATTTCACATTATTTAGATATTTCTTTCTGAACAAAACAAAGTAATTGTATACTTACTGCGTGCAGTAATAAAATTAAAATAAGATACTTGGATTAATAGTTAATTAATTACTGTACATGAATGACATCAGTTCTATTGCCATTGAGTTTTCTATTGGAGGTGAAATTACATTCTAATTGAACCTATATTTCTGTTGAATTTATTGTCCTATTTCAGAGTATCATAAAATCGCCAATAACAAAGTCAGTACTTCCACCGTGATTATGAAAGGCACAAGTATGGAGGATAACAACCTATGAAGTAAGAAGCAGGCTTTTGCATAAGGACATTGTGTTCTAATTGACTTGACGTGGAATTGGACATGTTTCACTGAGGATGGCAGCTCATTAGAGGGTTCACTCTATATCAGCTTACATTAGTGCATTTCCGTCTCTATCTTAGAGAAAAACAAGCAAAGTTTCTCAATTCTTTAAAAATTCAAAACATGTGACTTACTTACTGCATAGATTGACGAAAGACAATTTGGCATCTGTTATGTTGTAGTCGATTCTGTAGTAGCTTTCTTCGTAAGTTACTGTGAAATGTAACACAGTATATGTTATTGCTGAGTGATCAGATATCTCTTTTGTGCAATCTCTAACAGAAAAATTTATTGTGCCTTCCGTAAGTTCGCAATACCCGCCACAATTTGTTCAAAATTACGTCAGACTAGCGCAACTAACTATTTATACAGTACGTAATTTATTGCAGGTGTCGGCAACAGATGTAAACATAGCATTGTCGAACCGAAAAGTCCTTTCCAAGAGTTATGGTACCGGTTTAGTTTGCACTAAACTATGTGAAGATAAAACCACCGCTACCCTCAATCTTAGTGTTAAAGTTTTGGAAGGTATCCGTAACAGTAAGAATGAAGCCGCCAATCGCATCTTATCGCTAAAGATTTATTTGAGATGAATGCCAATCTGATACTCAGCATATAATCTATTTATATTTAGGCGTCGCTCTTTTCGTAGGTGTAGGCCTACACGTGCCCCTACAAGCCCCTTTCCACTGAATCCACGATCACGTCATCAGTCGATACATTCTGTCGTTTGCTACCATCAGTTTTCTTTGGAATGCCCTGTGAAAAGTTGGACGTACTATATTACAGCCAATATATTAACATTTATATAATATATGCCATCTACTATGCCATCTGACTATTAATCCAAGTCTCTAATTTAATTATTTACTCCACGGAGTAAGTATACACTTACTTTGTTTTGATCGGAAAGACCTATCTACATAATGTGAAATATAATTATTTTTGTTTCTGTCATTTTGTGTTTAACCTTTATCCCTAATATTCAAATGCACTAATATAGTGTGTTGTTATTTGTGTTCAAATGTTTGTCATGTATGAACGGCGAAAAACTGAAAGATGAAAAGTGAAGCTTTAACATCCTCTGATGAAATTATAAATTAATAATGAAAGAAAGAGAGAATACACACATATTACTAATTTTAATGACCATGCCTAAGACTCACCGCAGAATAATAGTTGTGACCCTGCTTAAGATCTAGAGGCAAATTCCAATGAAGTAAAACAATTAGTTTCATAATATAACAAAAGAATCACCTCTGCTTTCCGAATATTGGTACACACAACAATACTTGCAATAACGTTGCTGGGCAACAACTATGTGCGAATTTCTGATCGACGTAGAAATCTCTAAAAATGGATGTGATAGTGCTACTATTATAGTGTGGAATTAGGTAATTTGACATTTGACAATTTAAAAAAATGGTTTATTCGTGTAATTTCATTCCCATTTCAATGAATTCAAAAGCACAGTTAATTTCGATTTTGAGAGTTAGTTTGGATAATTCGCTGCCAGAATTTTAATGGAATTGGATTCTTCAATTAATCCTGTATTTTTACTTAGTCTGCTATATTTTGTCATCATTTTCAACCTTTCGTGTAGTAGATGGCAAATGTTATATAAATGTTAATTTAATGGCTGTAATATAGTACGTTCAACTTTTGACAGGGTTTTGCAAAGAAAACTGCTGGTAGCCCACGACATAGGGTATCGGCTGATGATTTGATCGTGAATTCAGTGGAAGGGGCATGAAGAAAGACGTGTAGGCCTACACCTACGAGAAGAGCGACGCCTAAATATAAATAGGATATATGCTGAGTAACAGATAGGCAGTCATCTCAAATAAATATTTAGCGATAAGATGCGAGTGGCGGTGGAGTTATTCAATCACAATGTTTAGTGCAAACAAAACACGACCAATTTCACTAGGAATCCCCAGATGGCTATAGTGTAGATCTGATTAGATGGAAAGTTAAACTAATCGTACAGATGGAAAAATTACTTCAACAAATGTCGTATTCGTAAATTCAAACATATCGCGTAGGGCTTCTTGCTACTAAAGGAGGGTATTATTTATTCTTACTGTTAAGGATATCTTCCAAAACTTTAACACTAAGATTGCGGGTGTCGGTGTTGTTATCTACACATAGTTTAGTGCAAACTAAACCGGTACCATAACTCTTGGAGAGGATTTTTCGGTTCGACAATGCTATGTTTACATCTGTTGCCGACTTCTGCAGTAACATACGTACTGTATAAATATAGTTAGTTGGGCTAGTCTGACGTAATTTGTGCGGAAGGTACAATAAATTTTTACTGTTAGAGATTGCACAAAAGAGATATCTGATCACTCAGCAATAACATATATTGTTTTAATTTTCACAGGAACTTACAAATAAAGCTACTACAGGATCCACTGTAACATCATCATCATCATCAGGATCTAAAGGCAATGCCTTGTTGTAGTAGCCATGTCTTCCTCTTCATCGCTGTTCTCTTTAGATTTTCGTATGACAGCACGTCCATATCCTTTATCATGTTTTTAATAAATGAATTTCTTGGACGTCCTCTTGATTTCTTTCCCAGTATTTTCCCTTCAAAAATGTTAATGAGTAGACCATTGTGCCGAAATGTATGACCCACTAACTTTGCTCTTCTACTCTTAATTGAATTCAGAAGGGATCTCTCTTCCATCACTTCATTAAGCAACATAACAGATGCTAAATTGTCTTTCGTCATTCTATGCAGTAGGTAAGTAAAATGTTTTAAATTTTTAAAGAATTGAGAAACTTTGCTTGTTTTTCTCTAAAATAGAGACGGAAATGCACTAATGAAAACTGATATAGCATGAACGATCAAATGAGCTGCCATCCTCAGTGAAACATGTCCAATTCCACGTCAGGTCAATTAGAACACAATGTCCTTATGCACAAGCCTGCTTCTTACTTCATAGGTTGTTATCCTCCATACTTGTGACTTTCATGATCACAGTGGAAGTACTGACTTTGTTCTTGGCGATTTTATGATACTGTGAAATTCAACAGAAATTCAACAGAAATATAGGTTCAATTAGAATGTAATTTCACCTCCAATAGAAAACTCAATAGTAATAGATGGTAATAGAACTGATGTCGTGCATGTACAGTAATTAATAACCTATTGATCCAAGTCTCTTATTTTGATTTTATTACTCCACGGAGTAAGTATACACTTACTCTGTTTTGATTAGAAAGACCTATCTAGATAATGTGAAATATTATTATTTCTCTTTCTATCGTTTTGAGTTTAACCCTTATCTCTAATATTCAAATGCACTAATATGGTGAATTGTTATTTGTGTTCAAATGTTTAAGTCATGTACGAAGGACGAAAAACTGAAAGATGAAATGTAAAGCTTTAACATCCTCTGATGAAATTATAAATTAGTAATGAAAGAAAGACAGAAATCACACATATTACTAATTTTAATGACCATGCCAAAAACTCACCGCAGAATAATAGTTGGGACCCTGCTTAAGATCTAGAGGCAAATTCCAATGAAGTAAAACAATTAGTTTCATAATATAACAAATGAATGAATTCTGCTTTCGGAATATTGGTACACACAACAATACTTGCAATAACGTTGCCGAGCAACAACTATGTGCGAATTTCTGATCGACGTAGAAATCTTAAAAATGGATGTTCGAGTAAGTTCATTCCCATTTCAATAAATTCAAAAGCACAGTTAATTTCGATTTTGAGAGTTAATTCGGATAATTCGCAGCCTGAAGTTAAATGGAATTGGATTCTTCAATTAATCCGTTATTTTTACTTAGTCTGCTATATTTCGTCTTCATGTTCAACCTTTCGTGCAGTAGATGGCATATATTATATAAATGTTAATATAATGGCTGTAATATAATAAGTCCAACTTTTTACAGGATATTCCAAAGAAAACTGCTGGTAGCCCACGACAGAATGTATCGGTTGATGATGTCATCGTGAATTCAGTGGAAAGGGGCATTAAGAAAGACGTGTAGGCCTGCACCTACGAGAAGAGCGACGCCTAAATATAAATAGGATATATGGTGAGTAACAGATTGGCAGTTATCTCAAGTATATCTATAGCGATAAGATGCGAGTTGCGGATGGAGTGATTCAATCATAATGTTTAGTGTAAACAAAACAGGACCAATTTTACTAGGAATCCCCAGAAGGCTATCGTTTAGATCTGTTTAGATTGAAAGTGAAACTAATCGTACAGATATAAAAATTACTTCAAGAAATGTCGTTATCGTAAATTCAAACATATCGCTTAGGGTTTCTTGCTACCTAAGAAGGGTGTTATTTATTCTTACTGTTAAGGATATCTTCCAAAACTTTAACACTAAGATTGCGGGTAGTGGCTGTTGTTATCTACACAAAGTTTAGTGTAAACTAAACCGGTACCATAACTCTTGGAGAGGACTCTTCGGATTGACAATGCTATGATTACATCTGTTGCCGACAGCTGCAGTAACATACGTACTGTATAGTTAGTTGGGCTAGTCTGACGTAACATTCAACAAATAGTGGTGGGTATTGCGTACTTACGGAAGGCACAATAAAGTCTTACTGTTAGAGATTGCACAAAAGAGATATCTGATCACTCAGCAATAACATATATTGTGTAACGTTTCACGGGAACTTACCGAGAAAGCTACTACAGAATCCACTGCAACATAACAGATGCCAAATTGTCTTTCTTTATTCTATGCAGTAAGTAAGTCACATGTTTTGAATTTTTAAAGAATTTAGATACTTTGCTTGTTTTTCTCTAAGATAGAGACGGAAATACACTAATGAAAGCTGATATTGCATGAACGCTCAAATGAGCTGCCATCCTCAGTGAAACATGTCCAAATCCACGTCAAGTCAATTAGAACGCAATGTCCTTATGCACAAGCCTGCTTCCTACTTTATAGCTTGTTATCCTCCATACTTGTGACTTTCATAATCACAGTGGAAGTACTGACTTTGTTATTGGCGAATTTATGATACTCTGAAATAGGGCAATAAATTCAACAGAAATATAGGTTCAATTAGAATGTAATTTCACCTCCAATAGAAAACTCAATAGTAATAGCTGGTAATAGAACTGATGTCATGCATGTACAGTAATTAATTAACTATTAAACCAAGTCTCTTATTTTCATTTTATTACTCCACGGAGTAAATATACACTTACTTTGTTTCGATCAGAAAGACCTATCTACATAATGTGAAATATTATTATTTCTCTTTCTGTCATTTTGTGTTTAACCTTTATCCCTAATATTCAAATGCACTAATATGGTGTATTGTTATTTGTGTTCAAATGTTTAAGTCATGTACGAAGGGCGAAAAACTAAAAGATAACAAGTGAAGCTTTAACATCCACTGATGAAATTATAAATTAGTAATGAAGGAAAAACAGAATACACAAATATTGCTAATTTTAATGACCATGCCTAAAACTCACCGCAGAATAATAGTTGTGACCCTGCTTAAGTGCTAGAGGCAAATTCCGATGAAGTAAAACATTTAGTTTTATAATATAACAAATGAATGAATTCTGCTTTCGGAATATTGGTACACACAACAATACTTGCAATAACGTTGCCGAGCAACAGCTATGTGCGAATTTCTGATCGACGTAGAAATCTCTAAAAATGGATGTGATAGTGCTACTGTGGGAGAGTGTAGGGAGAAGACGTTCAGTTATGTTCACTAAACTATTTATTGTTGACTACAAAAACAATTGAAAATACAAACAGTTGAACAGGATGGTCATAAATGGCAGGGATTCTTCATTCCGCCACATCCTCCCCACCCTGGTCGATCTCTAGGGGGAAGCCCAGCTGTACAGGTCTTGCTATCCTCTCTCCGCCGGGTGTGCGAAGATCTGGCGTGTTCGGTGTAGATGGTGAGAGGAAGGCCTCGTCTTCCAGAAGGATCTGCCTTCATATGGAGTGCTCATCATGTCTGGGTAGGATCTCCTCTCAGGTTCCTTGTCAAATACTCGTGATGGCATTGCTGGTGGTGGGGGTCCCCGTGATGGATAATCGTTGTCATAATAGCCATTCCTCATGCTAAGTGGGAGTGACAATCCTGGTCGTCTGTCATAGTCTCCTCTTCCATCACGCATGTATGGTGGAGCACGGCCCATTCCACCTCTCATGCCACCATGCCCACGCATAGGTTCTTAACCACCACGACTTCCACCCCTTCCACTCTTTTTGCCAGTGGATTGCTATACTGATTTGTACACCCAGCATTGTTTAGTTCTTTGATAGCCCCGATGGCCATGTCCTTAGTCTTCATGTGTACAAATCCATAGCGGTTCAGTACATCACACTCTGTCACAATGCCATACTGTTCAAAGTGTCGTCGCAGATCTTGGTCCTATGCCTCATCTATAAGGCGACCCACAAAGATCTTTGTTTTAGGTGGTGTGCTAGGTGTTCTGAGATAAGACATGTTTTCTTCTTTTACGAGTGGCTCATTCCCCTGTAGTCTCTTCTCTAAGTTGTGGAACCGTTTCTCTGCATTACAGCGGTTAATGATCGGAATAATACCCTCTTTCCTTAGTGTGTCATCCGGGTAGGAGGGTACCTCTTCCGAGTGGATGTAGTTCACTATTGCTGAACTTACGGTGATACCTGAACGATTCCCACTTAGGATCCAACCGAACTTGGAGGGGATGAGGACCACTGTTGAAGAAATGCGGATTGGTGAATTGTCCTTCACCACCTTCCAGTAATGGTCGCTTCCAATAAGTATTTCTATAGGAAGGGTCGTATCCTCTGGGGGTCCGCTAGCTGCAGTTTCGTAGTGTGCGCTAGGACTTTTGCATCGTGAGGTACTGCTGGCTGGGGAGAGAAGGCATGGGTGCTTTCAAACATAGTGATACCAGCTGTAGCATTTGTCCAGACAATCTTCATTGAGAATCTCACAAGTTTGCGTGGTCTCGGTGTAGGGGATGACTCAAAGTCTCCTATGGCTAAGTCTCGGCAGTCGATAACTTTAGCTGCACCTCGTCTACTATGGATTTAGTGACAAAGCTCGATTGACTCCCGCTGTCCAGCACGCAGCTGCGTCAGTTAGGCCAGTGTGGCCTTTAACCCATACCTGTGCTGTCTAAAGGTATGTGATATCAGTCGTTTCGGCGTTGATCCTACTTACGGACGTAACTGTCGTAGGGTGGGTTGCTGGTTCGGTATAACTGGGGCTGGTGCAGATAGATCTATGGTGGAACATCTTACAGTAAGTGCATAATGACTTGCCCTTTCTACTGCAGTCTCTGGCAGAGTGGCCGCGGTTCAGGCATAGAAAACAACGGTTCGCATTTTTCAGTCTCTTCACTCTCTCATGGACATTTGTCACCATCTGATAGTCTTGAGCCCAATGACCACGTGACTCACAAAATACACAAAAGGGGTCAGGTGTAGACTTGCCTTTTCGCGATCCCGATGCCGTCTTGGTGTCGATTCGCAGTGCTGCTGTTGTGGGGATATTGGAAGAAGAGAAAGAGTCTCCACGAATCTTCTGAGCGGTCAGGGCACCGTCCACTTCCTCGCCCAAAAATTGCATTAGTTTGAGAATATCTCCTTCCGGTAAGTTCTCCCTCTTCACGTGGATTATCCACCGGCGACAGATGTCTTCCGGGAATGCCCTCAGTGTTTTAGGTGCTAGGATCCTTCCGTAACCATTAACATCCTCTCCGAGAGCCCGAAGGGCCTGCACCCGCCGGTTACAATCTATGTATGTAGTGTTAAGTGCTTCTGGGGTAGCAATTCGAATGGGTTTTACACCCTCCAGGTAGTCCAGGTGCGCTTGAAGTATTCCGTTCTTGTCGCCGTAACGCGCCATTAGTATTTTCTTAGTTTCTTCGTATGTTTCTGCAATCAAAGCAATTCCATCAACTAGCTGTTTCGGTTCATTCTCCAAGTAGCCACGGAGATATATGAGTTTGCTTATTGTAGAAAGAGAGGGGTCTTTATCAATAGATGACTCGAATTGCTCCCAAAATCGTGACCATGTCTCGACGTCTCCGGAGAAAGGTTCGAGCCTGATCTGTGGTAGCCGGACAAAGTGTGTGGTCGAAGCTTGCGTTGGTGCAGTTGTGACTACCTGCCTGTCGGGGTATTTATTCTCACCTCCGAAGTTGATTTATCATCAATCTTACGCGACGCCCTTTGTAACGCGCGTTTCGCGGAATCCAGATACTCCTTGCATCTCTCCACGTCATCATCATACTCGGTGTCAGATATGAGTTCATGGATAGCGTCATCAAGTGTGTCTAATTTATTTAGAGTCAGTAGTGTTGTTTTCTGTGTGACGTAGTGGATGGGTCCGGACCCATCCGGATGGGTCCGGATGGGTCCAAGATGTTATGGTTTTCTTAGCTAACGAGGCGAGGTGATTACTTTTCACGCTCCGTTAACCACAGGTGTTCGCCACAGGTGTTTTGTTAGTCACGCCTGACTGGTAGGGGAGCAATACGTATTGTTATGCTATATAACACTTAAGGCAAATGTCTTAATGTATTAGACTACCATACGGCGGGTTCATTGTCCTTCACGCCTGACTGGTAGGGGTGATTATTCACGGTTCACTGGTAGGGGAGCTACATGTAATGTTATGCCCGGTATTCTTACCATTCTTAACAATTATTTTACTAAGGTATATTATACTGCCGCACGCCTGGGTCATTGTCCTTCACAGTTGACTGGTAGGGGCGATTTCACAGGTGCGCGCCAGATGTACATTTACAATACTTCTTAAAACATTTGCATGTCACGCTCTGCTTGGTACACTTGTGTGTCTATTGTAACCGGTCTCGCTTTCTCAAGCCCACGACGCATGCGCGCCAACGCCTATGTCGTTATATGCATACAAATACACCATCCTCAACCGATTTTAACTCATTCCGCTACCATCTGTCATCATGGAAGCTACTACATGGTTCACGTGTGAACAGTGTTCCGCTAAATATAGACATAAGAAACATTTGAATCGGCACGTAAGCCAAAGACATGGGCAAGCCCATTATACCTGTGACGTGTGTGCGGCATTATTTACACGGAGAGACGTATTAAATACACATATACAGGAGATACATTCCGGTACACATATACAGTGTGACAAGTGCGGTAAGAGTTTTACATCTCACCGTAATCTAAACCGCCATTTGAACAGTACGCATCATCCGAATAATCCCAATGAAATGTACCGACAACGTGATGCCCAGACACCGAGACCTACGTCAACAGTCATCGACCCCAGGACACCTGCAGCCGGGCCATCAACAGCCGTTGAACCAAGGACAGCGGTAGCGAGACCACAGACCAAGCCATCAGTACTTAGCCAGACTGATGCCGCCAATGAACCAAGTCTACGAACAGCCAGGCAATCAGTGCTGAAAACGGTCATTACGCCAATAGTACACCGTGTTGAAGTCTTCGAATCAGGGATGCCGATAGGTGTTCCTGAGACTACGCCATCAGTACTTAGCCAGCCTGATGCCGCCAATGAACCAAGTCTAAGAACAGCCAGGCAATCAGTGCTGAAAACGGTCACTACGCCAATAGTACACCGTGTTGAAATCTTCGTACCAGGGATGCCGATAGGTGTTCCTGAGACTACGCCATCAGTACTTAGCCAGCCTGATGCCGCCAATGAACCAAGTCTAAGAACAGCCAGGCAATCAGTGCTGAAAACGGTCACTACGCCAATAGTACACCGTGTTGAAGTCTTCGAACCAGGGATGCCGATAGGTGTTCCTGAGACTACGCCATCAGTACTTAGCCAGCCTGATGCCGCCAATGAACCAAGTCTACGAACAGCCAGGCAATCAGTGCTGAAAACGGTCATTACGCCAATAGTACACCGTGTTGAAGTCTTCGAACCAGGGATGCCGATAGGTGTTCCTGAGACTACGCCATCAGTACTTAGCCAGCCTGATGCCGCCAATGAACCAAGTCTAAGAACAGCCAGGCAATCAGTGCTGAAAACGGTCACTACGCCAATAGTACACCGTGTTGAAGTCTTCGAACCAGGGATGCCGATAGGTGTTCCTGAGACTACGCCATCAGTACTTAACCAGCCTGATGCCGCCAATGAACCAAGTCTAAGAACAGTCAGGCAATCAGTGCTGAAAACAGTCACTACGCCAATAGTACACCGTGTTGAAGTCTTCGAACCAGGGATGCCGATAGGTGTTCCTGAGACTACGCCATCAGTACTTAGCCAGCCTGATGCCGCCAATGAACCAAGTCTACGAACAGCCAGGCAATCAGTGCTGAGAACAGTTGTGGGCGGACAAAACTATGAATACTTGGTACGTATTATTTTACATGTGACAGAGTAGGTGACGTCACAGTCGAATACAAGTCGTCTTATTATTTTTTCTTTGTTCCAGCCGAACGCTTTCGCAACTGAAGAGGTTTCAGTGAACAACCGTACCAATATGGGTGGAGCCACGCCCTCACCGCATGATGTGAACACTCCAGCCGGCAGCCATGTCCAAGGAGTCAGGCACGACCAAGGAGTTTCAACCCAACCAATACAGGCGGAACCCGCGACGCATTCAGCTAATGTAAGTAGTTTTACACATGTTTACAGCCTAGCGTAACGATAGTTGTAATGAACTGCGCGCTACAACGAATTTCCGTATTTTTCTGTTGTAGAATGATTTCAAGAAGGTTGAGAGCGCTTTCAAATCAAGGATAGCCACATACGCAGCCACCGATATTCCACAATCGGACCTGGAGAGTGGTATGTCAGCCTACAAACCCAAGATGGAAGCACTGGTGAGGGACTCAGTACAGCAATTTAACTCTGTAAAATTTAATATTTTTGTAGAGTGCAATTTTCAAGACCCGCATGGTAAATCCGCTCTACGCAATTTGAAGTCAAAAAACGAAGTTGCTCTCGCCACAACCAATGTATCTGAAGTTATAAATAGACAAATAGAGAAAATTCAGCAGGAATTTCAAGACGTAGCCTTGAGAGGGTCTGGGTTCGTGTTCAAATCCATCCATAAAATTGAGGTCCGCATTAACCATTATAAACCCTTTGCCGGAAGAAAGTTCATGCTCCTACCGCAGCGTTTTAGACATTCGAAATCTCTAGTCAACATAAAACACCATGACGATTATTGTTTTAAATATTGTATATTGGCAAAGTTCATAGAGGACGACAAGGATTTGTGGGCTTCTTATCTGGACAGACCGGACTTGGACGAGAAATACGACTTTTCGTGTGTAAAATTTCCAGTAACATTCCAAGACATTGGTAAATTTTCTAAATTAAATAACATTTCGATCAATGTGTTTGGCCTAGATGACAATACGGATGTATACCCAATCAAAATTGCTGAAAAAGAGTTGGACGACCATAGAGACTTGCTCTATGTCTGCGACGAAGTAGATTCACATTACGTCCTAATTACCGATTTCGATGCACTCATAAAACATTTCTTAACATCCGACAAGCGTCAAGTCAGAGTATGCAAGCGCTGTTTTGCACACTTTCAAGCCTACGGCACCCAGTGAGCCGACCAGAGATATGAGGCTCATTTGGCAGTATGCAATTCATTCTCCCCCGTAAAATGTGAATTTCCTAAACGTTTAGAAGTGTCATTCACTAAACATAAACATTCGCAAAAGATTAGGTTCGTGATCTATGCGGATTTTGAGTGTTTACTGGAGCCTATTGCCGGATGTGAAAACGAGCCTGCAAAATCCTGGACACAAAAGTATCAAAAACATACACCTTTCAGTTACGCCTATTTTATTAAGGACTTGGAAGGCGAACATTCAAATCTACGGATGTACAGAGGCCCCGATGCAGGACCCCATTTTATGAGTTCTCTTGTAAAAGACGTCAAGGCTATTGACGCCATATTAAATTCTGAAATAAAACCCATGATCCCTCTCACGGCAGAACAAATCAACCAGTATATGACCAGTACCATCTGCCATATTTGCAAACAAGGTAACTTTACCGAAGAAAATTACAAAGTCCGTGACCACTGCCATGTTAGCGGACGGTTCAGAGGAGCCGCCCACAGAAATTGTAACTTGAATTATAGGAACCAGTCATTCGTCCCTGTTGTATTGCATAACCTGTCCAACTATGACGCTCATTTCATTGTGACAGAACTTGGTTTTGACAAGAACCGTATCAACGTCATATGTAATACACAGGAAAAGTATGTGACATTTTCAAAATTTATTCCCTCCTCTTATTTGAAAAGGGGAGGTATGGAACTCAGATTTATAGATTCGTTTCGATTCATGTCCACGAGCCTGGAAAAGCTAGCAAAAAATCTACCTAAAGATAAATTCGTAGAAACAGCAAAAGCATTTGGCGGCAATACCGATTTGGTGTGTCGAAAGGGAGTGTTCCCCTACGACTACGTCACCTCGCTCGAAATTCTAAACGAGACAAAATTGCCTCCGAAAGATGCATTTTACAACAAGCTCAGCAATGCGAGTGTCTCAGATCGAGACTACTCTCACGCTGTCAATGTATGGCAATCATTTTCGGTCAAGTCTTTAGGGGAATATTCAGACTTGTATTTGAAAACAGATGTATTGATTTTGGCAGAGGTGTTTGAGAATTTTAGACAAATGTGTCATGATACCTATGGGCTAGGTTGCCTTTATTACAGTATTGCCCCTGGGTTTGCATACGCGGCCATGTTAAAGTTTACACAGGTAAAGTTGCCTATTTTAAACGATATGGACATGGTGCAGATGTTTGAGCTTGGAATTCGTGGAGGATTATGCCAATGTGTTACAAGGCATGCTGTGGCAAACAAGGAGTCGGCATTGTACTACGTCGATGCCAATAACCTCTATGGTTATGCCATTTCACAAGCGTTACCTATAGGTAATTTTCGTTGGCTCGACATTGTCTCCATACCGACCGATTTCAAATTAGGATACGTACTGGAAGTAGACATTGAGTATCCAGAACATCTACACGATATTCACACAGATCTACCATTTTGTCCAGAAATGAAATGCCCTCCTGGCATTAAATTCAAGAAACTTTTGACCACGCTTGAAACTAAACAAAATTACATTGTGCATTATTCCGTGCTTAAACAAGCGTTGCAACACGGACTGAAATTGACAAAGATCCATAGAGTCATTAGCTTTGAGCAAAGCTGTTGGTTGAAACCTATATTGAGTTCAATGCTTCTAAACGAAGGGATGCCAGTAACGAATTCGAGAAGGATTTCTATATGCTATTAAATAATAGCGTATTTGGGAAGACGACGGAAAACGTACGAAAGAGGATAGATTTTAGGCTGGTGTCTGATGAAAAGTCAATGTCCAAATTGGTGGCTAAAAGCAGCTTTCAGGATAGAACCATCTATAACGAAAACTTGGTTGGTGTTCACCTTGCCAAGACTAGACTCGTGTTGGATAAAGCCATCTATGTAGGCATGTCCATTTTCGAAATATCTAAAGTCAGAATGTACGACTTCCACTACGACACCATGCGTAGGTATTTCGAAAACAAAATTAGCCTGTGCTACATGGACACTGATAGCTTCATATACAAGATCGAATCCGACAATCTCTACCGTGACTTGTTAAATTTGAGAGATGAACTGGATACTAGCGTCTACCCACCCGAACATCCCTTGTATTCCACCCAAAACAAAGGAGTGGTCGGTAAATTCAAAGACGAAGGTGCTGGTCATACTATAACCGAGTTTGTAGGCCTTAGAGCAAAAATGTACGCCATAAGGTTTAACGATATGAACGTAAAGAAATTGAAAGGTATCAATAAATGTGTTGTAGAGAGAGAACTCTCATTTGAAGATTATGTCGGTTGTCTTCAGAGCGGACAATCGACATTCTCATTAAACAGGTCTATACGTTCCTATAAACATAACGTATTTTCGATTGCCATGAATAAAGTAACCTTAAGCGCTTCAGATGATAAGCGGCACATTTTACCTAATGGCGTGGAAACTCTTGCTCACGGGCATTACAAAATCATGGTTGAGGAAGATGAGGAGCCCCCTGCTAAAACTGTAAAGTGTAGAAATGTTGTAATGTGTATAGTGTATGTACTGTGTTGTAAAGTGTATATACTATGATGTAAGGCAAAGGAATGTAAATAAAAAACACATGACTATACTTGAAATCTTTATTCAATATTACGTTTATGGATCCATGAATTCTTGCTCGCAGGAAACCCTACCCATTTAACCAACACCAAATCTCCTTTACGAAGTATCACCTTTTCAATTAAATAAGTGTCTGGATACTTTGTTTTTTGTAATTCCTCGGCATAAAAAGCACCTTCAATGTTGTCGCCTTCCAAATCTTGTAGCAGATAAGTAGGCGGAGAAATGGCCTGGACTCCTTGCACCTTGAAAATCTCCGTAGTCCACGACGGTAAGTAACCTTTTTTAAACATTTTCCTGTGTTTGGAAACTCTTACAAAGTCGCCATTTACAAACTTTGGTTTAGCATGTGGCTCCTTGTACCGATACACAGTTTTCAGCAGGCTATCGTCCTTGACTTGGCTAGGCTTCATTCTTATGGTAGAGTGAAACCTATCGTTGTATTGTCTAATGAGTTCTTGCAGCAGGTCTAGCCACTTATAACTTCCCCTGGCAGAAAATTCACGATACATGTTTGTTTTCAAAGTTCTGATGAATCGTTCAGCAATGCAGGCCTTAACGTTGGAGTATGTAGAATAATGGTTGATGTCGTATTTCTGCATTAAGGCTTTAAAATTAGCGTTATAGTACTCCTTCCCCATGTCGGTCTGAAGGTTTTTAGGTGGTGTTTTAACAAATTGAAGTATGTCGTTCATGGCCGCGGTAACAGTTTTACCAGTTTTGTTCTTCAAAGCTCTTGCGTATGCAAACTTGGAATATGCGTTTATGCAGACCAAAATGTATTTAAATCCTCTGTTTTCCTTATGGTACGGAATCATTTCAATCAGATCGCTCTGCCACAAATCATTTAGTCCTTTCATTGTAACACGTCGTCTTGGATAATTTATTCGAGCAGGTTTATGTAGCTCGTAAGCGATTTCACGTTTGCTCATTGTATCACACCGCTTTCTCGCAACTCCGTTATAATCTCCAATACTTCGTTGTTATGCGAGTGATTCCCTGCTTCGGACGACGCCACCAGCAGACGAAGTCTATCAACGAGTTCATTCGCGTTGTCCCAGTATTTATAGTCTATTTTGCGATTCGCATGTAAGTCCTTCCACAGACCTTTTCCCCTGACCGGTTTTCGAGTCTGGAGATCGTCGTATACTTCGACCTCCTCGTCGGGAAATAACGTTCTAATAACATTTTTAAATTCCTGGCTGTTTGAGACTCGTATCTCTTCATTGTCGTCGTAATCGGTTTTATGCGCACTTCACCTCTCCAATATTTCCTTATACGTCTCCAAGTCTTTATCAGTGTACAACTTAGGGTCGGGTATGCTTTTGGTAAGCAGCTCCATTAATCCGCGACGGGCTTGATATCTCTTATTGCCGAGATGTATGACATCGTTTCTTATCGACAGGGGGAGTGACCCGATCGAAAAAGTTTGTTTTTCTGGATGCCATTTTATACCGTAAATGGTATCAACGTTTCTAGGCCTCAATTGAACTAGTTTCTGAATATAACGACTAGACACTCTTCCATATACGGATTCCAACATAGATCTGTAATGTTTTACAGGGGTCTGATCCGTTTTATCATGTTGCGATTTTTCTTTGCTCAGAGTGACGAGCTGCTCCAATCGTTGCGTTATAGGCTGCACGATGTCGGAAAACTCATGTTTCGACTGAAGGTCGGCTTTTTTAACGATAAATATTTGTCTCGTATAGAATCAGTATGTTTTTTAATGTCCTCCTTAATTCTCCTCTGATCATCACTCAATGACGGGTTCATCTTGAGTGTTGTCTATTTTTGAGATTTCACAGGTTTTATACACGTATTCGATAGTGAGGGGAAGATCACGTGAAAAAGTGCCCGTCTTAAACAATAACATATCGCCACTCGAGACATGAATGGGTTGACTAATGGGGACAGGTTTTCCATTTAACGTTGCAGACAGATCGTCTGAATCGGCCTTATCAACAACAGTTATTCTTCCATTGTAAATTAACTTTAGTTGCGTGCCACTGTAGAGTTGGAAAAAACTGGATTGCTGCATGTTGTACATAGCTCCAGCTGTTCTCTGCATTAGGTATTTTAAAGCGGTAACATCGTCTCTAAGCTGGGTCTGCTGCTGAGTCAGTAGTTGTATCATAGCTGCAAATTTATTCAACACTTGGCCCGTGGCTTTAAACAATTCAAAGTTTCTAGAATCAATAAAACCATCACTTTTGAGAAGATTTTTCTGCGCCAAAACGCTGTCCACGTATTCCTTCGTCGCGGCATTGTGATCCTCTGTGGGATGACCAACGTATCGTAGTCGTTTACCTTTGACCGAATAATTGCCTACTTCGTCTCGAGGTAGTGCTATTTTATCAATGTATCGCGCAATTAAAGGTGATCCGAATCTGTCAACTCCCATAGCACCTCTGCATGCGCGTATAAGCCCTCTGTCGTTCATTGTGAGTGCCGACTATAATTTACAAGTCTTTATATAACAATGTACTCGTCCATTCCTCTTCGATATCTCCCTTGATGTATAGAGTCCTCTTTACAGATTGTTAAAAATCCATACTTTTCCAAAGACCAACATTCGCGGCACATTTGTAGGAATTTATCGAACGACATGTCTGCATTGACATAATCGTCGTATAGATGTCTTAGATTTAACGTGTCCTGCTTAAATACAATCAGCAAGTTACAATTGTCTCTTATCAGATGCTTTGGTATTCTTGCATACGACTGGGCTAGATAAAACATGTCTAGCGAGTTGTGTCTTCCCATGCTGAAATAATTCCTTATGGGGCTTTGAGGCTCTGCCATAATGTCGTCGAATATCACCACTGAATTCTCTTTGACTTCTGTTGGTTCTGGTATCCCGTCTCCACAGCTATCATATTTGTAATAACCGATTTCTGGAACTCTGGCTAAAATTTCTTCCAGCATTTTATGTTTAGGTTGAAACAGCGATCTTGAAAAAATGTAAACATTTGAAAACTTTACGCCGTTGGGATGTAGAAGAATATTTCTTAACACGTTTGTCTTCCCCGAACCTGACGGCCCACACACAACACACCTAACATTATCAGGTAGTAATATGCTATGTTTGCGTTCATGGTTGGAAACCGCCTGCTCTATAGGTTGGACTTGTAAGGACACGTTTTGCTTCTCAAACTTCATGGTGAGAATAATAAGGCTGGGCGTAATAGCAGTCGCTTTATACCTATAAAAAGCATGACGCTGCAGGTGTCGAAGTCAGTATGGCGTCACGAATAGAACGAGGTAAACGACACCGTGGAGAAGGCGTGATCAATACGCTCATTAATAAACTGCCCGTGGAACTACACATACCAAAGTATCGATTTTGTGGACCTGGCACCAAACTAGAGAAACGTTTAAAAAGAGGTGATAAAGGAATCAATCCTCTGGACGAAGCTTGTAAGTTACACGATATAAGCTACTCGCAGAGTTCGGATATAAACGATCGACATAAGGCGGACTTGAAACTGGCGCAACAAGCATCTAGCCGTGTTAAGGCACACGACGCAAGCTTCGGAGAGCGTGCAGCGGCTTACGCCGTCTCGAAAATCATGAAGGGAAAAGTTAAAATGGGTGCTGGACTGGATAAAATTCAGAAACTGAAGGCTGCATACAGAAAGGTGGCTGAAAAGAAAAAGAACAGAAAAAGAAAAGAGTTTTGAAGTCGCCTAAGAAGATTGGAGGCTTTTTACCGATATTACCCATTCTGGCCGGTCTATCTGCTCTCGGGGCTCTCGGAGGTGCCGGAGCACAGATTGCTAAAGCTGTCAATTCAGCAAAAAACGATAAGAAACAGCTTGGGGAACACGTACGACATAACCGCATGCTGGAAAGCATCGCCTTGGGAAAGAAGGAGGGGATCGACGAGCTCATACGCCAGCACAGAGACGGCAAGGGACTATTTTTAAAACCTTATCCATCCGGCAGAGGAATCCGTCTAAAAAAAAAGCCCTAACGAACTACGACTTGGAGCGATATGCTATGAAGCTACGTATTCCACATTTCAGATGCGTGTACATGAGAAACGAGCTACCTGCCAGGCCGTATAAACAGGAACGAATCATTGTAAATCTCGATGACGCCTCAGGACCTGGGACTCATTGGGTGGCGTTGAAAAAGGGTGGCAACCGTTCATTATATTTCGACAGCTATGGCGACTTGTCGCCTCCTGCTGAAATTGTAAATTATGTTGGTCCGGATTCTAAACTATTTTACAACTTTACACGCTATCAAACATACAGCACCGATATTTGCGGCCACCTTTGCTTGGCGTTTTTACTATAAAAGTCTACACCTCCCACATACAAGTGTTAAAATGAGTCAAACGTTCACTCTAAGTGGATCGACGTCCGAAATAACCAACACGTTTTATCCTCCTATCGAGCTGGAAGATGGGGCAGACTACGAGATTGCGTTGTTGAGACTCGATGCCTACAACTCTATCCCAAACGTTACAGAGAACAACAATTCCTTGGTGGTTAAATCGGACGAACTGAAACATAAAATCATCATCCCTAAAGGGACGTACGAGATTCGCGATATTTCAGAATATGTTGCGCTGGAGATAAAAAAGTAACAAATTCCACTCTTGATCCTGATTCGGTTTTTAGGGTCAGTGTGAACCCAAATACTCTGCTCACAACAATATATTGCTCTCTAGACGTCTCTTTTAAAGTTACAAACTCTGTGGGCCCTTTACTCGGTTTTACAGCAGAGGATGAAAGTCCGAGAACGACTGCTGTGGTGTCCAGAAAGCAGCCAGACATAACTAACATCAATACTATATCAGTTCAATGTAATGTGGCTAGTGGCTCATTTATAAACGGACACCCGACACACGCCATCTACGAATTCTTTCCTACGGTCCCGCCAGGATATAAAATATCCGAAGCCCCAGCGAACCTGATTTTTCTACCGTTAATCAACATAGAAAAAATAACGGACATTACCATATCTCTCGTGGATCAGGACGGAAGGCTTATCGATTTTAGAGGAGAGCGAGTGTCTGTGAGAATCATCATTAGGAAGAATGGGGCTTAACGTTAATAAATCTTCACCAGCCGAACCTGCATATAAGCCGGTGCGTCGTGCTCGACCCGGTAATCAACGTCGTACCGTCGGCAGGTTAACATCTGCTAACAAGGAGTATCTGGAATCTCTAGGTTTTTTAGTACTGCAGCATGGACGTTCTAAGCGTAAATAATAAGGCTTTATTTGAAGACGCCATTGAAAATTCACAGTATCACGGATTCAAACCTTACAACACTACGGCTCTGGGCGAAAGCGACGAGATACGAATCCCCATTCAAGCCGAAAACTTGTATGCGTTACTCAATCAGAGTTTCATATCGATATGTGGCACTATCACATCTGACAAAGACGCCGATTACGTCGGTAAAATTGTCAATAACGCCTTTATGTATTTATTCGATGAAATACAACTCAATATTCATGGAGAGACTGTGGATCGCACTAGGAATCCAGGTATTACGAGCTTGCTGAAAGGTATCTGCTCCTATAATAATTCTGATTGTGTCAAACTACAGAACTCTGGGTGGGTACACCCTAGTATTGTCACTGTTGAAGACATTGTAAAATCTGGAAAGTTTAACGTTTGTATACCGTTGAGCCATATTCTATGCGTCGCTGAAGATTACAAAAAAAATTCTGTTAAACTGCAAACTAGAACTCGTACTTATGAGAGCTAAGAACACTATGCACGTCACCAAGGGAGGAGTTAGTAAAATTAAAGTCACAGATATAGAATGGTTTGTTCCTATGCTTAAAGTATCAGACATTGAACGCTTGAAACTGTTAAACACGTTGGAAAGCGATCGATCCCTGCCCATCTATTTCAGAAGCTGGCAGTTGTACGAACATCCGTCTTTACCACAAGCAACCAACGTTTCATGGAATGTGACAACTTCTCCTCAGCTGCAAAAGCCTAGAATGGTTATCGTAGCATTTCAGACTGATAGAAGCAAACCCGATGCAGACGGTTCAAAATTTGATTTAGGTGATGTACAGGACGTGTCCGTATATTTGAACGATAAAAAGTATCCCTACCATTCTTTCCGTGTAGACAGCACCAATGGTGCGTATGGATTACTGTATGAGATGTATGCCAGATTTCAAGATTCTTACTACGAGCGTTCCCCATCACCACTGCTTAAAAGGAGCGATTTTATAAAACATGCACCATTCTTTGTGGTGGACTGCACCAAGCAGAACGAGGATCTGAAGTCTGGAGCCTGCACTACGAGAGTTGAAATTTCTGCTACAAACAACATCCCAGCAAATACAAAGGCTTACTGTTTAATCCTACACGATCGTTGCGTTGAGTATACGGCTCTTACCAACATTATTACCAATGTCGTGTGAAAACTTTGTCATATTGGATGTTCAAGGCTATCAGTCTACTTGGAAAGAGTTCGTGGCTAAAGAAGTTGCAGTGTTATCTCATGATGGACGAATGGCACATTTCGTATGTGTCCGCCGGTAGGTGTAATACCTGATGTGAAATCACAACGGTATATAGAATCGTACATCCATGGAATACCTTGGGAAAGCGGATACTTGCCTTACGACGACTTGAAACCTGTGCTGGAGAGCGTGTTGCGGTATGATGACAAACTTTATTGTAAAGGACTTGAGAAAACAGAATTCTTTGAAGGTGTGTTGCAAAGACCTGTCACGAACATGGATGATCTATGCGTTCCAAAGCTGAACAAGATTCGAGACTGTAAAGCCAAGTGTCTATTTCACCCCAGACAAGATTTGAACTGTGCCCTGCAAAATGTCTTTGTGCTTAAACTCTGGATGGAGTCTCATTATAATTTTAAAGATTTTTGTATTCTACACAATGAATAAATTGAGTTCATAGCAAATGTCTTGTTTTCTTTACCAACACCTGCAGTTTCCTGTGTAGTGACTCGTTGAGGAATTATGGGAGGGAGCATTGGTTAAGGTAGTGCCGAGCTTTTTCATTGACATAGAATGAAATAACTCGGTTTCGAATAATGTTTACTGACACCGGTTTTCTTTATAATATACATTTATTTTTTAAAATTACAACTTTAAGCAATTGCCGAAGTTTTTCTTCGTAGTGTGGTCTGGGAGGTTGCATCCGTCCCCCTGGTAGCAGTGTAATTCATGGAAAAATGCTTCCTTAGTCTGAAACACATAAAAACAATACATTATAAGCACAGTGTTACGATATTACAATTCAATGGGTAGGGATGGTGATAGTAATACTCACAGCTTGCTGCAGCTTCTCGAAAAGGTGGCACTCTGGATCACACTTCAAGCTCCACATTGAGAAGTATCCCTCCTCGGGCCTCCTGCACCGGTGGAAATGGTTGACACCATCGCAGACTTGTTTATGGTAGATGTTGTCGTGGTAGCATAAGTCCCCAGCAATATTTTGAAGGGTGTTGCCGCAGGGTAGGATCGGTGACGAGTCAACATGTTCTTGGTTGAATCCATATATGTCGGTACTTCGGATGGGGAACTCCACCTTCCTCACGTCGTGCCCATAGGAATCGTATATAGTCAGTTCTACCGACTCTGTTGGCTCGGGTGATGGCAGCGGTGGTTGCTCTACCTCCCAAAGTTGGTGTTCGTGAGACATGTTGAAGTTTTAGAATGATGGAATTCACAAGTCTGAATCCTTATATACGGGATATCACTTGATGGACCCGCCTTCCGCACATGTTACGCCAACTGTGTATACATTGTCTGGTGTAACACACATACACTGCACGCATGAGTACAATACCACCAGCTGCGAGTTCATTGTAATGTCACAATACACCTTGCGTATCCTTTCACACAAATGCCACATTATGATAATAATATCCGCTTGGGTTAATTTCTTTTCCGTAGTATACAATACAGACATGCACTTGATTCAGCTGTTGTAATTGGTCTTCAGTCAGTTTGCTATATCTAGTCGGGAGAAATACCGAGAACCCGTCAAGAAGGTCTAGCACTATACGACGGCCGTACTTGGTGAAGGTAGAACAGGCCTGCTTGATGTTGTAGGACCTCCCGACCTCTAACTCTTGCAAAGGTTTCATCTCATTGATGATAATGTCCATATTACCATATCGCTCCAGCGTTGCAACTATAGGGGGAATCTCGCGTTTCTCCATCGGAGTTTGGTCCGTGGCCGGAGTGTTTACCGTCTCGGCCGCCTGCATGGAGTTTAACAGCTCCTGTAATGCGACGTCCAGTTCCACTGCTTGTTTCGGTGACTGTTTACGTTGACGCTTCGAAGTAGACATTCTCCTGGCTTCTCGAACACTGATTACGAGACAAGCGTCTCGCGGCTATTAATACACTGCGTTAACCAATCACATATCGTGTTATTCTAACCAATCAAATATCGTCTTATTATAACCAATCACACGCAATAATCTTTCCTTTGATCCCTATAACTACAGATGTCTGGCCGTTGTGTAAACATCGTCTTCCGAATTTCTTACGTTCTCAGACAGTTCACACAGTCCGCATCCGATGGCCCGATAAACGTAGCATGCATCTTGCAAATGTTTTAAGAGCGTGGACCTCTCCCGCCATCTGGCACGCACCTGTGGAATCGCCCCTACCAGTCAACCGTGAAGGACAATGACCCAGGCGTGCGGCAGTCTAATATACCTTAGTAAAATAATTGTTAAGAATGGTAAAAATACCGGGCATAACATTACATGTAGCTCCCCTACCAGTGAACCGTGAATAAGCACCCCTACCAGTCAGGCGTGAAGGACAATGAACCCGCCGTATGGTAGTCTAATACATTAAGACATTCGCCTTAAGTGTCATATAGCATAACAATACGTATCGCTCCCCTACCAGTCAGGCGTGACTAACAAAACACCTGTGGCGAACACCTGTGGTTAACAGAGCGTGAAAAGTAATCACCTCGCCGCGTTAGCTAAGAAAACAATAACATCTTGGACCCATCCACTACGTCACACAGAAAACAACACTATTAGAGTCTCCTGGAGACGATCACGGAAATAATAAAGATCGTCCAGGATGGTGTTATCATCAAATCCGTTTATTTCCGTAATAAAACGTGTCGTTTTCTTCCTCTCCCTGGTGCGTTTCCGTTTCAAGTTACGTAGGATCGATTCTTCATCGGAGTTAGCCATGTCGGTTCCGATGACTTACGCGATGATATGAAAACCTGTATTGCCGACTGTCTCTGGATGGTGGTGTTGTGCGTAGTCGGTAGAGGCGCTGCTATCACCTCGCTTCTCTTCTCGGTAACAATATTCAGTAAAACTATGATATTGAATAAAATCCTTCTTCTGGATTTATATTCTTAACTGAAACTGCTATTTCGATGATTCAACTATCTTCTAGTTTAGTATCTGAATAGTTAACATTTGAATAATATTAATAATAAACTTATCTGGTAGTAATGGTGTCCGTGGGAAACTGTCTGGAACAACAAGGATGACTTTTCCTCGTTCCCGTGCGCTGTGTATCTTCTCTCAGGTTCTTGAAGTGCGGAGAGTTCACAAAATTGCTTCCAGTGTGGATGCAAACAGTAATTGCGAATATTTACCCTGGTTTCGGCACCAAAATTATGTGGGAAAGTGTAGAGAGAAGACGTGCAGTTATGTTTACTAAACTATTTATTGTTGACTACAAAAACAATTGAAAATACAAACAGTTGAACAGAATGGTCATAGATGGCAGGGATTCTTCATTCCGCCACAGCTACTATTTTAGTGTGGAATTAGGTATTTTGACATTTGACAATTAAGAAAAATAGTTCATTCGAGTAAGTTCATTCAATTAATCCTGTATTTTTACTTAGCCTGGTATATTTCGTATTCATGTTCAACCTATCGTGCAGTATATGGCATATACTGTCTTATATAACTGTTAATTTATTGGCTGTAATATATTACGTCCAACTTTTTACAGGGTATTCCACAGAAAACTGCTGGTAGCCTACGACAGAATGTGTCGGCTCATGATGTGATCGTGAATTCAGAACAAAGGGGCATGAAGAAAGACGTGTAGGCCTACATCTACGAGAAGAGCGACGCTTAAATATAAATAGGATATAAGCAGAGTACCAGATTGGCAGTCATCTCAAATAAATCTTTAGCGACAAGATGCGAGTGGCGGCTGGAGTTATTCAATCATAATGTTTAGTGCAAACAAAACACGACCAATAACGCTAGGAATCCCCAGAAGGCTATCGTTTAGATTTGTTCAGATGGAAATTTAAACTAATCGTATAGATGCAAAAACTACTTCAACAAATGTCGTATTCGTAAATTCAAACATATCGCTTAGGGTTTCTTGCTACCTAAGAAGGGTGTTATTTATTCTTACTGTTAAGGATATCTTACAAAACTTTAACACTAAGATTGCGGGTAGTGGCTGTTGTTATCTACACAAAGTTTAGTGCAATCTAAACCGGTACCATAACTCTTGAAGAGGACTCTTCGGATTGACAATGCTATGATTACATCTGTTGCCGACAGCTGCAGTAACATACGTACTGTATAAATATAGTTAGTTGGGCTAGTCTGACGTAACATTCAACAAATAGTGGCGGGTATTGCGTACTTACGGAAGGCACAATAAAGTCTTATTGTTAGAGATTGCACAAAAGAGATATCTGATCACTCAGCAATAACATATATTGTGTTACGTTTCACGGGAACTTACCGAGAAAGCTACTACAGAATCCACTGCAACATAACAGATGCCAAATTGTCTTTCGTCATTCTATGCAGTAGGTAAGTAACATGTTTTAAATTTTTTTATAGAATTGAGAAACTTTGCTTGTTTTTTTCTAAGATAGAGACGGAAATGCACTAATGAAAGCTGATATAGCATGAACGATCAAATGAGCTGCCATCCTCAGTGAAACATGTCCAATTCCACGTCAAGTCAATTAGAACACAATGTCCTTATGCACAAGCCTGCTTCTTACTTCATAGGTTGTTATCCTCCATACTTGTGACTTTCATAATCATAGTGGAAGTACTGACTTTGTTATTGGCGATTTTATGATACTCTGAAATAGGGTAATAAATTCAACAGAAATATTGGTTCAATTAGAATGTAATTTCACCTCCAATAGAAAGCTCAATAGTAATAGATGGTAATAGAACTGATGTCATGCATGTACAGTAATTAATTAACTATTAAACCAAGTCTCTTATTTTCATTTTATTACTCCACGGAGTAAATATATACTTACTTTGTTTCGATCAGAAAGACCTATCTACATAATGTCAAATATTATTATTTTTCTTTCTGTCATTTTGTGTTTAACATTTATCCCTAATATTCAAATGCACTAATATGGTGTATTGTTATTTGTGTTCAAATGTTTAAGTCATGTACGAAGGGCGAAAAACTGAAAGATAACAAGTGAAGCTTTAACATCCACTGATCATATTATAAGTTAGTAATGAAGGAAAAACAGAATACACAAATATTTCTAATTTTAATGACCATGCCAAAAACTCACCACAGAATAATAGTTGTGACCCTGCTTAAGTGCTATAGACAAATTCCAACGAAGTAAAAAATTTGTTTCATAATATAACAAATGAATCACCTCTTCTTTCGGAATATTGGTACACACAACAATACTTGCAATAACGTTGCCGAGCAACAACTATGTGCGTATTTCTTATCGACGTAGAAATCTCTAAAAATGGATGTGATAGTGCTACTGTGGGAAAGTGTAGGGAGAAGACGAGCAGTTATGTTCACTAAACTATTTTTGTTGTTGACTACAAAAACAATTGAAAATACAAACAGTTGAACAGGATGGTCATAGATGGCAGGGATTCTTCATTCCGTCACATCCTCCCCACCCTGCTCGATCTCTAGGGGGACGACCAGCTGTACAGGTCTTGCTATCCTCTCTCCGCCGGGTGTGCGAAGATCTGGCGTGTTCGGTGTAGATGGTGTGAGGAAGGCCTCGTCTTCCAGAAGGATCTGTGTTCATATGGAGTGCTCATCATGTCTGGGTAGGATCTCCTCTCAGGCTCCTTGTCAAATACTCGTGATGACATTGCTGGTGGTGGGGGTCACCGTGATGGATAGTTGTTGTCATAATAGCCATTCCTCATGCTAAGTGGGGGTGACAATCCTGGTCGTCTGTCATAGTCTCCTCTTCCATCACGCATGTATGGTGGAGCACGGCCCATTCCACCTCTCATACCACCATGCCCACGCATAGGTTCATAACCACCACGACCTCCACCCCTTCCACTCTTTTTGCCAGTGGATTGCTCTATACTGATTTGTACACCCATAAACTCAGCATTGTTTAGTTCTTTGATAGCCCCGATGGCCATGTCCTCAGTCTTCATGTGTACAAATCCAAAGCGGTTCAGTACATCACACTCTGTCACAATGCCATACTGTTCAAAGAGTCGTCGCAGATCTTGGGCCTGTGCCTCATCTATAAGCCGACCCACAAAGATCTTTGTTTTAGGTGGTGTGCTAGATGTTCTGAGATAAGACATGTTTTCTTCTTTTACGAGTGGCTCATTCCCCTATAGTCTCATCTCTAAGTTGTGGAACCGTTTCTCTGCATTGCAACTGTTAGTGAGCGGAATAATACCCTCTTTCCTTAGTGTGTCATTCGGGTAGGAGGGTACCTCTTCCGAGTGGATGTAGTTCACTATTGCTGAACTTACGGTGATACCTGAACGATTCCCACTTAGGATCCAACCGAACTTGGAGGGGATGAGGACCACTGTTGAAGAAATGCGGATTGGTGAATTGTCCTTCACCACCTTCCAGTAATGGTCGCTTCCAATAAGTATTTCTATAGGAAGGGTCGTATCCTCTGTGTCCTCCTGGGGGTCCGCTAGCTGCAGTTTCCTAGTGTGCGCTAGGACTTTTACATCGTGAGGTACTGCTGGCTGGGGAGAGAAGGCATGGGCGCTTTCAAACCCAGTGATACTAGCTGTAGCATTTGTCCAGACTCTCTTCGTTGAGAATCTCACAAGTTTGCGTGGTCTCGGTGTAGGGGATGACTCAAAGTCTCCTATGGCCAAGTCTCGGCAGTCGATAACTTTAGCTGCACCTCGTCTACTATGGATTTAGTGACAAAGCTCGATTGACTCCCGCTGTCCAGCACGCAGCGCGTCAGTTTAGTTAGGCCAGTGGGGCCTGTATCCCATACGCGTGCTGTCTAAAGGTATGTGATATCAGTCGTTTCGGCGTTGATCCTACTTACGGACGTAACTGTCGTAGGGTGGGTTGCTGGTTCGGTATAACTGGAGCTGATGCAGATAGATCTATGGTGGGACATCTTACAGTAAGTGCATAATGACTTGCCCTTTCTACTGCAGTCAATGGCAGAGTGGCCGCGGTTCAGGCATAGAAAACAACAGTTCGCTTTTCTCAGTCTCTTCACTCTCTCATGGACATTTGTCACCATCTGACAGTCTTGAGCCCAATGACCACGTGACTCACAAAATACACAAAAGGGGTCAGGTGTAGACTTGCCTTTTCGCGATCCCGATGCCGTCTTGGTGTCGATTCGCAGTGCTGCTGTTGTGGGGATATTGGAAGAAGATAAAGAGTCTCCACGAATCTTCTGAGCGGTCAGGGCACCGTCCACTTCCTCGCCCAAAAATTGCATTAGTTTGAGAAAATCTCCTTCCGGTAAGTTCTCCCTCTTCACGTGGATTATCCACCGGCGACAGATGTCTTCCGGGAATGCCCGCAATATTTTAGGTGCTAGGATCCTTCCGTAACCATTAACATCCTCTCCGAGAGCTCGATGGGCCTGCACCCGCCGGTTACAATCTATGTATGTAGTGTTAAGTGCTTCCGGGGTAGGAATTCGAATGGGTTTTACACCCTCCAGGTAGTCCAGGTGCGCTTGAAGTATTCCGTTCTTGTCGCCGTAACACGCCATTAGTATTTTCTTAGTTTCTTCGTATGTTTCTGCAATCAAAGCAATTCCATCAACTAGCTGTTTCGGTTCATTCTCCAAGTAGCCACGGAGATATATGAGTTTGCTTATTGTAGAAAGAGAGGAGTCTTTATCAATAGATGACTTGAATTGCTCCCAAAATCGTGACCATGTCTCGACGTCTCCGGAGAAAGGTTCGAGCCTGATCTGTGGTAGCCGGACCAAGTGTGTGGTCGAAGCTTGCGTTTGTGCAGTTGTGACTACCTGCCTGTCGGGGGTATTTATTCTCACCTCCGAAGTTGATTTATCATCAATCTTTCGCGACGCCCTTCGCGTAATCCAGATACTCCTCGCATCTCTCCACGTCGTCATCATACTCGGTGTCAGATAGGAGTTCATGGATAGCGTCATCAAGTGTGCCTTGTTTATTTAGAGTCTCCTGGAGACGATCACGGAAATAATAAAGATTGTCCAGGATGGTGTTATCATTAAATCCGTTTATTTCCGTAATAAAACGTGTCGTATTCTTCCTCTCCCTGGTGCGTTTACGTTTCAAGTTGTGTAGGAACGATTCTTCATCGGAGTTAGCCATGTCGGTTCCGATGACTTATGCGATGATATGAAAACCTGTATTGCCGACTGTCTCTGGATGGTGGTGTTGTGCGTAGTCGGTAGAGGCGCTGCTATCACCTCGCTTCTCTTCTCGGTAACAATATTCAGTAAAACTATGATATTGAATAAAATCCTTCTTCTGGATTTGTATTCTTAACTGAAACTGCTATTTCGATGATTCAACTATCTTCTAGTTTAGTATCTGAATAGTTAACATTTGAATAATATTAACAATAAACTTATCTGGTAGTAATGGTGTCCGTGGGAAACTGTCTGGAACAACAAGGATGACTTTTCCTCGTTCCCGTGCGCTGTGTATCTTCTCTCAGGTTCTTGAAGTGCGGAGAGTACACAAAATTGCTTCCAGTGTGGATGCAAACAGTAATTGCGAATTTTTCCCGGGTTTCGGCACCAAAATTATGTGGGAAAGTTTAGAGAGAAGACGTGCAGTTATGTTCACTAAACTATTTATTGTTGACTACAAAAACAATTGAAAATACAAACAGTTGAACAGGATGGTCATAGATGGCAGGGATTCTTCCTTCCACCACAGTTACTATTTTAGTGTGGAATTAGGTATTTTGACATTTGACAATTAAGAAAAATGGTTGATTCGAGTAAGTTCATTCAATTAATCCTCTATTTTTACTTAGTATGGTATATTTCGTATTCATGTTCAACCTTTCGTGCAGTATATGGCATATACGGTCTTATATAACTGTTAATTTATTGGCTGTAATATAGTATGTCCAACTTTTTACAGGGTATTCCACAGAAAACTGCTGGTAGCCTGCGACAGAATGTATCGGCTGATGATGTGATCGTGAATTCAGTGGAAAGGGGCATGAAGAAAGACGTGTAGGCCTACAACTACGAGAAGAGCGACGCTTAAATATAAATAGGATATGAGCTGAGTACCAGATTGCCAGTCATCTCAAATAAATCTTTAGCGATAAGATGCGAGTGGCGGCTGGAGTTATTCAATTATAATGTTTAGTGCAAACAAAACACGACCAATAACGCTAGGAATCTCCAGAAGGATATCGTTTAGATCTGTTTAGATGGAAATTTACATCTTTTGCCGACGGCTGCAGTAACATACGTACTGTATAAATATAGTTATTTGGGCTAGTCTGACGTAACTTTCAACAAATAGTGGCTGGTATTGCGTACTTACGAAGGCACAATAAATTCTTACTGTTAGAGATTGCACAAAAGAGATATCTGATAACTCAGCAAAAACATATATTGTGTTACTTTTCACAGGAACTTACAAAGAGAGCTACTACAGAATCCACTGCAACATAACAGATGCCAAATTGTCTTTCGTCATTCTATGCAGTAGGTAAGACACATGTTTTGAATTTTTTAAGAATTGAGAAACTTTGCTTGTTTTTCTCTAAGATAGAGACGGAAATGCACTAATGAAAGCTGATATTGCATGAACGATCAAATGAGCTGCCATCCTCAGTGAAACATGTCCAATTCCACGTCAAGTCAATTAGAACACAATGTCCTTATGCACAAGCCTGCTTCTCACTTCATAGGTTGTTATCCTCCATACTTGTGACATTCATAATCACAGTGGAAGTACTGACTTTGTTATTGGCGATTTTATGATACTCTGAAATTCAACAGAAATTCAACAGAAATATAGGTTCACTTAGAATGTAATTTCACCTCCAATAGAAAACTCAATAGAAATAGATGGTAATAGAACTGATGTCATGCATGTACAGTAATTAATTAACTATTAATCCAAGTCTCTTATTTTGATTTTATTACTCCACGGAGTAAGTATACACTTACTTTGTTTTGATTAGAAAGACCTATCTAGATAATGTGAAATATTATTATTTCTCTTTCTATCATTTTGAGTTTAACACTTATCCCTAATATTCAAATGCACTAATATGGTGTATTGTTATTTGTGTTCATTTGTTTAAGTCACGTACGAAGGGGGAAAAACTGAAAGATGAATTGTGAAGCTTTAACATCCTCTGATGAAATTATAAGTTAGTAATGAAGGAAAAACAGAATACACAAATATTTCTAATTTTAATGACCATGCCTAAAACTCACCGCACAATAATATTAGTGACCCTCCTTAAGTACTAGAGGCAAATTCCCATGAAGTAAAACAATTATTTTCGTAATATAACAAATGAATCACCTCTGCTTCTTTAATATTGGTACACACAACACTACTTGCAATAACGTTGCCGAGCAACAACTATGTGCGAATTTCTGATCGACGTAGAATTCTATAAAAATGGATGTGATAATGCAACTATTTTAGTGTGGAATTAAGTAATTTGACATTTGACAATTAAAAAAATGGTTCAATTTAGTAAGTTCATTCCCATTTCAATAAATTCAAAAGCACAGTTAATTTCGATTTTGAGAGTTAATTTGGATAATTCGCAGCCTAAATTTTAAAGGAATTGGATTCTTCAATTGATCCTATATTTTTATATAGTCTGCTATATTTCGTCTTCATGTTCAACCTTTCGTGCAGTAGATGGCATATATTATATAAATGTTAATATAATGGCTGTAATATAGTAGGTCCAACATTTTACAGGGTATTCCAAAGAAACCTGCTTTAATCCCTCGACAGAATTTATAGGTTCATGATGTGATCGTGAATTCAGTTGAAAGGGGCATGAAGAAAGACGTGTAGGCCTGCACCTACGAGAAGAGCGATGCCTAAATATAAATAGGATATATGCTGAGTATCAGATTGGCAGTCACCTCAAATAAATATTTAGCGATAAGATGCGAGTGGCGGTGGAGTTATTCATCATAACGTTTAGTGCAAACAAAACACGACCAATTTCACTAGGAATCCCCAGAAGGCTATCGTCTAGATCTTATTAGATGGAAAGTTAAACTAGTCGTACAGATGAACAAATTACTTCAACAAATGTCGTATTCGTAAATTCAAACATATCGCGTAGGGTTTCTTGCTACTTAAGGAGGGTATTATTTATTCTTACTGTTAAGGATATCTTCCAACACTTTAACACTAAGATTGCGGGTAGCGGTGTTGATATCTACACATAGTTTAGTGCAAACTAATCCGGTACCATAACTCTTGGAGAGGACTTTTCGGTTCGACAATGCTATGTTTACATCTGTTGCCGACGGCTGCAGTAACATACTTACTGTATAAATATAGTTAGTTGCGCTAGTCTGACGTAAGTTTCAACAATTAGTAGCGGGTATTGCGTACTTACGGAACACAATAAATTTTAACTGTTAGAGATTGCACAAAAGAGATATCTGATCACTCAGCAATAACATATATTGTGTTACTTTTCACAGGAAATTACAAAGAAAGCTACTACAGAATCCACTGCAACATAACAGATGCCAAATTGTCTTTCGTCATTCTGTGCAGTAAGTAAGTCACATGTTTTAAATTTTTAAAGAATTGAGGAACTTTGCTTGTTTTTCTCTAAGATAGAGACGGAAATGCACTAATGAAAGCTGATATAGCATGAACGATCAAATGATCTTCCATCCTCAGTGAAACATGTCCAATTCCACGTCAAGTCAATTAGAACACAATGTCCTTATGCACAAGCCTTCTTTTTACTTCATAGGTTGTTATGCTCCATACTTGTGACATTCATAATCACGGTGGAAGTACTGACTTTGTTATTGGCGATTTTATGATACTCTAAAATAGGACAATAAATTCAACAGAAATATAGGTTCAATTAGAATGTAATTTCACCTTAAATAGAAAACTCAATAATAATGGATGGCAATAGAACTGATGTCATGCATGTGCAGTAATTAATTAACTATTAATTGTTACGGCTCCGCCCTTTCAAATGGCAGCTTAATGTTTTTATTTGGTACTTACAGTAAATACATAATTCTTCTGAGCCGGCCTCGGTAGCTTCAGTCGTATGCACTGAGGGATCTCTTCTTTATCTCGGGAATGTGGGTGGTTCTGATTGCTCTTATGAATAGTTTGTAATAATAGCAGTATTTTAAAACTGGTATGAGTAAGTTTATTTTACTTGTTCATTCTACTCCAACAAAATGTCTCAAATTGAACTCGCGGCTGATGCAATCTGACGGTCGGGATAATAGAACGGAAGCTAGTGCGTTTACTAATATTGCTGATATTGCGTAACTCTGACTGGGTAATTATTACCGTAGATAGTAATCTTAATGTTCTCGTAGACCAAAGTACTTACTTGCACACTGATTCTAATTCTGGTAGTAACTATAAATCAGTTCTACCGCAAACCTGTAGTACACTGAGTTTAATTATAATTAATACTGTTTTATATAGTGAACGGGATCCTCCCCGATCACTATGGTATCAATTAAATAAATACCAAGTACTTCTATGGCTTATGAGGCCAGGAAGTAGTAGTTGTTTCTGATTATAATCATGGTGTATTTGTCATTCCCATGGTTATAATCCTATCATAATGCCCAAAAGAATTATTGTGTAAAGTGTATTTTGTACCAATATTTTGACAGGAATACTTTTTTGCTCCTGAATTGTATTTGTTTTTCTTACGTAAGTGTGCTAATGTTTACGTCTCCAGTACAGTGACTTAGATATTGCCTAGCAGAGCTTGAGGGTTATTTCATTCATGTGACCTTCCTTCAGTGGACTGACCATTTGTGAGTTAATGACATTCCTTGTACCTGGTAAGGGTTTCTTGACCTGCATACCTCACACTACAATATTTTCTCGCATTCACTCACCACCCTTCGAAAATTGTAAGCTTTGTTGCGTTATGACACCATATGCTTCTGTGATTTTCTCACAAAACATAGAAAGAATTCAAACAACATATATACTAAAAAAAATAAACACTGAAAGAACATTATTACTTAATATACTTACACTAGATAAATCGCCACTGGATATATTTGTGTGGACGTCCTGATTAAAATTAGGTAACGAGACAAATCATCAGCGTATCTGTATTGCTGTATGTCCGTCACTTATACACTTATTTAACAATGATATATATATTCGCCCGTGGATTTAGTATCTGCTCGTCCTGATATATTTACACATTTGATTTCACTCTAAGCTTACATCACACGTAGTATTCGCGATCATGTATTCTTACAATGTAAAATCACACTTAACCCTTGTACCTATTTCTTGTGAAATGACGTAAGTCGGTCACCATACTGTTGTACCTTTTCTTACTTCATTTCCATCCCCTTGAAATAGTTGCTTAAGTTTAGATTATATAGCCTACTACTAAAATTATTACCCGAGTCATACATAATATATCTGTTCAATTTATATATTCCCAGTACCTTCCTTCCTTACTCGTTCGACTCAACAATGTAAAATTCGTATTTATGTCCTTTATCCTCTAGAGTAAATATGATCTGCTTTGTTTTCTGAATCCACTGCTATCTTTGAGGTTGTATTATGCTTGCAAATCCTACAAACATGGCAAATATCTAATAAATTTGATCTCTCTATCATCCCATCTTTTAATCTTTTCGCGACGACTTTAATGGCCTCTTCTCTAATAGATAGCGGTAACAGTCTGTTTTTGTGATTGAACATAGGCAGATTATCCATACTAATTGAATATTCATAAATTACACAACACCCTGAGGAATCACTGTACACCCCATATTTCTGGTTAGCACATTAAATAACTTCTCTTTTTCTTGTTCTGTTATTGACGTGATGCTAGCTACTTTTTCTCTCAAGATTTCAAGGATTTCTGATTCTTTCAACCTATCGTTATATTCCCTTCCATTTTCATCATTGTAATGTCGCTGCTCATTTTTGCTCCTTCCACACATATTTATTTCGCAATTTTGTCCGACATCATAAATCTCCTCTAAATAAGTGTTATTAAATTCGTCGATTTCTACATTTAGATTACATCTACATCTACATCTACATGTGACCCTACATTCGGTGCCTCGATAATATTTACTGGGTTGTATCGACCTTCAGTTTGACTATTTGCTGGGTTTTTCAAACCTACAGCGTCAATTAAATTCTCACTTATTAATTCCCCATTCATCGTCTTGATCCTGCACCTCGGCTAGGCTTTCAATTATTTTGACTCTTTATTTTCAGGCAATTTTCCTCAAAGCCTAAAATCCCTTGATATTCTTGCAAAGCATCGCACCCAATAATAAAAGAATGAACTAAGTTTCTCACTACCAGCATGTACATTTCAGTGTGACAAGAGCCTAGGCTTAAAGGTACCATTATTTGCTTATCTATTTTATATTTGGTTTTGTTAATGGCCGTCGTGCAATAAAGTCCTGGGACATTTAGTTCCTGCAACTTAATTTTATTTTCCTTCAATTCAAGATAAGATTTCTCATTACACACAGACATTGAACTACAAGAATCCAATAGGATTTGTACTTTTAACTTGCCTATATAAGCCTCAATTTGTGGTGGATTTAGTATCTGCTGGTTAGCTTTAGTATTTACATTATAAGAAATTTTTAAATTATTTACATTATTTGTGAGTCTGTTCTCGGAAGGCCTGGAATGATTAGCAGATGTAGTATGACTCTCTATTACATCTCTGACTCGTTTAAATTCTCATTTTGAGGGCTGTCATCACTGTCATTCGTTACGTCATTTTGCGTACGGTGAAATTCATTAGCACTAGGGTTCAGAGACTGCCGTGTTTCTGGCACGCGTCCACGATTCTCCCCTCCGTTATCTTGAAATCGTGCATATCTCACGTCTCTCAACTCGCCATATCTCGCATTCCGATCGGCATTCCCTACTTCTGTTTCTTGGAAAGAAATGTGATTGACAGATACATTCTGTGTTCTTGACCCCATTCTGTCCCCGTTACTATTGTTACGTGAACCTTGGTTACTGTAATTTCCTCTGTTATCATTAAATCCATTCCGCCGATCATTCCTCTCTCTTGAATAACTCGTATTGTTTTGGTTGTTTCTCCCATTATTTCCAGGTCTACTTTCCCTGTTATCATTAAATCCTTTACTAGGCCTTGCCGTGTTATCAAAGTTGCCAGAATTATTTCGGTTATTTGCGGAATAATATGTACCGTTATCTCCCCGATTTTGACTCTTATTTTCTTGGTCATATCGCTCAGTAATTTCATATTTTCTCCCACTACGATTCCCCTCTTCAAACTCAGTTAGTAGGCTTAACATTTCTGCGTAAGAACTTGATTTGCTACCCCTAACAGTTTATATATCTCAGGCCGAAAGTGCTGCAGTGATAGCCGAAGTACATCCTGTTCGGTAAACAAAGATTCTAGGGACTTCGCAATTTTGATTAACCTCATAAAATACTCGGTCAAGGTCATGTTGCCTTTGTCATTATAACTTCCTGCATATAGTTCAGTAGGGGCTTTACTTTGTCTACTCGAGCTCCAATATCTCTCCATAAACAATTTCTTGAACTCGGGGTAACTTACTCCCTCAGCTAATACAAATTGGCACCAATCCTTGCATATTCCAATAAGGCCTTTTTGCACCACTGTCATTTTGTACTCCTCTGGGATCCCCTTTAGTTTGAAATAAGTTTCCATTTCAGATATGAACTGGTGTGGATTAGATAAAATCTCGTCATTGTATCGCGGTAACGCCCACTCAACCCCAAGAATATTATTTAACTGTACATTACTTTGACTACCTATCGGATTAACAGCATGGTTAATAAGGCTTACGTCACTTCGCATGGTATCGGAATCTTGGCTAATGCTCTGAGTTAATTGCTCTCTATTATTACGTTCACTATTGTGCATAACATTTGCATTTGAAAAAGGTACTGGTGGAAACCAAACTCCTCTGCCATCTGCCTCGATTCTTGTACAAGAAATGTCATTACTCATTTTGTCTACCTTATCAGAGAAATTATTTATTTCTTTCGTAATGCAATTCTGTACCCCTACTACCCTTTGAATTTCTTTAGTCAACTTCACCTCAATTTCCTTAACCAGTCCCTGAAATCTAGTATTTAGCTCTCCAATGTCAGCTGCGGAGGATTGTATTAAATTACCTTCCAAATTTTTATTTTGGTCCCTAATCTCATTTTGCAATTCACTATGACTGGTTTCTATTTTCTTATCAATATTGTTGACAGTATTAGCAAGTTTTTGCTCTAGTTCCCTGTCTTTGTTTACAAATTGATCTGCTACTTCCCTTTTGTTATTGTCAACTTCATTCTGAACTTTATCAATCCGACCATCTAACCTTATATTGTTTACATCACTTTCCTCCCTTATTTGGTCAATCCTCTCACTATTTTTCTTTAAATCCTCAGAAAGCTTCTCTATTGATCTTTTAAGTTCATTTTTCAATTCCGTTGAATTCTGATCTATTTTACTAGATAACTCCCTGTTCTGCTCAGCATTTTTCCTTGCATTCTGGTCTATTTTCTTAGCTAATTCCCTGTTCTCCTCCTTATTTTCCCTTGCATTCTGGTCTATTTTATTAGCTAACTCCCTCTTTTGCTAAGCATTTTGTTCAGCATTTTTCTCTGCTAACTCCCTATTCTGCTCCATGAATACCCCCATCCACGCAGGCACCCCTGCGTCTACATTTACTTGGTTCGTCATCATATTCTCTATATTCTCATTGTTTATTTGAGCTGATGGCTCGTCACTATTTTCCCTCTCCTGATTAACTTCATTTGTTTCTATTTCATCATGAATTTGTTCCATTTCCCTCTGTTCACTACTCTGAATTAATTCAATTTCACTGCTAGTGAGAAAATCCTGTCCGTCCTGACATTCTACGTTTTCCATTTCAGTATTTATAGTTTTACCATTACGTAATGTCAACATCACTCTGACCTAACCTTCGTCACTGCACTGAGATCACTTAGTAGAAAAATCATGCACACTTACCTTCTTCTTCTACATAATGGAATTAGGCCCTAGGCCTGTTTCCACATCAAGAGATTGAGTCTCTCCATCTTGTTATTGGCCGACCAACATTTCTTCTACCTTTGGGTTGGTACTGAAGTAAAATCTTTGGAAATCTGTTAGGTGCCATTCTTCCTATATGTTGGAGCCAGTTGTATCTTAAGTTGTTAATTCTGTCTAACAGGTTATAAATGTTGAGTTCACTTCTGATTTCCTCATTGTACTTCTTATCTAGTAATGTATATCCTGCTACTGAACGTAAGAACTTCATCTCAGCAGACTCTATTCTTCGCTTATCTGATCTAGTAAGTGTCCAGTTTTCACAAGCATAAGACAGTGTAGGGACAGCCATTGTTTTGTAGAATTTCAACTGTGTGGTTTTCAAGGTTTTATTTTTCAATGTTCTTCTTATTGTTCCGCACATGTTGTTAAATCTATTTAATTTTATATCAATATCATTCTTTTCACAATATGATACGTTGAACCCCAAATAATTGAAGTTCTTAACCTGCTCTATTAATATATTGTTTATCATTATTTTGCATCGTTTGTGGTTTGTCCCTTCAAAAGCCATTACTTTTGTTTTTTTATCAGAAATTTTCATGTTATATTCGCTTGCTAGCAGATTTAATTTATGGGCGGCAATTTGTAATTCGTCTTCCGTGTTACTAAAAATCACTTGGTCATCTGCGAACAACAGTGTGTTCAAGACTTCGTCATTGATTTTAAAATGAGTGTTTAATTGGTCCTGCCATTGCTTAATGACATGGTCAATATAAATGCTAAATAATGCTGGGGACATCGGACAACCCTGTTTAACTCCTTGATTTGTTTTTATTAGTTCACTATTGTTTTTGTCTAAGGTATTTATCGAAATATGTGTTCCAAAGTACAGGCTCTGTATTGCTCTTATCAAGTGGTCCGGAAAGCCTCTGTTACACATGATTTCCCACAGTTTCCTTAGTGATACCTTATCAAAAGCTTTTTCGTAGTCGATGAATAGAAGGTAGGTGGGGAGATTAAATTCTCGTCTTTTTTGAATGATCTGTTCAATTACAAATATGCTGTCTGAGCAGGAACGCCCTTTTCTGAAACCATTTTGTTCTTCTGTCAGCATATACTCATTTATGATATTTAGCCGACGAGTTACTATTTTGGCAAACACTTTATAGGCTGCATTTAGTAAGCATATACCTCTGTAATTCTGGCAGTCATTTCTATTACCTTTTTTAAAAACTGGGCATACAATTCCCCTTTTCCACTCATCTGGGATTGTACAGGTCCTCCAACAAATGTTAAGTATTTCTAGAAATCTCTTTTTTACTACTTCAGGCATATATTTCAGAAGCTCGATATTCATACCATCCGTTCCTGGGGATTTTTTATTTTTTGATGTTTTCAAAGCATTATCTAGTTCGTTCATTTCAATAGGATCTATTTCTGATAATACAGATAGTGCTGGATTGATATCATCTTCATCCATATTCGTCCATAGGCTACGATAAAATGTATTCCAGTTTTCTTCTGGTATATTATTTATTTTTGCCGTGTCTCTTTCAGTTGAATTTAGATGTTTCATTATTTTGTAGGCTCTGTCTTGCATCCCATGGCAATCGTGTTCAATAGTGGTTATGTAGTTGTCCCAGCTTTCACGTTTCAGTTTTCTTATTTCTCTTTTCGCGATGGCACATTTATGTTTATAATCTATTTTATCCTCATTGGCTTTTGTCTGGAGGTACTTTAGGTATGCCTTTTTCTTACAATTTGTAATCTCTTCTATTTCTTTATTCCAGTATCGTAATCCTCTACTGTTTCTTTTTACAAGTCTTTTCCCTAAAACCTCTCCTGCTACTTTCAATATAGTTTCTTTGAAATCATGCCATTCTTCATTTATATTCGCACTCACAGCTCTCTGATCTATGTAAGTACTTAGTCGTAAGCAGTATAATCTCCTTATACTCTCCTGTTGTAGCAGATGTACTTTATAACTTGATTTAGCGTCTAGAGGTTTACTTTTCTTCTTGAATATCCATTTTCTTGGTATGTTTAACGTAGAAATAACCAAAAAATGGTCAGATCTAATATCACAGCCTCTGTACACTCGTGTATCATTCACATATGAGGATAACTTTTTGTTAGAAAGAATATAATCTATTATCGATCTTTTTCCTCTCATTGCCCATGTATATTTATGGATGTCTTTGTGTCGAAAAAAGGTATTGGTGATGTTAAATTCATTAAAGTTTACAAAATTCCTCAGAGTTTTGCCATTTTCATTGATAGTTTGCTCCCCATTATCGCCTATTAATTTTCCCATTATTTGCTGTCCGACACGGGCGTTAAAATCGCCAACAATAGTTATGTAATCTGTTTTGTTTACAGAATTTAAATGAGTCTGTAAGGTATCATAAAATATCATGCTATCATCCTTCCGACCTTCCTCAGGTGCATATACACCAATAACTGTTAGATGTCCTCTTGATGTGCTTATTCGTACATTTATAATTCTATCATTTATAAAATTATAACTATGAATTCTATTCTTAAGAGATTTCTTTACAAATATTGCCACCCCTGATGAAGCTCTCTTATTCTGAGATACACCACTATATAATAATACGTAATCTTTGTATTCCATTGTACCTTTCAATTTTTTCTTGGTTTCTGTAGCAATACAAATGTCTATATTCATCATTTTCAATTCTTTCTGTAATTCATTTTCTTTATTCGACAATCCTCTCACATTCCATGTAGCAAGTTTTAAGTTTTCCATGTGTCCAAGTCGTTTTCCCATTTTCATAGCTGTGGTCTTCATATTTTGATCAGTCCGGCTTAACTCTTGATGGTTATCAGTAATATGATGTCCCCTGGCCGCGTTACGGGCACTGCGCAGGGTAAGGTTAATGAAGGGGCTGCCTTCTCAGAGCTTTTAACCCAGCTCCTTTGTGTACAAACCCCTACAAAGAGGGCTGCTGCTTCCGCTCATTGAGCCGTTGTGGTGTTCGCATGGTCCCACGTCGCCTCATAGACCGTTGCAGTCTTCGCACGTATCCCTGTGCAGGGGAACTCGTTATACCCCGAGTTATTGGGTCTTCGACAGAACTTCGCCACCATTATGGTGCCCACCCCCGCGACATGGACGCGCCTGTCGAGAATTATCCACGTGTAGTCAGTTACAGCTTAACAGCTCGCCCTGCCTACCGTGGACCGGGTTAGTAGTCTTGTATGATTCCAAGACTAGAGGCTGCACACTTACCTTGGTACACAAATATCACAAGTATAACAAGACATACAAGTACATAAAATACCCTCTTATCAGCTAACAACATAAATCAATAACTCTCTTATCAGATAAAATTACAATTTTCTGATTTCCCGGTCTTCTTATTCTGCCCGCTCCTAAATTATTTCTTCCGGCTTCATTCTTCAATAATTAGATGTTTCTATTCTGATTGACTGTTATTTTTAACCACACACGTTTGCGTCTTAATTTATGTCTGTTGTCTGTCTTTGAAATTTTCGAGCTTTCGAACTTTCGAGCCCCAACTTGGGCGCCAGTATATAACGGCTCCGCCCTTTCAAATGGCAGCTTAATGTTTTTATTTGGTACTTACAGTAAATACACAATTCTACTGAGCCGTCCTCGGTAGCTTCAGTCGTATGCACTGAGGGATCTCTTCTTTATCTCGGGAATGTGGGTGGTTCTGGGTGCTCTTATGATTAGTTTATAATAATAGCAGTATTTTAAAACTGGTATGAGTAAGTTTACTTTACTTGTTCATTCTACTCCAACAAAATGTCTCAAATTGAACTCGCGGCTGGTGCAACCTGACGGTCGGGATAATAGAACGAAAGCTAGTGCGTTTACTAATATTGCTGATATTACGCAGTTCTGACGTGGTAATTATTACCGTAGATAGTAATCCTAATGATCTCGTAGAACAAAGTACTTACTTGCACACTGATTCTAATTTTGGTAGTAACTATAAATCAGTTCTACCGCAAACCTGTAGTACACTGAGTTTAATTATAATTAATAATTATTTATATAGTGAACGGGATCCTCCCCGATCACTATGGTACCAATTAAATAAATTCCAAGTACTTCTATAGTGTATGAGGCCAGGAAGTAGTAGTGCTCGCACACCTCGTGCGAAAGCTACCGCAGATGACGTTCAAGTGATTACCACGCATAAGCGTTCGTTCCATATTCCTTCGTTCCTTGCGTTTATCCCCACTTTTTCATGCACAAATTACAACTAAGGTTACAGTGTTTTCGTATCTTTTTCAATAAAAACATCTTCTTATTGGTTCCTTCATTTTAGCGTCGGGAAGATAGTTCACGGACTCAATTTTATTTCCCAGTTTACACGTTTCCAGTTAATGCCAGTGACTTCTCAGAATAGCCATACAAACTTTCTTTCCCAAGCAGTTTCCTCAGAATTCCCTATTCACTCGCTAAACTCTCTATTCTTCAAGTTTTTACTTCCATAGCTGTAAAGTTTTGAACAAAGCCTGTCTCCAGCCCCCAATAGCGAATGAATGTTAAAGTAATACTTATATTGTCGAGTTTCAGCGAATTCCGTCTGAGTACTCTAGTTGCAAATCTTAAGTTTTACAAGTTCTCAAATATATTGCAATATTATTTAAATATATTGGGATATTATTTGAAATATTATTTATTTATTAATTGGTACCTATCAACTGCTTGTCATTTATTCCTTGTGATTCATTAATAATATTTTGTTATTTTACTCTTATTATTTGATAGTATTTGTATATCATTTCTGATTATAATCATGGTGTATTTGTCATTCCCATGGTTATAATCCTATCATAATCCAAGTCTCTTATTTTGATTTCATTACTCCACAGAGTAAGTATACTCTTTGTTTTGATCAGAAAGAAATATCTAAATAATGTGAAATATTATTTTTTTATTATCATTTTGAGTTTAACCTTTATCCCTAATATTCAAATGCACTTATATGGTGTATTGTTATTTGTGTTCAAATGTTTAAGTCATGTACGAAGGTCGAAAATATGAAAGATAACAAGTGAAGCTTTAACATCCGCTGATGAAATTATAAATTAGTAATGAAGGAAAAACAGAATACACAAATATTACTAATTTTAATGACCATTCCTAAAACTCACCGCAGAATAAGAGTTGTGACCCTGCTTAAGTGCTAGATGCAAATTCCAATGAACTAAAACAATTAGTTTCATAATATAACAAAAGAATCACCTCTGCCTTCGGAATATTGGTACATACAACAACACATGCAATAACGTTGCCGGGCTACAACTATGTGCGAATTTCTGATTGACGTAGACATCTCTAAAAATGGATGTGATAGTGCTACTATTTTTGTTTGGAATTAGGTAATTTGACATTTGACAATTTAAAAAAATGGTTTATTCGTTTAAGTTCATTCCCATTTCAATAAATTCAAAAGCACAATTAATTTCGATTTTGAGCGTTAATTTGGATAATTCGCTGCCAGAATTTTAATGGAATTGGATTCTTCAATTAATCCTGTATTTTTACTTAGTCTGCTATATTTCGTCTTCATGTTCAACTTTTCGTGCAGTAGATGGCATATACTGTATTATATAAATGTTAATTTCATGAATGTAATATAGTTCGTCCGAATTTTTACAGGGTATTCCAAAGAAAACTGCTGGTAGCCCACGACAGAATGTATCGGCTGATATTGTGATCGTGAATTCAGTGGAAGGGGCATGAAGAAAGACGTGTAGGCCTACACCTACTAGAAGAGCGAAGCCTAAATATAAATTGGATATATGCTGAGTACCAGATTGACAGTCATCTCAAATAAATCTTTAGCGATAAGATGCGAGTGCCGGCTGGAGTTATTCTTTCATATTGTTTAGTGCTATCAAAACACGACCAATTTCACTAGGAATCACCAGAAGGCTATCATTTAGATTTGTTTAGATGGAAAGTTAAACTAATGGTACAGATGAAAAATTTCTTCAACAAATGTCGTATTCGTAAACTCAATCATATCGCGTAGTGTATCTTGCTACTTAAGGAGGGTATTATTTATTCTTACTATTAAGAATATCTTCCAAAACTTAACCACTAAGATTGCGGGTAGCGGCCGTTGTTATCTACACAAAGTTTTGTGCAAACTAAGCCGGTACCATAACTCTAGGAGAGGACTTTTCGGTTCGACAATGCTATGTTTACATCTGTTGCCGACAGCTGCATTAACAAAAATACTGTATGAATATAGTTAGTTGCGCTAGTCTGACGTAACTTTCAACAAACAGTTGCGGGTACCGCGTACTTACGGAAGGCACAATAAATTCTTACTGTTAGAGATTGCACAAAAGAGATATCTGATCACTCAGCAATAACATATATTGTGTTACTTTTCACAGGAAGTTACAAAGAGAGCTACTATAGAATCCACTGCAACATAATAGATGCCAAATTGTCTTTCGTCATTCTATGCAGTAGGTAAGACACATGTTTTGAATTTTTAAGAATTGAGAAACTTTGCTTGTTTTTCTCTAAGATAGAGACGGAAATGCACTAATGAAAGCTGATATATATGAACGATCAAATGAGCTCCCATCCTCAGTGAAACATGTCCAATTCCACGTCAAGTCAATTAGAACACAATGTCCTTATGCACAAGCCTTCTTCTTACTTCATAGGTTGTTATCCTCCATACTTGTGACTTTCATAATCACAGTGGATGTACTGACCTTGTTATTGGCGATTTTATGATACTCTGAAATTCAACAGAAATTCAACAGAAATATAGGTTCAATTAGAATGTAATTTCACTTCCAATAGAAAACTCAATAGTAATAGATGGTAATAGAACTGATGTCATACATGTACAGTAATTAATAAACTATTAATCCAAGCCTCATATTTTGATTTTATTACTCCACGGAGTAAGAATACACTTACATTGTTTTGATCAGAAAGACCAATCTAGATAATGTGAAATATTATTATTTCTTTTTTATCATTTTGAGTTTAACCCTTATCCCTAATATTCAAATGCACTAATATTGTGTATTGTTATTTGTGTTCAAATGTTTAAGTCATGTACGAAGGGCGAAAAACTGAAAGTTAACAAGTGAAGCTTTAACATCCTCTGATGAAATCATAAGTTAGTAATGAAGGAAAAACAGAATACACAAATATTACTAACTTTAATGACCATGCCTAAAACTCACCGCAGAATAATAGTAGTGACCCTGCTTAAGTGCTAGAGGGAAATTCCGATGAAGTAAAACAATTAGTTTCATAATATAACAAATGAATCACCTCTGCTTTCGTAATATTGGTACACACAACAATACTTGCAATAACGTTGCCGAGCAACAACTATGTGCGAATTTCTGATCGACGTAGAAATCTCTAAAAATGTATGTGATAATGCAACTACTTTAGTGTTGAATTAGGTAATTTGACATTTGACAATTAAAAAAATGGTTCTATTGAGTAAGTTCATTCCCATTTCAATAAATTCAAAAGCACAGTTAATTTCGATTTTGAGAGTTAATTTGGATAATTCGCAGCCTGAATTTTAAAGGAATTGGATTCTTCAATTAATCCTGTATTTTTATATAGTTTGCTATATGTCGTCTTCATGTTCAACCTTTCGTGCAGTAGATGGCATATATTATATAAATGTTAATATAATGGCTGTAATATAGTACGTCAAACTTTTTACAGGGTATTCCAAAGAAAACTGCTGGTAGCCCACGACAGAATGGATAGGTTGATGATGTGATCGTGAATTCAGTGGAAAGGGGCAAGAATATAGACGTGTAGGCCTGTACCTACGAGAAGAGCGATGCCTAAATATAAATAGGATATATGCTGAGTAACAGATTGGCAGTCATCTCAAATAAATATTTAGCGATAAGATGCGAGTGGCGGTGGAGTTATTCAATCATAATGTTTAGTGCAAACAAAACACGACCAATTTCACTAGGAATCCCCAGATGGCTATAGTGTAGATCTGATTAGATGGAAAGTTAAACTAATCGTACAGATGGAAAAATTACTTCAACAAATGTCGTATTCGTAAATTCAAACATATCGCGTAGTTTTTCTTGCTACTCAAGGAGGGTATTATTTATTCTTACTGTTAAGGATATCTTCCAAAACTTTAACACTAAGATTGCGGGTGTCGGTGTTGTTATCTACACATAGTTTAGTGCAAACTAAACCGGTACCATAACTCTTGGAGAGGACTTTTCGGTTCTACAATGCTATGTTTACATCTGCTGCCGACGGCTGCAGTAACATATTAACTGTATAAATATAGTTAGTTGCGCTAGTCTGACGTAATTTTCAACAAATAGTGGCGGGTATTGCGTACTTACGGAAGGCACAATAAATTTTTACTGTTAGAGATTGCACAAAAGAGATATTTGATCACTCAGCAATCACATATATTGTGTTACTTTTCACAGGAACTTACAAAGAAAGGTTCTACAGAATCCACTGCAACATAACAGATGCCAAATTGTCTTTCGTCATTCTATGGAGTAGGTAGGTCACATGTTTTAAATTTTTAAAGAATTGAGAAACTTTGCTTGTTTTTCTCTAAGATAGAGACGGAAATGCACTAATGAAAGCTGATATAGCATGAACGATCAAATGAGCTTCCATCCTCAGTGAAACATGTCCAATTCTACGTCAAGTCAATTAGAACACAATGTCCCTATGCACAAGCCTGCTTCTTACTTCATAGGTTGTTATCCTCCATACTTGTGACATTCATAATCACGGTGGAAGTACTGACTTTGTTATTGGCGATTTTATGATACTCTGAAATAGGACAATAAATTCAACAGGTTCAATTAGAATGTAATTTCACCTCAAATAGAAAACTCAATAGTAATAGATGGCAATAGAACTGATGTCATGCATGTGCAGTAATTAATTATCTATTAATTGTAACGGCTCCTCCCTTTCAAATGGCAGCTTAATGTTTTTATTTGGTACTAGTAGTATGGTTTTCTCAGTTACCCCTATGGTGGAGTCGCGATACATACCCGCAACACATGGTGGAGCAGGGGTAAAGTCCGCATCGTCCAAAGTCCACAAATGACGTCATCCAAAATGGCGGCGCGCTAGACCACGTGACCGGCAGTAGGTTTCATATTACAGCACGAAGCGTAAATGCAACGTCATCATTATATTCCTCCATACAAGTTTTCCGTAAGATGTTTATTTCTCTAATACATTAATTTTTCACTATAGTCCTGGGATCGACTCAACCTGGAGTAAATGCGACCGATACCTAAGGCTGTTAACCTTATTATTATTATTATTATTATTATATTACTTCTTTGATTACATATCGAAGTCTAAAAGATATTATGTTAGCACGTATTTCAAACCTTTATTTATTTATTTATTTATTTATTTTTTATAATTATGGTAGCTATCGTTTTAAAACTATATTTCATCATAAGATGATAATTTTAGCCCTGGGGTTAACTCAGCCTCTAGCTCACCGACGAGTGTTGAATTAGCTTCAAACCCTCGGTATAATGAGGGAATAATATTATGTTGATAATTACGGCATTATAAAATTCGCGTACAGAAAGCCAGCATGTGATTTATACATGTGGAGTACAGAGATTTGCTGAGGTAATCGGAAGTCTCATCTCGCAAGATTTCTACTCACCTTGCATCACTAAACAGTGGTCATATGCAGACGCAAGCGTTCTAGTATGTCTTATCTCGCACTCGTGTCACCTACATTTCATCTCTTTAATTCTTCATTCATAACAGTGATATTTCATTTTATCCCTTTAAACTTTAAATCCTTATGACATGTCTAGTTTATTAATCTACCTAGTGCTTTTATTAATTTTATGCTTTGAAGCGGACTTGGTCATAATGTACTATATTAGCCCCCAACGGTTGCTCCTGGCGAAAATAGAAAAATGGTTTTCAATGCAAGGTTTTAGCGAGAGATTTGAAATTCTAATACATAATTCTTTAGAAAATGGCTTCTAGCGCGTAATTTAAAATTATGAACAAATGACATTGTGGTGGATTTGTAATATATTCTTACGAGAGAGTTCATTTCACAATACGTATCATATTACCAAAGTCAGCATTTTATTTTCTACGTTTTGTCACATAAGCTCCACGGACCATATTAATTCTTTGTTCATACAAACTAAAACATAATGCTACGACAGCATTTTTTTTCCAAACGTATCTTCAAACAAAAGTTTAATTTTTTTATTCATATACAAGAAATGATGTATCTATGGATAATGCTGATTCATCAAATTCTTTATTTATGACGTCATCATTACAGACAGGCTCATGCATGCTTCAAGGTCATACACGGCACGTGTGCGGACGTTAAGTAGGTCACACATCACAGAACAAGTTTCTACAAGTCTCGGCTAGCTCACAGAGTCAGTATATAAGGCGATGACGTCACCGCATCACATTCACTTCTTAGCAGACCGTCGCCGACTACACATCATGGAGAGCTCGTCCGCTGCCGTCTTCCAGTGTGGTGAGTGTACCTCTGCATTTAAACATAGAAGGAATTTACAAAGACACATCAACCAACATCATAAGAAAAGTGACTACAAGTGTGAAATATGCGGTGTGATATTTACACGAAGTGATGTACTAAAAAGACATGCACGAGAAAATCACTCCGTTACTGCCTTCACCTGTAACATATGCCACTCCAACTTCTCATCGGTACGATACTTAAGTATGCACCAGGAGAGGAGCCACCACCCAGCAACAAGGGACGCTGCCAAACGCATTGGGCTGTATCACCAGGCAGGCCACTTGTACTTTCCTGCTGAAGCCGGGACATCATGCAACGGAGGCGAGACCTCGAGGATTCCCGTGCACGGTGGTGGTCAAAGCCAGGAACCCGCCCGATTACAGGTACGTTTTATTACATTATCAAACATGTTTTTCAAAATGTAATTACATACATCATAGTAGCGGTGTAACACATGATTACATTTTATTTTTATAGGTCGGAGCGAGGAGCTACAATGCGGACGATGCCAGACAAAACAACACCGATCGCTTCCATCTACCAGCACATAGCGGAGACGTAGGAGCAGGCGCATACCGTCCATCGATGCTGGGAGAGGAGGCCACGCCTTCAGGTGTGCGTTTACAGGTATGTAGTGAAATTATTAGCATTATTTCTTATATTTCAGTGATTGTGCAAGATATTATTATTATTTCTATGATGGTACAAGACATCGAACTTATTTTTTCCTTATAAAACTCCATGTTACTGAATGTGAGACTTTATATTTCAATGATTAAACAAGACAGAAATCTTAATTTTGTTTATTTTTTCCATGTCACTGAATGCGAGACTTTATATTTCAATGATTAAACAAGACAGAAAACTTACTTTTTATCACAGTACAAGAGATAAAACTTAATATTATTTTTATATTAGTACAGAACGGTTAAAAAACAAGACATTAAACTTAATTTTTCTCATAAATCTTAATATTTTATTTTTCTGTTGTTACAGAATGTAAGACCAGTGAGTGTGGATGCCATGCAGTCCTCATCCGTCCATCCAAGCACCATCCAACCTGGGCCTTCAGGTTTACATTTGCAGGTATGTTATGATTATTATTATTGTGCAAGCCATCAAACTTATTTCTTTTATCATAGTACTCAATATGTTTTATTATTATTATTATTTTTATTTTTTTTTATTTTTTATTATTATCATTTTTATTTTTTATTTTTTATTTTATTGGTATAGAATGCGAGGATAGATATTTCAGTGATTAAACAAGATATAAAAGGTATTTTTTCTGATAAATCTTAATATTTTATTTTTCTATTGTTACAGAATACAGAGTCCAACCGTCAGTCGCGACCTAGCGTTACCATGCTTATGCGTGATATTCCACAGGTATGTACAGTGAAATGTCTTAGTATTTTATTATGCCATTCGCTTAAAAAAGTCTAGATTGCTAATGTCGATATTTTTTCGTTATTACAGAGTCAAGGTGGAATGGATCGCGGCGATGTGACCAACTCACCATCGGTGGAAACATGTGAGTTTTTACCCGTCGAAACTGCGTTCAGGTCAAGACTGGCAACATATGCCGCATTAGATTTTCCAGCCGGCGATATGGAATCTGTCCTGTCATCATGCCAATATAACATTGAAAACCTTCTGTCAGAGTCACTGTCAAAATTTGCATCAATTAAATTTAATATTTTTGTAGAGTGTGAATTTAAACATCTAGAGTTAAATTCTTGTTTGAGAAATTTTAAGACAAAAAATGAAGCATTGCTCAAAACATCAAATATTCACGAAGTAGTATCTAGACACATTTCTAAAATTCAGTCAGAGATGCAGGACAGTGAATTACGAGGGTCTGGGTGGTTTTACAATAAAATCCACAAAATTGAAATTCGCGTCAACGAATACATGCCATTTGCAGGGCGTGGGCATATGATCTTCCCTGATAAATTCCAGCATCTGAAGTCATTAATTAATATTGATAATGATGATGCATTTTGTTTCAAGTATTGTGTTTTATCAAAATTTATTGATTCTGATAAGGATTTACGGACCAGTTATCTTACCAGACCAGAGTTGAACGACAAGTACGACTGGAACTGTGTAAAATTCCCCGTTTCGATTCACGACATCGAAAAGTTTTCAAAAAGAAACAATACTTCGATCAATGTTTTCGGTCTAGAGGAAAAACGGGATGGGAATCACATTTCTCATTTCGTATTTCCTATCAAAATTGTTGAAAAGGAGTTAGATGATCATATAGACCTTTTGTATGTATGTATGTAACGAGGAAAATTCCCACTACATAGTCATTTCAGATTTTGACGCTTTTGTAAAACCATTCATAACATCCGATGAACATAAGATCAAAGTGTGCAAACGGTGTTTTACACATTTCCAAGCGTACGCTGGTAAGTCTGCCGACGTAAGGTTGAAAGAGCATTTGGCAATATGCAACTCGTTCAACCCAGTCAGGTGCGAAATTCCTAAAAATCCTGAAGTCGTATTCAACAAGCCCGAATATTCACAAAAGATCAGATTTGTCATCTATGCGGATTTCGAGTGTTTGCTGGAACCGATATCAGGATGTTTGGGAGATCCGCAGAAAAGCTGGACTACACCTTATCAGAAGCATAAACCTTTTAGTTTTTGCTATTTTATTAAAGATGCTGAGGGCGCATATTCTCAATTGAAACTTTCTAGAGGGGAGGATGCCAGCGGTGAGTTTATGCGCTCGCTCGTCGCTGATGCTAAAGAAATTGATAAAATCTTGAACAGTGTAAATAAGCCCATGACCCCTCTGACAGAAGATGAAATTAGGACATACAATAGCGCTACTATTTGCCATATTTGTGGTGAGGGTAACTTTACCTATGTGAACTATAAAGTAAGGGACCATTGCCATGTTAGTGGTCGGTTCAGAGGAGCCGCCCACAGAAATTGTAATTTGAATTATAGGAACCAGGCATTTGTCCCTATTGTTTTGCATAACATGACCAACTATGATGCTCATTTTATTGTGACAGAACTTGGTTTCGATCAGAATAGAATCAACGTCATATGCAATACACAAGAAAAGTATGTGACATTTTCAAAATTTATTCCCTCCTCTTATTTGAAGAGGGGAGGTATGGAGTTGAGATTTATAGATTCGTATCGGTTCATGGCAAGCAGCCTGGAAAAGCTAGCAAACAATCTACCTAAAGATAAATTTATAGAAACAGCAAAAGTATTTGGTGAAAACTCCGATTTGGTGTGTCGAAAGGGAGTGTTTCCCTACGACTACGTCACCTCTGTTGAAATTTTGAAGGAGAAGAAATTGCCTCCCAAAGATGCATTTTACAATAGACTCGCGAATGAGAACGTCTCTGACCAAGACTACTCTCACGCGAGAAACGTTTGGAATTCTTTCTCAATCAACTCATTAGGAGAATATTCAGACTTGTATTTGAAATCTGATGTTTTGATTTTGACCGACGTTTTTGAAAACTTTAGACAGATGTGTTTTGAGACGTACGGAATGGATTGTTTGTTCTATTCCACAGTTCCAGGCTTTGCTTATTCAGCCATGTTGAAGTTCACAAAGGTAAAATTACCGCTTTTGACCGATATGGATATGATTCAAATGTTTGAACGCGGGATAAGAGGTGGAATTTGTCAGTGTGGACAAGGCACGCTGTTGCAAACAATAACATGTGTGATGAATATGATGAGTCTACAAAAAAATATTTTCTTTATTATGTTGATGCCAATAACCTTTATGGTTATGCGATGTCGCAGGCATTGCCATCAGGCGAGTTCCGCTGGCTCGACAAACATGAGATAGCGTCCTTTGACATCATGTCCATACCGGTCAATTCTAAATTAGGATATGTGCTTGAGGTAGACATTGAGTATCCAGACCATCTTCACGATGCTCATTCTGATCTCCCTTTCTGTGCGGAGATGAAATTTCCTCCAGGCAGCAAAAACAAAAAATTATTAACCACTTTGGAACCAAAAGAAAAATATGTCGTTCATCACACAGTACTTAAGCAAGCCGTGCAACACGGACTGAGGTTATCCAAGATCCATAGAGTTATCGAATTTCAACAAAGCTGCTGGTTGAAACCCTACATTGACTATAACACGGCCAAGCGTAGGGCTGCAACCAACAACTTTGAGAAAGACTTTTTTAAATTGATGAATAACGCCGTTTTTGGCAAGACTATGGAAAATGTGAGGAAACGTATAAATTTTCGGCTTGTATCAAGTGAGAAGGAAATTCGAAAGCTGGTAGCCAAAAGTAACTTTATGGATAGGACAATTTATAACGAAAACTTGGTTGGTGTCCATCTAGCAAAAACTAGTTTAGTGTTTGATAAGGCCATCTATGTTGGCATGTCTATTTTGGAAATTTCGAAAACTAGGATGTATGAGTTCCATTATGATACCATGAAAAATTTTTATAAAGAAGGATTGAAATTGTGCTACATGGACACGGACAGCTTCGTCTATAGAATTGAAACGGATGACCTCTTCCGTGATATGATGCATTTCCGAGATGAGCTGGATACTAGCGTCTACCCACCCGAACATCCATTGTATTCAAACGAAAACAAGGCGGTGGTTGGGAAATTCAAAGATGAAGGAGCTGGTCACTCCATAAAGGCGTTCGTAGGTCTGCGAGCGAAAATGTACGCCATAAAATTTAATGATATGGTAATCAAAAAATTGAAAGGCGTTAAGAAAAACGTCATTGACAAAGATGTCAACTTTGAAGATTATGTTGGTTGTCTACAGAGCGGACAGTCAACATTCTCGTTAAACAGATCCATCAGATCATACAAGCATAATGTATTTTCGATTTCTATGAATAAATTGACTTTATCCGGCAACGACGACAAACGTCATATTATGGAAAATTGTGTGGACACTCTCGCTCACGGACACTACAAAATCAGGGAGGAGGAGTGTGATGATGAACCTCCTACTAAAAAATGTAAAATGTAAAAATGTATATTTGTTTATAGACTTTGCTTTATGAAATATTATCTGTAATTTATATGATGTAAGAAAGAATCAATATTTATATTCTGTATGATGTATGATACATTAAACGATGTATGAAGCATTAAAATGTTTCTGTTATCCCATGATTTTTTTATTATTAAATGATGTATGATACAATATTTGTAATACTTATGATGTGAGAATTGTAATACATATGATATAAGAAATATTATACTTTGTATAATCTATGTTAAAATAAAATATTAAACAGATGCATTATCTTTAATGTTACCCCCAAGCTTAAAAAAATTTCACTCCCTACACATATACCTCCATCCCCCCTCTTTTTTCTAGGCAGAACTAGTCTAGACTGGTTTTTCTAGACAGAACTAGTATAGATTGGATTTCTCTAGACTGAACTAGTACGGACTGGTTTTTTCTAGGTAGATCTAGTCTGGACTGGCTTTTTCTAGTCAGAACTAGTCTGGACATAGTCCACGATGGTAAGTATCCTTTTTAATCATGAACAAGAACAAGAAATATACCAAGAAATATAACAAGAAATATAACAAGAACAAGAAATAGCAACTAACTATATTTGACATGCAGCAACTATTTATTAAGTCTCGTTTCGTTTTCGTCTAGTTCTCGTCTCGTCTCGTTTCGTTCTCGTTTAGTTCTCGTTTAGTTCTCGTTCTAGGTCTATTTCTCTGTATATTTCGTTCTCGTCTAGTTCTCGTCTCATCTCGTTTCGTTCTCGTTTAGTTCTCGTTTAGTTCTCGTTCTAGGTCTATTTCTCTATATATTTCGTTCTCGTCTAGTTCTCGTCTCGTCTCGTTTCGTTCTCGTTTAGTTCTCGTTCTAGGTCTATTTCTCTGTATATTTCGTTCTCGTTTCGTTCTCGCTTCGATCTCGTCTCGTTCTCGGTTTATTTCTCTGAATAATTCTCGTTTTTGATCCACTTCTCGGTATAAATCTTAAAGAACTGATCTTATGTATTTACCACAAGAACCAGAACAAGAACAACAACATCACCATTATAGTCATGTCTGCTTAAGGATTTGGAATGATGTGAAACATATTATAACGAGAAACTGTATAAAACAGATGGCTAAGGTTTGCATACTCTAAAATTTCATAAGTCATCACTAAGAATATTCTATCTGATTAAGACATGTACGTATGGATCATGGAAAACATGTACATTTGATTGTATCTTTTCTTTTTATTGTATCCATCACCCATTATTCATAACTCAACTTATAGTGTGAGACATATTATTAAACAGCTTTGGTTAGGTTAGGATAGGTTAGGTTAGGTTAGCTTAGGTTAGGTTAGCAGGATGATATTTTAAAATTATTTCTACATCAATGAAAATATAAATATTGATTCTTTCTTACATCATATAAATTACAGATAATATTTCATAAAGCAAAGTCTATAAACAAATATACATTTTTACAATTTACATTTTTTAGTAGGAGGTTCATCATCACACTCCTCCTCCCTGATTTTGTAGTGTCCGTGAGCGAGAGTGTCCACACAATTTTCCATAATATGACGTTTGTCGTCGTTGCCGGATAAAGTCAATTTATTCATAGAAATCGAAAATACATTATGCTTGTATGATCTGATGGATCTGTTTAACGGGAATGTTGACTGTCCGCTCTGTAGACAACCAACATAATCTTCAAAGTTGACATCTTTGTCAATGACGTTTTTCTTAACGCCTTTCAATTTTTTGATTACCATATCATTAAATTTTATGGCGTACATTTTCGCTCGCAGACCTACGAACGCCTTTATGGAGTGACCAGCTCCTTCATCTTTGAATTTCCCAACCACCGCCTTGTTTTCGTTTGAATACAATGGATGTTCGGGTGGGTAGACGCTAGTATCCAGCTCATCTCGGAAATGCATCATATCACGGAAGAGGTCATCCGTTTCAATTCTATAGACGAAGCTGTCCGTGTCCATGTAGCACAATTTCAATCCTTCTTTATAAAAATTTTTCATGGTATCATAATGGAACTCATACATCCTAGTTTTCGAAATTTCCAAAATAGACATGCCAACATAGATGGCCTTATCAAACACTAAACTAGTTTTTGCTAGATGGACACCAACCAAGTTTTCGTTATAAATTGTCCTATCCATAAAGTTACTTTTGGCTACCAGCATTCGAATTTCCTTCTCACTTGATACAAGCCGAAAATTTATACGTTTCCTCACATTTTCCATAGTCTTGCCAAAAACGGCGTTATTCATCAATTTAAAAAAGTCTTTCTCAAAGTTGTTGGTTGCAGCCCTACGCTTGGCCGTGTTATAGTCAATGTAGGGTTTCAACCAGCAGCTTTGTTGAAATTCGATAACTCTATGGATCTTGGATAACCTCAGTCCGTGTTGCACGGCTTGCTTAAGTACTGTGTGATGAACGACATATTTTTCTTTTGGTTCCAAAGTGGTTAATAATTTTTTGTTTTTGCTGCCTGGAGGAAATTTCATCTCCGCACAGAAAGGGAGATCAGAATGAGCATCGTGAAGATGGTCTGGATACTCAATGTCTACCTCAAGCACATATCCTAATTTAGAATTGACCGGTATGGACATGATGTCAAAGGACGCTATCTCATGTTTGTCGAGCCAGCGGAACTCGCCTGATGGCAATGCCTGCGACATCGCATAACCATAAAGGTTATTGGCATCGACATAATAAAGAAAATATTTTTTTGTAGACTCATCATATTCATCACACATGTTATTGTTTGCAACAGCGTGCCTTGTCACACACTGACAAATTCCACCTCTTATCCCGCGTTCAAACATTTGAATCATATCCATATCGGTCAAAAGCGGTAATTTTACCTTTGTGAACTTCAACATGGCTGAATAAGCAAAGCCTGGAACTGTGGAATAGAACAAACAATCCATTCCGTACGTCTCAAAACACATCTGTCTAAAGTTTTCAAAAACGTCGGTCAAAATCAAAACATCAGATTTCAAATACAAGTCTGAATATTCACCTAATGAGTTGATTGAGAAAGAATTCCAAACGTTTCTCGCGTGAGAGTAGTCTTGGTCAGAGACGTTCTCATTCGCGAGTCTATTGTAAAATGCATCTTTGGGAGGCAATTTCTTCTCCTTCAAAATTTCAACAGAGGTGACGTAGTCGTAGGGAAACACTCCCTTTCGACACACCAAATCGGCGTTTTCACCAAATACTTTTGCTGTTTCTATAAATTTATCTTTAGGTAGATTGTTTGCTAGCTTTTCCAGGCTGCTTGCCATGAACCGATACGAATCTATAAATCTCAACTCCATACCTCCCCTCTTCAAATAAGAGGAGGGAATAAATTTTGAAAATGTCACATACTTTTCTTGTGTATTGCATATGACGTTGATTCTATTCTGATCGAAACCAAGTTCTGTCACAATAAAATGAGCATCATAGTTGGTCATGTTATGCAAAACAATAGGGACAAATGCCTGGTTCCTATAATTCAAATTACAATTTCTGTGGGCGGCTCCTCTGAACCGACCACTAACATGGCAATGGTCCCTTACTTTATAGTTCACATAGGTAAAGTTACCCTCACCACAAATATGGCAAATAGTAGCGCTATTGTATGTCCTAATTTCATCTTCTGTCAGAGGGGTCATGGGCTTATTTACACTGTTCAAGATTTTATCAATTTCTTTAGCATCAGCGACGAGCGAGCGCATAAACTCACCGCTGGCATCCTCCCCTCTAAAAAGTTTCAATTGAGAATATGCGCCCTCAGCATCTTTAATAAAATAGCAAAAACTAAAAGGTTTATGCTTCTGATAAGGTGTAGTCCAGCTTTTCTGCGGATCTCCCAAACATCCTGATATCGGTTCCAGCAAACACTCGAAATCCGCATAGATGACAAATCTGATCTTTTGTGAATATTCGGGCTTGTTGAATACGACTTCAGGATTTTTAGGAATTTCGCACCTGACTGGGTTGAACGAGTTGCATATTGCCAAATGCTCTTTCAACCTTACGTCGGCAGACTTACCAGCGTACGCTTGGAAATGTGTAAAACACCGTTTGCACACTTTGATCTTATGTTCATCGGATGTTATGAATGGTTTTACAAAAGCGTCAAAATCTGAAATGACTATGTAGTGGGAATTTTCCTCGTTACATACATACATACAAAAGGTCTCTATGATCATCTAACTCCTTTTCAACAATTTTGATAGGAAATACGAAATGAGAAATGTGATTCCCATCCCGTTTTTCCTCTAGACCGAAAACATTGATCGAAATATTGTTTCTTTTTGAAATCTTTTCGATGTCGTGAATCGAAACGGGGAATTTTACACAGTTCCAGTCGTACTTGTCGCTCAACTCTGGTCTGGTAAGATAACTGGCCCATAAATCCTTATCAGAATCAATAAATTTTGATAAAACACAATACTTGAAACAAAATGCATCATCATTATCAATATTAATTAATGACTTCAGATGCTGGAATTTATCAGGGAAGATCATATGCCCACGCCCTGCAAATGGCATGTATTCGTTGACGCGAATTTCAATTTTGTGGATTTTATTGTAAAACCACCCAGACCCTCGTAATTCACTGTCCTGCATCTCTGACTGAATTTTAGAAATGTGTCTAGATACTACTTCGTGAATATTTGATGTTTTGAGCAATGCTTCATTTTTTGTCTTAAAATTTCTCAAACAAGAATTTAACTCTAGATGTTTAAATTCACACTCTACAAAAATATTAAATTTAATTGATGCAAATTTTGACAGTGACTCTGACAGAAGGTTTTCAATGTTATATTGGCATGATGACAGGACAGATTCCATATCGCCGGCTGGAAAATCTAATGCGGCATATGTTGCCAGTCTTGACCTGAACGCAGTTTCGACGGGTAAAAACTCACATGTTTCCACCGATGGTGAGTTGGTCACATCGCCGCGATCCATTCCACCTTGACTCTGTAATAACGAAAAAATATCGACATTAGCAATCTAGACTTTTTTAAGCGAATGGCATAATAAAATACTAAGACATTTCACTGTACATACCTGTGGAATATCACGCATAAGCATGGTAACGCTAGGTCGCGACTGACGGTTGGACTCTGTATTCTGTAACAATAGAAAAATAAAATATTAAGATTTATCAGAAAAAATACCTTTTATATCTTGTTTAATCACTGAAATATGTATCCTCGCATTCTATACCAATAAAATAAAAAATAAAAAATAAAAATAATAATAAATAAAATAATAATAATAATAATAATAATAATAATAATAATAATAAAACATATTGAGTACTATGATAAAAGAAATAAGTTTGATGGCTTGCACAATAATAATAATCATAACATACCTGCATACCTGCCGGTCTATCTGCTCTCGGGGCTCTCGGAGGTGCCGGAGCACAGATTGCTAAAGCTGTCAATTCAGCAAAAAACGATAAGAAACAGCTTGGGGAACACGTACGACATAACCGCATGCTGGAAAGCATCGCCTTGGGAAAGAAGGAGGGGATCGACGAGCTCATACGCCAGCACAGAGACGGCAAGGGACTATTTTTAAAACCTTATCCATCCGGCAGAGGAATCCGTCTAAAAAAAAAGCCCTAACGAACTACGACTTGGAGCGATATGCTATGAAGCTACGTATTCCACATTTCAGATGCGTGTACATGAGAAACGAGCTACCTGCCAGGCCGTATAAACAGGAACGAATCATTGTAAATCTCGATGACGCCTCAGGACCTGGGACTCATTGGGTGGCGTTGAAAAAGGGTGGCAACCGTTCATTATATTTCGACAGCTATGGCGACTTGTCGCCTCCTGCTGAAATTGTAAATTATGTTGGTCCGGATTCTAAACTATTTTACAACTTTACACGCTATCAAACATACAGCACCGATATTTGCGGCCACCTTTGCTTGGCGTTTTTACTATAAAAGTCTACACCTCCCACATACAAGTGTTAAAATGAGTCAAACGTTCACTCTAAGTGGATCGACGTCCGAAATAACCAACACGTTTTATCCTCCTATCGAGCTGGAAGATGGGGCAGACTACGAGATTGCGTTGTTGAGACTCGATGCCTACAACTCTATCCCAAACGTTACAGAGAACAACAATTCCTTGGTGGTTAAATCGGACGAACTGAAACATAAAATCATCATCCCTAAAGGGACGTACGAGATTCGCGATATTTCAGAATATGTTGCGCTGGAGATAAAAAAGTAACAAATTCCACTCTTGATCCTGATTCGGTTTTTAGGGTCAGTGTGAACCCAAATACTCTGCTCACAACAATATATTGCTCTCTAGACGTCTCTTTTAAAGTTACAAACTCTGTGGGCCCTTTACTCGGTTTTACAGCAGAGGATGAAAGTCCGAGAACGACTGCTGTGGTGTCCAGAAAGCAGCCAGACATAACTAACATCAATACTATATCAGTTCAATGTAATGTGGCTAGTGGCTCATTTATAAACGGACACCCGACACACGCCATCTACGAATTCTTTCCTACGGTCCCGCCAGGATATAAAATATCCGAAGCCCCAGCGAACCTGATTTTTCTACCGTTAATCAACATAGAAAAAATAACGGACATTACCATATCTCTCGTGGATCAGGACGGAAGGCTTATCGATTTTAGAGGAGAGCGAGTGTCTGTGAGAATCATCATTAGGAAGAATGGGGCTTAACGTTAATAAATCTTCACCAGCCGAACCTGCATATAAGCCGGTGCGTCGTGCTCGACCCGGTAATCAACGTCGTACCGTCGGCAGGTTAACATCTGCTAACAAGGAGTATCTGGAATCTCTAGGTTTTTTAGTACTGCAGCATGGACGTTCTAAGCGTAAATAATAAGGCTTTATTTGAAGACGCCATTGAAAATTCACAGTATCACGGATTCAAACCTTACAACACTACGGCTCTGGGCGAAAGCGACGAGATACGAATCCCCATTCAAGCCGAAAACTTGTATGCGTTACTCAATCAGAGTTTCATATCGATATGTGGCACTATCACATCTGACAAAGACGCCGATTACGTCGGTAAAATTGTCAATAACGCCTTTATGTATTTATTCGATGAAATACAACTCAATATTCATGGAGAGACTGTGGATCGCACTAGGAATCCAGGTATTACGAGCTTGCTGAAAGGTATCTGCTCCTATAATAATTCTGATTGTGTCAGACTACAGGACTCTGGGTGGGTACACCCTAGTATTGACACTGTTGAAGACATTGTAAAATCTGGAAAGTTTAACGTTTGCATACCGTTGAGCCATATTCTATGCGTCGCTGAAGATTACAAAAAACATTCTGTTAAACTGCAAACTAGAACTCGTACTTATGAGAGCTAAGAACACTATGCACGTCACCAAGGGAGGAGTTAGTAAAATTAAAGTCACAGATATAGAATGGTTTGTTCCTATGCTTAAAGTATCAGACATTGAACGCTTGAAACTGTTAAACACGTTGGAAAGCGATCGATCCCTGCCCATCTATTTCAGAAGCTGGCAGTTGTACGAACATCCGTCTTTACCACAAGCAACCAACGTTTCATGGAATGTGACAACTTCTCCTCAGCTGCAAAAGCCTAGAATGGTTATCGTAGCATTTCAGACTGATAGAAGCAAACCCGATGCAGACGGTTCAAAATTTGATTTAGGTGATGTACAGGACGTGTCCGTATATTTGAACGATAAAAAGTATCCCTACCATTCTTTCCGTGTAGACAGCACCAATGGTGCGTATGGATTACTGTATGAGATGTATGCCAGATTTCAAGATTCTTACTACGAGCGTTCCCCATCACCACTGCTTAAAAGGAGCGATTTTATAAAACATGCACCATTCTTTGTGGTGGACTGCACCAAGCAGAACGAGGATCTGAAGTCTGGAGCCTGCACTACGAGAGTTGAAATTTCTGCTACAAACAACATCCCAGCAAATACAAAGGCTTACTGTTTAATCCTACACGATCGTTGCGTTGAGTATACGGCTCTTACCAACATTATTACCAATGTCGTGTGAAAACTTTGTCATATTGGATGTTCAAGGCTATCAGTCTACTTGGAAAGAGTTCGTGGCTAAAGAAGTTGCAGTGTTATCTCATGATGGACGAATGGCACATTTCGTATGTGTCCGCCGGTAGGTGTAATACCTGATGTGAAATCACAACGGTATATAGAATCGTACATCCATGGAATACCTTGGGAAAGCGGATACTTGCCTTACGACGACTTGAAACCTGTGCTGGAGAGCGTGTTGCGGTATGATGACAAACTTTATTGTAAAGGACTTGAGAAAACAGAATTCTTTGAAGGTGTGTTGCAAAGACCTGTCACGAACATGGATGATCTATGCGTTCCAAAGCTGAACAAGATTCGAGACTGTAAAGCCAAGTGTCTATTTCACCCCAGACAAGATTTGAACTGTGCCCTGCAAAATGTCTTTGTGCTTAAACTCTGGATGGAGTCTCATTATAATTTTAAAGATTTTTGTATTCTACACAATGAATAAATTGAGTTCATAGCAAATGTCTTGTTTTCTTTACCAACACCTGCAGTTTCCTGTGTAGTGACTCGTTGAGGAATTATGGGAGGGGGCATTGGTTAAGGTAGTGCCGAGCTTTTTCATTGACATAGAATGAAATAACTCGGTTTCGAATAATGTTTACTGACACCGGTTTTCTTTATAATATACATTTATTTTTTAAAATTACAACTTTAAGCAATTGCCGAAGTTTTTCTTCGTAGTGTGGTCTGGGAGGTTGCATCCGTCCCCCTGGTAGCAGTGTAATTCATGGAAAAATGCTTCCTTAGTCTGAAACACATAAAAACAATACATTATAAGCACAGTGTTACGATATTACAATTCAATGGGTAGGGATGGTGATAGTAATACTCACAGCTTGCTGCAGCTTCTCGAAAAGGTGGCACTCTGGATCACACTTCAAGCTCCACATTGAGAAGTATCCCTCCTCGGGCCTCCTGCACCGGTGGAAATGGTTGACACCATCGCAGACTTGTTTATGGTAGATGTTGTCGTGGTAGCATAAGTCCCCAGCAATATTTTGAAGGGTGTTGCCGCAGGGTAGGATCGGTGACGAGTCAACATGTTCTTGGTTGAATCCATATATGTCGGTACTTCGGATGGGGAACTCCACCTTCCTCACGTCGTGCCCATAGGAATCGTATATAGTCAGTTCTACCGACTCTGTTGGCTCGGGTGATGGCAGCGGTGGTTGCTCTACCTCCCAAAGTTGGTGTTCGTGAGACATGTTGAAGTTTTAGAATGATGGAATTCACAAGTCTGAATCCTTATATACGGGATATCACTTGATGGACCCGCCTTCCGCACATGTTACGCCAACTGTGTATACATTGTCTGGTGTAACACATATACACTGCACGCATGAGTACAATACCACCAGCTGCGAGTTCATTGTAATGTCACAATACACCTTGCGTGTCCTTTCACACAAATGCCACATTATGATAATAATATCCGCTTGGGTTAATTTCTTTTCCGTAGTATACAATACAGACATGCACTAGATTCAGCTGTTGTAATTGGTCTTCAGTCAGTTTGCTATATCTAGTCGGGAAAAATACCGAGAACCCGTCAAGAAGGTCTAGCACTATACGACGGCCGTACTTGGTGAAGGTAGAACAGGCCTGCTTGATGTTGTAGGACCTCCCGACCTCTAACTCTTGCAAAGGTTTCATCTCATTGATGATAATGTCCATATTACCATATCGCTCCAGCGTTGCAACTATAGGGGGAATCTCGCATTTCTCCATCGGAGTTTGGTCCGTGGCCGGAGTGTTTACCGTCTCGGCCGCCTGCATGGAGTTTAACGGCTCCTGTAATGCGACGTCCAGTTCCACTGCTTGTTTCGGTGACTGTTTACGTTGACGCTTCGAAGTAGACATTCTCCTGGCTTCTCGAACACTGATTACGAGACAAGCGTCTCGCGGCTATTAATACACTGCGTTAACCAATCACATATCGTGTTATTCTAACCAATCAAATATCGTCTTATTATAACCAATCACACGCAATAATCTTTCCTTTGATCCCTATAACTACAGATGTCTGGCCGTTGTGTAAACATCGTCTTCCGAATTTCTTACGTTCTCAGACAGTTCACACAGTCCGCATCCGATGGCCCGATAAACGTAGCATGCATCTTGCAAATGTTTTAAGAGCGTTGACCTCTCCCGCCATCTGGCACGCACCTGTGGAATCGCCCCTACCAGTCAACCGTGAAGGACAATGACCCAGGCGTGCGGCAGTCTAATATACCTTAGTAAAATAATTGTTAAGAATGGTAAAAATACCGGGCATAACATTACATGTAGCTCCCCTACCAGTGAACCGTGAATAATCACCCCTACCAGTCAGGCGTGAAGGACAATGAACCCGCCGTATGGTAGTCTAATACATTAAGACATTCGCCTTAAGTGTCATATAGCATAACAATACGTATCGCTCCCCTACCAGTCAGGCGTGACTAACAAAACACCTGTGGCGAACACCTGTGGTCAACAGAGCGTGAAAAGTAATCACCTCGCCGCGTCAGCTAAGAAAACAATAACATCTTGGACCCATCCACTACGTCACACAGAAAACAACACTATTAGAGTCTCCTGGAGACGATCACGGAAATAATAAAGATCGTCCAGGATGGTGTTATCATCAAATCCGTTTATTTCCGTAATAAAACGTGTCGTTTTCTTCCTCTCCCTGGTGCGTTTCCGTTTCAAGTTGCGTAGGATCGATTCTTCATCGGAGTTAGCCATGTCGGTTCCGATGACTTACGCGATGATATGAAAACCTGTATTGCCGACTGTCTCTGGATGGTGGTGTTGTGCGTAGTCGGTAGAGGCGCTGCTATCACCTCGCTTCTCTTCTCGGTAACAATATTCAGTAAAACTATGATATTGAATAAAATCCTTCTTCAGGATTTATATTCTTAACTGAAACTGCTATTTCGATGATTCAACTATCTTCTAGTTTAGTATCTGAATAGTTAACATTTGAATAATATTAATAATAAACTTATCTGGTAGTAATGGTGTCCGTGGGAAACTGTCTGGAACAACAAGGATGACTTTTCCTCGTTCCCGTGCGCTGTGTATCTTCTCTCAGGTTCTTGAAGTGCGGAGAGTTCACAAAATTGCTTCCAGTGTGGATGCAAACAGTAATTGCGAATATTTACCCTGGTTTCGGCACCAAAATTATGTGGGAAAGTGTAGAGAGAAGACGTGCAGTTATGTTTACTAAACTATTTATTGTTGACTACAAAAACAATTGAAAATACAAACAGTTGAACAGGATGGTCATAGATGGCAGGGATTCTTCATTCCGCCACAGCTACTATTTTAGTGTGGAATTAGGTATTTTGACATTTGACAATTAAGAAAAATAGTTCATTCGAGTAAGTTCATTCAATTAATCCTGTATTTTTACTTAGCCTGGTATATTTCGTATTCATGTTCAACCTATCGTGCAGTATATGGCATATACTGTCTTATATAACTGTTAATTTATTGGCTGTAATATATTACGTCCAACTTTTTACAGGGTATTCCACAGAAAACTGCTGGTAGCCTACGACAGAATGTGTCGGCTCATGATGTGATCGTGAATTCAGAACAAAGGGGCATGAAGAAAGACGTGTAGGCCTACATCTACGAGAAGAGCGACGCATAAATATAAATAGGATATAAGCAGAGTACCAGATTGGCAGTCATCTCAAATAAATCTTTAGCGATAAGATGCGAGTGGCGGCTGGAGTTATTCAATCATAATGTTTAGTGCAAACAAAACACGACCAATAACGCTAGGAATCCCCAGAAGGCTATCGTTTAGATTTGTTCAGATGGAAATTTAAACTAATCGTATAGATGCAAAAACTACTTCAACAAATGTCGTATTCGTAAATTCAAACATATCGCTTAGGGTTTCTTGCTACCTAAGAAGGGTGTTATTTATTCTTACTGTTAAGGATATCTTCCAAAACTTTAACACTAAGATTTCGGGTAGTGGCTGTTGTTATCTACACAAAGTTTAGTGCAAACTAAACCGGTACCATAACTCTTGAAGAGGACTCTTCGGATTGACAATGCTATGATTACATCTGTTGCCGACAGCTGCAGTAACATACGTACTGTATAAATATAGTTAGTTGGGCTAGTCTGACGTAACATTCAACAAATAGTGGCGGGTATTGCGTACTTTCGGAAGGCACAATAAAGTCTTATTGTTAGAGATTGCACAAAAGAGATATCTGATCACTCAGCAATAACATATATTGTGTTACGTTTCACGGGAACTTACCGAGAAAGCTACTACAGAATCCACTGCAACATAACAGATTCTAAGATAGAGACGGAAATGCACTAATGAAAGCTGATATAGCATGAACGATCAAATGAGCTGCCATCCTCAGTGAAACATGTCCAATTCCACGTCAAGTCAATTAGAACACAATGTCCTTATGCACAAGCCTGCTTCTTACTTCATAGGTTGTTATCCTCCATACCTGTGACTTTCATAATCACAGTGGAAGTACTGACTTTGTTATTGGCGATTTTATGATACTCTGAAATAGGGTAATAAATTCAACAGAAATATTGGTTCAATTAGAATGTAATTTCACCTCCAATAGAAAACTCAATAGTAATAGATGGTAATAGAACTGATGTCATGCATGTACAGTAATTAATTAACTATTAAACCAATCTCTTATTTTCATTTTATTACTCCACGGAGTAAATATATACTTACTTTGTTTCGATCAGAAAGACCTATCTACATAATGTCAAATATTATTATTTTTCTTTCTGTCATTTTGTGTTTAACATTTATCCCTAATATTCAAATGCACTAATATGGTGTATTGTTATTTGTGTTCAAATGTTTAAGTCATGTACGAAGGGCGAAAAACTGAAAGATAACAAGTGAAGCTTTAACATCCACTGATCATATTATAAATTAGTAATGAAGGAAAAACAGAATACACAAATATTTCTAATTTTAATGACCATGCCAAAAACTCACCACAGAATAATAGTTGTGACCCTGCTTAAGTGCTATAGACAAATTCCAACGAAGTAAAAAATTTGTTTCATAATATAACAAATGAATCACCTCTTCTTTCGGAATATTGGTACACACAACAATACTTGCAATAACGTTGCCGAGCAACAACTATGTGCGTATTTCTTATCGACGTAGAAATCTCTAAAAATGGATGTGATAGTGCTACTGTGGGAAAGTGTAGGGAGAAGACGAGCAGTTATGTTCACTAAACTATTTATTGTTGACTACAAAAACAATTGAAAATACAAACAGTTGAACAGGATGGTCATAGATGGCAGGGATTCTTCATTCCGTCACATCCTCCCCACCCTGCTCGATCTCTAGGGGGACGACCTGCTGTACAGGTCTTGCTATCCTCTCTCCGCCGGGTGTGCGAAGATCTGGCGTGTTCGGTGTAGATGGTGTGAGGAAGGCCTCGTCTTCCAGAAGGATCTGTGTTCATATGGAGTGCTCATCATGTCTGGGTAGGATCTCCTCTCAGGCTCCTTGTCAAATACTCGTGATGGCATTGCTGGTGGTGGGGGTCACCGTGATGGATAATTGTTGTCATAATAGCCATTCCTCATGCTAAGTGGGGGTGACAATCCTGGTCGTCTGTCATAGTCTCCTCTTCCATCACGCATGTATGGTGGAGCACGGCCCATTCCACCTCTCATACCACCATGCCCACGCATAGGTTCATAACCACCACGACCTCCACCCCTTCCACTCTTTTTGCCAGTGGATTGCTCTATACTGATTTGTACACCCATAAACTCAGCATTGTTTAGTTCTTTGATAGCCCCGATGGCCATGTCCTCAGTCTTCATGTGTACAAATCCAAAGCGGTTCAGTACATCACACTCTGTCACAATGCCATACTGTTCAAAGAGTCGTCGCAGATCTTGGGCCTGTGCCTCATCTATAAGCCGACCCACAAAGATCTTTGTTTTAGGTGGTGTGCTAGATGTTCTGAGATAAGACATGTTTTCTTCTTTTACGAGTGGCTCATTCCCCTATAGTCTCATCTCTAAGTTGTGGAACCGTTTCTCTGCATTGCAACTGTTAGTGAGCGGAATAATACCCTCTTTCCTTAGTGTGTCATTCGGGTAGGAGGGTACCTCTTCCGAGTGGATGTAGTTCACTATTGCTGAACTTACGGTGATACCTGAACGATTCCCACTTAGGATCCAACCGAACTTGGAGGGGATGAGGACCACTGTTGAAGAAATGCGGATTGGTGAATTGTCCTTCACCACCTTCCAGTAATGGTCGCTTCCAATAAGTATTTCTATAGGAAGGGTCGTATCCTCTGTGTCCTCCTGGGGGTCCGCTAGCTGCAGTTTCCTAGTGTGCGCTAGGACTTTTACATCGTGAGGTACTGCTGGCTGGGGAGAGAAGGCATGGGCGCTTTCAAACCCAGTGATACTAGCTGTAGCATTTGTCCAGACTCTCTTCGTTGAGAATCTCACAAGTTTGCGTGGTCTCGGTGTAGGGGATGACTCAAAGTCTCCTATGGCCAAGTCTCGGCAGTCGATAACTTTAGCTGCACCTCGTCTACTATGGATTTAGTGACAAAGCTCGATTGACTCCCGCTGTCCAGCACGCAGCGCGTCAGTTTAGTTAGGCCAGTGGGGCCTGTAACCCATACGCGTGCTGTCTAAAGGTATGTGATATCAGTCGTTTCGGCGTTGATCCTACTTACGGACGTAACTGTCGTAGGGTGGGTTGCTGGTTCGGTATAACTGGAGCTGATGCAGATAGATCTATGGTGGGACATCTTACAGTAAGTGCATAATGACTTGCCCTTTCTACTGCAGTCAATGGCAGAGTGGCCGCGGTTCAGGCATAGAAAACAACAGTTCGCTTTTCTCAGTCTCTTCACTCTCTCATGGACATTTGTCACCATCTGACAGTCTTGAGCCCAATGACCACGTGACTCACAAAATACACAAAAGGTGTCAGGTGTAGACTTGCCTTTTCGCGATCCCGATGCCGTCTTGGTGTCGATTCGCAGTGCTGCTGTTGTGGGGATATTGGAAGAAGAGAAAGAGTCTCCACGAATCTTCTGAGCGGTCAGGGCACCGTCCACTTCCTCGCCCAAAAATTGCATTAGTTTGAGAAAATCTCCTTCCGGTAAGTTCTCCCTCTTCACGTGGATTATCCACCGGCGACAGATGTCTTCCGGGAATGCCCGCAGTATTTTAGGTGCTAGGATCCTTCCGTAACCATTAACATCCTCTCCGAGAGCTCGATGGGCCTGCACCCGCCGGTTACAATCTATGTATGTAGTGTTAAGTGCTTCCGGGGTAGGAATTCGAATGGGTTTTACACCCTCCAGGTAGTCCAGGTGCGCTTGAAGTATTCCGTTCTTGTCGCCGTAACGCGCCATTAGTATTTTCTTAGTTTCTTCGTATGTTTCTGCAATCAAAGCAATTCCATCAACTAGCTGTTTCGGTTCATTCTCCAAGTAGCCACGGAGATATATGAGTTTGCTTATTGTAGAAAGAGAGGAGTCTTTATCAATAGATGACTCGAATTGCTCCCAAAATCGTGACCATGTCTCGACGTCTCCGGAGATAGGTTCGAGCCTGATCTGTGGTAGCCGGACCAAGTGTGTGGTCGAAGCTTGCGTTTGTGCAGTTGTGACTACCTGCCTGTCGGGGGTATTTATTCTCACCTCCGAAGTTGATTTATCATCAATCTTTCGCGACGCCCTTCGCGTAATCCAGATACTCCTCGCATCTCTCCACGTCGTCATCATACTCGGTGTCAGATAGGAGTTCATGGATAGCGTCATCAAGTGTGCCTTGTTTATTTAGAGTCTCCTGGAGACGATCACGGAAATAATAAAGATTGTCCAGGATGGTGTTTTCATTAAATCCGTTTATTTCCGTAATAAAACGTGTCGTATTCTTCCTCTCCCTGGTGCGTTTCCGTTTCAAGTTGTGTAGGAACGATTCTTCATCGGAGTTAGCCATGTCGGTTCCGATGACTTATGCGATGATATGAAAACCTGTATTGCCGACTGTCTCTGGATGGTGGTGTTGTGCGTAGTCGGTAGAGGCGCTGCTATCACCTCGCTTCTCTTCTCGGTAACAATATTCAGTAAAACTATGATATTGAATAAAATCCTTCTTCTGGATTTGCATTCTTAACTGAAACTGCTATTTCGATGATTCAACTATCTTCTAGTTTAGTATCTGAATAGTTAACATTTGAATAATATTAACAATAAACTTATCTGGTAGTAATGGTGTCCGTGGGAAACTGTCTGGAACAACAAGGATGACTTTTCCTCGTTCCCGTGCGCTGTGTATCTTCTCTCAGGTTCTTGAAGTGCGGAGAGTACACAAAATTGCTTCCAGTGTGGATGCAAACAGTAATTGCGAATTTTTCCCGGGTTTCGGCACCAAAATTATGTGGGAAAGTTTAGAGAGAAGACGTGCAGTTATGTTCACTAAACTATTTATTGTTGACTACAAAAACAATTGAAAATGCAAACAGTTGAACAGGATGGTCATAGATGGCAGGGATTCTTCCTTCCACCACAGTTACTATTTTAGTGTGGAATTAGGTATTTTGACATTTGACAATTAAGAAAAATGGTTGATTCGAGTAAGTTCATTCAATTAATCCTCTATTTTTACTTAGTATGGTATATTTCGTATTCATGTTCAACCTTTCGTGCAGTATATGGCATATACGGTCTTATATAACTGTTAATTTATTGGCTGTAATATAGTATGTCCAACTTTTTACAGGGTATTCCACAGAAAACTGCTGGTAGCCTGCGACAGAATGTATCGGCTGATGATGTGATCGTGAATTCAGTGGAAAGGGGCATGAAGAAAGACGTGTAGGCCTACATCTACGAGAAGAGCGACGCTTAAATATAAATAGGATATGAGCTGAGTACCAGATTGGCAGTCATCTCAAATAAATCTTTAGCGATAAGATGCGAGTGGCGGCTGGAGTTATTCAATTATAATGTTTAGTGCAAACAAAACACGACCAATAACGCTAGGAATCTCCAGAAGGATATCGTTTAGATCTGTTTAGATGGAAATTTACATCTTTTGCCGACGGCTGCAGTAACATACGTACTGTATAAATATAGTTATTTGGGCTAGTCTGACGTAACTTTCAACAAATAGTGGCTGGTATTGCGTACTTACGAAGGCACAATAAATTCTTACTGTTAGAGATTGCACAAAAGAGATATCTGATAACTCAGCAAAAACATATATTGTGTTACTTTTCACAGGAACTTACAAAGAGAGCTACTACAGAATCCACTGCAACATAACAGATGCCAAATTGTCTTTCGTCATTCTATGCAGTAGGTAAGACACATGTTTTGAATTTTTTAAGAATTGAGAAACTTTGCTTGTTTTTCTCTAAGATAGAGACGGAAATGCACTAATGAAAGCTGATATTGCATGAACGATCAAATGAGCTGCCATCCTCAGTGAAACATGTCCAATTCCACGTCAAGTCAATTAGAACACAATGTCCTTATGCACAAGCCTGCTTCTCACTTCATAGGTTGTTATCCTCCATACTTGTGACATTCATAATCACAGTGGAAGTACTGACTTTGTTATTGGCGATTTTATGATACTCTGAAATTCAACAGAAATTCAACAGAAATATAGGTTCACTTAGAATGTAATTTCACCTCCAATAGAAAACTCAATAGAAATAGATGGTAATAGAACTGATGTCATGCATGTACAGTAATTAATTAACTATTAATCCAAGTCTCTTATTTTGATTTTATTACTCCACGGAGTAAGTATACACTTACTTTGTTTTGATTAGAAAGACCTATCTAGATAATGTGAAATATTATTATTTCTCTTTCTATCATTTTGAGTTTAACACTTATCCCTAATATTCAAATGCACTAATATGGTGTATTGTTATTTGTGTTCAAATGTTTAAGTCACGTACGAAGGGCGAAAAACTGAAAGATGAATTGTGAAGCTTTAACATCCTCTGATGAAATTATAAGTTAGTAATGAAGGAAAAACAGAATACACAAATATTTCTAATTTTAATGACCATGCCTAAAACTCACCGCACAATAATATTAGTGACCCTGCTTAAGTACTAGAGGCAAATTCCCATGAAGTAAAACAATTATTTTCGTAATATAACAAATGAATCACCTCTGCTTCTTTAATATTGGTACACACAACACTACTTGCAATAACGTTGCCGAGCAACAACTATGTGCGAATTTCTGATCGACGTAGAATTCTATAAAAATGGATGTGATAATGCAACTATTTTAGTGTGGAATTAAGTAATTTGACATTTGACAATTAAAAAAATGGTTCAATTTAGTAAGTTCATTCCCATTTCAATAAATTCAAAAGCACAGTTAATTTCGATTTTGAGAGTTAATTTGGATAATTCGCAGCCTAAATTTTAAAGGAATTGGATTCTTCAATTGATCCTATATTTTTATATAGTCTGCTATATTTCGTCTTCATGTTCAACCTTTCGTGCAGTAGATGGCATATATTATATAAATGTTAATATAATGGCTGTAATATAGTAGGTCCAACATTTTACAGGGTATTCCAAAGAAACCTGCTTTAATCCCTCGACAGAATTTATAGGTTCATGATGTGATCGTGAATTCAGTTGAAAGGGGCATGAAGAAAGACGTGTAGGCCTGCACCTACGAGAAGAGCGATGCCTAAATATAAATAGGATATATGCTGAGTATCAGATTGGCAGTCACCTCAAATAAATATTTAGCGATAAGATGCGAGTGGCGGTGGAGTTATTCATCATAATGTTTAGTGCAAACAAAACACGACCAATTTCACTAGGAATCCCCAGAAGGCTATCGTCTAGATCTTATTAGATGGAAAGTTAAACTAGTCGTACAGATGAACAAATTACTTCAACAAATGTCGTATTCGTAAATTCAAACATATCGCGTAGGGTTTCTTGCTACTTAAGGAGGGTATTATTTATTCTTACTGTTAAGGATATCTTCCAACACTTTAACACTAAGATTGCGGGTAGCGGTGTTGATATCTACACATAGTTTAGTGCAAACTAATCCGGTACCATAACTCTTGGAGAGGACTTTTCGGTTCGACAATGCTATGTTTACATCTGTTGCCGACGGCTGCAGTAACATACTTACTGTATAAATATAGTTAGTTGCGCTAGTCTTACGTAAGTTTCAACAATTAGTAGCGGGTATTGCGTACTTACGGAAGGCACAATAAATTTTAACTGTTAGAGATTGCACAAAAGAGATATCTGATCACTCAGCAATAACATATATTGTGTTACTTTTCACAGGAAATTACAAAGAAAGCTACTACAGAATCCACTGCAACATAACAGATGCCAAATTGTCTTTCGTCATTCTGTGCAGTAAGTAAGTCACATGTTTTAAATTTTTAAAGAATTGAGGAACTTTGCTTGTTTTTCTCTAAGATAGAGACGGAAATGCACTAATGAAAGCTGTTATAGCATGAGGGCTCAAATGAGCTTCCAACCTCAGTGAAACATGTCCAATTCCGCTTCAAGTCAATTAGAACACAATGTCCTTATGCACAAGCCTTCTTTTTACTTCATAGGTTGTTATGCTCCATACTTGTGACATTCATAATCACGGTGGAAGTACTGACTTTGTTATTGGCGATTTTATGATACTCTAAAATAGGACAATAAATTCTACAGAAATATAGGTTCAATTAGAATGTAATTTCTCCTTAAATAGAAAACTCAATAATAATGGATGGCAATAGAACTGATGTCATGCATGTGCAGTAATTAATTAACTATTAATTGTTACGGCTCCGCCCTTTCAAATGGCAGCTTAATGTTTTTATTTGGTACTTACAGTAAATACATAATTCTTCTGAGCCGGCCTCGGTAGCTTCAGTCGTATGCACTGAGGGATCTCTTCTTTATCTCGGGAATGTGGGTGGTTCTGGGTGCTCTTATTCATAGTTTGTAATAATAGCAGTATTTTAAAACTGGTATGAGTAAGTTTATTTTACTTGTTCATTCTACTCCAACAAAATGTCTCAAATTGAACTCGCGGCTGATGCAATCTGACGGTCGGGATAATAGAACGGAAGCTAGTGCGTTTACTAATATTGCTGATATTGCGTAACTCTGACTGGGTAATTATTACCGTAGATAGTAATCTTAATGTTCTCGTAGACCAAAGTACTTACTTGCACACTGATTCTAATTCTGGTAGTAACTATAAATCAGTTCTACCGCAAACCTGTAGTACACTGAGTTTAATTATAATTAATACTGTTTTATATAGTGAACGGGATCCTCCCCGATCACTATGGTATCAATTAAATAAATACCAAGTACTTCTATGGCTTATGCGGCCAGGAAGTAGTAGTTGTTTCTGATTATAATCATGGTGTATTTGTCATTCCCATGGTTATAATCCTATCATAATGCCCAAAAGAATTATTGTGTAAAGTGTATTTTGTACCAATATTTTGACAGGAATACTTTTTTGCTCCTGAATTGTATTTGTTTTTCTTACGTAAGTGTGCTAATGTTTACGTCTCCAGTACAGTGACTTAGATATTGCCTAGCAGAGCTTGAGGGTTATTTCATTCATGTGACCTTCCTTCAGTGGACTGACCATTTGTGAGTTAATGACATTCCTTGTACCTGGTAAGGGTTTCTTGACCTGCATACCTCACACTACAATATTTTCTCGCATTCACTCACCACCCTTCGAAAATTGTAAGCTTTGTTGCGTTATGACACCATATGCTTCTGTGATTTTCTCACAAAACATAGAAAGAATACAAACAACATATATACTAAAAAAATAAACACTGAAAGAACATTATTACTTAATATACTTACACTAGATAAATCGCCACTGGATATATTTGTGTGGACGTCCTGATTAAAATTAGGTAACGAGACAAATCATCAGCGTATCTGTATTGCTGTATGTCCGTCACTTATACACTTATTTAACAATGATATATATATTCGCCCGTGGATTTAGTATCTGCTCGTCCTGATATATTTACACATTTGATTTCACTCTAAGCTTACATCACACGTAGTATTCACGATCATGTATTCTTACAATGTAAAATCACACTTAACCCTTGTACCTATTTCTTGTGAAATGACGTAAGTCGGTCACCATACTGTTGTACCTTTTCTTACTTCATTTCCATCCCCTTGAAATAGTTGCTTAAGTTTAGATTATATAGCCTACTACTAAAATTATTACCCGAGTCATACATAATATATCTGTTCAATTTATATATTCCCAGTACCTTCCTTCCTTACTCGTTCGACTCAACAATGTAAAATTCGTATTTATGTCCTTTATCCTCTAGAGTAAATATGATCTGCTTTGTTTTCTGAATCCACTGCTATCTTTGAGGTTGTATTATGCTTGAAAATCCTACAAACATGGCAAATATCTAATAAATTTGATCTCTCTATCATCCCATCTTTTAATCTTTTCGCGACGACTTTAATGGCCTCTTCTCTAATAGATAGCGGTAACAGTCTGTTTTTGTGATTGAACATAGGCAGATTATCCATACTAATTGAATATTCATAAATTACACAACACCCTGAGGAATCACTGTACACCCCATATTTCTGGTTAGCACATTAAATAACTTCTCTTTTTCTTGTTCTGTTATTGACGTGATGCTAGCTACTTTTTCTCTCAAGATTTCAAGGATTTCTGATTCTTTCAACCTATCGTTATATTCCCTTCCATTTTCATCATTGTAATGTCGCTGCTCATTTTTGCTCCTTCCACACATATTTATTTCGCAATTTTGTCCGACATCATAAATCTCCTCTAAATAAGTGTTATTAAATTCGTCGATTTCTACATTTAGATTACATCTACATCTACATCTACATGTGACCCTACATTCGGTGCCTCGATAATATTTACTGGGTTGTATCGACCTTCAGTTTGACTATTTGCTGGGTTTTTCAAACCTACAGCGTCAATTAAATTCTCACTTATTAATTCCCCATTCATCGTCTTGATCCTGCACCTCGGCTAGGCTTTCAATTATTTTGACTCTTTATTTTCAGGCAATTTTCCTCAAAGCCTAAAATCCCTTGATATTCTTGCAAAGCATCGCACCCAATAATAAAAGAATGAACTAAGTTTCTCACTACCAGCATGTACATTTCAGTGTGACAAGAGCCTAGGCTTAAAGGTACCATTATTTGCTTATCTATTTTATATTTGGTTTTGTTAATGGCCGTCGTGCAATAAAGTCCTGGGACATTTAGTTCCTGCAACTTAATTTTATTTTCCTTCAATTCAAGATAAGATTTCTCATTACACACAGACATTGAACTACAAGAATCCAATAGGATTTGTACTTTTAACTTGCCTATATAAGCCTCAATTTGTGGTGGATTTAGTATCTGCTGGTTAGCTTTAGTATTTACATTATAAGAAATTTTTAAATTATTTACATTATTTGTGAGTCTGTTCTCGGAAGGCCTGGAATGATTAGCAGATGTAGTATGACTCTCTATTACATCTCTGACTCGTTTAAATTCTCATTTTGAGGGCTGTCATCACTGTCATTCGTTACGTCATTTTGCGTACGGTGAAATTCATTAGCACTAGGGTTCAGAGACTGCCGTGTTTCTGGCACGCGTCCACGATTCTCCCCTCCGTTATCTTGAAATCGTGCATATCTCACGTCTCTCAACTCGCCATATCTCGCATTCCGATCGGCATTCCCTACTTCTGTTTCTTGGAAAGAAATGTGATTGACAGATACATTCTGTGTTCTTGACCCCATTCTGTCCCCGTTACTATTGTTACGTGAACCTTGGTTACTGTAATTTCCTTTGTTATCATTAAATCCATTCCGCCGATCATTCCTCTCTCTTGAATAACTCGTATTGTTTTGGTTGTTTCTCCCATTATTTCCAGGTCTACTTTCCCTGTTATCATTAAATCCTTTACTAGGCCTTGCCGTGTTATCAAAGTTGCCAGAATTATTTCGGTTATTTGCGGAATAATATGTACCGTTATCTCCCCGATTTTGACTCTTATTTTCTTGGTCATATCGCTCAGTAATTTCATATTTTCTCCCACTACGATTCCCCTCTTCAAACTCAGTTAGTAGGCTTAACATTTCTGCGTAAGAACTTGATTTGCTACCGCTAACAGTTTATATATCTCAGGCCGAAAGTGCTGCAGTGATAGCCGAAGTACATCCTGTTCGGTAAACAAAGATTCTAGGGACTTCGCAATTTTGATTAACCTCATAAAATACTCGGTCAAGGTCATGTTGCCTTTGTCATTATAACTTCCTGCATATAGTTCAGTAGGGGCTTTACTTTGTCTACTCGAGCTCCAATATCTCTCCATAAACAATTTCTTGAACTCGGGGTAACTTACTCCCTCAGCTAATATAAATTGGCACCAATCCTTGCATATTCCAATAAGGCCTTTTTGCACCACTGTCATTTTGTACTCCTCTGGGATCCCCTTTAGTTTGAAATAAGTTTCCATTTCAGATATGAACTGGTGTGGATTAGATAAAATCTCGTCATTGTATCGCGGTAACGCCCACTCAACCCCAAGAATATTATTTAACTGTACATTACTTTGACTACCTATCGGATTAACAGCATGGTTAATAAGGCTTACGTCACTTCGCATGGTATCGGAATCTTGGCTAATGCTCTGAGTTAATTGCTCTCTATTATTACGTTCACTATTGTGCATAACATTTGCATTTGAAAAAGGTACTGGTGGAAACCAAACTCCTCTGCCATCTGCCTCGATTCTTGTACAAGAAATGTCATTACTCATTTTGTCTACCTTATCAGAGAAATTATTTATTTCTTTCGTAATGCAATTCTGTACCCCTACTACCTTTTGAATTTCTTTAGTCAACTTCACCTCAATTTCCTTAACCAGTCCCTGAAATCTAGTATTTAGCTCTCCAATGTCAGCTGCGGAGGATTGTATTAAATTACCTTCCAAATTTTTATTTTGGTCCCTAATCTCATTTTGCAATTCACTATGACTGGTTTCTATTTTCTTATCAATATTGTTGACAGTATTAGCAAGTTTTTGCTCTAGTTCCCTGTCTTTGTTTACAAATTGATCTGCTACTTCCCTTTTGTTATTGTCAACTTCATTCTGAACTTTATCAATCCGACCATCTAACCTTATATTGTTTACATCACTTTCCTCCCTTATTTGGTCAATCCTCTCACTATTTTTCTTTAAATCCTCAGAAAGCTTCTCTATTGATCTTTTAAGTTCATTTTTCAATTCCGTTGAATTCTGATCTATTTTACTAGATAACTCCCTGTTCTGCTCAGCATTTTTCCTTGCATTCTGGTCTATTTTCTTAGCTAATTCCCTGTTCTCCTCCTTATTTTCCCTTGCATTCTGGTCTATTTTATTAGCTAACTCCCTCTTTTGCTAAGCATTTTGTTCAGCATTTTTCTCTGCTAACTCCCTATTCTGCTCCATGAATACCCCCATCCACGCAGGCACCCCTGCGTCTACATTTACTTGGTTCGTCATCATATTCTCTATATTCTCATTGTTTATTTGAGCTGATGGCTCGTCACTATTTTCCCTCTCCTGATTAACTTCATTTGTTTCTATTTCATCATGAATTTGTTCCATTTCCCTCTGTTCACTACTCTGAATTAATTCAATTTCACTGCTAGTGAGAAAATCCTGTCCGTCCTGACATTCTACGTTTTCCATTTCGGTATTTATAGTTTTACCATTACGTAATGTCAACATCACTCTGACCTAACCTTCGTCACTGCACTGAGATCACTTAGTAGAAAAATCATGCACACTTACCTTCTTCTTCTACATAATGGAATTAGGCCCTAGGCCTGTTTCCACATCAAGAGATTGAGTCTCTCCATCTTGTTATTGGCCGACCAACATTTCTTCTACCTTTGGGTTGGTACTGAAGTAAAATCTTTGGAAATCTGTTAGGTGCCATTCTTCCTATATGTTGGAGCCAGTTGTATCTTAAGTTGTTAATTCTGTCTAACAGGTTATAAATGTTGAGTTCACTTCTGATTTCCTCATTGTACTTCTTATCTAGTAATGTATATCCTGCTACTGAACGTAAGAACTTCATCTCAGCAGACTCTATTCTTCGCTTATCTGATCTAGTAAGTGTCCAGTTTTCACAAGCATAAGACAGTGTAGGGACCGCCATTGTTTTGTAGAATTTCAACTGTGTGGTTTTCAAGGTTTTATTTTTCAATGTTCTTCTTATTGTTCCGCACATGTTGTTAAATCTATTTAATTTTATATCAATATCATTCTTTTCACAATATGATACGTTGAACCCCAAATAATTGAAGTTCTTAACCTGCTCTATTAATATATTGTTTATCATTATTTTGCATCGTTTGTGGTTTGTCCCTTCAAAAGCCATTACTTTTGTTTTTTTATCAGAAATTTTCATGTTATATTCGCTTGCTAGCAGATTTAATTTATGGGCGGCAATTTGTAATTCGTCTTCCGTGTTACTAAAAATCACTTGGTCATCTGCGAACAACAGTGTGTTCAAGACTTCGTCATTGATTTTAAAATGAGTGTTTAATTGGTCCTGCCATTGCTTAATGACATGGTCAATATAAATGCTAAATAATGCTGGGGACATCGGACAACCCTGTTTAACTCCTTGATTTGTTTTTATTAGTTCACTATTGTTTTTGTCTAAGGTATTTATCGAAATATGTGTTCCAAAGTACAGGCTCTGTATTGCTCTTATCAAGTGGTCCGGAAAGCCTCTGTTACACATGATTTCCCACAGTTTCCTTAGTGATACCTTATCAAAAGCTTTTTCGTAGTCGATGAATAGAAGGTAGGTGGGGAGATTAAATTCTCGTCTTTTTTGAATGATCTGTTCAATTACAAATATGCTGTCTGAGCAGGAACGCCCTTTTCTGAAACCATTTTGTTCTTCTGTCAGCATATACTCATTTATGATATTTAGCCGACGAGTTACTATTTTGGCAAACACTTTATAGGCTGCATTTAGTAAGCATATACCTCTGTAATTCTGGCAGTCATTTCTATTACCTTTTTTAAAAACTGGGCATACAATTCCCCTTTTCCACTCATCTGGGATTGTACAGGTACTCCAACAAATGTTAAGTATTTCTAGAAATCTCTTTTTTACTACTTCAGGCAAATATTTCAGAAGCTCGATATTCATACCATCCGATCCTGGGGATTTTTTATTTTTTGATGTTTTCAAAGCATTATCTAGTTCGTACATTTCAATAGGATCTATTTCTGATAATACAGATAGTGCTGGATTGATATCATCTTCATCCATATTCGTCCATAGGCTACGATAAAATGTATTCCAGTTTTCTTCTGGTATATTATTTATTTTTGCCGTGTCTCTTTCAGTTGAATTTAGATGTTTCATTATTTTGTAGGCTCTGTCTTGCATCCCATGGCAATCGTGTTCAATAGTGGTTATGTAGTTGTCCCAGCTTTCACGTTTCAGTTTTCTTATTTCTCTTTTCGCGATGGCACATTTATGTTTATAATCTATTTTATCCTCATTGGCTTTTGTCTGGAGGTACTTTAGGTATGCCTTTTTCTTACAATTTGTAATCTCTTCTATTTCTTTATTCCAGTATCGTAATCCTCTACTGTTTCTTTTTACAAGTCTTTTCCCTAAAACCTCTCCTGCTACTTTCAATATAGTTTCTTTGAAATCATGCCATTCTTCATTTATATTCGCACTCACAGCTCTCTGATCTATGTAAGTACTTAGTCGTAAGCAGTATAATCTCCTTATACTCTCCTGTTGTAGCAGATGTACTTTATAACTTGATTTAGCGTCTAGAGGTTTACTTTTCTTCTTGAATATCCATTTTCTTGGTATGTTTAACGTAGAAATAAACAAAAAATGGTCAGATCTAATATCACAGCCTCTGTACACTCGTGTATCATTCACATATGAGGATAACTTTTTGTTAGAAAGAATATAATCTATTATCGATCTTTTTCCTCTCATTGCCCATGTATATTTATGGATGTCTTTGTGTCGAAAAAAGGTATTGGTGATCTTAAATTCATTAAAGTTTACAAAATTCCTCAGAGTTTTGCCATTTTCATTGATAGTTTGCTCCCCATTATCGCCTATTAATTTTCCCATTATTTGCTGTCCGACACGGGCGTTAAAATCGCCAACAATAGTTATGTAATCTGTTTTGTTTACAGAATTTAAATGAGTCTGTAAGGTATCATAAAATATCATGCTATCATCCTTCCGACCTTCCTCAGGCGCATATACACCAATAACTGTTAGATGTCCTCTTGATGTGCTTATTCGTACATTTATAATTCTATCATTTATAAAATTATAACTATGAATTCTATTCTTAAGAGATTTCTTTACAAATATTGCCACCCCTGATGAAGCTCTCTTATTCTGAGATACACCACTATATAATAATACGTAATCTTTGTATTCCATTGTACCTTTCAATTTTTTCTTGGTTTCTGTAGCAATACAAATGTCTATATTCATCATTTTCAATTCTTTCTGTAATTCATTTTCTTTATTCGACAATCCTCTCACATTCCATGTAGCAAGTTTTAAGTTTTCCATGTGTCCAAGTCGTTTTCCCATTTTCATAGCTGTGGTCTTCATATTTTGATCAGTCCGGCTTAACTCTTGATGGTTATCAGTAATATGATGTCCCCTGGCCGCGTTACGGGCACTGCGCAGGGTAAGGTTAATGAAGGGGCTGCCTTCTCAGAGCTTTTAACCCAGCTCCTTTGTGTACAAACCCCTACAAAGAGGGCTGCTGCTTCCGCTCATTGAGCCGTTGTGGTGTTCGCATGGTCCCACGTCGCCTCATAGACCGTTGCAGTCTTCGCACGTATCCCTGTGCAGGGGAACTCGTTATACCCCGAGTTATTGGGTCTTCGACAGAACTTCGCCACCATTATGGTGCCCACCCCCGCGACATGGACGCGCCTGTCGAGAATTATCCACGTGTAGTCAGTTACAGCTTAACAGCTCGCCCTGCCTACCGTGGACCGGGTTAGTAGTCTTGTATGATTCCAAGACTAGAGGCTGCACACTTACCTTGGTACACAAATATCACAAGTATAACAAGACATACAAGTACATAAAATACCCTCTTATCAGCTAACAACATAAATCAATAACTCTCTTATCAGATAAAATTACAATTTTCTGATTTCCCGGTCTTCTTATTCTGCCCGCTCCTAAATTATTTCTTCCGGCTTCATTCTTCAATAATTAGATGTTTCTATTCTGATTGACTGTTATTTTTAACCACACACGTTTGCGTCTTAATTTATGTCTGTTGTCTGTCTTTGAAATTTTAGAGCTTTCGAACTTTCGAGCCCCAACTTGGGCGCCAGTATATAACGGCTCCGCCCTTTCAAATGGCAGCTTAATGTTTTTATTTGGTACTTACAGTAAATACACAATTCTACTGAGCCGTCCTCGGTAGCTTCAGTCGTATGCACTGAGGGATCTCTTCTTTATCTCGGGAATGTGGGTGGTTCTGGGTGCTCTTATGATTAGTTTATAATAATAGCAGTATTTTAAAACTGGTATGAGTAAGTTTACTTTACTTGTTCATTCTACTCCAACAAAATGTCTCAAATTGAACTCGCGGCTGGTGCAACCTGACGGTCGGGATAATAGAACGAAAGCTAGTGCGTTTACTAATATTGCTGATATTACGCAGTTCTGACGTGGTAATTATTACCGTAGATAGTAATCCTAATGATCTCGTAGAACAAAGTACTTACTTGCACACTGATTCTAATTTTGGTAGTAACTATAAATCAGTTCTACCGCAAACCTGTAGTACACTGAGTTTAATTATAATTAATAATTATTTATATAGTGAACGGGATCCTCCCCGATCACTATGGTACCAATTAAATAAATTCCAAGTACTTCTATAGTGTATGAGGCCAGGAAGTAGTAGTGCTCGCACACCTCGTGCGAAAGCTACCGCAGATGACGTTCAAGTGATTACCACGCATAAGCGTTCGTTCCATATTCCTTCGTTCCTTGCGTTTATCCCCACTTTTTCATGCACAAATTACAACTAAGGTTACAGTGTTTTCGTATCTTTTTCAATAAAAACATCTTCTTATTGGTTCCTTCATTTTAGCGTCGGGAAGATAGTTCACGGACTCAATTTTATTTCCCAGTTTACACGTTTCCAGTTAATGCCAGTGACTTCTCAGAATAGCCATACAAACTTTCTTTCCCAAGCAGTTTCCTCAGAATTCCCTATTCACTCGCTAAACTCTCTATTCTTCAAGTTTTTACTTCCATAGCTGTAAAGTTTTGAACAAAGCCTGTCTCCAGCCCCCAATAGCGAATGAATGTTAAAGTAATACTTATATTGTCAAGTTTCAGCGAATTCCGTCTGAGTACTCTAGTTGCAAATCTTAAGTTTTACAAGTTCTCAAATATATTGCAATATTATTTAAATATATTGGGATATTATTTGAAATATTATTTATTTATTAATTGGTACCTATCAACTGCTTGTCATTTATTCCTTGTGATTCATTAATAATATTTTGTTATTTTACTCTTATTATTTGATAGTATTTTTATATCATTTCTGATTATAATCATGGTGTATTTGTCATTCCCATGGTTATAATCCTATCATAATCCAAGTCTCTTATTTTGATTTCATTACTCCACAGAGTAAGTATACTCTTTGTTTTGATCAGAAAGAAATATCTAAATAATGTGAAATATTATTTTTTTATTATCATTTTGAGTTTAACCTTTATCCCTAATATTCAAATGCACTTATATGGTGTATTGTTATTTGTGTTCAAATGTTTAAGTCATGTACGAAGGTCGAAAATATGAAAGATAACAAGTGAAGCTTTAACATCCGCTGATGAAATTATAAATTAGTAATGAAGGAAAAACAGAATACACAAATATTACTAATTTTAATGACCATTCCTAAAACTCACCGCAGAATAAGAGTTGTGACCCTGCTTAAGTGCTAGATGCAAATTCCAATGAACTAAAACAATTAGTTTCATAATATAACAAAAGAATCACCTCTGCCTTCGGAATATTGGTACATACAACAACACATGCAATAACGTTGCCGGGCTACAACTATGTGCGAATTTCTGATTGACGTAGACATCTCTAAAAATGGATGTGATAGTGCTACTATTTTAGTTTGGAATTAGGTAATTTGACATTTGACAATTTAAAAAAATGGTTCATTCGTTTAAGTTCATTCCCATTTCAATAAATTCAAAAGCACAATTAATTTCGATTTTGAGCGTTAATTTGGATAATTCGCTGCCAGAATTTTAATGGAATTGGATTCTTCAATTAATCCTGTATTTTTACTTAGTCTGCTATATTTCGTCTTCATGTTCAATTTTTCGTGCAGTAGATGGCATATACTGTATTATATAAATGTTAATTTCATGAATGTAATATAGTTCGTCCGAATTTTTACAGGGTATTCCAAAGAAAACTGCTGGTAGCCCACGACAGAATGTATCGGCTAATATTGTGATCGTGAATTCAGTGGAAGGGGCATGAAGAAAGACGTGTAGGCCTACACCTACTAGAAGAGCGACGCCTAAATATAAATTGGATATATGCTGAGTACCAGATTGACAGTCATCTCAAATAAATCTTTAGCGATAAGATGCGAGTGCCGGCTGGAGTTATTCTTTCATATTGTTTAGTGCAATCAAAACACGACCAATTTCACTAGGAATCCCCAGAAGGCTATCATTTAGATTTGATTAGATGGAAAGTTAAACTAATGGTACAGATGAAAAATTTCTTCAACAAATGTCGTATTCGTAAACTCAATCATATCGCGTAGTGTATCTTGCTACTTAAGGAGGGTATTATTTATTCTTACTATTAAGAATATCTTCCAAAACTTAACCACTAAGATTGCGGGTAGCGGCCGTTGTTATCTACACAAAGTTTTGTGCAAACTAAACCGGTACCATAACTCTAGGAGAGGACTTTTCGGTTCGACAATGCTATGTTTACATCTGTTGCCGACAGCTGCATTAACAAAAATACTGTATGAATATAGTTAGTTGCGCTAGTCTGACGTAACTTTCAACAAACAGTTGCGGGTACCGCGTACTTACGGAAGGCACAATAAATTCTTACTGTTAGAGATTGCACAAAAGAGATATCTGATCACTCAGCAATAACATATATTGTGTTACTTTTCACAGGAACTTACAAAGAGAGCTACTATAGAATCCACTGCAACATAATAGATGCCAAATTGTCTTTCGTCATTCTATGCAGTAGGTAAGACACATGTTTTGAATTTTTAAGAATTGAGAAACTTTGCTTGTTTTTCTCTAAGATAGAGACGGAAATGCACTAATGAAAGCTGATATATATGAACGATCAAATGAGCTCCCATCCTCAGTGAAACATGTCCAATTCCACGTCAAGTCAATTAGAACACAATGTCCTTATGCACAAGCCTTCTTCTTACTTCATAGGTTGTTATCCTCCATACTTGTGACTTTCATAATCACAGTGGATGTACTGACCTTGTTATTGGCGATTTTATGATACTCTGAAATTCAACAGAAATTCAACAGAAATATAGGTTCAATTAGAATGTAATTTCACTTCCAATAGAAAACTCAATAGTAATAGATGGTAATAGAACTGATGTCATACATGTACAGTAATTAATAAACTATTAATCCAAGCCTCATATTTTGATTTTATTACTCCACGGAGTAAGAATACACTTACATTGTTTTGATCAGAAAGACCAATCTAGATAATGTGAAATATTATTATTTCTTTTTTATCATTTTGAGTTTAACCCTTATCCCTAATATTCAAATGCACTAATATTGTGTATTGTTATTTGTGTTCAAATGTTTAAGTCATGTACGAAGGGCGAAAAACTGAAAGTTAACAAGTGAAGCTTTAACATCCTCTGATGAAATCATAAGTTAGTAATGAAGGAAAAACAGAATACACAAATATTACTAACTTTAATGACCATGCCTAAAACTCACCGCAGAATAATAGTAGTGACCCTGCTTAAGTGCTAGAGGGAAATTCCGATGAAGTAAAACAATTAGTTTCATAATATAACAAATGAATCACCTCTGCTTTCGTAATATTGGTACACACAACAATACTTGCAATAACGTTGCCGAGCAACAACTATGTGCGAATTTCTGATCGACGTAGAAATCTCTAAAAATGTATGTGATAATGCAACTACTTTAGTGTTGAATTAGGTAATTTGACATTTGACAATTAAAAAAATGGTTCTATTGAGTAAGTTCATTCCCATTTCAATAAATTCAAAAGCACAGTTAATTTCGATTTTGAGAGTTAATTTGGATAATTCGCAGCCTGAATTTTAAAGGAATTGGATTCTTCAATTAATCCTGTATTTTTATATAGTTTGCTATATGTCGTCTTCATGTTCAACCTTTCGTGCAGTAGATGGCATATATTATATAAATGTTAATATAATGGCTGTAATATAGTACGTCAAACTTTTTACAGGGTATTCCAAAGAAAACTGCTGGTAGCCCACGACAGAATGGATAGGTTGATGATGTGATCGTGAATTCAGTGGAAAGGGGCAAGAATATAGACGTGTAGGCCTGTACCTACGAGAAGAGCGATGCCTAAATATAAATAGGATATATGTTGAGTAACAGATTGGCAGTCATCTCAAATAAATATTTAGCGATAAGATGCGAGTGGCGGTGGAGTTATTCAATCATAATGTTTAGTGCAAACAAAACACGACCAATTTCACTAGGAATCCCCAGATGGCTATAGTGTAGATCTGATTAGATGGAAAGTTAAACTAATCGTACAGATGGAAAAATTACTTCAACAAATGTCGTATTCGTAAATTCAAACATATCGCGTAGGGTTTCTTGCTACTCAAGGAGGGTATTATTTATTCTTACTGTTAAGGATATCTTCCAAAACTTTAACACTAAGATTGCGGGTGTCGGTGTTGTTATCTACACATAGTTTAGTGCAAACTAAACCGGTACCATAACTCTTGGAGAGGACTTTTCGGTTCTACAATGCTATGTTTACATCTGCTGTCGACGGCTGCAGTAACATATTAACTGTATAAATATAGTTAGTTGCGCTAGTCTGACGTAATTTTCAACAAATAGTGGCGGGTATTGCGTACTTACGGAAGGCACAATAAATTTTTACTGTTAGAGATTGCACAAAAGAGATATTTGATCACTCAGCAATCACATATATTGTGTTACTTTTCACAGGAACTTACAAAGAAAGGTTCTACAGAATCCACTGCAACATAACAGATGCCAAATTGTCTTTCGTCATTCTATGGAGTAGGTAGGTCACATGTTTTAAATTTTTAAAGAATTGAGAAACTTTGCTTGTTTTTCTCTAAGATAGAGACGGAAATGCACTAATGAAAGCTGATATAGCATGAACGATCAAATGAGCTTCCATCCTCAGTGAAACATGTCCAATTCTACGTCAAGTCAATTAGAACACAATGTCCCTATGCACAAGCCTGCTTCTTACTTCATAGGTTGTTATCCTCCATACTTGTGACATTCATAATCACGGTGGAAGTACTGACTTTGTTATTGGCGATTTTATGATACTCTGAAATAGGACAATAAATTCAACAGGTTCAATTAGAATGTAATTTCACCTCAAATAGAAAACTCAATAGTAATAGATGGCAATAGAACTGATGTCATGCATGTGCAGTAATTAATTATCTATTAATTGTAACGGCTCCTCCCTTTCAAATGGCAGCTTAATGTTTTTATTTGGTACTAGTAGTATGGTTTTCTCAGTTACCCCTATGGTGGAGTCGCGATACATACCCGCAACACATGGTGGAGCAGGGGTAAAGTCCGCATCGACCAAAGTCCACAAATGACGTCATCCAAAATGGCGGCGCGCTAGACCACGTGACCGGCAGTAGGTTTCATATTACAGCACGAAGCGTAAATGCAACGTCATCATTATATTCCTCCATACAAGTTTTCCATAAGATGTTTATTTCTCTAATACATTAATTTTTCACTATAGTCCTGGGATCGACTCAACCTGGAGTAAATGCGACCGATACCTAAGGCTGTTAACCTTATTATTATTATTATTATTATTATTATTATTATATTACTTCTTTGATTACATATCGAAGTCTAAAAGATATTATGTTAGCACATATTTCAAACCTTTATTTATTTATTTATTTTTTATAATTATGGTAGCTATCGTTTTAAAACTATATTTCGTCATAAGATGATAATTTTAGCCCTGGGGTTAACTCAGCCTCTAGCTTACCGACGAGTGTTGAATTAGCTTCAAACCCTCGGTATAATGAGGGAATAATATTATGTTGATAATTACGGCATTATAAAATTCGCGTACAGAAAGCCAGCATGTGATTTATACATGTGGAGTACAGAGATTTGCTGAGGTAATCGGAAGTCACATCTCGCAAGATTTCTACTCACCTTGCATCACTAAACAGTGGTCATATGCAGACGCAAGCGTTCTAGTATGTCTTATCTCGCACTCGTGTCACCTACATTTCATCTCTTTAATTCTTCATTCATAACAGTGATATTTCATTTTATCCCTTTAAACTTTAAATCCTTATGACATGTCTAGTTTATTAATCTACCTAGTGCTTTTATTAATTTTATGCTTTGAAGCGGACTTGGTCATAATGTACTATATTAGCCCCCAACGGTTGCTCCTGGCGAAAATAGAAAAATGGTTTTCAATGCAAGGTTTTAGCGAGAGATTTGAAATTCTAATACATAATTCTTTAGAAAATGGCTTCTAGCGCGTAATTTAAAATTATGAACAAATGACATTGTGGTGGATTTGTAATATATTCTTACGAGAGAGTTCATTTCACAATACGTATCATATTACCAAAGTCAGCATTTTATTTTCTACGTTTTGTCACATAAGCTCCACGGACCATATTAATTCTTTGTTCATACAAACTAAAACATAATACTACGACAGCATTTTTTTCCAAACGTATCTTCAAACAAAAGTTTAATTTTTTTATTCATATACAAGAAATGATGTATCTATGGATAATGCTGATTCATCAAATTCTTTATTTATGACGTCATCATTACAGACAGGCTCATGCATGCTTCAAGGTCATACACGGCACGTGTGCGGACGTTAAGTAGGTCACACATCACAGAACAAGTTTCTACAAGTCTCGGCTAGCTCACAGAGTCAGTATATAAGGCGATGACGTCACCGCATCACATTCACTTCTTAGCAGACCGTCGCCGACTACACATCATGGAGAGCTCGTCCGCTGCCGTCTTCCAGTGTGGTGAGTGTACCTCTGCATTTAAACATAGAAGGAATTTACAAAGACACATCAACCAACATCATAAGAAAAGTGACTACAAGTGTGAAATATGCGGTGTGATATTTACACGAAGTGATGTACTAAAAAGACATGCACGAGAAAATCACTCCGTTACTGCCTTCACCTGTAACATATGCCACTCCAACTTCTCATCGGTACGATACTTAAGTATGCACCAGGAGAGGAGCCACCACCCAGCAACAAGGGACGCTGCCAAACGCATTGGGCTGTATCACCAGGCAGGCCACTTGTACTTTCCTGCTGAAGCCGGGACATCATGCAACGGAGGCGAGACCTCGAGGATTCCCGTGCACGGTGGTGGTCAAAGCCAGGAACCCGCCCGATTACAGGTACGTTTTATTACATTATCAAACATGTTTTTCAAAATGTAATTACATACATCATAGTAGCGGTGTAACACATGATTACATTTTATTTTTTATAGGTCGGAGCGAGGAGCTACAATGCGGACGATGCCAGACAAAACAACACCGATCGCTTCCATCTACCAGCACATAGCGGAGACGTAGGAGCAGGCACATACCGTCCATCGATGCTGGGAGAGGAGGCCACGCCTTCAGGTGTGCGTTTACAGGTATGTAGTGAAATTATTAGCATTATTTCTTATATTTCAGTGATTGTGCAAGATATTATTATTATTTCTATGATGGTACAAGACATCGAACTTATTTTTTCCTTATAAAACTCCATGTTACTGAATGTGAGACTTTATATTTCAATGATTAAACAAGACAGAAATCTTAATTTTGTTTATTTTTTCCATGTCACTGAATGCGAGACTTTATATTTCAATGATTAAACAAGACAGAAAACTTACTTTTTATCACAGTACAAGAGATAAAACTTAATATTATTTTTATATTAGTACAGAACGGTTAAAAAACAAGACATTAAACTTAATTTTTTCTCATAAATCTTAATATTTTATTTTTCTGTTGTTACAGAATGTAAGACCAGTGAGTGTGGATGCCATGCAGTCCTCATCCGTCCATCCAAGCACCATCCAACCTGGGCCTTCAGGTTTACATTTGCAGGTATGTTATGATTATTATTATTGTGCAAGCCATCAAACTTATTTCTTTTATCATAGTACTCAATATGTTTTTTTATTATTATTATTATTATTATTATTTTATTTATTATTATTTTTATTTTTTATTTTTTATTTTATTGGTATAGAATGCGAGGATACATATTTCAGTGATTAAACAAGATATAAAAGGTATTTTTTCTGATAAATCTTAATATTTTATTTTTCTATTGTTACAGAATACAGAGTCCAACCGTCAGTCGCGACCTAGCGTTACCATGCTTATGCGTGATATTCCACAGGTATGTACAGTGAAATGTCTTAGTATTTTATTATGCCATTCGCTTAAAAAAGTCTAGATTGCTAATGTCGATATTTTTTCGTTATTACAGAGTCAAGGTGGAATGGATCGCGGCGATGTGACCAACTCACCATCGGTGGAAACATGTGAGTTTTTACCCGTCGAAACTGCGTTCAGGTCAAGACTGGCAACATATGCCGCATTAGATTTTCCAGCCGGCGATATGGAATCTGTCCTGTCATCATGCCAATATAACATTGAAAACCTTCTGTCAGAGTCACTGTCAAAATTTGCATCAATTAAATTTAATATTTTTGTAGAGTGTGAATTTAAACATCTAGAGTTAAATTCTTGTTTGAGAAATTTTAAGACAAAAAATGAAGCATTGCTCAAAACATCAAATATTCACGAAGTAGTATCTAGACACATTTCTAAAATTCAGTCAGAGATGCAGGACAGTGAATTACGAGGGTCTGGGTGGTTTTACAATAAAATCCACAAAATTGAAATTCGCGTCAACGAATACATGCCATTTGCAGGGCGTGGGCATATGATCCTCCCTGATAAATTCCAGCATCTGAAGTCATTAATTAATATTGATAATGATGATGCATTTTGTTTCAAGTATTGTGTTTTATCAAAATTTATTGATTCTGATAAGGATTTATGGGCCAGTTATCTTACCAGACCAGATTTCAGCGACAAGTACGACTGGAACTGTGTAAAATTCCCCGTTTCGATTCACGACATCGAAAAGTTTTCAAAAAGAAACAATATTTCGATCAATGTTTTCGGTCTAGAGGAAAAACGGGATGGGAATCACATTTCTCATTTCGTATTTCCTATCAAAATTGTTGAAAAGGAGTTAGATGATCATAGAGACCTTTTGTATGTATGTATGTAACGAGGAAAATTCCCACTACATAGTCATTTCAGATTTTGACGCTTTTGTAAAACCATTCATAACATCCGATGAACATAAGATCAAAGTGTGCAAACGGTGTTTTACACATTTCCAAGCGTACGCTGGTAAGACTGCCGACGTAAGGTTGAAAGAGCATTTGGCAATATGCAACTCGTTCAACCCAGTCAGGTGCGAAATTCCTAAAAATCCTGAAGTCGTATTCAACAAGCCCGAATATTCACAAAAGATGAGATTTGTCATCTATGCGGATTTCGAGTGTTTGCTGGAACCGATATCAGGATGTTTGGGAGATCCGCAGAAAAGCTGGACTACACCTTATCAGAAGCATAAACCTTTTAGTTTTTGCTATTTTATTAAAGATGCTGAGGGCGCATATTCTCAATTGAAACTTTTTAGAGGGGAGGATGCCAGCGGTGAGTTTATGCGCTCGCTCGTCGCTGATGCTAAAGAAATTGATAAAATCTTGAACAGTGTAAATAAGCCCATGACCCCTCTGACAGAAGATGAAATTAGGACATACAATAGCGCTACTATTTGCCATATTTGTGGTGAGGGTAACTTTACCTATGTGAACTATAAAGTAAGGGACCACTGCCATGTTAGTGGTCGGTTCAGAGGAGCCGCCCACAAAAATTGTAATTTGAATTATAGGAACCAGGCATTTGTCCCTATTGTTTTGCATAACATGACCAACTATGTTGCTCATTTTATTGTGACAGAACTTGGTTTCGATCAGAATAGAATCAACGTCATATGCAATACACAAGAAAAGTATGTGACATTTTCAAAATTTATTCCCTCCTCTTATTTGAAGAGGGGAGGTATGGAGTTGAGATTTATAGATTCGTATCGGTTCATGGCAAGCAGCCTGGAAAAGCTAGCAAACAATCTACCTAAAGATAAATTTATAGAAACAGCAAAAGTATTTGGTGAAAACGCCGATTTGGTGTGTCGAAAGGGAGTGTTTCCCTACGACTACGTCACCTCTGTTGAAATTTTGAAGGAGAAGAAATTGCCTCCCAAAGATGCATTTTACAATAGACTCGCGAATGAGAACGTCTCTGACCAAGACTACTCTCACGCGAGAAACGTTTGGAATTCTTTCTCAATCAACTCATTAGGAGAATATTCAGACTTGTATTTGAAATCTGATGTTTTGATTTTGACCGACGTTTTTGAAAACTTTAGACAGATGTGTTTTGAGACGTACGGAATGGATTGTTTGTTCTATTCCACAGTTCCAGGCTTTGCTTATTCAGCCATGTTGAAGTTCACAAAGGTAAAATTACCGCTTTTGACCGATATGGATATGATTCAAATGTTTGAACGCGGGATAAGAGGTGGAATTTGTCAGTGTGTGACAAGGCACGCTGTTGCAAACAATAACATGTGTGATGAATATGATGAGTCTACAAAAAAATATTTTCTTTATTATGTCGATGCCAATAACCTTTATGGTTATGCGATGTCGCAGGCATTGCCATCAGGCGAGTTCCGCTGGCTCGACAAACATGAGATAGCGTCCTTTGACATCATGTCCATACCGGTCAATTCTAAATTAGGATATGTGCTTGAGGTAGACATTGAGTATCCAGACCATCTTCACGTTGCTCATTCTGATCTCCCTTTCTGTGCGGAGATGAAATTTCCTCCAGGCAGCAAAAACAAAAAATTATTAACCACTTTGGAACCAAAAGAAAAATATGTCGTTCATCACACAGTACTTAAGCAAGCCGTGCAACACGGACTGAGGTTATCCAAGATCCATAGAGTTATCGAATTTCAACAAAGCTGCTGGTTGAAACCCTACATTGACTATAACACGGCCAAGCGTAGGGCTGCAACCAACAACTTTGAGAAAGACTTTTTTAAATTGATGAATAACGCCGTTTTTGGCAAGACTATGGAAAATGTGAGGAAACGTATAAATTTTCGGCTTGTATCAAGTGAGAAGGAAATTCGAAAGCTGGTAGCCAAAAGTAACTTTATGGATAGGACAATTTATAACGAAAACATGGTTGGTGTCCATCTAGCAAAAACTAGTTTAGTGTTTGATAAGGCCATCTATGTTGGCATGTCTATTTTGGAAATTTCGAAAACTAGGATGTATGAGTTCCATTATGATACCATGAAAAATTTTTATAAAGAAGGATTGAAATTGTGCTACATGGACACGGACAGCTTCGTCTATAGAATTGAAACGGATGACCTCTTCCGTGATATGATGCATTTCCGAGATGAGCTGGATACTAGCGTCTACCCACCCGAACATCCATTGTATTCAAACGAAAACAAGGCGGTGGTTGGGAAATTCAAAGATGAAGGAGCTGGTCACTCCATAAAGGCGTTCGTAGGTCTGCGAGCGAAAATGTACGCCATAAAATTTAATGATATGGTAATCAAAAAATTGAAAGGCGTTAAGAAAAACGTCATTGACAAAGATGTCAACTTTGAAGATTATGTTGGTTGTCTACAGAGCGGACAGTCAACATTCTCGTTAAACAGATCCATCAGATCATACAAGCATAATGTATTTTCGATTTCTATGAATAAATTGACTTTATCCGGCAACGACGACAAACGTCATATTATGGAAAATTGTGTGGACACTCTCGCTCACGGACACTACAAAATCAGGGAGGAGGAGTGTGATGATGAACCTCCTACTAAAAAATGTAAAATGTAAAAATGTATATTTGTTTATAGACTTTGCTTTATGAAATATTATCTGTAATTTATATGATGTAAGAAAGAATCAATATTTATATTTTCATTGATGTAGAAATAATTTTAAAATATCATCCTGCTAACCTAACCTAAGCTAACCTAAGCTAACCTATCCTAACCTAACCAAAGCTGTTTAATAATATGTCTCACACTATAAGTTGAGTTATGAATAATGGGTGATGGATACAATAAAAAGAAAAGATACAATCAAATGTACATGTTTTCCATGATCCATACGTACATGTCTTAATTAGATAGAATATTCTTAGTGATGACTTATGAAATTTTAGAGTATGCAAACCTTAGCCATCTGTTTTATACAGTTTCTCGTTATAATATGTTTCACATCATTCCAAATCCTTAAGCAGACATGACTATAATGGTGATGTTGTTGTTCTTGTTCTGGTTCTTGTGGTAAATACATAAGATCAGTTCTTTAAGATTTATACCGAGAAGTGGATCAAAAACGAGAATTATTCAGAGAAATAAACCGAGAACGAGACGAGAACGAAACGAGACGAGAACGAAGCGAGAACGAAACGAGAACGAAATATACAGAGAAATAGACCTAGAACGAGAACTAAACAAGAACGAAACGAGACGAGACGAGAACTAGACGAGAACGAAATATATAGAGAAATAGACCTAGAACGAGAACTAAACGAGAACTAAACGAGAACGAAACGAGATGAGACGAGAACTAGACGAGAACGAAATATACAGAGAAATAGACCTAGAACGAGAACTAAACGAGAACTAAACGAGAACGAAACGAGACGAGACGAGAAATAGACGAAAACGAAACGAGACTTAATAAATAGTTGCTGCATGTCAAATATAGTTAGTTGCTATTTCTTGTTCTTGTTATATTTCTTCGTATATTTCTTGTTCTTGTTCATGATTAAAAAGGATACTTACCATCGTGGACTATGTCCAGACTAGTTCTGACTAGAAAAAACCAGTCCAGACTAGATCTACCTAGAAAAAACCAGTCCGTACTAGTTCAGTCTAGAGAAATCCAATCTATACTAGTTCTGTCTAGAAAAAACCAGTCTAGACTAGTTCTGCCTAGAAAAAAGAGGGGGGATGGAGGTATATGTGTAGGGAGTGGGATTTTTTTAAGCTTGGGGGTAACATTAAAGATAATGCATCTGTTTAATATTTTATTTTAACATAGATTATACAAAGTATAATATTTCTCATATCATATGTATTACAATTCTCACATCATAAGTATTACAAATATTGTATCATACATCATTTAATAATAAAAAAATCATGGGATAACAGTAACATTTTAATGCTTCATACATCGTTTAATGTATCATACATCATACAGAATATAAATATTGATTCTTTCTTACATCATATAAATTACAGATAATATTTCATAAAGCAAAGTCTATAAACAAATATACATTTTTACATTTTACATTTTTTAGTAGGAGGTTCATCATCACACTCCTCCTCCCTGATTTTGTAGTGTCCGTGAGCGAGAGTGTCCACACAATTTTCCATAATATGACGTTTGTCGTCGTTGCCGGATAAAGTCAATTTATTCATAGAAATCGAAAATACATTATGCTTGTATGATCTGATGGATCTGTTTAACGAGAATGTTGACTGTCCGCTCTGTAGACAACCAACATAATCTTCAAAGTTGACATCTTTGTCAATGACGTTTTTCTTAACGCCTTTCAATTTTTTGATTACCATATCATTAAATTTTATGGCGTACATTTTCGCTCGCAGACCTACGAACGCCTTTATGGAGTGACCAGCTCCTTCATCTTTGAATTTCCCAACCACCGCCTTGTTTTCGTTTGAATACAATGGATGTTCGGGTGGGTAGACGCTAGTATCCAGCTCATCTCGGAAATGCATCATATCACGGAAGAGGTCATCCGTTTCAATTCTATAGACGAAGCTGTCCGTGTCCATGTAGCACAATTTCAATCCTTCTTTATAAAAATTTTTCATGGTATCATAATGGAACTCATACATCCTAGATTTCGAAATTTCCAAAATAGACATGCCAACATAGATGGCCTTATCAAACACTAAACTAGTTTTTGCTAGATGGACACCAACCAAGTTTTCGTTATAAATTGTCCTATCCATAAAGTTACTTTTGGCTACCAGCTTTCGAATTTCCTTCTCACTTGATACAAGCCGAAAATTTATACGTTTCCTCACATTTTCCATAGTCTTGCCAAAAACGGCGTTATTCATCAATTTAAAAAAGTCTTTCTCAAAGTTGTTGGTTGCAGCCCTACGCTTGGCCGTGTTATAGTCAATGTAGGGTTTCAACCAGCAGCTTTGTTGAAATTCGATAACTCTATGGATCTTGGATAACCTCAGTCCGTGTTGCACGGCTTGCTTAAGTACTGTGTGATGAACGACATATTTTTCTTTTGGTTCCAAAGTGGTTAATAATTTTTTGTTTTTGCTGCCTGGAGGAAATTTCATCTCCGCACAGAAAGGGAGATCAGAATGAGCATCGTGAAGATGGTCTGGATACTCAATGTCTACCTCAAGCACATATCCTAATTTAGAATTGACCGGTATGGACATGATGTCAAAGGACGCTATCTCATGTTTGTCGAGCCAGCGGAACTCGCCTGATGGCAATGCCTGCGACATCGCATAACCATAAAGGTTATTGGCATCGACATAATAAAGAAAATATTTTTTTGTAGACTCATCATATTCATCACACATGTTATTGTTTGCAACAGCGTGCCTTGTCACACACTGACAAATTCCACCTCTTATCCCGCGTTCAAACATTTGAATCATATCCATATCGGTCAAAAGCGGTAATTTTACCTTTGTGAACTTCAACATGGCTGAATAAGCAAAGCCTGGAACTGTGGAATAGAACAAACAATCCATTCCGTACGTCTCAAAACACATCTGTCTAAAGTTTTCAAAAACGTCGGTCAAAATCAAAACATCAGATTTCAAATACAAGTCTGAATATTCTCCTAATGAGTTGATTGAGAAAGAATTCCAAACGTTTCTCGCGTGAGATTAGTCTTGGTCAGAGACGTTCTCATTCGCGAGTCTATTGTAAAATGCATCTTTGGGAGGCAATTTCTTCTCCTTCAAAATTTCAACAGAGGTGACGTAGTCGTAGGGAAACACTCCCTTTCGACACACCAAATCGACGTTTTCACCAAATACTTTTGCTGTTTCTATAAATTTATCTTTAGGTAGATTGTTTGCTAGCTTTTCCAGGCTGCTTGCCATGAACCGATACGAATCTATAAATCTCAACTCCATACCTCCCCTCTTCAAATAAGAGGAGGGAATAAATTTTGAAAATGTCACATACTTTTCTTGTGTATTGCATATGACGTTGATTCTATTCTGATCGAAACCAAGTTCTGTCACAATAAAATGAGCATCATAGTTGGTCATGTTATGCAAAACAATAGGGACAAATGCCTGGTTCCTATAATTCAAATTACAATTTCTGTGGGCGGCTCCTCTGAACCGACCACTAACATGGCAATGGTCCCTTACTTTATAGTTCACATAGGTAAAGTTACCCTCACCACAAATATGGCAAATAGTAGCGCTATTGTATGTCCTAATTTCATCTTCTGTCAGAGGGGTCATGGGCTTATTTACACTGTTCAAGATTTTATCAATTTCTTTAGCATCAGCGACGAGCGAGCGCATAAACTCACCGCTGGCATCCTCCCCTCTAAAAAGTTTCAATTGAGAATATGCGCCCTCAGCATCTTTAATAAAATAGCAAAAACTAAAAGGTTTATGCTTCTGATAAGGTGTAGTCCAGCTTTTCTGCGGATCTCCCAAACATCCTGATATCGGTTCCAGCAAACACTCGAAATCCGCATAGATGACAAATCTGATCTTTTGTGAATATTCGGGCTTGTTGAATACGACTTCAGGATTTTTAGGAATTTCGCACCTGACTGGGTTGAACGAGTTGCATATTGCCAAATGCTCTTTCAACCTTACGTCGGCAGACTTACCAGCGTACGCTTGGAAATGTGTAAAACAAAGTTTGCACACTTTGATCTTATGTTCATCGGATGTTATGAATGGTTTTACAAAAGCGTCAAAATCTGAAATGACTATGTAGTGGGAATTTTCCTCGTTACATACATACATACAAAAGGTCTATATGATCATCTAACTCCTTTTCAACAATTTTGATAGGAAATACGAAATGAGAAATGTGATTCCCATCCCGTTTTTCCTCTAGACCGAAAACATTGATCGAAGTATTGTTTCTTTTTGAAAACTTTTCGATGTCGTGAATCGAAACGGGGAATTTTACACAGTTCCAGTCGTACTTGTCGTTCAACTCTGGTCTGGTAAGATAACTGGTCCGTAAATCCTTATCAGAATCAATAAATTTTGATAAAACACAATACTTGAAACAAAATGCATCATCATTATCAATATTAATTAATGACTTCAGATGCTGGAATTTATCAGGGAGGATCATATGCCCACGCCCTGCAAATGGCATGTATTCGTTGACGCGAATTTCAATTTTGTGGATTTTATTGTAAAACCACCCAGACCCTCGTAATTCACTGTCCTGCATCTCTGACTGAATTTTAGAAATGTGTCTAGATACTACTTCGTGAATATTTGATGTTTTGAGCAATGCTTCATTTTTTGTCTTAAAATTTCTCAAACAAGAATTTAACTCTAGATGTTTAAATTCACACTCTACAAAAATATTAAATTTAATTGATGCAAATTTTGACAGTGACTCTGACAGAAGGTTTTCAATGTTATATTGGCATGATGACAGGACAGATTCCATATCGCCGGCTGGAAAATCTAATGCGGCATATGTTGCCAGTCTTGACCTGAACGCAGTTTCGACGGGTAAAAACTCACATGTTTCCACCGATGGTGAGTTGGTCACATCGCCGCGATCCATTCCACCTTGACTCTGTAATAACGAAAAAATATCGACATTAGCAATCTAGACTTTTTTAAGCGAATGGCATAATAAAATACTAAGACATTTCACTGTACATACCTGTGGAATATCACGCATAAGCATGGTAACGCTAGGTTGCGACTGACGGATGGACTCTGTATTCTGTAACAATAGAAAAATAAAATATTAAGATTTATCAGAAAAAATACCTTTTATATCTTGTTTAATCACTGAAATATCTATCCTCGCATCCTATACCAATAAAATAAAAAATAAAAATGATAATAATAAAAAATAAAAAAATAAAAATAATAATAATAATAATAAAACATATTGAGTACTATGATAAAAGAAATAAGTTTGATGGCTTGCACAATAATAATAATCATAACATACCTGCAAATGTAAACCTGAAGGCCCAGGTTGGATGGTGCTTGGATGGACGGATGAGGACTGCATGGCATCCACACTCACTGGTCTTACATTCTGTAACAACAGAAAATAAAATATTAAGATTTATGAGAAAAAATTAAGTTTAATGTCTTGCTTTTTAACCCTTCCGTACTAATATAAAAATAATATTAAGTTTTATCTCTTGTACTGTGATAAAAAGTAAGTTTTCTGTCTTGTTTAATCATTGAAATATAAAGTCTCGCATTCAGTGACATGGAAAAAATAAACAAAATTAAGATTTCTGTCTTGTTTAATCATTGAAATATAAAGTCTCACATTCAGTAACATGGAGTTTTATAAGGAAAAAATAAGTTCGATGTCTTGTACCATCATAGAAATAATAATAATATCTTGCACAATCACTGAAATATAAGAAATAATGCTAATAATTTCACTACATACCTGTAAACGCACACCTGAAGGCGTGGCCTCCTCTCCCAGCATCGATGGACGGTATGCGCCTGCTCCGCTATGTGCTGGTAGATGGAAGCGATCGGTGTTGTTTTGTCTGGCATCGTCCGCATTGTAGCTCCTCGCTCCGACCTATAAAAATAAAATGTAATCATGTGTTACACCGCTACTATGATGTATGTAATTACATTTTGAAAAACATGTTTGATAATGTAATAAAACGTACCTGTAATCGGGCGGGTTCCTGGCTTTGACCACCACCGTGCACGGGAATCCTCGAGGTCTCGCCTCCGTTGCATGATGTCCCGGCTTCAGCAGGAAAGTACAAGTGGCCTGCCTGGTGATACAGCCCAATGCGTTTGGCAGCGTCCCTTGTTGCTGGGTGGTGGCTCCTCTCCTGGTGCATACTTAAGTATCGTACCGATGAGAAGTTGGAGTTGCATATGTTACAGGTGAAGGCAGTAACGGAGTGATTTTCTCGTGCATGTCTTTTTAGTACATCACTTCGTGTAAATATCACACCGCATATTTCACACTAGTAGTCACTTTTCTTATGATGTTGGTTGATGTGTCTTTGTAAATTCCTTCTATGTTTAAATGCAGAGGTACACTCACCACACTGGAAGACGGCAGCGGACGAGCTCTCCATGATGTGTAGTCGGCGACGGTCTGCTAAGAAGTGAATGTGATGCGGTGACGTCATCGCCTTATATACTGACTCTGTGAGCTAGCCGAGACTTGTAGAAACTTGTTCTGTGATGTGTGACCTACTTAACGTCCGCACACGTGCCGTGTATGACCTTGAAGCATGCATGAGCCTGTCTGTAATGATGACGTCATAAATAAAGAATTTGATGAATCAGCATTATCCATAGATACATCATTTCTTGTATATGAATAAAAAAATTAAACTTTTGTTTGAAGATACGTTTGGAAAAAAATGCTGTCGTAGCATTATGTTTTAGTTTGTATGAACAAAGAATTAATATGGTCCGTGGAGCTTATGTGACAAAACGTAGAAAATAAAATGCTGACTTTGGTAATATGATACGTATTGTGAAATGAACTCTCTCGTAAGAATATATTACAAATCCACCACAATGTCATTTGTTCATAATTTTAAATTACGCGCTAGAAGCCATTTTCTAAAGAATTATGTATTAGAATTTCAAATCTCTCGCTAAAACCTTGCATTGAAAACCATTTTTCTATTTTCGCCAGGAGCAACCGTTGGGGGCTAATATAGTACATTATGACCAAGTCCGCTTCAAAGCATAAAATTAATAAAAGCACTAGGTAGATTAATAAACTAGACATGTCATAAGGATTTAAAGTTTAAAGGGATAAAATGAAATATCACTGTTATGAATGAAGAATTAAAGAGATGAAATGTAGGTGACACGAGTGCGAGATAAGACATACTAGAACGCTTGCGTCTGCATATGACCACTGTTTAGTGATGCAAGGTGAGTAGAAATCTTGCGAGATGAGACTTCCGATTACCTCAGCAAATCTCTGTACTCCACATGTATAAATCACATGCTGGCTTTCTGTACGCGAATTTTATAATGCCGTAATTATCAACATAATATTATTCCCTCATTATACCGAGGGTTTGAAGCTAATTCAACACTCGTCGGTGAGCTAGAGGCTGAGTTAACCCCAGGGCTAAAATTATCATCTTATGACGAAATATAGTTTTAAAACGATAGCTACCATAATTATAAAAAATAAATAAATAAATAAATAAATAAAGGTTTGAAATACGTGCTAACATAATATCTTTTAGACTTCGATATGTAATCAAAGAAGTAATATAATAATAATAATAATAATAATAATAATAATAAGGTTAACAGCCTTAGGTATCGGTCGCATTTACTCCAGGTTGAGTCGATCCCAGGACTATAGTGAAAAATTAATGTATTAGAGAAATAAACATCTTACGGAAAACTTGTATGGAGGAATATAATGATGACGTTGCATTTACGCTTCGTGCTGTAATATGAAACCTACTGCCGGTCACGTGGTCTAGCGCGCCGCCATTTTGGATGACGTCATTTGTGGACTTTGGACGATGCGGACTTTACCCCTGCTCCACCATGTGTTGCGGGTATGTATCGCGACTCCACCATAGGGGTAACTGAGAAAACCATACTACTAGTACCAAATAAAAACATTAAGCTGCCATTTGAAAGGGAGGAGCCGTTACAATTAATAGATAATTAATTACTGCACATGCATGACATCAGTTCTATTGCCATCTATTACTATTGAGTTTTCTATTTGAGGTGAAATTACATTCTAATTGAACCTGTTGAATTTATTGTCCTATTTCAGAGTATCATAAAATCGCCAATAACAAAGTCAGTACTTCCACCGTGATTATGAATGTCACAAGTATGGAGGATAACAACCTATGAAGTAAGAAGCAGGCTTGTGCATAGGGACATTGTGTTCTAATTGACTTGACGTAGAATTGGACATGTTTCACTGAGGATGGAAGCTCATTTGATCGTTCATGCTATATCAGCTTTCATTAGTGCATTTCCGTCTCTATCTTAGAGAAAAACAAGCAAAGTTTCTCAATTCTTTAAAAATTTAAAACATGTGACCTACCTACTCCATAGAATGACGAAAGACAATTTGGCATCTGTTATGTTGCAGTGGATTCTGTAGAACCTTTCTTTGTAAGTTCCTGTGAAAAGTAACACAATATATGTGATTGCTGAGTGATCAAATATCTCTTTTGTGCAATCTCTAACAGTAAAAATTTATTGTGCCTTCCGTAAGTACGCAATACCCGCCACTATTTGTTGAAAATTACGTCAGACTAGCGCAACTAACTATATTTATACAGTTAATATGTTACTGCAGCCGTCGGCAGCAGATGTAAACATAGCATTGTAGAACCGAAAAGTCCTCTCCAAGAGTTATGGTACCGGTTTAGTTTGCACTAAACTACGTGTAGATAACAACACCGACACCCGCAATCTTAGTGTTAAAGTTTTGGAAGATATCCTTAACAGTAAGAATAAATAATACCCTCCTTGAGTAGCAAGAAACCCTACGCGATATGTTTGAATTTACGAATACGACATTTGTTGAAGTAATTTTTCCATCTGTACGATTAGTTTAACTTTCCATCTAATCAGATCTACACTATAGCCATCTGGGGATTCCTAGTGAAATTGGTCGTGTTTTGTTTGCACTAAACATTATGACTGAATAACTCCACCGCCACTCGCATCTTATCGCTAAATATTTATTTGAGATGACTGCCAATCTGTTACTCAGCATATATCCTATTTATATTTAGGCATCGCTCTTCTCGTAGGTACAGGCCTACACGTCTATATTCTTGCCCCTTTCCACTGAATTCACGATCACATCATCAACCTATCCATTCTGTCGTGGGCTACCAGCAGTTTTCTTTGGAATACCCTGTAAAAAGTTTGACGTACTATATTACAGCCATTATATTAACATTTATATAATATATGCCATCTACTGCACGAAAGGTTGAACATGAAGACGACATATAGCAAACTATATAAAAATACAGGATTAATTGAAGAATCCAATTCCTTTAAAATTCAGGCTGCGAATTATCCAAATTAACTCTCAAAATCGAAATTAACTGTGCTTTTGAATTTATTGAAATGGGAATGAACTTACTCAATAGAACCATTTTTTTAATTGTCAAATGTCAAATTACCTAATTCAACACTAAAGTAGTTGCATTATCACATACATTTTTAGGGATTTCTACGTCGATCAGAAATTCGCACATAGTTGTTGCTCGGCAACGTTATTGCAAGTATTGTTGTGTGTACCAATATTACGAAAGCAGAGGTGATTCATTTGTTATATTATGAAACTAATTGTTTTACTTCATCGGAATTTCCCTCTAGCACTTAAGCAGGGTCACTACTATTATTCTGCGGTGAGTTTTAGGCATGGTCATTAAAGTTAGTAATATTTGTGTATTCTGTTTTTCCTTCATTACTAACTTATGATTTCATCAGAGGATGTTAAAGCTTCACTTGTTAACTTTCAGTTTTTCGCCCTTCGTACATGACTTAAACATTTGAACACAAATAACAATACACAATATTAGTGCATTTGAATATTAGGGATAAGGGTTAAACTCAAAATGATAAAAAAGAAATAATAATATTTCACATTATCTAGATTGGTCTTTCTGATCAAAACAATGTAAGTGTATTCTTACTCCGTGGAGTAATAAAATCAAAATATGAGGCTTGGATTAATAGTTTATTAATTACTGTACATGTATGACATCAGTTCTATTACCATCTATTACTATTGAGTTTTCTATTGGAAGTGAAATTACATTCTAATTGAACCTATATTTCTGTTGAATTTCTGTTGAATTTCAGAGTATCATAAAATCGCCAATAACAAGGTCAGTACATCCACTGTGATTATGAAAGTCACAAGTATGGAGGATAACAACCTATGAAGTAAGAAGAAGGCTTGTGCATAAGGACATTGTGTTCTAATTGACTTGACGTGGAATTGGACATGTTTCACTGAGGATGGGAGCTCATTTGATCGTTCATATATATCAGCTTTCATTAGTGCATTTCCGTCTCTATCTTAGAGAAAAACAAGCAAAGTTTCTCAATTCTTAAAAATTCAAAACATGTGTCTTACCTACTGCATAGAATGACGAAAGACAATTTGGCATCTATTATGTTGCAGTGGATTCTATAGTAGCTCTCTTTGTAAGTTCCTGTGAAAAGTAACACAATATATGTTATTGCTGAGTGATCAGATATCTCTTTTGTGCAATCTCTAACAGTAAGAATTTATTGTGCCTTCCGTAAGTACGCGGTACCCGCAACTGTTTGTTGAAAGTTACGTCAGACTAGCGCAACTAACTATATTCATACAGTATTTTTGTTAATGCAGCTGTCGGCAACAGATGTAAACATAGCATTGTCGAACCGAAAAGTCCTCTCCTAGAGTTATGGTACCGGTTTAGTTTGCACAAAACTTTGTGTAGATAACAACGGCCGCTACCCGCAATCTTAGTGGTTAAGTTTTGGAAGATATTCTTAATAGTAAGAATAAATAATACCCTCCTTAAGTAGCAAGATACACTACGCGATATGATTGAGTTTACGAATACGACATTTGTTGAAGAAATTTTTCATCTGTACCATTAGTTTAACTTTCCATCTAAACAAATCTAAATGATAGCCTTCTGGGGATTCCTAGTGATTCCTAGTGATTCGTGTTTTGATTGCACTAAACAATATGAAAGAATAACTCCAGCCGGCACTCGCATCTTATCGCTAAAGATTTATTTGAGATGACTGTCAATCTGGTACTCAGCATATATCCAATTTATATTTAGGCGTCGCTCTTCTAGTAGGTGTAGGCCTACACGTCTTTCTTCATGCCCCTTCCACTGAATTCACGATCACAATATCAGCCGATACATTCTGTCGTGGGCTACCAGCAGTTTTCTTTGGAATACCCTGTAAAAATTCGGACGAACTATATTACATTCATGAAATTAACATTTATATAATACAGTATATGCCATCTACTGCACGAAAAGTTGAACATGAAGACGAAATATAGCAGACTAAGTAAAAATACAGGATTAATTGAAGAATCCAATTCCATTAAAATTCTGGCAGCGAATTATCCAAATTAACGCTCAAAATCGAAATTAATTGTGCTTTTGAATTTATTGAAATGGGAATGAACTTAAACGAATAAACCATTTTTTTAAATTGTCAAATGTCAAATTACCTAATTCCAAACTAAAATAGTAGCACTATCACATCCATTTTTAGAGATGTCTACGTCAATCAGAAATTCGCACATAGTTGTAGCCCGGCAACGTTATTGCATGTGTTGTTGTATGTACCAATATTCCGAAGGCAGAGGTGATTCTTTTGTTATATTATGAAACTAATGCTGAGTAACAGATTGGCAGTTATCTCAAGTATATCTTTAGCGATAAGATGCGAGTTGCGGATGGAGTGATTCAATCATAATGTTTAGTGTAAACAAAACAGGACCAATTTTACTAGGAATCCCCAGAAGGCTATCGTTTAGATCTGTTTAGATTGAAAGTGAAACTAATCGTACAGATATAAAAATTACTTCAACAAATGTCGTATTCGTAAATTCAAACATATCGCTTAGGGTTTCTTGCTACCTAAGAAGGGTGTTATTTATTCTTACTGTTAAGGATATCTTCCAAAACTTTAACACTAAGATTGCGGGTAGTGGCTGTTGTTATCTACACAAAGTTTAGTGTAAACTAAACCGGTACCATAACTCTTGGAGAGGACTTTTCGGTTCGACAATGCTATGTTTACATCAGTTGCCGACGGCTGCAGTAACATACGTACTGTATAAATATAGTTAGTTGCGCTAGTCTGACGTAATTTATAACATATAGTGGCGGGTATTGCGTACTTACGGAAGGCACAATAAATTTTTACTGTTAGAGATTGCACAAAAGAGATATCTCATCACTCAGCAATAACATATATTTTGTTACTTTTCACAGGAACTTACAAAGAAAGCTACTACAGGATCCACTGCACCATAACAGATGCCAAATTGTCTTTCGTCATTCTATGCAGTAGGTAAGTAACATGTTTAAAATTTTTAAAGAATTGAGAAACTTTGCTTGTTTTTGTATAAGATAGAGACGGAAATGCACTAATGAAAGCTGATATAGCATGAACGATCAAATGAGCTTCCATCTTCAGTGAAACATGTCCAATTCCACGTCAAATCAATTAGAACACAATGTCCTTATGCACAAGCCTGCTTCTTACTTCATAGGTTGTTACCCTCCATACTTGTGACTTTCATAATCACAGTGGAAGTACTAACTTTGTTATTGGCGATTTTATGATACTCTGAAATTCAACAGAAATTCAACAGAAATATAGGTTCAATTAGAATGTAATTTCACCTCCAATAGAAACCTCAATACCAATAGATGGTAATTGAACTAATGTCATGCATGTACAGTAAATTATTATCTATTAATCCAAGTCTCTAATTTAATTTTATTACTCCACGGAGTAAGTATACACTTACTTTGTTTTGATCGTAAAGACCTATCTACATAATGTGAAATATTATTATTTTTCTTTCTGTCATTTTGTGTTTAACCTTTATCCCTAATACTCAAATGCACTAATATAGTGTGTTGTTATTTGTGTTCAAATGTTTGTCATGTATGAACGGCGAAAAACTGAAAGAGGAAAAGTGAAGCTTTAACATCCTCTGAGGAAATTATAAATTAGTAATGAAAGAAAGAGAGAATACACACCTATTACTAATTTTAATGACCATGCCTTAAACTCACCGCAGAATAATAGTTGTGACCCTGCTTAAGATCTAGAGGCAAATTCCAATGAAGTAAAACAATTAGTTTCATAATATAACAAAAGAATCACCTCTGCTTTCCGAATATTGGTACACACAACAATACTTGCAATAACGTTGCTGGGCAACAACTATGTGCGAATTTCTGATCGACGAAGAAATCTCTAATAATGGATGTGATAGTGCTACTATTATAATGTGGAATTAGGTAATTTGACATTTGACAATTTAAAAAAATGGTTCATTCGTGTAATTTCATTCCCATTTCAATGAATTCAAAAGCACAGTTAATTTCGATTTTGAGAGTTAGTTTGGATAATTCGCTGCCAGAATTTTAATGGAATTGGATTCTTCAATTAATCCTGTATTTTTACTTAGTCTGCTATATTTCGTCATCATTTTCAACCTTTCGTGCAGTAGATGGCAAATGTTATATAAATGTTAATTTAATGGCTGTAATATAGTACGTTCAACTTTTGACAGGGTTTTGCAAACAAAACTGCTGGTAGCCCACGACAGAGGGTATCGGCTGATGATTTGATCGCGAATTCAGTGGAAGGGGCGTGAAGAAAGACGTGTAGGCCTAAACTACGAGAAGAGCGACGCTTAAATATAAATAGGATACATGCTGAGTACCAGATTGGCAGTCATCTCAAATAAATCTTTAGCGATAAGATGCGAGTGGCGGCTGGAGTTATTCAATCATTATGTTTAGTGCAAACAAAACACGACCAATTTCACTAGGAATCCCCAGAAGCCTCTCGTTTAGATCTGATTAGATGGAAAGTTAAACTAATGGTACAGATGAAAAATTACTTCAAAAAATGTCGTATTCGTAAATTCAAACATATCGCGTAGTGTTTCTTGCTACTTAAGGAGGGTATTATTTATTCTTACTGTTAAGGATATCTTACAAAACTTTAACACTAAGATTGCGGGTAGCGGCTGTTGTTATCTACACAAGGATTTGTGCAGACTAAACCGGTACAATAACTCTAGGAGAGGACTTTTCGGTTCGACAATGCTATGTTTACATCTTTTGACGACAGCTGCATTAACATACGTACAGTATAAATATAGTTAGTTGCGCTAGTCTGACGTAACTTTCAACAAATATTGGCGGGTACTGCGTACTTACGGAAGGCACAATAAATTCTTACCGTTAGAGATTGCACAAAAGAGATATCTGATCACTCAGCAATAACATATATTGTGTTACTTTTCACAGGAACTTACAAAGAGAGCTGCTATAGAATCCACTGCAACATAACAGATGCCAAATTGTCTTTCGCCATTCTATGCAGTAGGTAAGACACATGTTTTGAATTTTTTAAGAATTGAGAAACTTTGCTTGTTTTTCTCTAAGATAGAGACGGAAATGCACTAATGAAAGCTGATATAGCATGAACGATCAAATGAGCTGCCATCCTCAGTGAAACATGTCCAATTCCACATCAAATCAATTAGAACACAATGTCCTTATGCACAAGCCTGCTTCTTACTTCATAGGTTGTTATCCTCCATACTTGTGACTTTCATGATCACAGTGGAAGTACTGACTTTGTTATTGGCGATTTTATGATACTCTGAAATTCAACAGAAATTCAACAGAAATATAGGTTCAATTAGAATGTAATTTCACCTCCAATAGAAAACTCAATAGTAATAGATGGTAATTGAGCCGAAGTCATATATGTACAGTAACTAATTAACTATTATTCCAAGTCTCTTATTTTGATTTTATTACTCCACGGAGTAAGTATACACTTACTTTGTTTTGATCAGAAATACCTATCTACATAATGTGAAATATTATTATTTTTCTTTCTATCACTTGAGTTTAACCTTTATCCCTAATATTCACATACACTAATATGGTGTATTGTTATTTAGGTTCAAATGTCAAAGTCATGTACGAAGGGCGAAAATCATAAAGATAACAACTGAAGCTTTATTAACCTCTGATGAAATCATAAATTAGTAATGAAGGAAAAACAGTATACACAAATATTACTAATTTTAATGACCATGCCAAAAACTCACCACAGAATAATAGTTGTGACCCTGCTTAAGTGCTATAGACAAATTCCAACGAAGTAAAAAATTAGTTTCATAATATAACAAATGAATCACCTCTTCTTTCGGAATATTGGTACACACAACAATACTTGCAATAACGTTGCCGAGCAACAACTATGTGCGAATTTCTGATCGACGTAGAAATCTTAAAAATGGATGTGATAGTGCTACTATTTTAGTGTGGAATTAAGTAATTTGACATTTGACAATTAAAAAAATGGTGCATTCGAGTAAGTTCATTCCCATTTCAATAAATTCAAAAGCACAGTTAATTTCGATTTTGAGAGTTAATTCGGATAATTCGCAGCCTGAATTTTAATGGAATTGGATTCTTCAATTAATCCGTTATTTTTACTTAGTCTGCTATATTTCGTCTTCATGTTCAACCTTTCGTGCAGTAGATGGCATATATTATATAAATGTTAATATAATGGCGGTAATATAATAAGTCCAACTTTTTACAGGGTATTCCAAAGAAAACATCTGGTAGCCCACGACAGAATGTATCGGTTGATGATGTCATCGTGAATTCAGTGGAAAGGGGCATGAAGAAAGACGTGTAGGCCTGCACCTACGAGAAGAGCGACGCCTAAATATAAATAGGATATATGCTGAGTAACAGATTGGCAGTTATCTCAAGTATATCTTTAGCGATAAGATGCGAGTTTCGGATGGAGTGATTCAATCATAATGTTTAGTGTAAACAAAACAGGACCAATTTTACTAGGAATTCCCAGAAGGCTATCGTTTAGATCTGTTTAGATTGAAAGTGAAACTAATCGTACAGATATAAAAATTACTTCAACAAATGTCATATTCGTAAATTCAAACATATCGCGTAGGGTTTCTTGGTACTCAAGAAGGGTATTATTTATTCTTACTGTTAAGGATATCTTCCAAAACTTTAACACTAAGATTGCGGGTGTCGGTGTTGTTATCTACACATAGTTTAGTGCAAACTAAACCGGTACCATAACTCTTGGAGAGGACTTTTCGGTTCGACAATGCTATGTTTACATCTGTTGCCGACGGCTGCAGTAACATACGTACTGTATAAATATAGTTAGTTGCGCTAGTCTGACGTAACTTTCAACAAATAGTGGCGGGTATTGCGTACTTACGGAAGGCACAATAAATTTTTACTGTTAGAGATTGCACAAAAGAGATATCTGATCACTCAGCAATAACATATATTGTGTTACTTTTCACAGGAACTTACAAAGAAAGCTACTACAGGATCCACTGCAACATAACAGATGCCAAATTGTCTTTCGTCATTCTATGCAGTAGGTAAGTAACATGTTTTAGATTTTTAAAGAATTGAGAAACTTTGCTTGTTTTTGTCTAAGATAGAGACGGAAATGCACTAATGAAAGCTGATATAGCATGAGCGATCAAATGAGCTTCAATCCTCAGTGAAACATGTCCAATTCCACGTCAAGTCAATTAGAACACAATGTCCTTATGCACAAGCCTGCTTCTTACTTCATAGGTTGTTTTCCTCCATACTTGTGACTTTCATAATTACAGTGGAAGTACTGACTTTGTTACTGGCGATTTCATGATACTCTGAAATAGGGTAACAAATTCAACAGAAATATTGGTTCAATTAGAATGTAATTTCACCTCCAATAGAAAACTCAATAGTAATAGATGGTAATAGAACTGATGTCATGCATGTACAGAAATTAATTAACTATTAAACCAAAACGCTTATTTTCAATTTATTACTCCACGGAGTAAATATACACTTACTTTGTTTCGATCAGAAAGACCTATCTACATAGTGTCAAATATTATTATTTTTCTTTCTGTCATTTTGTGTTTAACCTTTATCCCTAATATTCAAATGCACTAATATGGTGTATTGTTATTTGTGTTCAAATGTTTAAGTCATGTACGAAGGGCGAAAAACTGAAAAATAACAAGTGAGGCTTTAACATCCTCAGTAGTAATAGCACGACTATAACCGGTGACGTCATCAGACCAACCACTCCAAGAATAGGAAAATAAAATTAAAAAAATTTTAAAAAATATTTAAAAAATTGAGAGGTGCTGTGACCGATAGATATAAAAATAAAGTGTATTCCATATAGGTCTATCGATTATAGGTGTAGGCCGAAACCTGGTTAGCCTATCCTCATTAAATAAACTCAAAACCCAAAAAACGAAAATAATAATAGTAATAATTATAATAATATTTTTTTAAAAACAAAGCGTAAGTGTATCGAAATAGGCCTATCGATTATAGGCGGGGGCCTATACCAGGTTAGCCTATCCTCATTAAATAAACTCAAAACAAAAAAAATAATAATAATATTTTGAGATGTAATATTTTGTTAAAAAAACAAAGCGTATAGACATATCTATAATAGGCGCGGGCCTGGTCTAGCTTAAGCCTATCATAAAAATAAAACTCAATTAATTTTTGAATCTGAAATGAAGTTATATTGCAAGACCATATTTTGTATATCCCTGTTTTAATTGAGGTCAAAGTTGATGATATAAAAACTCCACAAGCATACATGAAATGCAACATAATGTTGTTTACTGAATGTTTCACAAGAGAAGTAATCTTCACGTGATATCAACGTGCACTTCAAGGAATAAAACACATCGCTTCTAAAGCACTCTCTATAAGTAATTAGTAAACTACTATATAAGATGTATTACTTCAGGGCATTAGTTTCCACTATGATCATCAAAATGTAAGTACTGATGTAATTGTAATATTCCATACATTTTTTTCGTTTACTGTTTTCAATATAAGTTATATATTTCTTTTTAGAAAAGGATTATTCATATAAATTTCAAATAATATTATTTAAAAAATGTATACATAAGCTTTTATCTGTACTTCACCGTTAGACATGAATAAGTTAGTGACAGCGGAAATATTTGTTTGTTAGAATCATCACACCTTTACAGACAATGAACAATATGCTTGTAATACATAATTTTATCATTACAATTTGTCATTCTAGGACAGCACTGATTCATATTAGGAAAATATAATATTTTCCTAATAGGCTATCGTTTAGATCTGTTTAGATGGAAAGTTAAACTAATGGTACAGATGAAAAATTACTTCAACAAATGTCGTATTCGTAAATTCAAACATATCGCGTAGTGTTTCTTGCTACTTAAGGAGGGTATTATATATTCTTACTGTTAAAGATATCTTCCAAAACATTAAAACTAAGATTGCGGGTAGCGGCTGTTGTTATCTACACAAAGTTTTGTGCAAACTAAACCGGTACCATAACTCTAGGAGAGGACTTTTCGGTTCGACAATGCTATGTTTACATCTGTTGCCGACAGCTGCGTTAACATACGTACTGTATAAATATAGTTAGTTGCGCTAGTCAGACGTAACTTTCAACAAACAGTGGCGGGTACTGCGTACTTACGAAGGCACAATAAATTCTTACTGTTAGAGATTGCACAAAAGAGATATCTGATCACTCAGCAATAACATATATTGTGTTACTTTTCACAGGAACTTACAAAGAGAGCTACTACAGAATCCACTGCAACATACCAGATGCCAAATTGTCTTTCGTCATTCTATGAAGTAGGTAAGACACATGTTTTGAATTTTTTAAGAATTGAGAAACTTTGCTTGTTTTTCTCTAACAAGTAAGATAGAGACGGAAATGCAGTAATGAAAGCTGATATAGCATGAACGATCAAATGAGCTTCCATCCTCAGTGAAACATGTCCAATTCCACGTCAAGTCAATTAGAACACAATGTCCTTATGCACAAGCCGGCTTCTTACTTCATAGGTTGTTATCCTCCATACTTGTGACTTTCATAATCACAGTGGAAGTACTGACTTTGTTACTCTGAAATTCAACAGAAATATAGGTTCAATTAGAATGTAATTTCACCTCCAATAGAAAACTCAATAGTAATAGATGGTAATAGAACTGATGTCATGCATGTACAGTAAATGATTAGCTATTAATCGAAGTCTCTTATTTTGATTTTATTACTCCACGGAGTAAGTATACACTTACTTTCTTTTGATCAGAAAGACCATCCTAGATAATGTGAAACATTATTGTTTTTTCTATCATTTTGAGTTTAACCCTTATTCCTAATTTTCAAATGCACTAATATGGCGTATTGTTATTTGTGTTCAAATGTTTAAGTCATGTACGTAGGGCGAAAAACTGAAAGATAACAAGTGCAGCTTTAACATCCTCTGATGAAATTATAAATTAGTAATGAAGGAAAAACAGAATACACAAATATTACTAATTGTAATAACCATTGCTAAAACTCACCGCAGAATAATAGTAGTGACCCTGCTTAAGTGCTAGAGGCAAATTCCCATGAAGTAAAACAATTAGTTTCATAATATAACAAATGAATCACCTGAGCTTTCGTAATATTGGTACACACAACAATACTTGCAATAACGTTGCCGAGCAACAACTATGTGCGAATTTCTGATCGACGTAGAAATCTATAAAAATGGATGTGATAATGCAACTATTTTAGTGTGGAATTAAGTAATTTGACATTTGACAATTAAAAAAATGGTTCTATTGAGCAAGTTCATTCCTATTTCAATGAATTCAAAAGCACAGTTAATTTCGATTTTGAGAGTTAATTTGGATAATTCGCAGCCTAAATTTTAAAGGAATTGGATTCTTCAATTAATCCTTTATTTTTATATAGTCTGCTATATTTCGTCTTCATGTTCAACCTTTCGTGCAGTAGATGGCATATATTATATAAATGTTAATATAATGGCTGTAATATAGTACGTCCAACTTTTTACAGGGTATTCCAAAGAAAACTGCTTTTAGCCCACGACACAATGTATAGGTTGATGATGTGATCGTGAATTCAGTGGAAAAAGGCATGAAGAAAGACGTGTAGGCCTGCACCTACGACAAGAGCGATGCCTAAATATAAATAGGATATATGCTGAGTAACAGATAGGCAGTCATCTCAAATAAATATTTAGCGATAAGATGCGAGTGGCGGTGGAGTTATTCAATCATAATGTTTAGTGCAAACAAAACACGACCAATTTCACTAGGAATCCCCAGATGGCTATAGTGTAGATCTGATTAGATGGAAAGTTAAACTAATCGTACAGATGGAAAAATTACTTCAACAAATGTCGTATTCGTAAATTCAAACATATCGCGTAGGGTTTCTTGCTACTCAAGGAGGGTATTATTTATTCTTACTGTTAAGGATATCTTCCAAAACTTTAACACTAAGATTGCGGGTGTCGGTGTTGTTATCTACACATAGTTTAGTGCAAACTAAACCGGTACCATAACTCTTGGAGAGGATTTTTCGGTTCGACAATGCTATGTTTACATCTGTTGCCGACGGCTGCAGTAACATACGTACTGTATAAATATAGTTAGTTGGGCTAGTCTGACGTAATTTTCAACAAATAGTGGCGGGTATTTGGTACTTGCGGAAGGCACAATAAATTTTTACCGTTAGAGATTGCACAAAAGAGATATCTGATCACTCAGCAATAACATATATTGTTTTAATTTTCACAGGAACTTACAAATAAAGCTACTACAGGATCCACTGCAACATAACAGATGCCAAATTGTCTTTCTTTATTCTATGCAGTAAGTAAGACACATGTTTTGAATTTTTAAAGAATCTAGATACTTTGCTTGTTTTTCTCTAAGATAGAGACGGAAATAGACTAATGAAAGCTGATATTGCATGAACGCTCAAATGAGCTTCCATCCTCAGTGAAACATGTCCAATTCCACGTCAAGTCAATTAGAACACAATGTCCTTATGCACAAGCCTGCTTCTTACTTTATAGCTTGTTATCCTCCATACTTGTGACTTTCATAATCACAGTGGAAGTACTGACTTTGCTTTGGCGATTTTATGATACTCTGAAATTCAACAGAAATTCAACAGAAATATAGGTTCAATTAGAATGTAATTTCACCTCCAATAGAAAACTCAATAGTAATAGATGGTAATAGAACTGATGTCATGCATGTACAGTAATTAATAACCTATTGATCCAAGTCTCTTATTTTGATTTTATTGCTCCACGGAGTAAGTATACACTTACTTTGTTTTGATTAGAAAGACCTATCTAGATAATGTGAAATATTATTATTTCTCTTTCTATCATTTTGAGTTTAACCCTTATCTCTAATATTCAAATGCACTAATATGGTGTATTGTTATTTGTGTTCAAATGTTTAAGTCATGTACGAAGGACGTAAAACTGAAAGATGAAATGTAAATCTTTAACATCCTCTGATGAAATTATAAATTAGTAATGAAAGAAAGACAGAATACACACATATTACTAATTTTAATGACCATGCCTAAAACTCACCGCAGAATAATAGTTGTGACCCTGCTTAAGATCTAGAGGCAAATTCCAATGAAGTAAAACGATTAGTTTCATAATATAACAAAAGAATCACCTCTGCTTTCGGAATATTGGTACACACAACAATACTTGCAATAACGTTGCCGAGCAACAACTATGTGCGAATTTCTGATCGACGTAGAAATCTTAAAAATGGATGTTCGAGTAAGATCATTCCCATTTCAATAAATTCAAAAGCACAGTTAATTTCGATTTTGAGAGTTAATTCGAATAATTCGCAGCCTGAAGTTTAATGGAATTGGATTCTTCAATTAATCCGTTATTTTTACTTAGTCTGCTATATTTCGTCTTCATGTTCAACCTTTCGTGCAGTAGATGGCATATATTATATAAATGTTAATATAATGGCTGTAATATAATAAGTCCAACTTTTTACAGGGTATTCCATAGAAAACTGCTGGTAGCCCACGACAGAATGTATCGGTTGATGATGTCATCGTGAATTCAGTGGAAAGGGGCATGAAGAAAGACGTGTAGGCCTGCACCTACGAGAAGAGCGACGCCTAAATATAAATAGGATATATGCTGAGTAACAGATTGGCAGTTATCTCAAGTATATCTTTAGCGATAAGATGCGAGTTGCGGATGGAGTGATTCAATCATAATGTTTAGTGTAAACAAAACAGGACCAATTTTACTAGAAATCCCCAGAAGGCTATCGTTTAGATCTGTTTAGATTGAAAGTGAAACTAATCGTACAGATATAAAAATTACTTCAACAAATGTCGTATTCGTAAATTCAAACATATCGCTTAGGGTTTCTTGCTACCTAAGAAGGGTGTTATTTATTCTTACTGTTAAGGATATCTTCCAAAACTTTAACACTAAGATTGCGGGTAGTGGCTGTTGTTATCTACACAAAGTTTAGTGTAAACTAAACCGGTACCATAACTCTTGGAGAGGACTCTTCGGATTGACAATGCTATGATTACATCTGTTGCCGACAGCTGCAGTAACATACGTACTGTATAAATATAGTTAGTTGGGCTAGTCTGACGTAACATTCAACAAATAGTGGCGGGTATTGCGTACTTACGGAAGGCACAATAAAGTCTTACTGTTAGAGATTGCACAAAAGAGATATCTGATCACTCAGCAATAACATATATTGTGTTACGTTTCACAGGAACTTACCGAGAAAGCTACTGCAGAATCCACTGCAACATAACAGATGCCAAATTGTCTTTCTTTATTCTATGCAGTAAGTAAGTCACATGTTTTGAATTTTTAAAGAATTTAGATACTTTGCTTGTTTTTCTCTAAGATAGAGACGGAAATAGACTAATGAAAGCTGATATTGCTTGAACGCTCAAATGAGCTTCCATCCTCAGTGAAACATGTCCAATTCCACGTCAAGTCAATTAGAACACAATGTCCTTATGCACAAGCCTGCTTATTACTTTATAGCTTGTTATCCTCCATACTTGTGACTTTCATAATCACAGTGGAAGTGCTGACTTTGTTATTGGCGAATTTATGATACTCTGAAATAGGGCAATAAATTCAACAGAAATATAGGTTCAATTAGAATGTAATTTCACCTCCAATAGAAAACTCAATAGTAATAGCTGGTAATAGAACTGATGTCATGCATGTACAGTAATTAATTAACTATTAAACCAAGTCTCTTATTTTCATTTTATTGCTCCACGGAGTAAATATACACTTACTCTGTTTCGATCAGAAAGACCTATCTACATAATGTGAAATATTATTATTTTTCTTTCTGTCATTTTGTGTTTAACCTTTATCCCTAATATTCAAATGCACTAATATGGTGTATTGTTATTTGTGACCAAATGTTTAAGTCATGTACGAAGGGCGAAAAACTGAAAGATAACAAGTGAAGCTTTAACATCCACTGATGAAATTATAAATTAGTAATGAAGGAAAAACAGAATACACAAATATTGCTAATTTTAATGACCATGCCAAAAACTAACCACAGAAAAATAGTTGTGACCCTGCTTAAGGGCTAGAGACAAATTCTAACGAAGTAAATAATTTGTTTCATAATATAACAAATGAATCATCTCTTCTTTCGGAATATTGGTACACACAACAATACTTGCAATAACGTTGCCGAGCAACAACTATGTCTGAATTTCTGATCGACGTAGAAATCTTAAAAATGGATGTGATAGTGCTACTTTTTTAGTGTGGAATTAAGTAATTTGACATTTGACAATTAAAAAAATGGTGCATTCGAGTAAGTTCATTCCCATTTCAATTAATTCAAAAGCACAGTTAATTTCGATTTTGAGAGTTCATTCGGATAATTCGCAGCCTGAATTTTAATGGAATTGGATTCTTCAATTAATCCGTTATTTTTACTTTGTCTGCTATATTTCGTCTTCATGTTCAACCTTTCGTGCAGTAGATGGCATATATTATATAAATGTTAATATAATGGCTGTAATATAATAAGTCCAACTTTTTACAGGGTATTCCAAAGAAAACAGCTTGTAGCCCACGACAGAATGTATCGGTTGATGATGTCATCGTGAATTCAGTGGAAAGGGGCATGAAGAAAGACGTGTAGGCCTGCACCTACGAGAAGAGCGACACCTAAATATAAATAAGATATATGCTGAGTAACAGATTGGCAATTATCTCAAGTATATCTTTAGCGATAAGATGCGAGTGGCGAATGGAGTGATTCAATCATAATGTTTAGTGTAAACAAAACACGACCAATTTTACTAGGAATCCCCAGAAGGCTATCGTTTAGATCTGTTTAGATTGAAAGTGAAACTAATCGTACAGATATAAAAATTACTTCAACAAATGTTGTATTCGTAAATTCAAACATATCTCGTAGGGTTTCTTGGTACTCAAGAAGGGTATTATTTATTCTTACTGTTAAGGATATCTTCCAAAACTTTAACACTAAGATTGCGGGTGTCGGTGTTGTTATCTACACATAGTTTAGTGCAAACTAAACCGGTACCATAACTCTTGGAGAGGACTTTTCGGTTCGACAATGCTATGTTTACATCTGTTGCCGACGGCAACGGAACATACGTACTGTATAAATATAGTTAGTTGCGCTAGTCTGACGTAACTTTCAACAAATAGTGGCGGGTATTGCGTACTTACGGAAGGCACAATAAATTTTGACTGTTAGAGATTGAACAATATAATCTTAACAATGTCTTTCGTTTCCAAGGAAACGTATAGGTTTATATGCTAAAGACAGTTAAAAAGTTGTATTTTCGACATTTTTGCATCCCTGTTCCTTTTTGTATGTTATTATACTATATTAACAATATAAACCTAACAATGTCTTTAGTTTCGAAGGAATTGTGTAAGCTAAACGGAGTAGGCAGTTGAAACCTTTTTTTTCGACTTTTTTCCATCCTGCGTCTTTTTTGTATGTTATACTATATTAACAATATAATCTTAACCATGTCTTTCGTTTACAAGGAAACGTATAGTTTTATATTATAAAGGTAGTTAAAACGTTATATGTTATATTTTCGCCTCTTTTGCATCCTGCGCCTTCTCGTATGTTATTATATTATATTAACAATATAATCTTAACAACGTCTTTCGTTTCCAAGGAATCGTGTAGATTTATATACTAAAGACAGTAAAAACGCTTTATTTTCGACTATTTTGTAACCTTTCTCCTTTTCGTATGTTATTATATTATATTAACAATATAACGATAACAATGTCTATCGTTTCCAAGGAAATGTGTTGAAATGTGTAAGCAAAACGGAGTAGACAGTTGAATCATTTTTTTTTCGACATTTATGCATCCTGCGCCTTCTCACATGATATTATATTATATGAACAATATAATCTTAACAATGTGTTTCGTTTCCAACGAAGACTTAAAACGTTCTATTTGTTTAATTTTTTGCATCCTTGAAACTTTTCCGTATGTTATTATATTATATTAACAATATAATATTAACAATGTCTTTCGTTTCCAAGGATTCGTATAAGTTTATATGCTAAAGGCATTAAAAACGTATTGTTATCGACTTTTTTGCTTCACTGCCCCTTTTCGTATGTTATTTTACTATATTAACAATATAAACATAACAATGCATTTCGTTTCCAAGGAAATGTGTAAGCTAAACGGAGTAGGCAGTTGGAGCCTTTTTTTTCTACTTTTTTGCATCCTGCGCATATTATATTAACAATATGATCTTAAAACTGTCTTTGGTTTCCAAGGAAACGTATAGGTTTATATGCTAAAGGCAGTTAAAATGTAATATATTGGCATTTTTGCATCCTGCGCCTTTTCGTATGTTATTATATTATATTAACAACATAAACCTAACAATGTCTTTAGTTTCCAAGGAAATGTGAAAGCTAAACGGAGTAGCCAGTTGAAACCTCTTTTTTCGACTTTTTTGCATCCTGCGCATATTATATTAACAATATAATCTTAAAAATGACTTTGATTTCCAAGGAAACGTATAGGCTCATATTGTAAAGGCAGTTAAAACGTTTTGTTTCGACATTTTTCCATCCATGTCCCTTTTCGTACGTTATTATATTATATTAAAAATAATATAATCTTAACAATGTCATTCGTTTCCAAGGAAACGTGTAGGTTTATATGGTAAAGACAGTAAAAACGCTTTATTTTCGACTTTTTTGTAACCTTGCTCCTTTTCGTATGTTATTGTATTATATTAACAATATAATCTTAACAATGTCATTCGTTTCCAAGGAAACGTATAGGTTTATATTGTAAAGGCAGTTAAAAAGTTTTATTTACGACATTTCTGCATCCTGCGACTTTTCGTATGTTATTATGTTATATTAACAATATAATCTTAAAATTTTCTTTCGTTTCCAAGGAAACGTATAGGTTTATATGCTAAAGGCCGTTAAAACGTTATATTTTCGACATTTTGTATCCCAGTTCCTTTTCGTATGTTATTATACTATATTTACAATATAAACCTAATAATGTCTTTACTTTCCAAGGAAATGTGTAAGCTAAACGGAGAAGGCAGTTGAAACCTCTTTTTTCGACATTTTTGCATCCTGCGCCTTTTCATATGTTGTTATATTATATTAACAATATAATCTTAACAATGTTTTTTGTTTCGAGGAAACGTATTAGTTTATATGCTAAAGGCAGTTAAAAAGTAATATTTTTGCTTTATTGCATCCTGCTTTTTTTCGTATGTTATTATATTATATTAACATTATAATCTTAACAATGTCTTTCGTTCCCAAGGAATCGTATAGGTATATATGCTAAAGGCAGTTAAAAAGTTATATTTTCGACTTTTTTGCATCCTGCGCCATTTCGTATGTTATTATTTTATATTAACAATATAATATTAACAATGTCTCTTTCGTTTATAAGGAAACGTATAGGTTTATATGCTAAAGGCAGTTAAAACATTCTTTTTCGACTTTTTGCATCCCTGCTCCTTTTCGTATGTTATTATACTATATTAATAATATAAACTTAAGAACGTATTCCGTTTCCAAGGAAATGTGTAAGTTAAACGGAGGATGCATTTGAAACCTTTTCTTTTCTACTATTTTGCATCCTGCGCCTTTTCGTATGTTATTATATTATATTAACAATATTATCTTAACAATGTCTTTCGTTTCCAAGGAAACGTATAGGTTTATATTGTAAAGGCTGTTAAAACGTTTTATTTTCGACACTTTTGCATCTCTGTCCTTTTTCGTATGTTATTATATTATATTAACAATATAATCCTAACAATGTCTTTCGTCTCCAAGGAAATGTGTAAGCTAAACGGAGTAGTCAGTTGAAACCTTTTCATTTGACTTTTTTGCATCCTGAGCATTTTGTATGTTGTTATATTATATTAACAATATAATCTTAACAATGTTTTTCGTTTACAAGGAAACGTATAAGTTTATATGATAAAGGCAGTTAAAAAGTAATATTTTGGCTTTATTGCATCCTGCTTTTTTTCGTATGTTATTATATTATATTAACATTATAATCTTAACAATGTCTTTCGTTTCCAAGGAAACGTATAGGTTTATATGCTAAAGGCAGTTAAAACGTAATATTTTGGCATTTTTGCATCCTGCGCCTTTTCGTATGTTATTATATTATATTAACAATATAATCTTAACAATGCCTTCCGTTTCAAGGAAACGTATAGGTTTATATTGTAAAGGCAGTTAAAACGTCTAATTTTCGACATTTTTCCATCCATGTGCCTTTTCGTATGTTATTACATTATATTAAAAATGAATCTTAACATTGTCTTTCCTTTCCAAGGAAACGTATAGGTTTATATGCTAAAGGGACTTAAAACGTTCTATTTTTCGAATTTTTTGCATCCTTGAAACTTTTCCGTATGTTATTACATTATATTAACAATATAATCTTAACAATGTCTTTCGTTTCCAAGGAATCGTATAAGTTTATTAAACGGAGTAGACAGTTGAAACGTTTTTTCGACATTTTTGCATCCTGAGCCTATTCGAATGTTATTATATTATATTAACAATATAATCTTAACAATGTCTTTCCTTTCCAAGGAAACGTATAGTTTTATATGCTAAAGGCAGTTAAAACGTAATATTTTGGAATTTTTGCATCCTGCGCCTTTTCGTATGTTATTATATTATATTAACAATATAATCTTAACAATGTCATTCGTTTCCAAGGAAACGTATAGGTTTATATTGTAAAAGCAGTTAAAAAGTTTTATTTACGACATTTATGCATCCTGCGACTTTTCGTATATTTTATTTCGACCTTTTACCATCCTGCGCCTTTTCGTACGTTATTATATTATATTAAAAATAAAATCTTAACAATGTTTTTCGTTTCCAAGGAAATGCCTACGCTAATCGGAGTAGGCAGTTGGAACCTTTTTATTCTACTTTTTTTCATCCTGGCGCCATTTCGTATGTTATTATTTTATATTAACAATACAATCTTAACAATGTGTTCGTTTCCAAGGAAATGTGTAAGCTAAACGGAGTAGGCAGTTGAAACCTTTATTTCAACTTTTTTGCATCCTGCGCCATTTCGTATGTTATCATATTATATTAACAATATTATCTTAACAATGTCTTTCGTTTCCAAGGAAACTTGTAGGTTTATATGCTAAAGGCACTTGTATGCTTTTTTTTTTACTCTTTTTCATCCTCCACCTTTTCGTATGTTATTATATTATATCAAAAATATAATCTTAACAATGTCTATCGTTTCCAGGGAAACGTGTAAGTTTATATGCTAAAGGCAGTTAAAACGATTTATTTTCTATTTTTTTTGTATCCTTGCCCCTTTTCGTATATTATTATATTATATTAACAATATAGTCTTAACAATGTCTTTCGTTTCCAAGGAAACGTGTAGATTTATATGCTAGAGGCAGTTAAAACGTTATATTTTTTAGTTGTTTGCATCCCTGCCCCTTTTTTATGTTAATATACTATATTAACAATATAATCTTAACAATGTCATTCATTTAAAAGGAAAACTGTAAGCTAAACTGAGTAGGCAGTTAAAACGTTTTATTTTCGACATTTTTCCATCCATGTCCCTTTTCGTATGTTATTATATTATATTAACAATATAATCTTAGCAATGTCATTTGTTTCCAAGGAAACGTTTAGGTTTATATGGTAAAGACAGTAAAACCCTTTATTTTCGACTTTTTTGTAACCTTGCTCCTTTTCGTATGTTATTATATTATATTAACAATACAATCTTAACAATGTCTTTCGTTTCCAAGGAAATGAGTTGAAATGTGTAAGCTAAACGGAGTAGACAGTTGAAACGTTTTTTCGACATTTTTGCATCCTGAGCCTATTCGAATGTTATTATATTATATTAACAATATAATCTTAACAATGTCTTTTGTTTCCAAGGAAACGTATAGGTTTATATGCTAAAGGATTTAAAACGTAATATTTTGGCATTTTTGCATCCTGCGCCTTTTCGTATGTTATTATATTATATTAACAATATATTCTTAACAATGTCTTTCGTTTCCAAGGAAACGTATAGGTTTATATATTAAAGGCAGTTAAAACGTTTTATTTTCGACATTTTTGCATCCTGTGCCTTTTCGTATGTTATGATATTATATTAACAATATAACCTTAACAATGTCTTTCGTTTCCAAGTAAACGTATAGGTTTATATAGTAAAGGCAGTTAAATCGTTTTATTTTCGACATTTTTGCATCCTCCGCCTTTTCGTATGTTATTATATTATATTGACAATATAATCTTAACAATGTCTTCCGTTTCCAAGGAAACGTATAGGTGTATATGCTATAGGCAGTTAAAACGTAATATTTTGGCATTTTTGCATCCTGCGCCTTTTCGTATGTTATTATATTATATTAACAATAAAATCTTAACAATGTCTTTCGTTTCCAAGGAAACGTATAGGTTTATATTGTAAAAGCAGTTAAAACGAATTATTTTCGACATTTTTGCATCCTGCGCCTTTTCGTATGTTATTATATTATATTAACAATATAATCATAACAATGTCTTTCGTTTCCAAGGAAATGTATAGGTTTATATGCTATAGGCAGTTAAAACGTTGTATTTTCGACATTTTTGCATCCCAGTTCCTTTTCGTATGTTATTATACTACCGGTATATTAACAATATAAACCTAACAATGTCTTTACTTTCCAAGGAAATGTGTAAGCTAAACGGAGTAGGCAGTTGAAACCTTTTTTTTCGAAATTTTTGCATCCCTGCTCCTTTTCGTATGTTATTATATTATATTAACAATATAATCTTAACAATGTCTTCCGTTTCCAAGGAAACGTATAGGTGTATATGCTATAGGCAGTTAAAACGTAATATTTTGGCATTTTTGCATCCTGCGCCTTTTCGTATGTTATTATATTATATTAACAATAAAATCTTAACAATGTCTTTCGTTTCCAAGGAAACGTATAGGTTTATATTGTAAAAGCAGTTAAAACGACTTATTTTCGACATTTTTGCATCCTGCGCCTTTTCGTATGTTATTATATTATATTAACAATATAATCATAACAATGTCTTTCGTTTCCAAGGAAATGTATAGGTTTATATGCTATAGGCAGTTAAAACGTTGTATTTTCGACATTTTTGCATCCCAGTTCCTTTTCGTATGTTATTATACTACCGGTATATTAACAATATAAACCTAACAATGTCTTTACTTTCCAAGGAAATGTGTAAGCTAAACGGAGTAGGCAGTTGAAACCTTTTTTTTCGAAATTTTTGCATCCCTGCTCCTTTTCGTATGTTATTATATTATATTAACAATATAATCTTAACAATGTCTTTCGTTTCCAAGGAAATGCCTACGCTAATCGGAGTAGGCAGTTGGAACCTTTTTATTCTACTTTATTTCATCATGGCGCCGTTTCGTATGTTATTATTTTATATTAACAATACAATCTTAACAATGTGTTCGTTTCCAAGGAAATGTGTAAGGCTAAACGGAGTAGGCAGTTGAAACATTTATTTCAACTTTTTTGCATCCTGCGCCTTTTCGTATGTTATCATATTATATTAACAATATTATCTTAACAATGTCTTTCGTTTCCAAGGAAACGTGTAGGTTTATATGCTAAAGGCACTTGAATGCTTTTATTTTTACTCTTTTTCATCCTCCACCTTTTCGTATGTTATTATATTATATCAAAAATATAATCTTAACAATGTCTATCGTTTCCAGGGAAACGTGTAGGTTTATATGCTAAAGGCAGTTAAAACGATTTATTTTCTATTTTTTTGTATCCTTGCCCCTTTTCGTATATTATTATATTATATTAACAATATAATCTTAACAATGTCTTTCGTTTCCAAGGAAACGTGTAGATTTATATGCTAGAGGCCGTTAAAACGTTATATTTTTGACTTGTTTGCATCCCTGCCCCTTTTCTTATGTTAATATACTCTATTAACAATATAATCTTAACAATGTCATTCATTTCCAAGGAAAAGTGTAAGCTAAACTGAGTAGGCAGTTAAAACGATTTATTTTCGACATTTTTGCATCCTGCGCCTTTTCGTATGTTATTATATTATATTAACAATATAATCGTAACAATGTCTTTCGTTTCCAAAAAAACGTATAGGTTTATATGCTATAGGCAGTTAAAACGTGGTATTTTCGACATTTTTGCATCCCAGTTCCTTTTCGTATGTTATTATACTATATTAACAATATAAACCTAACAATGTCTTTACTTTCCAAGGAAATGTGTAAGCTAAACGGAGAAGGCAGTTGAAATAATTTTTTTTCGACATTTTTGCATCCTGCGCCTTTTCGTATGTTGTTATATTATATTAACAATATAATCTTAACAATGTTTTTTGTTTCGAGGAAACGTATAAGTTTATATGCTAAAGGCAGTTAAAAAGTAATATTTTGGCTTTATTGCATCCTGCTTTTTTTCGTATGTTATTATATTATATTAACATTATAATCTTAACAATGTCTTTCGTTCCCAAGGAATCGTATAGGTTTATATGCTAAAGGCAGTTAAAAAGTTATATTTTCGACTTTTTTGCATCCTGCGCCATTTCGTATGTTATTATTTTATATTAACAATATAATATTAACAATGTCTCTTTCGTTTCCAAGGAAACGTATAGGTTTATATGCTAAAGGCAGTTAAAACATTCTTTTTCGACTTTTTTGCATCCCTGCTCCTTTTCGTATGTTATTATACTATATTAACAATATAAACTTAAGAACGTATTCCGTTTCCAAGGAAATGTGTAAGTTAAACGGAGGATGCATTTGAAACCTTTTCTTTTCTAGTGTTTTGCATCCTGCGCCTTTTCGTATGTTATTATATTATATTAACAATATAATCTTAACAATGTCTTTCGTTTCCAAGGAAACGTATAGGTTTATATTGTAAAGGCTGTTAAAACGTTTTATTTTCGACACTTTTGCATCCCTGTCCTGTTTCGTATGTTATTATATTATATTAACAATATAATCCTAACAAAGTCTTTCGTCTCCAAGGAAATGTGTAAGCTGAACGGAGTAGTCAGTTGAAACCTTTTTATTAGACTTTTTTGCATCCTGCGCATTTTGTATGTTGTTATATTATATTAACAATATAATCTTAACAATGTTTTTCGTTTACAAGGAAACGTATATGTTTATATGCTAAAGGCAGTTAAAAAGTAATATTTTGGCTTTATTGCATCCTGCTTTTTTCGTATGTTATTATATTATATTAACATTATAATCTTAACAATGTCTTTCGTTTCCAAGGAAACGTATAGGTTTATATGCTAAAGGCAGTTAAAACGTAATATTTTGGCATTTTTGCATCCTGCGCCTTTTCGTATGTTATTATATTATATTAACAATATAATCTTAACAATGCCTTCCGTTTCAAGGAAACGTATAGGTGTATATTGTAAAGGCAATTAAAACGTCTAATTTTTGACATTTTTCCATCCATGTCCCTTTTCGTATGTTATTATATTATATTAACAATATAATCTTAGCAATGTCATTCGTTTCTAAGGAATCGTGTAGGTTTATATGGTAAAGACAGTAAAAACCCTTTATTTTCGACTTTTTTGTAACCTTGCTCCTTTTCGTATGTTATTATATTATATTAACAATATAATCTTAACAATGTCTTTCGTTTCCAAGGAAACGTATAGGTTTATATGCTAAAGACAGTTAAAACGTTGTATTGTAATGAAGCAAATGGTTACGTGCATAATAGACGGTAGGAAACCATCCCTAAACAAAGGAAGGATAGGGGAGACCTCAACTAATCGATATTGAACACTTTCATGATTATCGATACTGCCCTGAATTTATTTGAATTACAGAAAAAGGAGAAGTGCGCATGCGTGGACGGCGAATCGGCGGGAGAGGAGTTGAACCTGAAAAATGGTTGAGAGAACGTGTCTGACTACGAGAGAGGAAGGTTGAAGAGAGAGAAGCGGGGAGACGAGACTGGAATGTGTGACAGCGGTGGAGGCGTCCTGGCATGATGGTTTGTCAGACTTTCATCTAATGAAATTCTGAATGAGAATTTCACTGACGCGACTATATGGGGATAGTCGTTAGTCGGAAGAGTACATCGCGTCGGCCGGTACGAGAGACCGCTACAGCGAACACCAGCTGTGGAAGGAAGAGTGGGTCACGACTGCTTAGTCTGGAATAAGGGAAGATGTGGACATCAGGAAGTAGATGGAAACAACACAGGATCAGAGGATAAGTTGGTCACCACCCGTTGAGAATAATCACATAAACATTTTTTTTGTTTGGGGAAGTGGGAAAATTTTGAGGCATTGTTATTTAAAGCCTGTTTCTAAGAGATGTGTGGCGACTAGACGCCGTAATGAATGATAAAGTTTAGGGTTAGAAGTATAGATGTGATTAGTCTAGGGTGAGGTAATAAAGTACAGTAATCCAACCAGTTTCCATTTCTGGTCTAAGTTAATTACAAAAAGAGCAGTCAAGAGAGTAACCGCTGAATAGTAAAGATAAATCTCTATACTTTGGGTTTCTATGGGTGATTGTCCCACGAATGAATACATAGCTCGGGGCAATTGGTAATGCTCATACAAACTTTGTTTTTATAAGACAGGACGCGAGGGGAGTAAGGAAGAAGGGTAATAGGGGCTTACTTAGTATTGCTTACGAGGGCCTCTCCTACTTGGGTTTCGTTCAGGTGACAGGTGATTATCTAAAGTGGATTTCATGCTGGCCTGTAATGTTGAGTTGTTTTTTTTTAAAGAGATTTATCGAAGAGCGGGAATCGTATGGAATATGGTAGAAGGAGATAAGAATGTGAATATTGAGAGGCAGAAGAGGCCCTATGAGTAGCAGTAAATTAGGCGCATACCATTTTAAAATTTACATGTTAGGATAGAAGCAGAAGTTCACTCAAGGGTTATAAAGAGAGTTACTGACCTGGGGCGTGAGTTAGTTTCAGTTAGAATTCTAGGGAATTTAGAAACAGGAAAATTGGGTGCCCATGGTGGAGAGTAGTAACGGCCCCACGAGCCTCTAGGAGAAAAGTGTCAGGGACCTCTAACATCGATTGTCAAAATTGTGTTTTGTTTGCGGCCCGTTAATATTTTCTCGGTTACAGGAGAGGAGTCAGATTGTTTGTAATTCAAGATCTAGACTCCGCCCCTGTATCGGTGGTTTATCGCCACAGTCACTCTGTGGATATAGGCCTAAACTTCCGTTTCTTTCTTCATAACACTGTCTTTCCTATCTATCTTTGAGTACAATTCTTCATGGACTAAAATGACTAGTGGACTGGTATAGGAGAAATAGGGGGAATCATTGAGTATAATATGTAGAGTTAATGACTGAATTATGAATTGAAAACCTTTATTTATTTGGAAGAAAGTACAATATATACATTGAAATATTTTGAAATTGCAAATGTAAAAGACTACGTAAGTTAGTAGTAAATTATAAGGATAATGCGAGACGTTCCAGTAGTCACCTGGAAATAAAGAAAGAAAGGAGATTAAAGTAATTAATTAGGAATTTGTCCTGTAGAACAAGGAACACATTTATACAATTAAACTGAAAAGTATGGAAACCAGAGTAACATAAAGTAGGTAAATTAGAGCAATGGTATAAACTGAAAGGGAACTCTACTTAATGAGAAAGGAGTTAAAAGATAACAAATAATAACTGGTTAGATTAGAAAGAGGAGAATTGGTAATCTTGTGTAGTGAATAGATGACAAGTGGTTCAGTAGCACGTACTAGAGATTACCCCAGAAAAAAAAAAGGTGAGGTGAGGGAGCGCCGGAAGTGTCCCAAATAAATATAAATCTAGTAGTAGGCAAAGCCTATACTAGTGGAGTATAAAAATTTATAAGAATCTGTGAAAGTCATCGGTGTTGGAGGCTTACAACGGCCCCACGAGCCTCTAGGAGAAGAGTGTCAGGGACCTCTAACATCGATTGTCAAAATTGTGTTTTGTTTGCGGCCCGTTAATATTTTCCCGGTTACAGGAGAGGAGTCAGATTGTTTGTAATTCAAGATCTAGACTCCGCCCCTGTATCGGTGGTTTATCGCCACAGTCACTCTGTGGATATAGGCCTAAACTTCCGTTTCTTTCTTCATAACACTGTCTTTCCTATCTATCTTTGAGTACAATTCTTCATGGACTAAAATGACTAGTGGACTGGTATAGGAGAAATAGGGGGAATCATTGAGTATAATATGTAGAGTTAATGACTGAATTATGAATTGAAAACCTTTATTTATTTATTTAAGAAAGTACAATATATACATTGAAATATTTTGAAATTGCAAATGTAAAAGACTACGTAAGTTAGTAGTAAATTATAACGATAATGCGAAGTTTCCAGTAGTCACCTGGAAATAAAGAAAGAAAGGAGATTAAAGTAATTAATTAGGAATTTGTCCTGTAGAACAAGGAACACATTTATACAATTAAACTGAAAAGTATGGAAACCAGAGTAACATAAAGTAGGTAAATTAGAGCAATGGTATAAACTGAAAGGGAACTCTACTTAATGAGAAATGAGTTAAAAGATAACAAATAATAACTGGTTAGATTAGAAAGAGGAGAATTGGTAATCTTGTGTAGTGAATAGATGACAAGTGGTTCAGTAGCACGTACTAGAGATAACCCCAGAAAAAAAAAGGTGAGGTGAGGGAGCGCCGGAAGTGTCCCAAATAAATATAAATCTAGTAGTAGGCAAAGCCTATACTAGTGGAGTATAAAAATTTATAAGAATCTGTGAAAGTCATCGGTGTTGGAGGCTTACAACGGCCCCACGAGCCTCTAGGAGAAGAGTGTCAGGGACCTCTAACATCGATTGTCAAAATTGTGTTTTGTTTGCGGCCCGTTAATATTTTCCCGGTTACAGGAGAGGAGTCAGATTGTTTGTAATTCAAGATCTAGACTCCGCCCCTGTATCGGTGGTTTATCGCTACAGTCACTCTGTGGATATAGGCCTAAACTTCCGTTTCTTTCTTCATAACACTGTCTTTCCTATCTATCTTTGAGTACAATTCTTCATGGACTAAAATGACTAGTGGACTGGTATAGGAGAAATAGGGGGAATCATTGAGTATAATATGTAGAGTTAATGACTGAATTATGAATTGAAAACCTTTATTTATTTATTTAAGAAAGTACAATATATACATTGAAATATTTTGAAATTGCAAATGTAAAAGACTACGTAAGTTAGTAGTAAATTATAAGGATAATGCGAGACGTTCCAGTAGTCACCTGGAAATAAAGAAAGAAAGGAGATTAAAGTAATTAATTAGGAATTTGTCCTGTAGAACAAGGAACACATTTATACAATTAAACTGGGTATACTAACCTTGCATATGGGAATTGAATATTATTCTTCCAATAAAAGTGTTGAATGGTTAATGTTGTTCAGATCGTGTGACCTGAAGGTTTTAAAGATGAGTAGTTGTTAAAAAGGGGAAAACCCAAGAGAAAATGTAATTTATTGTAAATAAGATTGTTGTTGTTGAAGAAAAAAGGAAAAAAAATAAATAAACTATGGTTATTGTTATGCAAAGTAAATTATCGTGAAGTTCAGATTTTTGACCCCTATCCTTGTAATGGTTTGGGAGCCGCAGATTTTTGGGCTAAGTTACATATTTTGGTAAAGTCATTGCAAAAAAAAAAAAAAAAAAAAAAAAAAAGAAATAGAGAGGAGTAGTATAATAATAGAAGGACAAAGCCGAACCTATTCCCATCTCCACTGTTATAATAAAAAGCTAGCCGAGAGGCCTGTAGGTACATAGCCTGTGTACCTATAAATTTAATTTGTGACTGGGCAGATACAAGATAAAAAGAAGAGAGGAGAGTATTGATGATGGGGCCTTTATATAAATTTTCATCAATAATATCAAACTTGGTAGACTGTTAAAAAGAAAGAGAGTAAACTGGGTGTAGGAAATTTGCAATCACCCGGTAGGGAAGGTGACTGTGCTGAACGTTGGAATGTGGACCACGCGTGCCGTGTTATGATGGCATAACAGGCGTATAGGTAACATTGTTTTGTAGGAGTTCACTGAACTTCTGTACTACGATTGTAAATAATCAAAGAGACTACCAATATAAGGGAACTTTATAGCATACAGTAAGAAAGTCCGTCACAGGAGTTTGACGCGAACAACGTGGGGCTCTTTAGAGAGGCTTTAGAGAGGCTTTAGAGGCTTTAGAGGTTACAGGGGCCAAAGGAGAAATTTAGGGCTTGGTTAATATAAAAAAAAGGAGCATAGTTTGATATCCTATACGTGTGGCTTTAGGAGAAATTTGAGGCCGTAGTGGTTGCCCAACGTTACCGATTTTGACGTTAGCAGGTATAGAGGTTATAGAGATTATAGAGCCTATTACGTGAAAGAAATTTGGGAGTTGGGTTAGTATAACTTGAATTTTATTTTCAAATATAATAAAATATTTTTGGGAGAAGAATAATGACTGTTGACAAATTAAGGACTTCTATAGATGAGTAAGACAGACGACTGAACTATTGTGTTCTAATCTTTTTTTTCAGTCAGTGGAATTGTTAATATATAAATATGGCCACTTATGTTGATCCGTATGCACAAATAAGAGCAGCTGAGTTAACCCAAGCTATTAGGAAGTTGAGAAAGGCGGATCTGGAGGCAGAATGTGATAGAGTTAAGTTACCGACCACAGGTACCAGGGATGAGTTAAGACAACGCTTGTTAGATTATGCCCGCAAGAACCCTCAGTCATTTCAAGTGCTAATTACGGCTTTTGCTCTGAGTCAGGAAGTTTTGCAAGAAGACTTAGTTGAACATAATATAACGGTTCCACAAGATTCATATGGAGATGTAGTGTACACATGGGTTAAGTTAATGCGTAGGAAGGCCATGGCGATAGCTGATTCAGAAGAAGTTGTACCAGTAATACCATCGTTTACAATTCAGTTAGAGCCGCATAAACCAAATATTTTGGATCTGGTTCGTAAATGGAACATTAAATTCAAACCTGGGGATAGCATTTACTTATTTTTGGAGAGATTGGAAGATTTAAAACAAAGTTCTAAGTTACAGGGTGTAGAGTTATTGTCAGTATTACCCGAAATTTTACAAGAGTCAGCTTTACTTTGGTACAGGAACAGATTAACAGATTGGCCTACATGGGAAGCTTTTTTGAAAGAATTTAGAGAATATTACTTGCCTATTGATGAGGAAGACTCGCTTTTGGATGAGATTAGACAGAGAACGCAAGGTCCTAAAGAATCGATTGTTGATTATGTTAATGCTATTCAAACGTTAATGAGGAGCCTGAGTACTCCAATGAGTCCTCAACAAATGATGAAGAATGTTACCAAAAATTTGCGTCCTGACGTAAAATTGTACATTAGACCTGCAGAGATTCAAACTATAACAGATTTAATACGTGTAGGTAGACAGTATGAACAAATATTGTTAGATTCTGAGAGATATATTCCTCCTCCAACGCAGGTTAGAGCTACAATCAAAGAAACGGCTTATAAACCTCAGAGACAAGTTGTTATACCTTCAGTTCATACAGCGTTAGGAATTCAGGGAAAACAGGAACTTCCATCGTCCGAGTTACAAAAGAAACCCAATGTTAGTTTTTCTGCAAAGACGTGGGATAAAGAACGAAATTCAAGTCATGTAAATAATTCTAGAATGGTTAAAGCAATAGAAAATAAAGAGAGACAGGATGAGTTGGGGGAAAATGGTAAAAACACCACTTTGCATTTTTCAAATAACCAGCGATGTTGGAACTGTGATAAAATAGGACATAGGCAGTTCGAGTGTAAGGCACCTCGTAGAGTTACTCCACGCACTACGATTAAATGTTATAATTGTAATAAGCTTGGACATAGGTCTATTGATTGTAGGATGCCCCAAGAAAGAAAAGTTAGGCCTACAAATTCTTTATGACAATTAACTAAAAATCAGGCTTGTGTGATGTTAAATATAAACCCTACAGATTTAGTTAATGGAGACAGATGTTTTGTTGAAATTTTGTTGGAGGATATTACATTTATTGCTTTAATAGATTCAGGTTCAGATAAAACTTATGTGGGAGAGAAAGGTGATTTTTTGTGTAAAATGTTAGATTTATCAGTGGAAGAATCTGAAGTTAGGGTAGTGCAACTAGCAGATAAAACTTATAGTTCTATAACAGGAGAGAGAACTTTTGAGATGAAATTGCAGGACAGGATCTTTCAGATAAAATGTAAAATTATGCCAAATTTAGCAGTAGATATGATTCTGGGCATGGACGTTTTGAAACAAATTGGGTTAGTAGTAGATTTGCAAGATGGGACTTGGTATTTCAAAGATGAACCGACAAAAATTTTTCAATTTGTTAAGGCTATAGATTTGAAAGAAGAAGATCAACTACATAATATTCTTACTTTACCTACATCTCAGGAAAGGGACAGATTAAATATATTTTTGGAAAATCAGTTACAGAAATTTGATCAGTGTACTGGACTTACAGATTTGATTTCTCATGTTATTGATACAGGCGATGCGAAACCTATAAAACAAAGATATTATCCAGTATCACCCATTCTTGAAAAAGTTATACACGCTGAAATAGATAAAATGTTATTGGAAAAGGTTATAGAACCTTCAAATTCACCTTGATCTTCTCCGGTAGTTATGGTAAAGAAACCAGATCGAACATGGAGGTTTTGCGTAGATTTCAGAAAAGTAAATAAATGTACTAAAAGAGATAGTTATCCTTTGCCATACATTGAACATGTTTTGAGTAAATTACGACATGCTAGGTATATCAGTACAATAGATTTGAAAAATGGGTATTGGCAAGTTCCATTAGATGAAGCAAGTAAAGAAAAAACAGCATTTACCGTACCTGGTAGAGGATTGTATCAGTTTCGAGTTATGCCGTTTGGAATCCATAACGCACCAGCCTCATTTCAAAGATTAGTTGATACTATATTAAGAGAAGAGATAGGAGAGAAATGCTTTTGTTATTTGGATGATATAGTACTTATTAGCGAGACATTTGAAGAACATTTGTCCTTGTTAGAAAAAGTCTTAGAGAAATTAAGAAAAGCTAACCTGAAAATTAATAGAGAGAAATCAAAGTTTTGCAGAAGTGAATTAAAATATTTGGGTCATATCATTACTCCATTAGGAATTGCTGTAGATTCAGATAAAATCTCGTGTATCCTTGAGTATCCAGCCCCTACAAAGTCAAGGAAGTACGAGCATTTTTAGGATTGGCTTCTTGGTACCGACGATTCATTCCATTTTTTTCTGAAGTTGTAAAGCCCCTCACTGCACTTCTGAAAAAGAATCAGAAATGGCGTTGGACTAAGGAATGTCAGGAATCTTTTGATGAATTAAAATCGAAATTATCTAGTAGTCCTATATTAACTTGTCCAGATTATACTAAACCCCTAGTACTACAGACCGATGCTAGTTTTTTAGGACTAGGAGCAGCATTAATTCAGACAGGAGAGGAAGGAGAGGAAAAAGTAATAGCTTATGCTAGTAGAACTTTAACGGTAGGTGAACAAAAGTGGGCAATAGTCGAGAAGGAATTGTTAGCTATATTGTGGGCAGTTCAAAAGTTTCGTCCTTATTTGGAAGGTTATCATTTTAAAGTATATACTGATCACTTTGCTCTGAAATGGTTAAATACATTACAGAATCCGACCGGACGATTAGCTAGGTGGAGTTTATTGCTCCAAGAGTATGATTTTGAAGTAATACATAGGCCTGGTAGATTACAAAAAGTTTCGGATGCTTTATCTAGAATACACGAAGGGAAAGTTCAAGAGAAAACGGTAGAGGAAGAATTTTGCCTCTTGTTGACTAATAACTCTGAAGTAGTGGAATGGGAAAATATACAAGATGCTTGGTATATTAAGCGGAAAGCACAAGTACAGAGTAAACCTAAATTTTGGCCAGATTGGGAGGTCGTAGATGGGAAGTTGTACCATTTAAGATTAGATCAGTTAGAACAAACTTTAGAGGGAACAGTGAATAGGTGGAAATTAGTTATGCCGCAAGATTATAGGATTAAAGTATTGCAGGAATGTCATGATGCACCTACTGCAGGGCATATGGGGATAGCTAAAACTTTCTTTAGAATAGCGAACAAGTATTATTGGCCGGGAATGTTTAGAGATGTTGCTAAGTATGTTACTGCTTGTGAAATATGTCAAAGACAGAAAGTGTTACAAACGGCTCAAGCAGGACCAATGCATTTTTACCAGAAAGAGAAACCTTGGATGACTGTAGCTACTGATTTGTTGGGACCTTATCCACGTTCCAAGAAACGAAATAGATATGTAGTGGTATTTCAGGACACCTTTACCAAATATGTAGAGTGTAAAGCGTTAAGGAAAGCAACCAGTAGAGCAGTTACGGAAGCATTTTATGAATTGATTATCCTTAAATGGGGAATTCCGGGATATTTGCTGATGGATAATGGACCGCAATATACTAGTAAATTAATGCGTGGGGTAGCTAAAGCTTTTAATATAACTCCTTGTTATTTACCTGTATATTCGCCACAAGGAAATCCGGTAGAAAGAGTTAAAAGAGTATTGAAAACCATGATTTCCAGTTACATTCAAAAGGATCAAACAGTTTGGGACGTGTATTTGAGAGAATTTAATTTTGCTATAAATACGGCTAAGCATAGTTCCACTGGATGCACTCCTTATATGCTAAATTATGGGAAAGAGCCTGAAATTATCAGTAGAATTGAGAGGGTAGAAAATCAAAAAATACAGAAAGAAATTCCAAAACTTTGGATAGAAAGATTTGATAAATTGAAAACGGTACGTCTAATGGTCAGACATAACTTAGAAACTGCTTATAAGAATTCGAGTCATTATTATAATCTTCGGAGGAGAGAGGTGAGATTTCGTCCAGGAGATCTCGTGTTAAGAAGAAACTTTAAATTAAGTGATGCCTCACAAGCTTATGCAGCAGGCTTAAGTGCAAAGTTCGTCGGCCCCTATATTATAAAGAAAAAGCTTAGCGAGAATAGTTATGAATTGACAAACCGTTTTGGCAAACAGTTGGGGAAGTGGCACGTCAAAGACTTGAAACCCTTTGTACCTGGATAAACGTTCTTTAAGGCTGGTAAACTAACCACACAACAAAAACGAACAAAAAACAAAAAAATATGAACAGTGTTAACATTATTTTTTTTTATGGTGAGTGTGGGAAGAATGTAATGAAGCAAATGGTTACGTGCATAATAGACGGTAGGAAACCATCCCTAAACAAAGGAAGGATAGGGGAGACCTCAACTAATCGATATTGAACACTTCCATGATTATCGATACTGCCCTGAATTTATTTGAATTACAGAAAAAGGAGAAGTGCGCATGCGTGGACGGCGAATCGACGGGAGAGGAGTTGAACCTGAAAAACGGTTGAGAGAACGTGTCTGACTACGAGAGAGGAAGGTTGAAGAGAGAGAAGCGGGGAGACGAGACTGGAATGTGTGACAGCGGTGGAGGCGTCCTGGCATGATGGTTTGTCAGACTTTCATCTAATGAAATTCTGAATGAGAATTTCACTGACGCGACTATATGGGGATAGTCGTTAGTCGGAAGAGTACATCACGTCGGCAGGTACGAGAGACCGCTACAGCGAACACCAGCTGTGGAAGGAAGAGTGGGTCACGACTGCTTAGTCTGGAATAAGGGAAGATGTGGACATCAGGAAGTAGATGGAAACAACACAGGATCAGAGGATAAGTTGGTCACCACCCGTTGAGTATAATCACATAAACATTTTTTTTGTTTTGGGAAGTGGGAAAATTTTGAGGCATTGTTATTTAAAGCCTGTTTCTAAGAGATGTGTGGCGACTAGACGCCGTAATGAATGATAAAGAGTAGGGTTAGAAGTATAGATGTGATTAGTCTAGGGTGAGGTAATAAAGTACAGTAATCCAACCAGTTTCCATTTCTGGTCTAAGTTAATTACAAAAAGAGCAGTCAAGAGAGTAACCGCTGAATAGTAAAGATAAATCTCTATACTTTGGGTTTCTATGGGTGATTGTCCCACGAATGAATACATAGCTCGGGGCAATTGGTAATGCTCATACAAACTTTGTTTTTATAAGACAGGACGCGAGGGGAGTAAGGAAGAAGGGTAATAGGGGCTTACTTAGTATTGCTTACGAGGGCCTCTCCTACTTGGGTTTCGTTCAGGTGACAGGTGATTATCTATAAGTGGATTTCATGCTGGCCTGTAATGTTGAGTTGTTTTTTTTTTTTAAAGAGATTTGTCGAAGAGCGGGAATCGTATGGAATATGGTAGAAGGAGATAAGAATGTGAATATTGAGAGGCAGAAGAGGCCCTATGAGTAGCAGTAAATTAGGCGCATACCATTGGAAAATTTACATGTTAGGATAGAAGCAGAAGTTCACTCAAGGGTTATAAAGAGAGTTACTGACCTGGGGCGTGAGTTAGTTTCAGTTAGAATTCTAGGGAATTTAGAAACAGGAAAATTGGGTGCCCATGGTGGAGAGTAGTAACCAGAAAAGTATGGAAACCAGAGTAACATAAAGTAGGTAAATTAGAGCAATGGTATAAACTGAAAGGGAACTCTACTTAATGAGAAATGAGTTAAAAGATAACAAATAATAACTGGTTAGATTAGAAAGAGGAGAATTGGTAATCTTGTGTAGTGAATAGATGACAAGTGGTTCAGTAGCACGTACTAGAGATTACCCCAGAAAAAAAAAAGGTGAGGTGAGGGAGCGCCGGAAGTGTCCCAAATAAATATAAATCTAGTAGTAGGCAAAGCCTATACTAGTGGAGTATAAAAATTTATAAGAATCTGTGAAAGTCATCGGTGTTGGAGGCTTACAACGGCCCCACGAGCCTCTAGGAGAAGAGTGTCAGGGACCTCTAACATCGATTGTCAAAATTGTGTTTTGTTTGCGGCCCGTTAATATTTTCCCGGTTACAGGAGAGGAGTCAGATTGTTTGTAATTCAAGATCTAGACTCCGCCCCTGTATCGGTGGTTTATCGCCACAGTCACTCTGTGGATATAGGCCTAAACTTCCGTTTCTTTCTTCATAACACTGGCTTTCCTATCTATCTTTGAGTACAATTCTTCATGGACTAAAATGACTAGTGGACTGGTATAGGAGAAATAGGGGGAATCATTGAGTATAATATGTAGAGTTAATGACTGAATTATGAATTGAAAACCTTTATTTATTTGGAAGAAAGTACAATATATACATTGAAATATTTTGAAATTGCAAATGTAAAAGACTACGTAATTAGTAGTAAATTATAAGGATAATGCGAGACGTTCCAGTAGTCACCTGGAAATAAAGAAAGAAAGGAGATCAAAGTAATTAATTAGGAATTTGTCCTGTAGAACAAGGAACACATTTATACAATTAAACTGGGTATACTAACCTTGCATATGGGAATTGAATATTATTCTTCCAATAAAAGTGTTGAATGGTTAATGTTGTTCAGATCGTGTGACCTGAAGGTTTTAAAGATGAGTAGTTGTTAAAAAGGGGAAAACCCAAGAGAAAATGTAATTTATTGTAAATAAGATTGTTGTTGTTGAAAAAAAAGGAAAAAAAATTAAATAAACTATGGTTATTGTTATGCAAAGTAAATTATCGTGAAGTTCAGATTTTTGACCCCTATCCTTGTAATGGTTTGAGAGCCGCAGATTTTTGGGCTAAGTTACATATTTTGGTAATGGTCATTGCAAAAAAAAAAAAGGAATAGAGAGGAGTAGTATAATAATAGAAGGACAAAGCCGAACCTATTCCCATCTCCACTGTTAAAATAAAAAGCTAGCCGAGAGGCCTGTAGGTACATAGCCTGTGTACCTATAAATTTAATTTGTGACTGGGCAGATACAAGATAAAAAGAAGAGAGGAGAGTATTGATGATGGCGCCTTTATATAAATTTTCATCAATAATATCAAACTTGGTAGACTGTTAAAAAGAAAGAGAGTAAACTGGGTGTAGGAAATATGCAATCACCCGGTAGGGAAGGTGACTGTGCTGAACGTTGGAATGTGGACCACGCGTGCCGTGTTATGATGGCATAACAGGCGTATAGGTAACATAGTTTTGTAGGAGTTCACTGAACTTCTGTACTACGATTGTAAATAATCAAAGAGACTACCAATATAAGGGAACTTTATAGCATACAGTAAGAAAGTCCGTCACAGTATTTTCGACATTTTTGCATCCCTGTTCCTTTTCGTATGTTACTATACTATATTAACAATATAAACCTAACAATGTCTTTAGTTTCGAAGGAATTGTGTAAGCTAAACGGAGTATGCAGTTGAAACCTTTTTTTTCGACTTTTTTCCATCCGGCGTCTTTTTTGTATGTTATACTATATTAACAATATAATCTTAACAATGTCTTTCGTTTACAAGGAAACGTATAGTTTTATATTATAAAGGTAGTTAAAACGTTATATGTTATATTTTCGCCTTTTTTGCATCCTGCGCCTTCTCTTATGTTATTATATTATATTAACAATATAATCTTAACAACGTCTTTCGTTTCCAAGGAAACATGAAGATGTATATACTAAAGACAGTAAAAACGCTTTATTTTTTACTTTTTTGTAACTTTCTCCTTTTCGTATGTTATTATATTATATTAACAATATAACGTTAACAATGTCTTTCGTTTCCAAGGAAATGTGTTGAAATTTGTAAGCTAAACGGAGTAGACAGTTGAATAATTTTTTTTCGACATTTTTGCATCCTGCGCCTTCTCGAATGATATTATATTATATTAACAATATAATCTTAACAATGTGTTTCGTTTCCAACGAAAGGCAGTTAAAACATAATATTTTTGCATTATTGCATCCGGCGCCTTTTCGTATGTTATTATATTATATTAAAAATATAATTTAACAATGTCTTTTGTTTCCAAGGAAACGTATAGGTTTATATTGTAAAGGCAGTTAAAAAGTTTTATTTTCGACATTTTTGCATACCTGTCCTTTTTCGTATGTTATTACATTATATTAAAAATGAATCTTAACATTGTCTTTCCTTTCCAAGGAAACGTATAGGTTTATATGCTAATGGGACTTAAAACGTTCTATTTTTCGAATTTTTTGCATCCTTGAAACTTTTCCGTATGTTATTATATTATATTAACAATATAATCTTAACAATGTCTTTCGTTTCCAAGGAAACGTATAGGTTTATATTGTAAAAGCAGTTAAAACGATTTATTTTCGACATTTTTGCATCCTGCGCCTTTTCGTATGTTATTATATTATATTAACAATATAATCTTAACAATGTCTTTCGTTTCCAAGGAAACGTATTGGTTTATATGCTATAGGCAGTTAAAACGTTGTATTTTCGACATTTTTGCATCCCAATTCCTTTTCGTATGTTATTATACTATATTAACAATATAAACCAAACAATGTCTTTACTTTGCAAGGAAATTTGTAAGCTAAACGGAGTAGCAGTTGAAACCTTTTTTTTCGACATTTTTGCATCCCTGCTCCTTTTCGTATATTATTATACTTAATTGACAATATTAACTTAACAATGTCTTTAGTTTCCAAGGAAATGTGTAAGCTAAACGGAGTAGGCAGTTGAAACCTTTTTTTCAACTTTTTTCCATCCTGCGTCTTTTTTGTATGTTATACTATATTAACAATATAATCTTAACAATGTCTTTCGTTTCCAAGGAAACGTACAGGTTTATATTTTAAAGGCAGTTAAATCGTTTTATTTTCGACATGTTTGCATCCTGCGCCTTTTCGTATGTTATTATATTATATTAACAATATAATCTTAACAATGTATTTCGTTTCCATGGAAATGTACAAGCTAAAAGGAGTAGGCAGTTGAATCCTTTATTTCTACCTTTTACCATCCTGCGCTTTTTCGTACGTTATTATATTATATTAACGATATAATCTTAACAATGTCTTTCGTTTCCAAGGGAACGTGTAGATTTATATGCTAGAGGAAGTTAAAACGTTATATATTTGACTTGTTTGCATCCCTGCCCCTTTTCTTATGTTATTATACTATATTAACAATATAATCTTATCAATGTCATTCATTTCCAAGGAAATGTGTAAGCTAAACTGAGTAGGCAGTTAAAACGATTTATTTTCGACATTTTTGCATCCTGCGCTCTTTCCGTATGTTATTATATTATATTAACAATATAATCGTAACAATGTCTTTCGTTTCCAAGGAAACGTATAGGTTTATATGCTATAGGCAGTTAAAACGTTGTATTTTCGACATTTTTGCATCCCAGTTCCTTTTCGTATGTTATTATACTATATTAACAATATAAACCTAACAATGTCTTTACTTTCCAAGGAAATGTGTAAGCTAAACGGAGAAGGCAGTTGAAACCTTTTTTTTCGACATTTTTGCATCCTGCTCCTTTTCGTATGTTGTTATGTTATATTAACAATATAATCTTAACAATGTTTTTTGTTTCCAAGGAAACGTATAAGTTTATATGCTAAAGGCAGTTAAAAAGTAATTTTTTGGCTTTATTGCATCCTGCTTTTTTTCGTATGTTATTATATTATATTAACATTATAATCTTAACAATGTCTTTCGTTCCCAAGGAATCGTATAGGTTTATATGCTAAAGGCAGTAAAAAGTTATATTTTCGACTTTTTTGCATCCTGCGCCATTTCGTATGTTATTATTTTATATTAACAATATAATATTAACAATGTCTCTTTCGTTTCCAAGGAAACGTATAGGTTTATATGCTAAAGACAGTTAAAACGTAATATTTTGGAATTTTTGCATCCTGAGGCTTTTCGTATGTTATTATATTATATTAACAATATAATCTTAGCAATGTCATTCGTTTCCAAGGAAACGTGTAGGTTTATATGGTAAAGACAGTAAAAACCCTTCATTTTCGACTTTTTTGTAACCTTGCTCCTTTTCGTATGTTATATTATATTAACAATATAATCTTAACAATGTCTTTCGTTTCCAAGGAAATGAGTGTAAATCTGTAAGCTAAACGGAGAAGACAGTTGAAACTTATTTTCGACATTTTTGCATCCTGCGCCTATTCGAATGTTATAATATTATATTAACAATATAATCATAACAATGTCTTTCCTTTCCAAGGAAACGTATAGGTTTATATGCTAAAGGCAGTTAAAACGTAATATTTTGGAATTTTTGCATCCTGAGCCTTTTCGTATGTTATTATATTATATTAACAATATAATCTTAACAATGTCTTTCGTTTCCCAGGAAACGTATAGGTTTATATTGTAAAAGCAGTTAAAACGATTTATTTTCGACATTTTTGCATCCTGCGCCTTTTCGTATGTTATTATATTATATTAACAATATAATCTTAACAATGTCTTTCGTTTCCAAGGAAACGTATAGGTTTCTATGCTATAGGCTGTTAAAACGTTGTATTTTCGACATTTTTGCATCCCAGTTCCTTTTCGTATGTTATTATACTATATTAACAATATAAACCTAACAATGTCTTTACTTTGCAAGGAAATTTGTAAGCTAAACGGAGTAGCAGTTGAAACCTTTATTTTCGACATTTTTGCATCCCTGCTCCTTTTCGTATATTATTATACTATATTGACAATATTAACTTAACAATGTCTTTAGTTTCCAAGGAAATGTGTAAGCTAAACGGAGTAGGCAGATGAATCCTTTTTTTCAACTTTTTTGCATCCTGCGCCTTTTCGTATGTTATTATATTATATTAACAATATAATCCTAACAATGTCTTTCGTTTCCAAGGAAACGTACAGGTTTATATTGTAAAGGCAGTTAAAACGTTTTATTTTCGACATGTTTGCATCCTGCGCCTTTTCGTATGTTATTATATTATATTAACAATATAATCTTAACAATGTATTTCGTTTCCATGGAAATGTACAAGCTAAAAGGAGTAGGCAGTTGAAACCGTTATTTCATCCTTCTACCATCCTGCGCTTTTTCGTACGTTATTATATTATATTAACAATATAATCTTAACAATGTCTTTCGTTTCCAAGGAAATGTGTAAGCTAAACGGAGTAGGCAGTTGGAACCTTTTTATTCGACTTTTTTTCATCCTGGCGCCGTTTCGTATGTTATTATTTTATATTAACAATACAATCTTAACAATGTGTTCGTTTCCAAGGAAATGTGTAAGCTAAACGGAGTAGGCAGTTGAAACCTTTATTTCAACTTTTTTGCATCCTGCGCCTTTTCGTATGTTATCATATTATATTAACAATATAATCTTAACAATGTCTTTCGTTTCCAAGGAAACGTGTAGATTTATATGCTAGAGGCAGTTAAAACGTTATATATTTGACTTGTTTGCATCCCTGCCCCTTTTCTTATGTTATTATACTATATTAACAATATAATCTTAACAATGTCATTCATTTCCAAGGAAATGTTTAAGCTAAACTGAGTAGGCAGTTAAAACGATTTATTTTCGACATTTTTGCATCCTGCGCCTTTTCGTATGTTATTATATTATATTAACAATATAATCGTAACAATGTCTTTCGTTTGCAAGGAAACGTATAGGTTTATATGCTATAGGCAGTTAAAACGTTGTATTTTCGACATTTTTGCATCCCAGTTCCTTTTCGTATGTTATTATACGATATTAACAATATAAACCTAACAATGTCTTTACTTTCCAAGGAAATGTTTAAGCTAAACTGAGTAGGCAGTTAAAACGATTTATTTTCGACACTTTTGCATCCTGCGCCTTTTCGTATGTTGTTATGTTATATTAACAATATAATCTTAACAATGTTTTTTGTTTCCAAGGAAACGTATAATTTTATATGCTAAAGGCAGTTAAAAAGTAATTTTTTGGCTTTATTGCATCCTGCTTTTTTTCGTATGTTATTATATTATATTAACATTATAATCTTAACAATGTCTTTCGTTCCCAAGGAATCGTATAGGTTTATATGCTAAAGGCAGTTAAAAAGTTATATTTTCGACTTTTTTGCATCCTGAGCCATTTCGTATGTTATTATTTTTATATTAACAATATAATATTAACAATGTCTCTTTCGTTTCCAAGGAAACGTATAGGTTTATATGCTAAAGACAGTTAAAACGTAATATTTTGGAATTTTTGCATCCTGAGCCGTTTCGTATGTTATTATATTATATTAACAATATAATCTTAGCAATGTCATTCGTTTCCAAGGAAACGTGTAGGTTTATATGGTAAAGACAGCAAAAACCCTTCATTTTCGACTTTTTTGTAACCTTCCTCCTTTTCGTATGTTATTATATTATATTAACAATATAATCTTAATAATGTCTTTCGTTTCCAAGGAAATGAGTGTAAATGTGTAAGCTAAACGGAGTAGACAGTTGAAACTTTTTTTCGACATTTTTACATCCTGCGCCTATTCGAATGTTATAATATTATATTAACAATATAATCATAACAATGTCTTTCCTTTCCAAGGAAACGTACAGGTTTATATGCTAAAGGCAGTTAAAACGTAATATTTTGGAATTTTTGCATCCTGAGCCTTTTCGTATGTTATTATATTATATTAACAATATAATCTTAACAATGTCTTTCGTTTCCAAGGAAACGTATAGGTTTATATGCTAAAGACAGTTAAAACGTTGTATTTTCGACATTTTTGCATCTCTGTTCCTTTTCGTATGTTATTATACTATATTAACAATATAAACCTAACAATGTCTTTAGTTTCGAAGGAATTGTGTAAGCTAAACGAAGTAGGCAGTTGAAACCTTTTTTTTCGACTTTTTTCCATCCTGCGTCTTTTTTGTATGTTATGCTATATTAACAATATAAACTTAACAATGTCTTTCGTTTCCAACGAAACGTGTAGGTTTATATGCTAAAGGCACTTGAAACCTATTTTTTCGACTTTTTTGAATCCTGCGCCTTTTTGTATGTTATTATATTATATTAAAAATATAATTTAACAATGTCTTTTGTTTCCAAGGAAACGTATAGGTTTATATTGTAAAGGCAGTTAAAAAGTTTTATTTTCGACATTTTTGCATACCTGTCCTTTTACGTATGTTATTACATTATATTAAAAATGAATCTTAACATTGTCTTTCCTTTCCAAGGAAACGTATAGGTTTACCTGCTAAAGGGACTTAAAACGTTCTATTTTTCGAATTATTTGCATCCTTGAAACTTTTCCGTATGTTATTATATTATATTAACAATATTAACTTAACAATGTCTTTCGTTTCCAAGGAAACGTATTGGTTTATATGCTATAGGCAGTTAAAACGTTGTATTTTCGACATTTTTGCATCCCAGTTCCTTTTCGTATGTTATTATACTATATTAACAATATAAACCAAACAATGTCTTTACTTTGCAAGGAAATTTGTAAGCTAAACGGAGTAGCAGTTGAAACCTTTTTTTTGACATTTTTTGCATCCCTGCTCCTTTTCGTATATTATTATACTATATTGACAATATTAACTTCACAATGTCTTTAGTTTCCAAGGAAATGTGTAAGCTAAACGGACTAGGCAGTTGAAACCATTTTTTCAACGTTTTTGCATCCTGCGCTTTTCGTAAGTTATTATATTATATTAACAATATAATCCTAACAATGTCTTTCGTTTCCAAGGAAACGTACAGGTTTATATTGTAAAGGCAGTTAAAACGTTTTATTTTCGACATTTTTGCATCCTGCGCCTTTTCGTATGTTATTATATTATATTAACAATATAATCTTATCAATGTATTTCGTTTCCATGGAAATGTACAAGCGAAAAGGAGTAGGCAGTTGAAACCTTTATTTCGACCTTTTACCATCCAGCGCTTTTTCGTACGTTATTATATTATATTAACAATGTCTTTCGTTTCCAAGGAAATGTCTACGCTAATCGGAGTAGGCAGTTGGAACCTTTTTGTTCGACTTTTTTTCATCCTGGCGCCGTTTCGTATGTTATTATTTTATATTAACAATACAATCTTAACAATGTGTTCGTTTCCAAGGAAATGTGTAAGCTAAACGGAGTAGGCAGTTGAAACCTTTATTTCAACTTTTTTGCATCCTGCGCCTTTTCGTATGTTATCATATTATATTAACAACATAATGTTAACAATGTCTTTCGTTTAGAAGGGAACGTGTAGATTAATATGCTAGAGGCAGTTAAAACGTTATATATTTGACTTGTTTTCATCCCTGCCCCTTTTCTTATGTTATTATACTATATTAACAATATAATCTTAACAATGTCATTCATTTCCAAGGAAATGTGTAAGCTAAACTGAGTAGGCAGTTAAAACGATTTATTTTCGACATTTTTGCATCCTTCGCTCTTTCCGTATGTTATTATATTATATTAACAATATAATCGTAACAATGTCTTTCGTTTCCAAGGAAACGTATAGGCTTATATGCTATAGGCAGTTAAAACGTTGTATTTTCGACATTTTTGCATCCCAGTTCCTTTTCGTATGTTATTATACTATATTAACAATATAAACCTAACAATGTCTTTACTTTCCAAGGAAATGTGTAAGCTAAACGGAGAAGGCAGTTGAAAACTTTTTTTTCCACATTTTTGCATCCTGCTCCTTTTCGTATGTTGTTATGTTATATTAACAATATAATCTTAACAATGTTTTTTGTTTCCAAGGAAACGTATAGGTTAATATGCTAAAGACAGTTAAAACGTAATATTTTGGAATTTTTGCATCCTGAGCCTTTTCGTATGTTATTATATTATATTAACAATATAATCTTAGCAATGTCATTCGTTTCCAAGGAAACGTGTAGGTTTATATGGTAAAGACAGTAAAAACCCTTCATTTTCGACTTTTTTGTAACCTTGCTCCTTTTCGTATGTTATTATATTATATTAACAATATAATCTTAACAATGTCTTTCGTTTCCAAGGAAATGAGTGTAAATGTGTAAGCTAAACGGAGTAGACAGTTGAGACTTTTTTTCGACATTTTTGCATCCTGCGCCTATTCGAATGTTATAATATTATTTTAACAATATAATCATAACAATGTCTTTCCTTTCCAAGGAAACGTATAGGTTTATATTGTAAACGCAGTTAAAACGTTTTATTTTCGACATTTTTGCATCCTGGGACTTTTCGTATGTTATTATATTATATTAACAATATAATCTTATCAATGTCTTTCGTTTCCCAGGAAACGTATAGGTTTATATTGTAAAAGCAGTTAAAACGATTTATTTTCGTCATTTTTGCATCATGCGCCTTTTCGTATGTTATTATATTATATTAACAATATAATCTTAACAATGTCTTTCGTTTCCAAGGAAACGTATAGGTTTATATGCTAAAGGCTATTAACACGTAATATTTTGGTATTTTTGCATCCTGCGCCTTTTCGTATGTTATTATATTATATTAACAATATAATCTTAACAATGTCTTTCGTTTCCCAGGAAATGTATAGGTTTATATTGTAAAAGCAGTTAAAACGATTTATTTTCGTCATTTTTGCATCCTGCTCCTTTTCGTATGTTATTATATTATATTAACAATATAATCCTAACAATGTCTTTCGTTTCCAAGGAAACGTACAGGTTCATATTGTAAAGGCAGTTAAAACGTTTTATTTTCGACATGTTTCATCCTGCGCCTTTTCGTATGTTATTATATTATATTAACAATATAATCTTAACAATGTATTTCGTTTCCATGGAAATGTACAAGCTAAAAGGAGTAGGCAATTGAAACCTTTATTTCGACCTTTTACCATCCTGCGCTTTTTCGTACGTTATTATATTATATTAACAATATAATCTTAACAATGTCTTTCGTTTCCAAGGAAATGTCTACGATAATCGGAGTAGGCAGTGGGAACCTTTTTATTCGACTATTTTTCATCCTGGCGCCGTTTCGTATGTTATTATTTTATATTAACAATACAATCTTAACAATGCGTTCGTTTCCAAGGAAATGTGTAAGCTAAACGGAGTAGGCAGTTGAAACCTTTATTTCAACTTTTTTGCATCCTGCGCCTTTTCGTATGTTATCATGTTATATTAACAATATAATCTTAACAATGTCTTTCGTTTCCAAGGAACCGTGTAGATTTATATGCTAGAGGAGGTTAAAACGTTATATATTTGACTTGTTTGCATCCCTGCCCCTTTTCTTATGTTATTATACTATATTAACAATATAATCTTAACAATGTCATTCATTTCCAAGGAAATGTGTAAGCTAAACTGAGTAGGCAGTTAAAACGATTTATTTTCGACATTTTTGCATCCTGCGCCTTTTCGTATGTTATTATATTATATTAACAATATAATCGTAACAATGTCTTTCGTTTCCAAGGAAACGTATAGGTTTATATGCTATAGGCAGTTAAAACGTTGTATTTTCGACATTTTTGCATCCCAGTTCCTTTTCGTATGTTATTATACTATATTAACAATATAAACCTAACAATGTCTTTACTTTCCAAGGAAATGTGTAAGCTAAACGGAGAAGGCAGTTGAAACCTTTTTTTTCGACATTTTTTCATCCTGCTCCTTTTCGTATGTTGTTATGTTATATTAACAATATAATCTTAACAATGTTTTTTGTTTCCAAGGAAACGTATAAGTTTATATGCTAAAGGCAGTTAAAAAGTAATTTTTTGGCTTTATTCCATCCTGCTTTTTTTCGTATGTTATTATATTATATTAACATTATAATCTTAACAATGTCTTTCGTTCCCAAGGAATCGTATAGGTTTATATGCTAAAGGCAGTAAAAAGTTATATTTTCGACTTTTTTGCATCCTGCGCCATTTCGTATGTTATTATTTTATATTAACAATATAATCTTAAGAATGTCTTTCGTTTCCAAGGAAATGAGTGTAAATGTGTAAGCTAAACGGAGTAGACAGTTGAAACTTTTTTTCGACATTTTTGCATCCTGCGCCTATTCGAATGTTATAATATTATATTAACAATATAATCATAACAAAGTCTTTCCTTTCCAAGGAAACGTATAGGTTTATATGCTAAAGGCAGTTAAAACGTAATATTTTGGAATTTTTGCATCCTGAGCCTTTTCGTACGTTATTATATTATATTAACAATATAATCTTAACAATGTCTTTCGTTTCCAAGGAAATGTCTACGCTAATCGGAGTAGGCAGTTGGAACCTTTTTATTCGACTTTTTTTCATCCTGGCGCCGTTTCGTATGTTATTATTTTATATTAACAATACAATCTTAACAATGTGTTCGTTTCCAAGGAAATGTGTAAGCTAAACGCAGTAGGCAGTTGAAACCTTTATTTAAACTTTTTTGCATCCTGCGCCTTTTCGTATGTTATCATATTATATTAACAATATAATCTTAACAATGTCTTTCGTTTCCAAGGGAACGTGTAGATTTATATGCTAGAGGCAGTTAAAACGTTATATATTTGACTTGTTTGCATCCCTGCCCCTTTTCTTATGTTATTATACTATATTACCAATATAATCTTAACAATGTCATTCATTTCCAAGGAAATGTGTAAGCTAAACTGAGTAGGCAGTTAAAACGATTTATTTTCGACATTTTTGCATCCTGCGCTCTTTCCGTATGTTATTATATTATATTAACAATATAATCGTAACAATGTCTTTCGTTTCCAAGGAACCGTATAGGTTTATATGCTATAGGCAGTGAAAACGTTGTATTTTCGACATTTTTGCATCCCAGTTCCTTTTCGTATGTTATTATACTATATTAACAATATAAACCTAACAATGTCTTTACTTTCCAAGGAAATGTGTAAGCTAAACGGAGAAGGCAGTTGAAACCTTTTTTTTCGACATTTTTGCATCCTGCTCCTTTTCGTATGTTGTTATGTTATATTAACAATATAATCTTAACAATGTTTTTTGTTTCCAAGGAAACGTATAAGTTTATATGCTAAAGGCAGTTAAAAAGTAATTTTTTGGCTTTATTGCATCCTGCTTTTTTTCGTATGTTATTATATTATATTAACATTATAATCTTAACAATGTCTTTCGTTCCCAAGGAATCGCATAGGTTTATATGCTAAAGGCAGTAAAAAGTTATATTTTCGACTTTTTTGCATCCTGCGCCATTTCGTAAGTTATTATTTTATATTAACAATATAATATTAACAATGTCTCTTTCGTTTCCAAGGAAACGTATAGGTTTATATGCTAAAGACAGTTAAAACGTAATATTTTGGAATTTTTGCATCCTGAGCTTTTTCGTATGTTATTATATTATATTAACAATATAATCTTAGCAATGTCATTCGTTTCCAAGGAAACGTGTAGGTTTATATGGTAAAGACAGTAAAAACCCTTCATTTTCGACTTTTTTGTAACCTTGCTCCTTTTCGTATTTTATATTATATTAACAATATAATCTTAACAATGTCTTTCGTTTCCAAGGAAATGAGTGTAAATGTGTAAGCTAAACGGTGAAGACAGTTGAAACTTATTTTCGACATTTTTGCATCCTGCGCCTATTCGAATGTTATAATATTATATTAACAATATAATCATAACAATGTCTTTCCTTTCCAAGGAAACGTATAGGTTTATATGCTAAAGGCAGTTAAAACGTAATATTTTGGAATTTTTGCATCCTGAGCCTTTTCGTATGTTATTATATTATATTAACAATATAATCTTAACAATGTCTTTCGTTTCCCAGGAAACGTATAGGTTTATATTGTAAAAGCAGTTAAAACGATTTATTTTCGACATTTTTGCATCCTGCGCCTTTTCGTATGTTATTATATTATATTAACAATATAATCTTAACAATGTCTTTCGTTTCCAAGGAAACGTATAGGTTTCTATGCTATAGGCTGTTAAAACGTTGTATTTTCGACATTTTTGCATCCCAGTTCCTTTTCGTATGTTATTATACTATATTAACAATATAAACCTAACAATGTCTTTACTTTGCAAGGAAATTTGTAAGCTAAACGGAGTAGCAGTTGAAACCTTTATTTTCGACATTTTTGCATCCCTGCTCCTTTTCGTATATTATTATACTATATTGACAATATTAACTTAACAATGTCTTTAGTTTCCAAGGAAATGTGTAAGCTAAACGGAGTAGGCAGATGAATCCTTTTTTTCAACTTTTTTGCATCCTGCGCCTTTTCGTATGTTATTATATTATATTAACAATATAATCCTAACAATGTCTTTCGTTTCCAAGGAAACGTACAGGTTTATATTGTAAAGGCAGTTAAAACGTTTTATTTTCGACATGTTTGCATCCTGCGCCTTTTCGTATGTTATTATATTATATTAACAATATAATCTTAACAATGTATTTCGTTTCCATGGAAATGTACAAGCTAAAAGGAGTAGGCAGTTGAAACCTTTATTTCATCCTTCTACCATCCTGCGCTTTTTCGTACGTTATTATATTATATTAACAATATAATCTTAACAATGTCTTTCGTTTCCAAGGAAATGTGTAAGCTAAACGGAGTAGGCAGTTGGAACCTTTTTATTCGACTTTTTTTCATCCTGGCGCCGTTTCGTATGTTATTATTTTATATTAACAATACAATCTTAACAATGTGTTCGTTTCCAAGGAAATGTGTAAGCTAAACGGAGTAGGCAGTTGAAACCTTTATTTCAACTTTTTTGCATCCTGCGCCTTTTCGTATGTTATCATATTATATTAACAATATAATCTTAACAATGTCTTTCGTTTCCAAGGAAACGTGTAGATTTATATGCTAGAGGCAGTTAAAACGTTATATATTTGACTTGTTTGCATCCCTGCCCCTTTTCTTATGTTATTATACTATATTAACAATATAATCTTAACAATGTCATTCATTTCCAAGGAAATGTTTAAGCTAAACTGAGTAGGCAGTTAAAACGATTTATTTTCGACATTTTTGCATCCTGCGCCTTTTCGTATGTTATTATATTATATTAACAATATAATCGTAACAATGTCTTTCGTTTGCAAGGAAACGTATAGGTTTATATGCTATAGGCAGTTAAAACGTTGTATTTTCGACATTTTTGCATCCCAGTTCCTTTTCGTATGTTATTATACGATATTAACAATATAAACCTAACAATGTCTTTACTTTCCAAGGAAATGTTTAAGCTAAACTGAGTAGGCAGTTAAAACGATTTATTTTCGACACTTTTGCATCCTGCGCCTTTTCGTATGTTGTTATGTTATATTAACAATATAATCTTAACAATGTTTTTTGTTTCCAAGGAAACGTATAATTTTATATGCTAAAGGCAGTTAAAAAGTAATTTTTTGGCTTTATTGCATCCTGCTTTTTTTCGTATGTTATTATATTATATTAACATTATAATCTTAACAATGTCTTTCGTTCCCAAGGAATCGTATAGGTTTATATGCTAAAGGCAGTTAAAAAGTTATATTTTCGACTTTTTTGCATCCTGAGCCATTTCGTATGTTATTATTTTTATATTAACAATATAATATTAACAATGTCTCTTTCGTTTCCAAGGAAACGTATAGGTTTATATGCTAAAGACAGTTAAAACGTAATATTTTGGAATTTTTGCATCCTGAGCCGTTTCGTATGTTATTATATTATATTAACAATATAATCTTAGCAATGTCATTCGTTTCCAAGGAAACGTGTAGGTTTATATGGTAAAGACAGCAAAAACCCTTCATTTTCGACTTTTTTGTAACCTTCCTCCTTTTCGTATGTTATTATATTATATTAACAATATAATCTTAATAATGTCTTTCGTTTCCAAGGAAATGAGTGTAAATGTGTAAGCTAAACGGAGTAGACAGTTGAAACTTTTTTTCGACATTTTTACATCCTGCGCCTATTCGAATGTTATAATATTATATTAACAATATAATCATAACAATGTCTTTCCTTTCCAAGGAAACGTACAGGTTTATATGCTAAAGGCAGTTAAAACGTAATATTTTGGAATTTTTGCATCCTGAGCCTTTTCGTATGTTATTATATTATATTAACAATATAATCTTAACAATGTCTTTCGTTTCCAAGGAAACGTATAGGTTTATATGCTAAAGACAGTTAAAACGTTGTATTTTCGACATTTTTGCATCTCTGTTCCTTTTCGTATGTTATTATACTATATTAACAATATAAACCTAACAATGTCTTTAGTTTCGAAGGAATTGTGTAAGCTAAACGGAGTAGGCAGTTGAAACCTTTTTTTTCGACTTTTTTCCATCCTGCGTCTTTTTTGTATGTTATGCTATATTAACAATATAAACTTAACAATGTCTTTCGTTTCCAACGAAACGTGTAGGTTTATATGCTAAAGGCACTTGAAACCTATTTTTTCGACTTTTTTGAATCCTGCGCCTTTTTGTATGTTATTATATTATATTAAAAATATAATTTAACAATGTCTTTTGTTTCCAAGGAAACGTATAGGTTTATATTGTAAAGGCAGTTAAAAAGTTTTATTTTCGACATTTTTGCATACCTGTCCTTTTACGTATGTTATTACATTATATTAAAAATGAATCTTAACATTGTCTTTCCTTTCCAAGGAAACGTATAGGTTTACCTGCTAAAGGGACTTAAAACGTTCTATTTTTCGAATTATTTGCATCCTTGAAACTTTTCCGTATGTTATTATATTATATTAACAATATTAACTTAACAATGTCTTTCGTTTCCAAGGAAACGTATTGGTTTATATGCTATAGGCAGTTAAAACGTTGTATTTTCGACATTTTTGCATCCCAGTTCCTTTTCGTATGTTATTATACTATATTAACAATATAAACCAAACAATGTCTTTACTTTGCAAGGAAATTTGTAAGGTAAACGGAGTAGCAGTTGAAACCTTTTTTTTGACATTTTTTGCATCCCTGCTCCTTTTCGTATATTATTATACTATATTGACAATATTAACTTCACAATGTCTTTAGTTTCCAAGGAAATGTGTAAGCTAAACGGACTAGGCAGTTGAAACCATTTTTTCAACGTTTTTGCATCCTGCGCTTTTCGTAAGTTATTATATTATATTAACAATATAATCCTAACAATGTCTTTCGTTTCCAAGGAAACGTACAGGTTTATATTGTAAAGGCAGTTAAAACGTTTTATTTTCGACATTTTTGCATCCTGCGCCTTTTCGTATGTTATTATATTATATTAACAATATAATCTTATCAATGTATTTCGTTTCCATGGAAATGTACAAGCGAAAAGGAGTAGGCAGTTGAAACCTTTATTTCGACCTTTTACCATCCAGCGCTTTTTCGTACGTTATTATATTATATTAACAATGTCTTTCGTTTCCAAGGAAATGTCTACGCTAATCGGAGTAGGCAGTTGGAACCTTTTTGTTCGACTTTTTTTCATCCTGGCGCCGTTTCGTATGTTATTATTTTATATTAACAATACAATCTTAACAATGTGTTCGTTTCCAAGGAAATGTGTAAGCTAAACGGAGTAGGCAGTTGAAACCTTTATTTCAACTTTTTTGCATCCTGCGCCTTTTCGTATGTTATCATATTATATTAACAACATAATGTTAACAATGTCTTTCGTTTAGAAGGGAACGTGTAGATTAATATGCTAGAGGCAGTTAAAACGTTATATATTTGACTTGTTTTCATCCCTGCCCCTTTTCTTATGTTATTATACTATATTAACAATATAATCTTAACAATGTCATTCATTTCCAAGGAAATGTGTAAGCTAAACTGAGTAGGCAGTTAAAACGATTTATTTTCGACATTTTTGCATCCTTCGCTCTTTCCGTATGTTATTATATTATATTAACAATATAATCGTAACAATGTCTTTCGTTTCCAAGGAAACGTATAGGCTTATATGCTATAGGCAGTTAAAACGTTGTATTTTCGACATTTTTGCATCCCAGTTCCTTTTCGTATGTTATTATACTATATTAACAATATAAACCTAACAATGTCTTTACTTTCCAAGGAAATGTGTAAGCTAAACGGAGAAGGCAGTTGAAAACTTTTTTTTCCACATTTTTGCATCCTGCTCCTTTTCGTATGTTGTTATGTTATATTAACAATATAATCTTAACAATGTTTTTTGTTTCCAAGGAAACGTATAGGTTAATATGCTAAAGACAGTTAAAACGTAATATTTTGGAATTTTTGCATCCTGAGCCTTTTCGTATGTTATTATATTATATTAACAATATAATCTTAGCAATGTCATTCGTTTCCAAGGAAACGTGTAGGTTTATATGGTAAAGACAGTAAAAACCCTTCATTTTCGACTTTTTTGTAACCTTGCTCCTTTTCGTATGTTATTATATTATATTAACAATATAATCTTAACAATGTCTTTCGTTTCCAAGGAAATGAGTGTAAATGTGTAAGCTAAACGGAGTAGACAGTTGAAACTTTTTTTCGACATTTTTGCATCCTGCGCCTATTCGAATGTTATAATATTATTTTAACAATATAATCATAACAATGTCTTTCCTTTCCAAGGAAACGTATAGGTTTATATTGTAAACGCAGTTAAAACGTTTTATTTTCGACATTTTTGCATCCTGGGACTTTTCGTATGTTATTATATTATATTAACAATATAATCTTATCAATGTCTTTCGTTTCCAAGGAAACGTATAGGTTTATATGCTAAAGGCAGTTAACACGTAATATTTTGGTATTTTTGCATCCTGCGCCTTTTCGTATGTTATTATATTATATTAACAATATAATCTTAACAATGTCTTTCGTTTCCCAGGAAACGTATAGGTTTATATTGTAAAAGCAGTTAAAACGATTTATTTTCGTCATTTTTGCATCATGCGCCTTTTCGTATGTTATTATATTATATTAACAATATAATCTTAACAATGTCTTTCGTTTCCAAGGAAACGTATAGGTTTATATGCTAAAGGCTATTAACACGTAATATTTTGGTATTTTTGCATCCTGCGCCTTTTCGTATGTTATTATATTATATTAACAATATAATCTTAACAATGTCTTTCGTTTCCCAGGAAATGTATAGGTTTATATTGTAAAAGCAGTTAAAACGATTTATTTTCGTCATTTTTGCATCCTGCTCCTTTTCGTATGTTATTATATTATATTAACAATATAATCCTAACAATGTCTTTCGTTTCCAAGGAAACGTACAGGTTCATATTGTAAAGGCAGTTAAAACGTTTTATTTTCGACATGTTTCATCCTGCGCCTTTTCGTATGTTATTATATTATATTAACAATATAATCTTAACAATGTATTTCGTTTCCATGGAAATGTACAAGCTAAAAGGAGTAGGCAATTGAAACCTTTATTTCGACCTTTTACCATCCTGCGCTTTTTCGTACGTTATTATATTATATTAACAATATAATCTTAACAATGTCTTTCGTTTCCAAGGAAATGTCTACGATAATCGGAGTAGGCAGTGGGAGCCTTTTTATTCGACTATTTTTCATCCTGGCGCCGTTTCGTATGTTATTATTTTATATTAACAATACAATCTTAACAATGCGTTCGTTTCCAAGGAAATGTGTAAGCTAAACGGAGTAGGCAGTTGAAACCTTTATTTCAACTTTTTTGCATCCTGCGCCTTTTCGTATGTTATCATGTTATATTAACAATATAATCTTAACAATGTCTTTCGTTTCCAAGGAACCGTGTAGATTTATATGCTAGAGGAGGTTAAAACGTTATATATTTGACTTGTTTGCATCCCTGCCCCTTTTCTTATGTTATTATACTATATTAACAATATAATCTTAACAATGTCATTCATTTCCAAGGAAATGTGTAAGCTAAACTGAGTAGGCAGTTAAAACGATTTATTTTCGACATTTTTGCATCCTGCGCCTTTTCGTATGTTATTATATTATATTAACAATATAATCGTAACAATGTCTTTCGTTTCCAAGGAAACGTATAGGTTTATATGCTATAGGCAGTTAAAACGTTGTATTTTCGACATTTTTGCATCCCAGTTCCTTTTCGTATGTTATTATACTATATTAACAATATAAACCTAACAATGTCTTTACTTTCCAAGGAAATGTGTAAGCTAAACGGAGAAGGCAGTTGAAACCTTTTTTTTCGACATTTTTTCATCCTGCTCCTTTTCGTATGTTGTTATGTTATATTAACAATATAATCTTAACAATGTTTTTTGTTTCCAAGGAAACGTATAAGTTTATATGCTAAAGGCAGTTAAAAAGTAATTTTTTGGCTTTATTCCATCCTGCTTTTTTTCGTATGTTATTATATTATATTAACATTATAATCTTAACAATGTCTTTCGTTCCCAAGGAATCGTATAGGTTTATATGCTAAAGGCAGTAAAAAGTTATATTTTCGACTTTTTTGCATCCTGCGCCATTTCGTATGTTATTATTTTATATTAACAATATAATCTTAAGAATGTCTTTCGTTTCCAAGGAAATGAGTGTAAATGTGTAAGCTAAACGGAGTAGACAGTTGAAACTTTTTTTCGACATTTTTGCATCCTGCGCCTATTCGAATGTTATAATATTATATTAACAATATAATCATAACAAAGTCTTTCCTTTCCAAGGAAACGTATAGGTTTATATGCTAAAGGCAGTTAAAACGTAATATTTTGGAACTTTTGCATCCTGAGCCTTTTCGTACGTTATTATATTATATTAACAATATAATCTTAACAATGTCTTTCGTTTCCAAGGAAATGTCTACGCTAATCGGAGTAGGCAGTTGGAACCTTTTTATTCGACTTTTTTTCATCCTGGCGCCGTTTCGTATGTTATTATTTTATATTAACAATACAATCTTAACAATGTGTTCGTTTCCAAGGAAATGTGTAAGCTAAACGCAGTAGGCAGTTGAAACCTTTATTTAAACTTTTTTGCATCCTGCGCCTTTTCGTATGTTATCATATTATATTAACAATATAATCTTAACAATGTCTTTCGTTTCCAAGGGAACGTGTAGATTTATATGCTAGAGGCAGTTAAAACGTTATATATTTGACTTGTTTGCATCCCTGCCCCTTTTCTTATGTTATTATACTATATTAACAATATAATCTTAACAATGTCATTCATTTCCAAGGAAATGTGTAAGCTAAACTGAGTAGGCAGTTAAAACGATTTATTTTCGACATTTTTGCATTCTGCGCTCTTTCCGTATGTTATTATATTATATTAACAATATAATCGTAACAATGTCTTTCGTTTCCAAGGAACCGTATAGGTTTATATGCTATATTCAGTTAAAACGTTGTATTTTCGACATTTTTGCATCCCAGTTCCTTTTCGTATGTTATTATACTATATTAACAATATAAACCTAACAATGTCTTTACTTTCCAAGGAAATGTGTAAGCTAAACGGAGAAGGCAGTTGAAACCTTTTTTTTCGACATTTTTGCATCCTGCTCCTTTTCGTATGTTGTTATGTTATATTAACAATATAATCTTAACAATGTTTTTTGTTTCCAAGGAAACGTATAAGTTTATATGCTAAAGGCAGTTAAAAAGTAATTTTTTGGCTTTATTGCATCCTGCTTTTTTTCGTATGTTATTATATTATATTAACATTATAATCTTAACAATGTCTTTCGTTCCCAAGGAATCGCATAGGTTTATATGCTAAAGGCAGTAAAAAGTTATATTTTCGACTTTTTTGCATCCTGCGCCATTTCGTAAGTTATTATTTTATATTAACAATATAATATTAACAATGTCTCTTTCGTTTCCAAGGAAACGTATAGGTTTATATGCTAAAGACAGTTAAAACGTAATATTTTGGAATTTTTGCATCCTGAGCTTTTTCGTATGTTATTATATTATATTAACAATATAATCTTAGCAATGTCATTCGTTTCCAAGGAAACGTGTAGGTTTATATGGTAAAGACAGTAAAAACCCTTCATTTTCGACTTTTTTGTAACCTTGCTCCTTTTCGTATTTTATATTATATTAACAATATAATCTTAACAATGTCTTTCGTTTCCAAGGAAATGAGTGTAAATGTGTAAGCTAAACGGTGAAGACAGTTGAAACTTATTTTCGACATTTTTGCATCCTGCGCCTATTCGAATGTTATAATATTATATTAACAATATAATCATAACAATGTCTTTCCTATCCAAGGAAACGTACAGGTTTATATGCTAAAGGCAGTTAAAACGTAATATTTTGGAATTTTTGCATCCTGAGCCTTTTCGTATGTTATTATATTATATTAACAATATAATCTTAGCAATGTCATTCGATTCCAAGGAAACGTGTAGGTTTATATGGTAAAGACAGTAAAAACCCTTCATTTTCGACTTTTTTGTAACCTAGCTCCTTTTCGTATGTCATTATATTATATTAACAATATAATCTTAAGAATGTCTTTCGTTTCCAAGGAAATGAGTGTAAATGTGTAAGCTAAGCGGAGTAGACAGTTGAAACTTTTTTTCGACATTTTTGCATCCTGCGCCTATTCGAATGTTATAATATTATATTAACAATATAATCTTAACAATGTCTTTCGTTTCCAAGGAAATGTCTACGCTAATCGGAGTAGGCAGTTGGAACCTTTTTGTTCGACTTTTTTTCATCCTGGCGCCGTTTCGTATGTTATTATTTTATATTAACAATACAATCTTAACAATGTGTTCGTTTCCAAGGAAATGTGTAAGCTAAACGCAGTAGGCAGTTGAAACCTTTATTTAAACTTTTTTGCATCCTGCGCCTTTTCGTATGTTATCATATTATATTAACAATATAATCTTAACAATGTCTTTCGTTTCCAAGGGAACGTGTAGATTTATATGCTAGAGGCAGTTAAAACGTTATATATTTGACTTGTATGCATCCCTGCCCCTTTTCTTATGTTATTATACTATATTAACAATATAAACCTAACAATGTCTTTACTTTCCAAGGAAATGTGTAAGCTAAACGGAGAAGGCAGTTGAAACCTTTTTTTTTCGACATTTTTGCATCCTGCTCCTTTTCGTATGTTGTTATGTTATATTAACAATATAATCTTAGCAATGTCATTCGTTTCCATGGAAACGTGTAGGTTTATATGGTAAAGACAGTAAAAACCCTTCATTTTCGACTTTTTGGAACCTTGCTCCTTTTCGTATTTTATATTATATTAACAATATAATCTTAACAATGTCTTTCGTTTCCAAAGGAAATGAGTGTAAATGTGTAAGCTAAACGGTGAAGACAGTTGAAACGTATAGGTTTATATGCTAAAGACAGTTAAAACGTTGTATTTTCGACATTTTTGCATCTCTGTTCCTTTTCGTATGTTATTATACTATATTAACAATATAAACCTAACAATGTCTTTAGTTTCGAAGGAATTGTGTAAGCTAAACGGAGTAGGCAGTTGAAACCTTTTTTTTCGACTTTTTTCCATCCTGCGTCTTTTTTGTATGTTATGCTATATTAACAATATAAACTTAACAATGTCTTTCGTTTCCAACGAAACGTGTAGGTTTATATGCTAAAGGCACTTGAAACCTATTTTTTCGACTTTTTTGAATCCTGCGCCTTTTTGTATGTTATTATATTATATTAAAAATATAATTTAACAATGTCTTTTGTTTCCAAGGAAACGTATAGGTTTATATTGTAAAGGCAGTTAAAAAGTTTTATTTTCGACATTTTTGCATACCTGTCCTTTTACGTATGTTATTACATTATATTAAAAATGAATCTTAACATTGTCTTTCCTTTCCAAGGAAACGTATAGGTTTACCTGCTAAAGGGACTTAAAACGTTCTATTTTTCGAATTATTTGCATCCTTGAAACTTTTCCGTATGTTATTATATTATATTAACAATATTAACTTAACAATGTCTTTCGTTTCCAAAGAAACGTATAGTTTTATATTATAAAGGTAGTTATAACGTTATATGTTATATTTTCGCCTTTTTTGCATCCTGCGCCTTCTCGTATGTTATTATATTATATTAACAATATAATCTTAACAATGTCTTTCGTTTCCAAGGAAACATGTAGATGTATATACTAAAGACAGTAAAAACGCTTTATTTTTGACTTTTTTGTAACCTTTCTCCTTTTCGTATGTTATTATATTATATTAACAATATAACGTTAACAATGTCTTTCGTTTCCAAGGAAATGTGTTGAAATGTGTAAGCTAAACGGAGTAGACAGTTGAATCATTTTTTTTCGACATTTTTGCATCCTGCGCCTTCTCGAATGATATTATATTATATTAAAAATATAATCTTAACAATGTGTTTCGTTTCCAACGAAACGTGTAGGTTTATATGCTAAAGGCAGTAAAAACATAATATTTTTGCATTATTGCATCCGGCGCCTTTTCGTATGTTATTATATTATATTAAAAATATAATTTAACAATGTCTTTTGTTTCCAAGGAAACGTATAGGTTTATATTGTAAAGGCAGTTAAAAAGTTTTATTTTCGACATTTTTGCATACCTGTCCTTTTTCGTATGTTATTACATTATATTAAAAATGAATCTTAACATTGTCTTTCCTTTCCAAGGAAACGTATAGGTTTATATGCTAAAGGGACTTAAAACGTTCTATTTTTCGAATTTTTTGCATCCTTGAAACTTTTCCGTATGTTATTATATTATATTACAAATATAATCTTAACAATGTCTTTCGTTTCCAAGGAAACGTATTGGTTTATATGCTATAGGCAGTTAAAACGTTGTATTTTCGACATTTTTGCATCCCAGTTCCTTTTCGTATGTTATTATACTATATTAACAATATAAACCAAACAATGTCTTTACTTTGCAAGGAAATTTGTAAGCTAAACGGAGTAGCAGTTGAAACCTTTTTTTTCGACATTTTTTGCATCCCTGCTCCTTTTCGTATATTATTATACTATATTGACAATATTAACTTCACAATGTCTTTAGTTTCCAAGGAAATGTGTAAGCTAAACGGACTAGGCAGTTGAAACCATTTTTTCAACGTTTTTGCATCCTGCGCTTTTCGTATGTTATTATATTATATTAACAATATAATCCTAACAATGTCTTTCGTTTCCAAGGAAACGTACAGGTTTATATTGTAAAGGCAGTTAAAACGTTTTATTTTCGACATTTTTGCATCCTGCGCCTTTTCGTATGTTATTATATTATATTAACAATATAATCTTATCAATGTATTTCGTTTCCATGGAAATGTACAAGCGAAAAGGAGTAGGCAGTTGAAACCTTTATTTCGACCTTTTACCATCCTGCGCTTTTTCGTACGTTATTATATTATATTAACAATGTCTTTCGTTTCCAAGGAAATGTCTACGCTAATCGGAGTAGGCAGTTGGAACCTTTTTGTTCGACTTTTTTTCATCCTGGCGCCGTTTCGTATGTTATTATTTTATATTAACAATACAATCTTAACAATGTGTTCGTTTCCAAGGAAATGTGTAAGCTAAACGGAGTAGGCAGTTGAAACCTTTATTTCAACTTTTTTGCATCCTGCGCCTTTTCGTATGTTATCATATTATATTAACAACATAATGTTAACAATGTCTTTCGTTTAGAAGGGAACGTGTAGATTAATATGCTAGAGGCAGTTAAAACGTTATATATTTGACTTGTTTTCATCCCTGCCCCTTTTCTTATGTTATTATACTATATTAACAATATAATCTTACCAATGTCATTCATTTCCAAGGAAATGTGTAAGCTAAACTGAGTAGGCAGTTAAAACGATTTATTTTCGACATTTTTGCATCCTTCGCTCTTTCCGTATGTTATTATATTATATTAACAATATAATCGTAACAATGTCTTTCGTTTCCAAGGAAACGTATATTCTTATATGCTATAGGCAGTTAAAACGTTGTATTTTCGACATTTTTGCATCCCAGTTCCTTTTCGTATGTTATTATACTATATTAACAATATAAACCTAACAATGTCTTTACTTTCCAAGGAAATGTGTAAGCTAAACGGAGAAGGCAGTTGAAAACTTTTTTTTCCACATTTTTGCATCCTGCTCCTTTTCGTATGTTGTTATGTTATATTAACAATATAATCTTAACAATGTTTTTTGTTTCCAAGGAAACGTATAGGTTAATATGCTAAAGACAGTTAAAACGTAATATTTTGGAATTTTTGCATCCTGAGCCTTTTCGTATGTTATTATATTATATTAACAATATAATCTTAGCAATGTCATTCGTTTCCAAGGAAACGTGTAGGTTTATATGGTAAAGACAGTAAAAACCCTTCATTTTCGACTTTTTTGTAACCTTGCTCCTTTTCGTATGTTATTATATTATATTAACAATATAATCTTAACAATGTCTTTCGTTTCCAAGGAAATGAGTGTAAATGTGTAAGCTAAACGGAGTAGACAGTTGAAACTTTTTTTCGACATTTTTGCATCCTGCGCCTATTCGAATGTTATAATATTATTTTAACAATATAATCATAACAATGTCTTTCCTTTCCAAGGAAACGTATAGGTTTATATTGTAAACGCAGTTAAAACGTTTTATTTTCGACATTTTTGCATCCTGGGACTTTTCGTATGTTATTATATTATATTAACAATATAATCTTATCAATGTCTTTCGTTTCCAAGGAAACGTATAGGTTTATATGCTAAAGGCAGTTAACACGTAATATTTTGGTATTTTTGCATCCTGCGCCTTTTCGTATGTTATTATATTATATTAACAATATAATCTTAACAATGTCTTTCGTTTCCCAGGAAACGTACAGGTTCATATTGTAAAGGCAGTTAAAACGTTTTATTTTCGACATGTTTCATCCTGCGCCTTTTCGTATGTTATTATATTATATTAACAATATAATCTTAACAATGTATTTCGTTTCCATGGAAATGTACAAGCTAAAAGGAGTAGGCAATTGAAACCTTTATTTCGACCTTTTACCATCCTGCGCTTTTTCGTACGTTATTATATTATATTAACAATATAATCTTAACAATGTCTTTCGTTTCCAATGAAATGTCTACGATAATCGGAGTAGGCAGTGGGAACCTTTTTATTCGACTATTTTTCATCCTGGCGCCGTTTCGTATGTTATTATTTTATATTAACAATACAATCTTAACAATGCGTTCGTTTCCAAGGAAATGTGTAAGCTAAACGGAGTAGGCAGTTGAAACCTTTATTTCAACTTTTTTGCATCCTGCGCCTTTTCGTATGTTATCATGTTATATTAACAATATAATCTTAACAATGTCTTTCGTTTCCAAGGAACCGTGTAGATTTATATGCTAGAGGAGGTTAAAACGTTATATATTTGACTTGTTTGCATCCCTGCCCCTTTTCTTATGTTATTATACTATATTAACAATATAATCTTAACAATGTCATTCATTTCCAAGGAAATGTGTAAGCTAAACTGAGTAGGCAGTTAAAACGATTTATTTTCGACATTTTTGCATCCTGCGCCTTTTCGTATGTTATTATATTATATTAACAATATAATCGTAACAATGTCTTTCGTTTCCAAGGAAACGTATAGGTTTATATGCTATAGGCAGTTAAAACGTTGTATTTTCGACATTTTTGCATCCCAGTTCCTTTTCGTATGTTATTATACTATATTAACAATATAAACCTAACAATGTCTTTACTTTCCAAGGAAATGTGTAAGCTAAACGGAGAAGGCAGTTGAAACCTTTTTTTTCGACATTTTTTCATCCTGCTCCTTTTCGTATGTTGTTATGTTATATTAACAATATAATCTTAACAATGTTTTTTGTTTCCAAGGAAACGTATAAGTTTATATGCTAAAGGCAGTTAAAAAGTAATTTTTTGGCTTTATTCCATCCTGCTTTTTTTCGTATGTTATTATATTATATTAACATTATAATCTTAACAATGTCTTTCGTTCCCAAGGAATCGTATAGGTTTATATGCTAAAGGCAGTAAAAAGTTATATTTTCGACTTTTTTGCATCCTGCGCCATTTCGTAAGTTATTATTTTATATTAACAATATAATATTAACAATGTCTCTTTCGTTTCCAAGGAAACGTATAGGTTTATATGCTAAAGACAGTTAAAACGTAATATTTTGGAATTTTTTTATCCTGAGCTTTTTCGTATGTTATTATATTATATTAACAATATAATCTTAGCAATGTCATTCGTTTCCAAGGAAACGTGTAGGTTTATATGGTAAAGACAGTAAAAACCCTTCATTTTCGACTTTTTTGTAACCTTGCTCCTTTTCGTATTTTATATTATATTAACAATATAATCTTAACAATGTCTTTCGTTTCCCAGGAAACGTATAGGTTTATATTGTAAAAGCAGTTAAAACGATTTATTTTCGTCATTTTTGCATCATGCGCCTTTTCGTATGTTATTATATTATATTAACAATATAATCTTAACAATGTCTTTCGTTTCCAAGGAAACGTATAGGTTTATATGCTAAAGGCTATTAACACGTAATATTTTGGTATTTTTGCATCCTGCGCCTTTTCGTATGTTATTATATTATATTAACAATATAATCTTAACAATGTCTTTCGTTTCCCAGGAAATGTATAGGTTTATATTGTAAAAGCAGTTAAAACGATTTATTTTCGTCATTTTTGCATCCTGCTCCTTTTCGTATGTTATTATATTATATTAACAATATAATCCTAACAATGTCTTTCGTTTCCAAGGAAACGTACAGGTTCATATTGTAAAGGCAGTTAAAACGTTTTATTTTCGACATGTTTCATCCTGCGCCTTTTCGTATGTTATTATATTATATTAACAATATAATCTTAACAATGTATTTCGTTTCCATGGAAATGTACAAGCTAAAAGGAGTAGGCAATTGAAACCTTTATTTCGACCTTTTACCATCCTGCGCTTTTTCGTACGTTATTATATTATATTAACAATATAATCTTAACAATGTCTTTCGTTTCCAAGGAAATGTCTACGATAATCGGAGTAGGCAGTGGGAGCCTTTTTATTCGACTATTTTTCATCCTGGCGCCGTTTCGTATGTTATTATTTTATATTAACAATACAATCTTAACAATGCGTTCGTTTCCAAGGAAATGTGTAAGCTAAACGGAGTAGGCAGTTGAAACCTTTATTTCAACTTTTTTGCATCCTGCGCCTTTTCGTATGTTATCATGTTATATTAACAATATAATCTTAACAATGTCTTTCGTTTCCAAGGAACCGTGTAGATTTATATGCTAGAGGAGGTTAAAACGTTATATATTTGACTTGTTTGCATCCCTGCCCCTTTTCTTATGTTATTATACTATATTAACAATATAATCTTAACAATGTCATTCATTTCCAAGGAAATGTGTAAGCTAAACTGAGTAGGCAGTTAAAACGATTTATTTTCGACATTTTTGCATCCTGCGCCTTTTCGTATGTTATTATATTATATTAACAATATAATCGTAACAATGTCTTTCGTTTCCAAGGAAACGTATAGGTTTATATGCTATAGGCAGTTAAAACGTTGTATTTTCGACATTTTTGCATCCCAGTTCCTTTTCGTATGTTATTATACTATATTAACAATATAAACCTAACAATGTCTTTACTTTCCAAGGAAATGTGTAAGCTAAACGGAGAAGGCAGTTGAAACCTTTTTTTTCGACATTTTTTCATCCTGCTCCTTTTCGTATGTTGTTATGTTATATTAACAATATAATCTTAACAATGTTTTTTGTTTCCAAGGAAACGTATAAGTTTATATGCTAAAGGCAGTTAAAAAGTAATTTTTTGGCTTTATTCCATCCTGCTTTTTTTCGTATGTTATTATATTATATTAACATTATAATCTTAACAATGTCTTTCGTTCCCAAGGAATCGTATAGGTTTATATGCTAAAGGCAGTAAAAAGTTATATTTTCGACTTTTTTGCATCCTGCGCCATTTCGTATGTTATTATTTTATATTAACAATATAATCTTAAGAATGTCTTTCGTTTCCAAGGAAATGAGTGTAAATGTGTAAGCTAAACGGAGTAGACAGTTGAAACTTTTTTTCGACATTTTTGCATCCTGCGCCTATTCGAATGTTATAATATTATATTAACAATATAATCATAACAAAGTCTTTCCTTTCCAAGGAAACGTATAGGTTTATATGCTAAAGGCAGTTAAAACGTAATATTTTGGAATTTTTGCATCCTGAGCCTTTTCGTACGTTATTATATTATATTAACAATATAATCTTAACAATGTCTTTCGTTTCCAAGGAAATGTCTACGCTAATCGGAGTAGGCAGTTGGAACCTTTTTATTCGACTTTTTTTCATCCTGGCGCCGTTTCGTATGTTATTATTTTATATTAACAATACAATCTTAACAATGTGTTCGTTTCCAAGGAAATGTGTAAGCTAAACGCAGTAGGCAGTTGAAACCTTTATTTAAACTTTTTTGCATCCTGCGCCTTTTCGTATGTTATCATATTATATTAACAATATAATCTTAACAATGTCTTTCGTTTCCAAGGGAACGTGTAGATTTATATGCTAGAGGCAGTTAAAACGTTATATATTTGACTTGTTTGCATCCCTGCCCCTTTTCTTATGTTATTATACTATATTAACAATATAATCTTAACAATGTCATTCATTTCCAAGGAAATGTGTAAGCTAAACTGAGTAGGCAGTTAAAACGATTTATTTTCGACATTTTTGCATTCTGCGCTCTTTCCGTATGTTATTATATTATATTAACAATATAATCGTAACAATGTCTTTCGTTTCCAAGGAACCGTATAGGTTTATATGCTATATTCAGTTAAAACGTTGTATTTTCGACATTTTTGCATCCCAGTTCCTTTTCGTATGTTATTATACTATATTAACAATATAAACCTAACAATGTCTTTACTTTCCAAGGAAATGTGTAAGCTAAACGGAGAAGGCAGTTGAAACCTTTTTTTTCGACATTTTTGCATCCTGCTCCTTTTCGTATGTTGTTATGTTATATTAACAATATAATCTTAACAATGTTTTTTGTTTCCAAGGAAACGTATAAGTTTATATGCTAAAGGCAGTTAAAAAGTAATTTTTTGGCTTTATTGCATCCTGCTTTTTTTCGTATGTTATTATATTATATTAACATTATAATCTTAACAATGTCTTTCGTTCCCAAGGAATCGCATAGGTTTATATGCTAAAGGCAGTAAAAAGTTATATTTTCGACTTTTTTGCATCCTGCGCCATTTCGTAAGTTATTATTTTATATTAACAATATAATATTAACAATGTCTCTTTCGTTTCCAAGGAAACGTATAGGTTTATATGCTAAAGACAGTTAAAACGTAATATTTTGGAATTTTTGCATCCTGAGCTTTTTCGTATGTTATTATATTATATTAACAATATAATCTTAGCAATGTCATTCGTTTCCAAGGAAACGTGTAGGTTTATATGGTAAAGACAGTAAAAACCCTTCATTTTCGACTTTTTTGTAACCTTGCTCCTTTTCGTATTTTATATTATATTAACAATATAATCTTAACAATGTCTTTCGTTTCCAAGGAAATGAGTGTAAATGTGTAAGCTAAACGGTGAAGACAGTTGAAACTTATTTTCGACATTTTTGCATCCTGCGCCTATTCGAATGTTATAATATTATATTAACAATATAATCATAACAATGTCTTTCCTATCCAAGGAAACGTATAGGTTTATATGCTAAAGGCAGTTAAAACGTAATATTTTGGAATTTTTGCATCCTGAGCCTTTTCGTATGTTATTATATTATATTAACAATATAATCTTAGCAATGTCATTCGATTCCAAGGAAACGTGTAGGTTTATATGGTAAAGACAGTAAAAACCCTTCATTTTCGACTTTTTTGTAACCTAGCTCCTTTTCGTATGTCATTATATTATATTAACAATATAATCTTAAGAATGTCTTTCGTTTCCAAGGAAATGAGTGTAAATGTGTAAGCTAAGCGGAGTAGACAGTTGAAACTTTTTTTCGACATTTTTGCATCCTGCGCCTATTCGAATGTTATAATATTATATTAACAATATAATCTTAACAATGTCTTTCGTTTCCAAGGAAATGTCTACGCTAATCGGAGTAGGCAGTTGGAACCTTTTTGTTCGACTTTTTTTCATCCTGGCGCCGTTTCGTATGTTATTATTTTATATTAACAATACAATCTTAACAATGTGTTCGTTTCCAAGGAAATGTGTAAGCTAAACGCAGTAGGCAGTTGAAACCTTTATTTAAACTTTTTTGCATCCTGCGCCTTTTCGTATGTTATCATATTATATTAACAATATAATCTTAACAATGTCTTTCGTTTCCAAGGGAACGTGTAGATTTATATGCTAGAGGCAGTTAAAACGTTATATATTTGACTTGTATGCATCCCTGCCCCTTTTCTTATGTTATTATACTATATTAACAATATAAACCTAACAATGTCTTTACTTTCCAAGGAAATGTGTAAGCTAAACGGAGAAGGCAGTTGAAACCTTTTTTTTTCGACATTTTTGCATCCTGCTCCTTTTCGTATGTTGTTATGTTATATTAACAATATAATCTTAGCAATGTCATTCGTTTCCATGGAAACGTGTAGGTTTATATGGTAAAGACAGTAAAAACCCTTCATTTTCGACTTTTTGGAACCTTGCTCCTTTTCGTATTTTATATTATATTAACAATATAATCTTAACAATGTCTTTCGTTTCCAAAGGAAATGAGTGTAAATGTGTAAGCTAAACGGTGAAGACAGTTGAAACGTATAGGTTTATATGCTAAAGACAGTTAAAACGTTGTATTTTCGACATTTTTGCATCTCTGTTCCTTTTCGTATGTTATTATACTATATTAACAATATAAACCTAACAATGTCTTTAGTTTCGAAGGAATTGTGTAAGCTAAACGGAGTAGGCAGTTGAAACCTTTTTTTTCGACTTTTTTCCATCCTGCGTCTTTTTTGTATGTTATGCTATATTAACAATATAAACTTAACAATGTCTTTCGTTTCCAACGAAACGTGTAGGTTTATATGCTAAAGGCACTTGAAACCTATTTTTTCGACTTTTTTGAATCCTGCGCCTTTTTGTATGTTATTATATTATATTAAAAATATAATTTAACAATGTCTTTTGTTTCCAAGGAAACGTATAGGTTTATATTGTAAAGGCAGTTAAAAAGTTTTATTTTCGACATTTTTGCATACCTGTCCTTTTACGTATGTTATTACATTATATTAAAAATGAATCTTAACATTGTCTTTCCTTTCCAAGGAAACGTATAGGTTTACCTGCTAAAGGGACTTAAAACGTTCTATTTTTCGAATTATTTGCATCCTTGAAACTTTTCCGTATGTTATTATATTATATTAACAATATTAACTTAACAATGTCTTTCGTTTCCAAAGAAACGTATAGTTTTATATTATAAAGGTAGTTATAACGTTATATGTTATATTTTCGCCTTTTTTGCATCCTGCGCCTTCTCGTATGTTATTATATTATATTAACAATATAATCTTAACAATGTCTTTCGTTTCCAAGGAAACATGTAGATGTATATACTAAAGACAGTAAAAACGCTTTATTTTTGACTTTTTTGTAACCTTTCTCCTTTTCGTATGTTATTATATTATATTAACAATATAACGTTAACAATGTCTTTCGTTTCCAAGGAAATGTGTTGAAATGTGTAAGCTAAACGGAGTAGACAGTTGAATCATTTTTTTTCGACATTTTTGCATCCTGCGCCTTCTCGAATGATATTATATTATATTAAAAATATAATCTTAACAATGTGTTTCGTTTCCAACGAAACGTGTAGGTTTATATGCTAAAGGCAGTAAAAACATAATATTTTTGCATTATTGCATCCGGCGCCTTTTCGTATGTTATTATATTATATTAAAAATATAATTTAACAATGTCTTTTGTTTCCAAGGAAACGTATAGGTTTATATTGTAAAGGCAGTTAAAAAAATTAATTTTCGACATTTTTGCATACCTGTCCTTTTTCGTATGTTATTACATTATATTAAAAATGAATCTTAACATTGTCTTTCCTTTCCAAGGAAACGTATAGGTTTATATGCTAAAGGGACTTAAAACGTTCTATTTTTCGAATTTTTTGCATCCTTGAAACTTTTCCGTATGTTATTATATTATATTACAAATATAATCTTAACAATGTCTTTCGTTTCCAAGGAAACGTATTGGTTTATATGCTATAGGCAGTTAAAACGTTGTATTTTCGACATTTTTGCATCCCAGTTCCTTTTCGTATGTTATTATACTATATTAACAATATAAACCAAACAATGTCTTTACTTTGCAAGGAAATTTGTAAGCTAAACGGAGTAGCAGTTGAAACCTTTTTTTTCGACATTTTTTGCATCCCTGCTCCTTTTCGTATATTATTATACTATATTGACAATATTAACTTCACAATGTCTTTAGTTTCCAAGGAAATGTGTAAGCTAAACGGACTAGGCAGTTGAAACCATTTTTTCAACGTTTTTGCATCCTGCGCTTTTCGTATGTTATTATATTATATTAACAATATAATCCTAACAATGTCTTTCGTTTCCAAGGAAACGTACAGGTTTATATTGTAAAGGCAGTTAAAACGTTTTATTTTCGACATTTTTGCATCCTGCGCCTTTTCGTATGTTATTATATTATATTAACAATATAATCTTATCAATGTATTTCGTTTCCATGGAAATGTACAAGCGAAAAGGAGTAGGCAGTTGAAACCTTTATTTCGACCTTTTACCATCCTGCGCTTTTTCGTACGTTATTATATTATATTAACAATGTCTTTCGTTTCCAAGGAAATGTCTACGCTAATCGGAGTAGGCAGTTGGAACCTTTTTGTTCGACTTTTTTTCATCCTGGCGCCGTTTCGTATGTTATTATTTTATATTAACAATACAATCTTAACAATGTGTTCGTTTCCAAGGAAATGTGTAAGCTAAACGGAGTAGGCAGTTGAAACCTTTATTTCAACTTTTTTGCATCCTGCGCCTTTTCGTATGTTATCATATTATATTAACAACATAATGTTAACAATGTCTTTCGTTTAGAAGGGAACGTGTAGATTAATATGCTAGAGGCAGTTAAAACGTTATATATTTGACTTGTTTTCATCCCTGCCCCTTTTCTTATGTTATTATACTATATTAACAATATAATCTTACCAATGTCATTCATTTCCAAGGAAATGTGTAAGCTAAACTGAGTAGGCAGTTAAAACGATTTATTTTCGACATTTTTGCATCCTTCGCTCTTTCCGTATGTTATTATATTATATTAACAATATAATCGTAACAATGTCTTTCGTTTCCAAGGAAACGTATATTCTTATATGCTATAGGCAGTTAAAACGTTGTATTTTCGACATTTTTGCATCCCAGTTCCTTTTCGTATGTTATTATACTATATTAACAATATAAACCTAACAATGTCTTTACTTTCCAAGGAAATGTGTAAGCTAAACGGAGAAGGCAGTTGAAAACTTTTTTTTCCACATTTTTGCATCCTGCTCCTTTTCGTATGTTGTTATGTTATATTAACAATATAATCTTAACAATGTTTTTTGTTTCCAAGGAAACGTATAGGTTAATATGCTAAAGACAGTTAAAACGTAATATTTTGGAATTTTTGCATCCTGAGCCTTTTCGTATGTTATTATATTATATTAACAATATAATCTTAGCAATGTCATTCGTTTCCAAGGAAACGTGTAGGTTTATATGGTAAAGACAGTAAAAACCCTTCATTTTCGACTTTTTTGTAACCTTGCTCCTTTTCGTATGTTATTATATTATATTAACAATATAATCTTAACAATGTCTTTCGTTTCCAAGGAAATGAGTGTAAATGTGTAAGCTAAACGGAGTAGACAGTTGAAACTTTTTTTCGACATTTTTGCATCCTGCGCCTATTCGAATGTTATAATATTATTTTAACAATATAATCATAACAATGTCTTTCCTTTCCAAGGAAACGTATAGGTTTATATTGTAAACGCAGTTAAAACGTTTTATTTTCGACATTTTTGCATCCTGGGACTTTTCGTATGTTATTATATTATATTAACAATATAATCTTATCAATGTCTTTCGTTTCCAAGGAAACGTATAGGTTTATATGCTAAAGGCAGTTAACACGTAATATTTTGGTATTTTTGCATCCTGCGCCTTTTCGTATGTTATTATATTATATTAACAATATAATCTTAACAATGTCTTTCGTTTCCCAGGAAACGTACAGGTTCATATTGTAAAGGCAGTTAAAACGTTTTATTTTCGACATGTTTCATCCTGCGCCTTTTCGTATGTTATTATATTATATTAACAATATAATCTTAACAATGTATTTCGTTTCCATGGAAATGTACAAGCTAAAAGGAGTAGGCAATTGAAACCTTTATTTCGACCTTTTACCATCCTGCGCTTTTTCGTACGTTATTATATTATATTAACAATATAATCTTAACAATGTCTTTCGTTTCCAATGAAATGTCTACGATAATCGGAGTAGGCAGTGGGAACCTTTTTATTCGACTATTTTTCATCCTGGCGCCGTTTCGTATGTTATTATTTTATATTAACAATACAATCTTAACAATGCGTTCGTTTCCAAGGAAATGTGTAAGCTAAACGGAGTAGGCAGTTGAAACCTTTATTTCAACTTTTTTGCATCCTGCGCCTTTTCGTATGTTATCATGTTATATTAACAATATAATCTTAACAATGTCTTTCGTTTCCAAGGAACCGTGTAGATTTATATGCTAGAGGAGGTTAAAACGTTATATATTTGACTTGTTTGCATCCCTGCCCCTTTTCTTATGTTATTATACTATATTAACAATATAATCTTAACAATGTCATTCATTTCCAAGGAAATGTGTAAGCTAAACTGAGTAGGCAGTTAAAACGATTTATTTTCGACATTTTTGCATCCTGCGCCTTTTCGTATGTTATTATATTATATTAACAATATAATCGTAACAATGTCTTTCGTTTCCAAGGAAACGTATAGGTTTATATGCTATAGGCAGTTAAAACGTTGTATTTTCGACATTTTTGCATCCCAGTTCCTTTTCGTATGTTATTATACTATATTAACAATATAAACCTAACAATGTCTTTACTTTCCAAGGAAATGTGTAAGCTAAACGGAGAAGGCAGTTGAAACCTTTTTTTTCGACATTTTTTCATCCTGCTCCTTTTCGTATGTTGTTATGTTATATTAACAATATAATCTTAACAATGTTTTTTGTTTCCAAGGAAACGTATAAGTTTATATGCTAAAGGCAGTTAAAAAGTAATTTTTTGGCTTTATTCCATCCTGCTTTTTTTCGTATGTTATTATATTATATTAACATTATAATCTTAACAATGTCTTTCGTTCCCAAGGAATCGTATAGGTTTATATGCTAAAGGCAGTAAAAAGTTATATTTTCGACTTTTTTGCATCCTGCGCCATTTCGTAAGTTATTATTTTATATTAACAATATAATATTAACAATGTCTCTTTCGTTTCCAAGGAAACGTATAGGTTTATATGCTAAAGACAGTTAAAACGTAATATTTTGGAATTTTTTTATCCTGAGCTTTTTCGTATGTTATTATATTATATTAACAATATAATCTTAGCAATGTCATTCGTTTCCAAGGAAACGTGTAGGTTTATATGGTAAAGACAGTAAAAACCCTTCATTTTCGACTTTTTTGTAACCTTGCTCCTTTTCGTATTTTATATTATATTAACAATATAATCTTAACAATGTCTTTCGTTTCCAAGGAAATGAGTGTAAATGTGTAAGCTAAACGGTGAAGACAGTTGAAACTTATTTTCGACATTTTTGCATCCTGCGCCTATTCGAATGTTATAATATTATATTAACAATATAATCATAACAATGTCTTTCCTATCCAAGGAAACGTATTGGTTTATATGCTAAAGGCAGTTAAAACGTAATATTTTGGAATTTTTGCATCCTGAGCCTTTTCGTATGTTATTATATTATATTAACAATATAATCTTAGCAATGTCATTCGATTCCAAGGAAACGTGTAGGTTTATATGGTAAAGACAGTAAAAACCCTTCATTTTCGACTTTTTTGTAACCTAGCTCCTTTTCGTATGTCATTATATTATATTAACAATATAATCTTAAGAATGTCTTTCGTTTCCAAGGAAATGAGTGTAAATGTGTAAGCTAAGCGGAGTAGACAGTTGAAACTTTTTTTCGACATTTTTGCATCCTGCGCCTATTCGAATGTTATAATATTATATTAACAATATAATCTTAACAATGTCTTTCGTTTCCAAGGAAATGTCTACGCTAATCGGAGTAGGCAGTTGGAACCTTTTTGTTCGACTTTTTTTCATCCTGGCGCCGTTTCGTATGTTATTATTTTATATTAACAATAAAATCTTAACAATGTGTTCGTTTCCAAGGAAATGTGTAAGCTAAACGCAGTAGGCAGTTGAAACCTTTATTTAAACTTTTTTGCATCCTGCGCCTTTTCGTATGTTATCATATTATATTAACAATATAATCTTAACAATGTCTTTCGTTTCCAAGGGAACGTGTAGATTTATATGCTAGAGGCAGTTAAAACGTTATATATTTGACTTGTATGCATCCCTGCCCCTTTTCTTATGTTATTATACTATATTAACAATATAAACCTAACAATGTCTTTACTTTCCAAGGAAATGTGTAAGCTAAACGGAGAAGGCAGTTGAAACCTTTTTTTTTCGACATTTTTGCATCCTGCTCCTTTTCGTATGTTGTTATGTTATATTAACAAGATAATCTTAACAATGTTTTTTGTTTCCAAGGAAACGTATAAGTTTATATGCTAAAGGCAGTTAAAAAGTAATTTTTTGGCTTTATTGCATCCTGCTTTTTTTTCGTATGTTATTATATTATATTAACATTATAATCTTAACAATGTCTTTCGTTCCCAAGGAATCGTATAGGTTTATATGCTAAAGGCAGTAAAAAGTTATATTTTCGACTTTTTTGCATCCTGCGCCATTTCGTATGTTATTATTTTATATTAACAATGTCTCTTTCGTTTCCAAGGAAACGTATAGGTTTATATGCTAAAGACAGTTAAAACGTAATATTTTGGAATTTTTGCATCCTGAGCCTTTTCGTATGTTATTATATTATATTAACAATATAATCTTAGCAATGTCATTCGTTTCCAAGGAAACGTGTAGGTTTATATGGTAAAGACAGTAAAAACCCTTCATTTTCGACTTTTTTGTAACCTTGCTCCTTTTCGTATTTTATATTATATTAACAATATAATCTTAACAATGTCTTTCGTTTCCAAAGGAAATGAGTGTAAATGTGTAAGCTAAACGGTGAAGACAGTTGAAACTTATTTTCGACATTTTTGCATCCTGCGCCTATTCGAATGTTATAATATTATATTAACAATATAATCATAACAATGTCTTTCCTTTCCAAGGAAACGTATAGGTTTATATGCTAAAGGCAGTTAAAACGTAATATTTTGGAATTTTTGCATCCTGAGCCTTTTCGTATGTTATTATATTATATTAACAATATAATCTTAACAATGTCTTTCGTTTCCCAGGAAACGTATAGGTTTATATTGTAAAAGCAGTTAAAACGATTTATTTTCGACATTTTTGCATCCTGCGCCTTTTCGTATGTTATTATATTATATTAACAATATAATCTTAACAATGTCTTTCGTTTCCAAGGAAACGTATAGGTTTCTATGCTATAGGCTGTTAAAACGTTGTATTTTCGACATTTTTGCATCCCAGTTCCTTTTCGTATGTTATTATACTATATTAACAATATAAACCTAACAATGTCTTTACTTTGCAAGGAAATTTGTAAGCTGAACGGAGTAGCAGTTGAAACCTTTATTTTCGACATTTTTGCATCCCTGCTCCTTTTCGTATATTATTATACTATATTGACAATATTAACTTAACAATGTCTTTAGTTTCCAAGGAAATGTGTAAGCTAAACGGAGTAGGCAGATGAATCCTTTTTTTTCAACTTTTTTGCATCCTGCGCCTTTTCGTATGTTATTATATTATATTAACAATATAATCATAACAATGTCTTTCGTTTCCAAGGAAACGTACAGGTTTATATTGTAAAGGCAGTTAAAACGTTTTATTTTCGACTTGTTTGCATCCTGCGCCTTTTCGTATGTTATTATATTATATTAACAATATAATCTTAACAATGTCTTTCGTTTCCAAGGGAACGTATAGGTTTCTATGCTATAGGCAGTTAAAACGTTGTATTTTCGACATTTTTGCATCCCAGTTCCTTTTCGTATGTTATTATACTATATTAACAATATAAACCTAACAATGTCTTTACTTTCCAAGGAAATGTGTAAGCTAAACGGAGAAGGCAGTTGAAACCTTTTTTTTTCGACATTTTTGCATCCTGCTCCTTTTCGTATGTTGTTATGTTATATTAACAATATAATCTTAACAATGTTTTTTGTTTCCAAGGAAACGTATAAGTTTATATGCTAAAGGCAGTTAAAAAGTAATTTTTTGGCTTTATTGCATCCTGCTTTTTTTCGTATGTTATTATATTATATTAACATTATAATCTTAACAATGTCTTTCGTTCCCAAGGAATCGTATAGGTTTATATGCTAAAGGCAGTAAAAAGTTATATTTTCGACTTTTTTGCATCCTGCGCCATTTCGTATGTTATTATTTTATATTAACAATATAATATTAACAATGTCTCTTTCGTTTCCAAGGAAACGTATAGGTTTATATGCTAAAGACAGTTAAAACGTAATATTTTGGAATTTTTGCATCCTGAGCCTTTTCGTATGTTATTATATTATATTAACAATATAATCTTAGCAATGTCATTCGTTTCCAAGGAAACGTGTAGGTTTATATGGTAAAGACAGTAAAAACCCTTCATTTTCGACTTTTTTGTAACCTTGCTCCTTTTCGTATTTTATATTATATTAACAATATAATCTTAACAATTTCTTTCGTTTCCAAGGAAATGAGTGTAAATGTGTAAGCTAAACGGTGAAGACAGTTGAAACTTATTTTCGACATTTTTGCATCCTGCACCTATTCGAATGTTATAATATTATATTAACAATATAATCATAACAATGTCTTTCCTTTCCAAGGAAACGTATAGGTTTATATGCTAAAGCCAGTTAAAACGTAATATTTTGGAATTTTTGCATCCTGAGCCTTTTCGTATGTTATTATATTATATTAACAATATAATCTTAACAATGTCTTTCGTTTCCCAGGAAACGTATAGGTTTATATTGTAAAAGCAGTTAAAACGATTTATTTTCGACATTTTTGCATCCTGCGCCTTTTCGTATGTTATTATATTATATTAACAATATAATCTTAACAATGTGTTTCGTTTCCAAGGAAACGTGTAGATTTATATGCTAGAGGCAGTTAAAACGTTATATATTTGACTTGTTTGCTTCCCTGCCCCTTTTCTTATGTTATTATACTATATTAACAATATAATCTTAACAATGTCATTCATTTCCAAGGAAATGTGTAAGCTAAACTGAGTAGGCAGTTAAAACGATTTATTTTCGACATTTTTGCATTCTGCGCTCTTTCCGTATGTTATTATATTATATTAACAATATAATCGTAACAATGTCTTTCGTTTCCAAGGAAACGTATAGGTTTATATGCTATAGGCAGTTAAAACGTTGTATTTTCGACATTTTTGCATCCCAGTTCCTTTTCGTATGTTATTATACTATATTAACAATATAAACCTAACAATGTCTTTACTTTCCAAGGAAATGTGTAAGCTAAACGGAGAAGGCAGTTGAAACCTTTTTTTTTTCGACATTTTTGCATCCTGCTCCTTTTCGTATGTTGTTATGTTATATTAACAATATAATCTTAACAATGTTTTTTGTTTCCAAGGAAACGTATAAGTTTATATGCTAAAGGCAGTTAAAAAGTAATTTTTTGGCTTTATTGCATCCTGCTTTTTTTCGTATGTTATTATATTATATTAACATTATAATCTTAACAATGTCTTTCGTTCCCAAGGAATCGTATAGGTTTATATGCTAAAGGCAGTAAAAAGTTATATTTTCGACTTTTTTGCATCCTGCGCCATTTCGTATGTTATTATTTTATATTAACAATATAATATTAACAATGTCTCTTTCGTTTCCAAGGAAACGTATAGGTTTATATGCTAAAGACAGTTAAAACGTAATATTTTGGAATTTTTGCATCCTGAGCCTTTTCGTATGTTATTATATTATATTAACAATATAATCTTAGCAATGTCATTCGTTTCCAAGGAAACGTGTAGGTTTATATGGTAAAGACAGTAAAAACCCTTCATTTTCGACTTTTTTGTAACCTTGCTCCTTTTCGTATTTTATATTATATTAACAATATAATCTTAACAATGTCTTTCGTTTCCAAGGAAATGAGTGTAAATGTGTAAGCTAAACGGTGAAGACAGTTGAAACTTATTTTCGACATTTTTGCATCCTGCGCCTATTCGAATGTTATAATATTATATTAACAATATAATCATAACAATGTCTTTCCTTTCCAAGGAAACGTATAGGTTTATATGCTAAAGGCAGTTAAAACGTAATATTTTGGAATTTTTGCATCCTGAGCTTTTTCGTATGTTATTATATTATATTAACAATATAATCTTAACAATGTTTTTCGTTTCCCAGGAAACGTATACGTTTATATTGTAAAAGCAGTTAAAACGATTTATTTTCGACATTTTTGCATCCTGCGCCTTTTCGTATGTTATTATATTATATTAACAATATAATCTTAACAATGTCCTTCGTTTCCAAGGAAACGTATAGGTTTCTATGCTATAGGCTGTTAAAACGTTGTATTTTCGACATTTTTGCATCCCAGTTCCTTTTCGTATGTTATTATACTATATTAACAATATAAACCTAACAATGTCTTTACTTTGCAAGGAAATTTGTAAGCTAAACGGAGTAGCAGTTGAAACCTTTATTTTCGACATTTTTGCATCCCTGCTCCTTTTCGTATATTATTATACTATATTGACAATATTAACTTAACAAAGTCTTTAGTTTCCAAGGAAATGTGTAAGCTAAACGGAGTAGGCAGATGAATCCTTTTTTTCAACTTTTTTGCATCCTGCGCCTTTTCGTATGTTATTATATTATATTAACAATATAATCATAACAATGTCTTTCGTTTCCAAGGAAACGTACAGGTTTATATTGTAAAGGCAGTTAAAACGTTTTATTTTCGACATGTTTGCATCCTGCGCCTTTTCGTATGTTATTATATTATATTAACAATATAATCTTAACAATGTATTTCGTTTCCATGGAAATGTACAAGCTAAAAGGAGTAGGCAGTTGAAACCTTTATTTCGACCTTTTACCATCCTGCGCGTTTTCGTACGTTATTATATTATATTAACAATATAATCTTAACAATGTCTTTCGTTTCCAAGGAAATGTCTACGCTAATCGGAGTAGGCAGTTGGAACCTTTTTATTCGACTTTTTTTCAACTTGGCGCCGTTTCGTATGTTATTATTTTATATTAACAATACAATCTTAACAATGTGTTCGTTTCCAAGGAAATGTGTAAGCTAAACGGAGTAGGCAGTTGAAACCTTTATTTCAACTTTTTTGCATCCTGCGCCTTTTCGTATGTTATCATATTATATTAACAATATAATCTTAACAATGTCTTTCGTTTCCAAGGAAACGTGTAGATTTATATGCTAGAGGCAGTTAAAACGTTATATATTTGACTTGTTTGCATCCCTGCCCCTTTTCTTATGTTATTATACTATATTAACAATATAATCTTAACAATGTCATTCATTTCCAAGGAAATGTTTAAGCTAAACTGAGTAGGCAGTTAAAACAATTTATTTTCGACATTTTTGCATCCTGCGCCTTTTCGTATGTTATTATATTATATTAACAATATAATCGTAACAATGTCTTTCGTTTGCAAGGAAACGTATAGGTTTATATGCTATAGGCAGTTAAAACGTTGTATTTTCGACATTTTTGCATCCCAGTTCCTTTTCGTATGTTATTATACTATATTAACAATATAAACCTAACAATGTCTTTACTTTCCAAGGAAATGTTTAAGCTAAACTGAGTATTCAGTTAAAACGATTTATTTTCGACATTTTTGCATCCTGCGCCTTTTCGTATGTTATTATATTATATTAACAATATAATCTTAACAATGTCTTTCGTTTCCAAGGAAATGAGTGTAAATGTGTAAGCTAAACGGAGTAGACAGTTGAAACTTTTTTTCGACATTTTTGCATCCTGCGCCTATTCGAATGTTATAATATTATATTAACAATATAATCATAACAATGTCTTTCGTTTCCAACGAAACGTGTAGGTTTATATGCTAAAGGCACTTGAAACCTATTTTTTCGACTTTTTTGAATCCTGCGCCTTTTTGTATGTTATTATATTATATTAAAAATATAATTTAACAATGTCTTTTGTTTCCAAGGAAACGTATAGGTTTATATTGTAAAGGCAGTTAAAAAATTTTATTTTCGACATTTTTGCATACCTGTCCTTTTACGTATGTTATTACATTATATTAAAAATGAATCTTAACATTGTCTTTCCTTTCCAAGGAAACGTATAGGTTTACCTGCTAAAGGGACTTAAAACGTTCTATTTTTCGAATTATTTGCATCCTTGAAACTTTTCCGTATGTTATTATATTATATTAACAATATTAACTTAACAACGTCTTTCGTTTCCAAGGAAACATGTAGATGTATATACTAAAGACAGTAAAAACGCTTTATTTTTTACTTCTTTGTAACCTTTCTCCTTTTCGTATGTTATTATATTATATTAACAATATAACGTTAACAATGTCTTTCGTTTCCAAGGAAATGTGTTGAAATGTGTAAGCTAAACGGAGTAGACAGTTGAATCATTTTTTTTCGACATTTTTGCATCCTGCGCCTTCTCGAATGATATTATATTATATTAACAATACAATCTTAACAATGTGTTTCGTTTCCAACGAAACGTGTAGGTTCTTATGCTAAAGGCAGTAAAAACATAATATTTTTGCATTATTGCATCCGGCGCCTTTTCGTATGTTATTATATTATATTAAAAATATAATTTAACAATGTCTTTTGTTTCCAAGGAAACGTATAGGTTTATATTGTAAAGGCAGTTAAAAAGTTTTATTTTCGACATTTTTGCATACCTGTCCTTTTTCGTATGTTATTACATTATATTAAAAATGAATCTTAACATTGTCTTTCCTTTCCAAGGAAACGTATAGGTTTATATGCTAAAGGGACTTAAAACGTTCTATTTTTCGAATTTTTTGCATCCTTGAAACTTTTCCGTATGTTATTATATTATATTACCAATATAATCTTAACAATGTCTTTCGTTTCCAAGGAATCGTATAAGTTTATATGCTAAAGGCATTAAAAACGTATTGTTATCGACTTTTTTGCTTCACTGCCCCTTTTCGTATGTTATTTTACTATATTAACAATATAAACATAACAATGCATTTCGTTCCCAAGGAAATGTGTAAGCTAACGGAGTAGGCAGTTGAAGCCTTTTTTTTCTACTTTTTTGCATCCTGCGCATATTATATTAACCATATAATCTTCAAAATGTCTTTGGTTTCCAAGGAAACGTTTAGGTTCATATTGTAAAGGAAGTTAAAACGTTTTATTTTCGACATTTTCGTATCCTGCGCCTTTTCGTATGATATCATATTATATTAACAATATAATCTTAACAATGTCTTTCGTTTCCAAGTAAACGTATAATTTTATATAGTAAAGGCAGTTAAAACGTTTTATTTTCGACATTTTTTCATCCTGCGCCTTTTCGTATGTTATTATATTATATTAACAATATAATCTTAACAATGTCTTTCGTTTCCAACGAAACGTATAGGTGTATAGGCTAAAGGCAGTTAAAACGTAATATTTTGGCATTTTTGCATCCTGCGCCTTTTCGTATGTTATTATATTATATTAACAATATAATCTTAACAATGTTTTTTGTTTCCAAGGAAACGTTTAAGTTTATATGCTAAAGGCAGTTAAAAAGTAATTTTTTGGCTTTATTGCATCCTGCTTTTTTTCGTATGTTATTATATTATATTAACATTATAATCTTAACAATGTCTTTCGTTCCCAAGGAATCGTATAGGTTTATATGCTAAAGGCAGTTAAAAAGTTATATTTTCGACTTTTTTGCATCCTGAGCCTTTTCGTATGTTATTATATTATATTAACAATATAATCTTAGCAATGTCATTCGTTTCCAAGGAAACGTGTAGGTTTATATGGTAAAGAGAGTAAAAACCCTTCATTTTCGACTTTTTTGTAACCTTGCTCCTTTTCGTATTTTATTATATTATATTAACAATATAATCTTAACAATGTCTTTCGTTTCCAAGGAAATGAGTGTAAATGTGTAAGCTAAAAGGAGTAGACAGTTGAAACTTTTTTTCGACATTTTTGCATCCTGCGCCTATTCGAATGTTATAATATTATATTAACAATATAATCATAACAATGTTCTTCCTTTCCAAGGAAACGTATAGGTTTATATGCTAAAGGCAGTTAAAACGTAATATTTTGGAATTTTTGCATCCTGAGCCTTTTCGTATGTTATTATATTATATTAACAATACAATCTTAACAATGTCATTCGTTTCCAAGGAAACGTATAGGTTTATATTGTAAACGCAGTTAAAACGTTTTATTTTCGACATTTTTGCATCCTGCGACTTTTCGTATGTTATTATATTATATTAACAATATAATCTTAACAATGTCTTTCGTTTCCAAGGAAACGTATAGGTTTATATGCTGAAGGCAGTTAACACGTAATATTTTGGTATTTTTGCATCCTGCGCCTTTTCGTATGTTATTATATTATATTAACAATATAATCTTAACAATGTCTTTCGTTTCCCAGGAAACGTATAGGTTTATATTGTAAAAGCAGTTAAAACGATTTATTTTCGTCATTTTTGCATCATGCGCCTTTTCGTATGTTATTATATTACATTAACAATATAATCTTAACAATGTCTTTCGTTTCCAAGGAAACGTATAGGTTTATATGCTATAGGCAGTTAAAACGTTGTATTTTCGACATTTTTGCATCCCAGTTCCTTTTCGTATGTTATTATACTATATTAACAATATAAACCTAACAATGTCTTTACTTTGCAAGGAAATTTGTAAGCTAAACAGAGTAGCAGTTGAAACCTTTTTTTTCGACATTTTTGCATCCCTGCTCCTTTTCGTATATTATTATACTATATTGACATTATTAACTTAACAATGTCTTTAGTTTCCAAGGAAATGTGTAGGCTAAACGGAGTAGGCAGTTGAAACCTTTTTTTCAAATTTTTTGCATCCTGCGCCTTTTCGTATGTTATTATATTATATTAACAATATAATCCTAACAATATCTTTCGTTTCCAAGGAAACGTACAGGTTCATATTGTAAAGGCAGTTAAAACGTTTTATTTTCGACATGTTTGCATCCTGCGCCTTTTCGTATGTTATTATATTATATTAACAATATAATCTTAACAATGTATTTCGTTTCCATGGAAATGTACAAGCTAAAAGGAGTAGGCAATTGAAACCTTTATTTCGACCTTTTACCATCCTGCGCTTTTTCATACGTTATTATATTATATTAACAATATAATCTTAACAATGTCTTTCGTTTCCAAGGAAATGTGTAAGCTAAACGGAGTAGGCAGTTGAAACCTTTATTTAAACTTTTTTGCATCCTGCGCCTTTTCGTATGTTATCATATTATATTAACAATATAATCTTAACAATGTCATTCGATTCCAAGGAAACGTGTAGGTTTATATGGTAAAGACAGTAAAAACCCTTCATTTTCGACTTTTTTGTAACCTTGCTCCTTTTCGTATGTTATTATATTATATTAACAATATAATCTTAACAATGTCTTTCGTTTCCAAGGAAATGAGTGTAAATGTGTGAGCTAAACGGAGTAGACAGTTGAAACTTTTTTTCGACATTTTTGCATCCTGCGCCTATTCGAATGTTATAATATTATATTAACAATATAATCATAACAAAGTCTTTCCTTTCCAAGGAAACGTATAGGTTTATATGCTAAAGGCAGTTAAAACGTAATATTTTGGAATTTTTGCATCCTGAGCCTTTTCGTACGTTATTATATTATATTAACAATATAATCTTAACAATGTCTTTCGTTTCCAAGGAAATGTCTACGCTAATCGGAGTAGGCAGCTGGAACCTTTTTATTCGACTTTTTTTCATCCTGGCGCCGTTTCGTATGTTATTATTTTATATTAACAATACAATCTTCACAATGTGTTCGTTTCCAAGGAAATGTGTAAGCTAAACGGAGTAGGCAGTTGAAACCTTTATTTCAACTTTTTTGCATCCTGCGCCTTTTCGTATGTTATCATATTATATTAACAATATAATCTTAACAATGTCTTTCGTTTCCAAGGGAACGTGTAGATTTATATGCTAGAGGCAGTTAAAACGTTATATATTTGACTTGTTTGCATCCCTGCCCCTTTTCTTATGTTATTATACTATATTAACAATATAATCTTAACAATGTCATTCATTTCCAAGGAAATGTGTAAGCTAAACTGAGTAGGCAGTTAAAACGATTTATTTTCGACATTTTTGCATCCTGCGCTCTTTCTGTATGTTATAATATTATATTAACAATATAATCGTAACAATGTCTTTCGTTTCCAAGGAAACGTATAGGTTTATATGCTATAGGCAGTTAAAACGTTGTATTTTCGACATTTTTGCATCCCAGTTCCTTTTCGTATGTTATTATACTACATTAACAATATAAACCTAGAAATGTCTTTACTTTCCAAGGAAATGTGTAAGCTGAACGGAGAAGTCAGTTGAAACCTTTTTTTTCGACATTTTTGCATCCTGCTCCTTTTCGTATGTTGTTATGTTATATTAACAATATAATCTTAACAATGTTTTTTGTTTCCAAGGAAACGTATAAGTTTATATGCTAAAGGCAGTTAAAAAGTAATTTTTTGGCTTTATTGCATCCTGGATTTTTTTCGTATGTTATTATATTATATTAACATTATAATCTTAACAATGTCTTTCGTTCCCAAGGAATCGTATGGGTTTATATGCTAAAGGCAGTTAAAAAGTTATATTTTCGACTTTTTTGCATCCTGCGCCTTTTCGTATGTTATTATTTTATATTAACAATATAATATTAACAATGTCTCTTTCGTTTCCAAGGAAACGTGTAGGTTTATATGGTAAAGACAGTAAAAACCCTTCATTTTCGACTTTTTTGTAACCTTGCTCCTTTTCGTATGTTATTATATTATATTAACAATATAATCTTAACAATGTCTTTCGTTTCCAAGGAAATGAGTGTAAATGTGTAAGCTAAACGGAGTAGACAGTTGAAACTTATTTTCGACATTTTTGCATCCTGCGCCTATTCGAATGTTATAATATTATATTAACAATATAATCTTAACAATGTCATTCGTTTCCAAGGAAACGTATAGGTTTATATTGTAAACGCAGTTAAAACGTTTTATTTTCGACATTTTTGCATCCTGCGACTTTTCGTATGTTATTATATTATATTAACAATATAATCTTAACAATGTCTTTCGTTTCCAAGGAAACGTATAGGTTTATATGCTAAAGGCAGTTAAAACGTAATATTTTGGTATTTTTGCATCCTGCGCCTTTTCGTATGTTATTATATTATATTAACAATATAATCTTAACAATGTCTTTCGTTTCCCAGGAAACGTATAGGTTTATATTGTAAAAGCAGTTAAAACGATTTATTTTCGACATTTTTGCATCCTGCGCCTTTTCGTATGTTATTATATTATATTAAAAATATAATCTTAACAATGTCTTTCGTTTCCAAGGAAACGTATAGGTTTATATGCTATAGGCTGTTAAAACGTTGTATTTTCGACATTTTTGCATCCCAGTTCCTTTTCATATGTTATTATACTATATTAACAATATAAACCTAACAATGTCTTTACTTTGCAAGGAAATTTGTAAGCTAAACGGAGTAGCAGTTGAAACCTTTTTTTTCGACATTTTTGCATCCCTGCTCCTTTTCGTATATTATTATACTATATTGATAATATTAACTTAACAATGTCTTTCGTTTCCAAGGAAATGTGTAAGCTAAACGGAGTAGGCAGTTGAAACCTTTTTTCCAACTTTTTTGCATCCTGCGCCTTTTCGTATGTTATTATATTATATTAACAATATAATCCTAACAATATCTTTCGTTTCCAAGGAAACGTACAGGTTTATATTGTAAAGGCAGTTAAAACGTTTTATTTTCGACATGTTTGCATCCTGCGCCTTTTCGTATGTTATTATATTATATTAACAATATAATCTTAACAATGTATTTCGTTTCCATGGAAATGTACAAGCTAAAAGGAGTAGGCAGTTGAAACCTTTATTTCGACCTTTTACCATCCTGCGCTTTTTCGTACGTTATTATATTATATTAACAATATAATCTTAACAATGTCTTTCGTTTCCAAGGAAATGTCTACGCTAATCGGAGTAGGCAGTTGGAACCTTTTTATTCGACTTCCTTTCATCCTGGCGCCGTTTCGTATGTTATTATTTTATATTAACAATGTGTTCGTTTCCAAGGAAATGTGTAAACTAAACGGAGTAGGCAGTTGAAACCTTTATTTCAACTTTTTTGCATCCTGCGCCTTTTCGTATGTTATCATATTATATTAACAATATAATCTTAACAATGTCTTTCGTTTCCAAGGAAACGTGTAGATTTATATGCTAGAGGCAGTTAAAACGTTGTATATTTGACTTGTTTGCATCCCTTCCCCTTTTCTTATGTTATTATACTATATTAACAATATAATCTTAACAATGTCATTCATTTCCAAGGAAAGTGTAAGCTAAACTGAGTAGGCAGTTAAAACGATTTATTTTCGACATTTTTGCATCCTGCGCCTTTTCGTATGTTATTATATTATATTAAAATACAATCGTAACAACGTCTTTCGTTTCCAAGGAAACGTATAGGTTTATATGCTATAGGCAGTTAAAACGTTGTATTTTCGACATTTTTGCATCCCAGTTCCTTTTCGTATGTTATTATACTATAATAACAATATAAACCTAACAATGTCTTTACTTTCCAAGGAAATGTGTAAGCTAAACGGAGAAGGCAGTTGAAACCTTTTTTTTCGACATTTTTGCATCCTGCTCCTTTTCGTATGTTGTTATGTTATATTAACAATATAATCTTAACAATGTTTTTTGTTTCCAAGGAAACGTATAAGTTTAAATGCTAAAGGCAGTTAAAAAGTAATTTTTTGGCTTTATTGCATCCTGCTTTTTTTCGTATGTTATTATATTATATTAACATTATAATCTTAACAATGTCTTTCGTTCCCAAGGAATCGTATATGTTTATATGCTAAAGGCAGTAAAAAGTTATATTTTAGACTTTTTTGCATCTTGCGCCATTTCGTATGTTATTATTTTATATTAACAATATAATATTAACAATGTCTCTTTCGTTTCCAAGGAAACGTATAGGTTTATATGCTAAAGACAGTTAAAACGTAATATTTTGGAATTTTTGCATCCTGAGCCTTTTCGTATGTTATTATATTATATTAACAATATAATCTTAGCAATGTCATTCGTTTCCAAGGAAACGTGTAGGTTTATATGGTAAAGACAGTAAAAAACCTTCATTTTCGACTTTTTTGTAACCTTGCTCCTTTTCGTATGTCATTATATTATATTAACAATATAATCTTAACAACGTCTTTCGTTTCCAAGGAATTGAGTGTAAATGTGTAAGCTAAACGGAGTAGACAGTTGAAACTTTTTTTCGACATTTTTGCATCCTGCGCCTATTCGAATGTTATAATATTATATTAACAATATAATCATAACAATGTCTTTCCTTTCCAAGGAAACGTATAGGTTTATATGCTAAAGACAGTTAAAACGTTGTATTTTCGACATTTTTGCATCACTGTTCCTTTTCGTATGTTATTATACTATATTAACAATATAAACCTAACAATGTCTTTAGTTTCGAAGGAATTGTGTAAGCTAAACGGAGTAGGCAGTTGAAACCTTCTTTTTCGACTTTTTTCCATCCTGCGTCTTTTTTGTATGTTATACTATATCAACAATATAATCTTAACAATGTCTTTCGTTTACAAGGAAACGTATAGTTTTATATTATAAAGGTAGTTAAAACGTTATATGTTATATTTTCGCCTTTTTTGCATCCTGCGCCTTCTCGTATGTTATTATATTATATTAACAATATAATCTTAACAACGTCTTTCGTTTCCAAGGAAACATGTAGATTTATATACTAAAGACAGTAAAAACGCTTTATTTTCGACTTTTTTGTAACCTTTCTCCTTTTCGTATGTTATTATATTATATTAACAATATAACGTTAACAATGTCTTTCGTTTCCAAGGAAATGTGTTGAAATGTGTAAGCTAAACGGAGTAGACAGTTGAATCATTTTTTTTTTCGACATTTTTGCATCCTGCGCCTTCTCGAATGATATTATATTATATTAACAATATAATCTTAACAATGTGTTTCGTTTCCAACGAAACGTGTAGGTTTATATGCTAAAGGCAGTTAAAACATAATATTTTTGCATTATTGCATCCGGCGCCTTTTCGTATGTTATTATATTATATTAAAAATATAATTTAACAATGTCTTTTGTTTCCAACAAAACGTATAGGTTTATATTGTAAAGGCAGTTAAAAAGTTTTATTTTCTACATTTTTGCATACCTGTCCTTTTTCGTATGTTATTACATTATATTAAAAATGAATCTTAACATTGTCTTTCCTTTCCAAGGAAACGTATAGGTTTATATGCTAAAGGCAGTAAAACGTAATATTTTGGAATTTTTGCATCCTGCGCCTTTTCGTATGTTATTATATTATATTAAACATATAATCTTAACAATGTCATTCGTTTCCAAGGAAACGTATAGGTTTATATTGTAAAGGCATTTAAAACGTTTTATTTTCGACATTTTTGCATCCTTCGACTTTTCGTATGTTATTATATTATATTAACAATATAATCTTAACAATGTCTTTCGTTTCCAAGGAAACGTATAGGTTTATATGCTATAGGCAGTTAAAACGTTTTATTTTCGACATTTTTGCATCCTGCGCCTTTTCGTATGTTATTATATTATATTAACAATATAATCTTAACAATGTATTTCGTTTCCATGGAAATGTACAAGCTAAAAGGAGTAGGCAGTTGAAACCTTAATTTCGACCTTTTACCATCCTGCGCCTTTTCGTACGTTATTAAATTATATTAACAATACAATCTTAACAATGTCTTTCGTTTCCAAGGAAATCTCTACGCTAATCGGAGTAGGCAGTTGGAACCTTTTAATTCCACTTTTTTTCATCCTGGCGCCGTTTCGTATGTCATTATTTTATATTAACAATACAATCTTAACAATGTGTTCGTTTCCAAGGAAATGTGTAAGCTAAACGGAGTAGGCAGTTGAAACCTTTATTTCAACTTTTTTGCATCCTGCGCCTTTTCGTATGTTATCATATTATATTAACAATATTATCTTAACAATGTCTTTCGTTTCCAAGGAAACGTGTAGGTTTATATGCTAAAGGCACTTGAATGCTTTTTTTTTTTTACTCTTTTTCATCCTCCACCTTTTCGTAGGTTATTATATTATATCAAAAATATCATCTTAACAATGTCTATCGTTTCCAGGGAAACGTGTGGGTTTATATGCTAAAGGCAGTTAAAACGATTTATTTTCAATTTTTTTGTATCCTTGCCCCTTTTCGTATGTTATTATATTATATTAACAATATAATCTTAACAATGTGTTTCGTTTCCAAGGAAACGTGTAGATTTATATGCTAGAGGCAGTTAAAACGTTATATATTTGACTTGTTTGCTTCCCTGCCCCTTTTCTTATGTTATTATACTATATTAACAATATAATCTTAACAATGTCATTCATTTCCAAGGAAATGTGTAAGCTAAACTGAGTAGGCAGTTAAAACGATTTATTTTCGACATTTTTGCATCCTGCGCCTTTTCGTATGTTATTATACTATATTAACTATATAATCGTAACAATGTCTTTCGTTTCCAGGGAAACGTATAGGTTTATATGCTTTAAGCAGTTAAAACGTTGTATTTTCGACATTTTTGCATCCCAGTTCCTCTTCGTATGTTATTATACTATATTAACAATATAAACCTAACAATGTCTTTACTTTCCCAGGAAATGTGTATGCTAAACGGAGAAGGCAGTTGAAACCTTTTTTTTCGACATTTTGCATCCTGCTCCTTTTCGTATGTTGTTATGTTATATTAACAATATAATCTTAACAATGTTTTTTGTTTCCAAGGAAACGTATAAGTTTATATGCTAAAGGCAGTTAAAAAGTAATTTTTTGGCTTTATTTTTTTCGTATGTTATTATATTATATTAACATTATAATCTTAACAATGTCTTTCGTTTACAAGGAAACGTATAGTTTTATATTATAAAGGTAGTTAAAACGTTATATGTTATATTTTCGCCTTTTTTGCATCCTGAGCCGTTTCGTATGTTATTATATTATATTAACAATATAATCTTAGCAATGTCATTCGTTTCCAAGGAAACGTGTAGGTTTATATGGTAAAGACAGTAAAAACCCTTCATTTTCGACTTTTTTGTAACCTTGCTCCTTTTCGTATGTTATTATACTATATTGACAATATAAACTTAACAATGTCTTTAGTTTCCAAGGAAATGTGTAAGTTAAACGGAGGATGCATTTGAAACCTTTTCTTTTCTACTTTTTTGCATCCTGCGCTTTTCGTATGTTATTATATTATATTTACAATATAATCTTAACAATGTCATTCGTTTCCAAGGAAACGTATAGGTTTATATTGTAAAAACAGTTAAAACGTCTTATTTTCGACACTTTTGCATCCCTGTCCTTTTTCGTATGTTTTTATATTATATTAACAATCTTATCCTAACATTGTCTTTCGTCTCCAAGGAAATGTGTAAGCTAAAGGGAGTAGTCAGTTGAAACCTTTTTATTCGACTTTTTTGCATCGTGCGCATTTCGTATGGGTTTATATTATATTAACAATATAATCTTAACAATGTTTTTCGTTTACAAGGAAACGTATAGGTTTATATGCTAAAGGCAGTTAAAACGTAATATTTTGGAATTTTTGCATCCTGCGCCTTTTCGCATGTTATTATATTATATTAACAATATAATCTTAACAATGTCTTTCGTTTCCAAGGAAACGTATAGGTTTATATGCTAAAGGCAGTAAAAATGTAATATATTGGCATTTTTGCATCCTGCTCCCTTTCGTATGTTATTATATTACATTAACAATATAAACCTAACAATGTCTTTAGTTTCCAAGGAAATGTGTAAGCTAAACGGAGTAGCCAGTTGAAACCTCTTTTTTCGACTTTTTTGCATCCTGCGCATATTATATTAACAATATAATCTTAAAAATGACTTTGGCTTCCAAGGAAACGTATAGGCTCATATTGTAAAGGCAGTTAAAACGTTTTGTTTTCGACATTTCTCCATCCATGTCCCTTTTCGTACGTTATTATATTATATTAAAAATATAATCTTAATAATGTCATTCGTTTCCAAGGAAACGTGTAGGTTTATATGGTAAAGACAGTAAAAACGCTTTATTTTCGACTTTTGTGTAACCTTGCTCCTTTTCGTATGTTATTGTATTATATTAACAATATAATCTTAGCAATGTCTTTCGTTTCCAAGGAAATGAGTTGAAATGTGTAAGCTAAACGGAGTAGACAGTTGAAACTTTTTTTCGACATTTTTGCATCCTGCGCCTTTTCGAATGTTATTATATTAACAATATAATCATAACAATGTCTTTCGTTTCCAAGGAAACGTATAGGTTTATGTGCTAAAGGCAGTTAAAAGGTAATATTTTGGCATTTTTGCATCCTGCCTTTTCGTATGTTAAATATTATATTAACAATATAATCTTAACAAAGTCTTTCGATTCCAAGTAAACGTGTAGGTTTAAATGCTAAAGGCACTTGAAACATTTTTTTCCTACTTTTTTGCATCTTGCGCCTTTTTGTATGTTATTATATTATATTAAAAATATATTTTAACAATGTCTTTCGTTTCGTATATTAACAATATAATCTTAGCAATGTCATTCGTTTCCAAGGAAACGTGTAGGTTTATATGGTAAAGACAGTAAAAACCCTTCATTTTCGACTTTTTTGTAACCTTGCTCCTTTTCGTATGTTATTATATTATATTAACAATATAATCTTAACAATGTCTTTCGTTTCCAAGGAAATGAGTGTAAATGTGTAAGCTAAACGGAGTAGACAGTTGAAACTTATTTTCGACATTTTTGCATCCTGCGCCTATTCGAATGTTATAATATTATATTAACAATATAATCATAACAATGTCTTTCCTTTCCAAGGAAACGTATAGGTTTATATGCTAAAGGCAGTTAAAACGTAATATTTTGGAATTTTTGCATCCTGAGCCTTTTCGTATGTTATTATATTATATTAACAATATAATCTTAACAATGTCATTCGTTTCCAAGGAAACGTATAGGTTTATATTGTTAACGCAGTTAAAACGTTTTATTTTCGACATTTTTGCATCCTGCGACTTTTCGTATGTTATTATATTATATTAACAATATAATCTTAACAATGTCTTTCGTTTCCAAGGAAACGTATAGGTTTATATGCTAAAGGCAGTTAAAACGTAATATTTTGGTATTTTTGCATCCTGCGCCTTTTCGTATGTTATTATATTATATTAACAATATAATCTTAACATTGTCTTTCGTTTCCCAGGAAACGTATAGGTTTATATTGTAAAAGCAGTTAAAACGATTTGTTTTCGACATTTTTGCATCCTGCGCCTTTTCGTATGTTATTATATTATATTAACAATATAATCTTAACAATGTCTTTCGTTTCCAAGGAAACGTATAGGTTTATATGCTATAGGCTGTTAAAACGTTGTATTTTCGACATTTTTGCATCCCAGTTCCTTTTCGTATGTTATTATACTATATTAACAATATAAACCTAACAATGTCTTTACTTTGCAAGGAAATTTGTAAGCTAAACGGTGTAGCAGTTGAAACCTTTTTTTTCGACATTTTTGCATCCCTGCTCCTTTTCATATATTATTATACTATATTGACAATATTAACTTAACAATGTCTTTAGTTTCCAAGGAAATGTGTAAGCTAAACGGAGTAGGCAGTTGAAACCTTTTTTTCAACTTTTTTGCATCCTGCGCCTTTTCGTATGTTATTATATTATATTAACAATATAATCCTAACAATATCTTTCGTTTCCAAGGAAACGTACAGGTTTATATTGTAAAGGCAGTTAAAACGTTTTATTTTCGACATGTTTGCATCCTGCGCCTTTTCGTATGTTATTATATTATATTAACAATATAATCTTAACAATGTCTTTCGTTTCCAAGGAAATGTCTACGCTAATCGGAGTAGGCACTTGGAACCTTTTTATTCGACTTCTTTTCATCCTGTCGCCGTTTCGTATGTTATTATTTTATATTAACAATGTGTTCGTTTCCAAGTAAATGTGTAAGCTAAACGGAGTAGGCAGTTGAAACCTTTATTTCAACTTTTTTGTATCCTGCGCCTTTTCGTATGTTATCATATTATATTAACAATATAATCTTAACAATGTCTTTCGTTTCCAAGGAAACGTGTAGATTTATATGCTAGAGGCAGTTAAAACGTTATATATTTGACTTGTTTGCATCCCTGCCCCTTTTCTTATGTTATTATACTATATTAACAATATAATCTTAACAATGTCATTCATTTCCAAGGAAATGTGTAAGCTAAACTGAGTAGGCAGTTAAAACGATTTATTTTCGACATTTTTGCATCCTGCGCCTTTTCGTATGTTATTATATTATATTAACAATATAATCGTAACAATGTCTTTCGTTTCCAAGGAAACGTATAGGTTTATATGCTATAGGCAGTTAAAACGTTGTATTTTCGACATTTTTGCAACCCAGTTCCTTTTCGTATGTTATTATACTATAATAACAATATAAACCTAACAATGTCTTTACTTTCCAAGGAAATGTGTAAGCTAAACGGAGAAGGCAGTTGAAACCTTTTTTTTCGACATTTTTGCATCCTGCTCCTTTTCGTATGTTGTTATGTTATATTAACAATATAATCTTAACAATGTTTTTTGTTTCCAAGGAAACGTATAAGTTTAAATGCTAAAGGCAGTTAAAAAGTAATTTTTTGGCTTTATTGCATCCTGCTTTTTTTCGTATGTTATTATATTATATTAACATTATAATCTTAACAATGTCTTTCGTTCCCAAGGAATCGTAAAGGTTTATATGCTAAAGGAAGTAAAAAGTTATATTTTCGACTTTTTTGCATCCTGCGCCATTTCGTATGTTATTATTTTATATTAACAATATAATATTAACAATGTCTCTTTCGTTTCCAAGGAAACGTATAGGTTTATATGCTAAAGACAGTTAAAACGTAATATTTTGGAATTTTTGCATCCTGCGCCTTTTCGCATGTTATTATATTATATTAACAATATAATCTTAACAATGTCTTTCGTTTCCAAGGAAACGTATAGGTTTATATGCTAAAGGCAGTTAAATTGTAATATATTGGCATTTTTGCATCATGCTCCCTTTCGTATGTTATTATATTACATTAACAATATAAACCTAACAATGTCTTTAGTTTCCAAGGAAATGTGTAAGCTAAACGGAGTAGCCAGTTGAAACCTCTTTTTTCGACTTTTTTGCATCCTGCGCATATTATATTAACAATATTATCTTAAAAATGACTTTGGCTTCCAAGGAAACGTATAGGCTCTTATTGTAAAGGCAGTTAAAACGTTTTGTTTTCGACATTTCTCCATCCATGTCCCTTTTCGTACGTTATTATATTATATTAAAAATATAATCTTAACAATGTCATTCGTTTCCAAGGAAACGTGTAGATTTATATGGTAAAGACAGTAAAAACCCTTCATTTTCGACTTTTTTGTAACCTTGCTCCTTTTCGTATGTTATTATATTATATTAACAATATAATCTTAACAATGTCTTTCGTTTCCAAGGAAATGAGTGTAAATGTCTAAGCTAAACGGAGTACACAGTTGAAACTTATTTTCGACATTTTTGCATCCTGCGCCTATTCGAATGTTATAATATTATATTAACAATATAATCATAACAATGTCTTTCCTTTCCAAGGAAACGTGTAGGTTTATATGCTAAAGGCAGTTAAAACGTAATATTTTGGAATTTTTGCATCCTGAGCCTTTTGGTATGTTATTATATTATATTAACAATATAATCTTAACAATGTCATTCGTTTCCAAGGAAACGTATAGGTTTATATGGTAAACGCAGTTAAAACGTTTTATTTTCGACATTTTTGCATCCTGCGACTTTTCGTATGTTATTATATTATATTAACAATATAATCTTAACAATGTCTTTCGTTTCCAAGGAAACGTATAGGTTTATATGCTAAAGGCAGTTAAAACGTAATATTTTGGTATTTTTGCATCCTGCGCCTTTTCGTATGTTATTATATTATATTAACAATATAATCTTAACAATGTCTTTCGTTTCCCAGGAAACGTATAGGTTTATATTGTAAAAGCAGTTAAAACTATTTATTTTCGACATTTTTGCATCCTGCGCCTTTTCGTATGTTATTATATTATATTAACAATATAATCTTAACAATGTCTTTCGTTTCCAAGGAAACGTATTGGTTTATATGCTATAGGCTGTTAAAACGTTGTATTTTCGACATTTTTGCATCCCAGGTCCTTTTCGTATGTTATTATACTATATTAACAATATAAACCTAACAATGTCTTTACTTTGCAAGGAAATTTGTAAGCTAAACGGAGTAGCAGTTGAAACCTTTTTTTTCGACATTTTTGCATCTCTGCTCCTTTTCGTATATTATTATACTATATTGACAATATTAACTTAACAATGTCTTTAGTTTCCAAGGAAATGTGTAAGCTAAACGGAGTAGGCAGTTGAAACCTTTTTTTCAACTTTTTTGCATCCTGCGCCTTTTCGTATGTTATTATATTATATTAACAATATAATCCTAACAATATCTTTCGTTTCCAAGGAAACGTACAGGTTTATATTGTAAAGGCAGTTAAAACGTTTTATTTTCGACATGTTTGCATCCTGCGCCTTTTCGTATGTTATATTATATTAACAATATAATCTTAACAATGTATTTCGTTTCCATGGAAATGTACAAGCTAAAAGGAGTAGGCAGTTGAAACCATTATTTCGACCTTTTACCATCCTGCGCTTTTTCGTACGTTATTATATTATATTAACAATATAATCTTAACAATGTCTTTCGTTTCCAAGGAAATGTCTACGCTAATCGGAGTAGGCAGGTGGAACCTTTTTATTCGACTTCTTTTCATCCTGTCGCCGTTTCGTATGTTATTATTTTATATTAACAATGTGTTCGTTTCCAAGTAAATATGTAAGCTAAACGGAGGAGGCAGTTGAAACCTTTATTTCAACTTTTTTGCATCCTGCGCCTTTTCGTATGTTATCATATTATATTAACAATATAATCTTAACAATGTCTTTCGTTTCCAAGGAAACGTGTAGATTTATATGCTAGAGGCAGTTAAAACGTTATATATTTGACTTGTTTGCATCCCTGCCCCTTTTCTTATGTTATTATACTATATTAACAATATAATCTTAACAATGTCATTCATTTCCAAGGAAATGTGTAAGCTAAACTGAGTAGGCAGTTAAAACGATTTATTTTCGACATTTTTGCATCCTGCGCCTTTTCGTATGTTATTATATTATATTAACAATATAATCGTAACAATGTCTTTCGTTTCCAAGGAAACGTATAGGTTTATATGCTATAGGCAGTTAAAACGTTGTATTTTCGACATTTTTGCATCCCAGTTCCTTTTCGTATGTTATTATACTATAATAACAATATAAACCTAACAATGTCTTTACTTTCCAAGGAAATGTGTAAGCTAAACGGAGAAGGCAGTTGAAACCTTTTTTTTCGACATTTTTGCATCCTGCTCTTTTCGTATGTTGTTATGTTATATTAACAATATAATCTTAACAATGTTTTTTGTTTCCAAGGAAACGTATAAGTTTAAATGCTAAAGGCAGTTAAAAAGTAATTTTTTGGCTTTATTGCATCCTGCTTTTTTTCGTATGTTATTATATTATATTAACATTATAATCTTAACAATGTCTTTCGTTCCCAAGGAATCGTATAGGTTTATATGCTAAAGGCAGTTAAAAAGTTATATTTTCGACTTTTTTGCATCCTGCGCCATTTCGTATGTTATTATTTTATATTAACAATATAATATTAACAATGTCTCTTTCGTTTCCAAGGAAACGTATAGGTTTATATGCTAAAGACAGTTAAAACGTAATATTTTGGAATTTTTGCATCCTGAGCCTTTTCGTAAGTTATTATATTATATTAACAATATAATCTTAGCAATGTCATTCGTTTCCAAGGAAACGTGTAGGTTTATATGGTAAAGACAGTAAAAACCCTTCATTTTCTACTTTTTTGTAACCTTGCTCCTTTTCGTATGTTATTATATTATATTAACAATATAATCTTAACAACGTCTTTCGTTTCCAAGGAATTGAGTGTAAATGTGTAAGCTAAACGAAGTAGCCAGTTGAAGCTTTTTTTCGACATTTTTGCATCCTGCGCCTATTCGAATGTTATAATATTATATTATCAATATAATCATAACAATGTCTTTCCTTTCCAAGGAAACGTATAGCTTTATATGCTAAAGGCAGTTAAAACGTAATATTTTGGAATTTTTGCATCCTGAGCCTTTTCGTATGTTACTATATTATATTAACAATATAATCTTAAGAATGTCTTTCGTTTCCAAGGAAACGTATAGGTTTATATGCTAAAGACAGTTAAAACGTTGTATTTTCGACATTTTTGCATCCCTGTTCCTTTTCGTATGTTATTATACTATATTAACAATATAAACCTAACAATGTCTTTAGTTTCGAAGGAATTGTGTAAGCTAAACGGAGTAGGCAGTTGAAACCTTTTTTTTCGACTTTTTTCCATCCTGCGTCTTTTTTGTATGTTATACTATATTAACAATATAATCTTAACAATGTCTTTCGTTTACAAGGAAACGTATAGTTTTATATTATAAAGGTAGTTAAAACGTTATATGTTATATTTTCGCCTTTTTTGCATCCTGCGCCTTCTCGTATGTTATTATATTATATTAACAATATAATCTTAACAACGTCTTTCGTTTCCAAGGAAACATGTAGATTTATATACTGAAGACAGTAAAAACGCTTTATTTTCGACTTTTTTGTAACCTTTCTCCTTTTCGTATGTTATTATATTATATTAACAATATAACGTTAACAATGTCTTTCGTTTCCAAGGAAATGTGTTGAAATGTGCAAGCTAAACGGAGTAGACAGTTGAATCATTTTTTTTTCGACATTTTTGTATCCTGCGCCTTCTCGAATGATATTATATTATATTAACAATATAATCTTAACAATGTGTTTCGTTTCCAACGAAACGTGTAGGTTTATATGCTAAAGGCAGTTAAAACATAATATTTTTGCATTATTGCATCCGGCGCCTTTTCGTATGTTATTATATTATATTAAAAATATAATTTAACAATGTCTTTTGTTTCCAAGGAAACGTATAGGTTTATATTGTAAAGGCAGTTAAAAAGTTTTATTTTCTACATTTTTGCATACCTGTCCTTTTTCGTATGTTATTACATTATATTAAAAATGAATCTTAACATTGTCTTTCCTTTCCAAAGAAACGTATAGGTTTATATGCTAACGGCAGTTAAAACGTAATATTTTGGAATTTTTGCATCCTGCGCCTTTTTGTATGTTATTATATTATATTAAACATATAATCTTAACAATGTCATTCGTTTCCAAGGAAACGTATAGGTTTATATTGTAAAGGCATTTAAAACGTTTTATTTTCGACATTTTTGCATCCTGCGACTTTTCGTATGTTATTATATTATATTAACAATATAATCTTAACAATTTCTTTCGTTTCCAAGGAAACGTATAGGTTTATATGCTAAAGGCAGTTAACACGTAATATTTTGGTATTTTTGCATCCTGCGCCTTTTCGTATGTTATTATATTATATTAACAATATAATCTTAACAATGTCTTTCGTTTCCAAGGAAACGTATAGGTTTATATTGTAAAAGCAGTTAAAACTATTTATTTTCGACATTTTTGCATCCTGCGCCTTTTCGTATGTTATTATATTATATTAACAATATAATCTTAACAATGTCTTTCGTTTCCAAGGAAACGTATAGGTTTATATTGTAAAGTCAGTTAAAACGTTTTATTTTCGACATTTTTGCATCCTGCGCCTTTTCGTATGTTATTATATTATATTAACAATATAATCATAACAATGTATTTCGTTTCCATAGAAATGTACAAGCTAAAAGGAGTAGGCAGTTGAAACCTTAATTTCGACCTTTTACCATCCTGCGCCTTTTCGTACGTTATTAAATTATATTAACAATACAACCTTAACAATGTCTTTCGTTTCCAAGGAAATCTCTACGCTAATCGGAGTAGGCAGTTGGAACCTTTTTATTATACTTTTTTTCATCCTGGCGCCGGTTCGTATGTCATTATTTTATATTAACAATACAATCTTAACAATGTGTTCGTTTCCAAGGAAATGTGTAAGCTAAACGGAGTAGGCAGTTGAAACCTTTATTTCAACTTTTTAGCATCCTGCGCCTTTTCGTATGTTATCATATTATATTAACAATATTATCTTAACAATGTCTTTCGTTTCCAAGGAAACGTGTAGGTTTATATGCTAAAGGCACTTGAATGCTTTTTTTTTTACTCTTTTTCATCCTCCACCTTTTCGTAGTTATTATATTACATCAAAAATATAATCTTAACAATGTGTATCGTTTCCAGGGAAACGTGTAGGTTTATATGCTAAAGGCAGTTAAAACGATTTATTTTCAATTTTTTTGTATCCTTGCCCCTTTTCGTATGTTATTATATTATATTAACAATATAATCTTAACAATGTGTTTCGTTTCCAAGGAAACGTGTAGATTTATATGCTAGAGGCAGTTAAAACGTTATATATTTGACTTGTTTGCTTCCCTGCCCCTTTTCTTATGTTATTATACTATATTAACAATATAATCTTAACAATGTCATTCATTTCCAAGGAAATGTGTAAGCTAAACTGAGTAGGCAGTTAAAACGATTTATTTTCGACATTTTTGCATCCTGCGCCTTTTCGTATGTTATTATACTATATTAACAATATAATCGTAACAATGTCTTTCGTTTCCAAGGAAACGTATAGGTTTATATGCTATAAGCAGTTAAAACGTTGTATTTTCGACATTTTTGCATCCCAGTTCCTCTTCGTATGTTATTATACTATATTAACAATATAAACCTAACAATGTCTTTACTTTCCAAGGAAATGTGTAAGCTAAACGGAGAAGGCAGTTGAAACCTTTTTTTTCGACATTTTTGCATCCTGCTCCTTTTCGTATGTTGTTATGTTATATTAACAATATAATCTTAACAATGTTTTTTGTTTCCAAGGAAACGTATATGTTTATATGCTAAAGGCAGTTAAAAAGTAATTTTTTGGCTTTATTGCATCCTGCTTTTTTTCGTATGTTATTATATTATATTAACATTATAATTTTTACAATGTCTTTCGTTCCCGAGGAATCGTATAGGTTTATATGCTAAAGGCAGTTAAAAAGGTATATTTTCGACTTTTTTGCATCCTGAGCCATTTCGTATGTTATTATTTTTATATTAACAATATAATATTAACAATGTCTCTTTCGTTTCCAAGGAAACGTATAGGTGTATATGCTAAAGACAGTTAAAACGTAATATTTTGGAATTTTTGCATTCTGAGCCGTTTCATATGTTATTATATTATATTAACAATATAATATTAGCAATGTCATTCGTTTCCAAGGAAACGTGTAGGTTTATATGGTAAAGACAGTAAAAACCCTTCATTTTCTACTTTTTTGTAACCTTGCTCCTTTTCGTATGTTATTATACTATATTGACAATATTAACTTAACAATGTCTTTTGTTTCCAAGGAAATGTGTAAGTTAAACGGAGGATGCATTTGAAACCTTTTCTTTTCTACTTTTTTGCATCCTGCGCTTTTCGTATGTTATTATATTATATTTACAATATAATCTTAACAATGTCATTCGTTTCCAAGGAAACGTATAGGTTTATATTGTAAAGGCAGTTAAAACGTCTTATTTTCGACACTTTTGCATCCCTGTCCTTTTTCGTATGTTTTTATATTATATTAACAATCTTATCCTAACAATGTCTTTCGTCTCCAAGGAAATGTGTAAGCTAAAGGGAGTAGTCAGTTGAAACCTTTTTATTCGACTTTTTTGCATCCTGCGCATTTCGTATGGGTTTATATTATATTAACAATATAATCTTAACAATGTTTTTCGTTTACAAGGAAACGTATAGGTTTATATGCTAAAGGCAGTTAAAACGTAATATTTTGGAATTTTTGCATCCTGCGCCTTTTCGCATGTTATTATATTATATTAACAATATAATCTTAACAATGTCTTTCGTTTCCAAGGAAACGTATAGGTTTATATGCTAAAGGCAGTTAAAATGTAATATATTGGCATTTTTGCATCCTGCTCCCTTTCGTATGTTATTATATTACATTAACAATATAAACCTAACAATGTCTTTAGTTTCCAAGGAAATGTGTAAGCTAAACGGAGTAGCCAGTTGAAACCTCTTTTTTCGACTTTTTTGCATCCTGCGCATATTATATTAACAGTATAATCTTAAAAATGACTTTGGCTTCCAAGGAAACGTATAGGCTCATATTGTAAAGGCAGTTAAAACGTTTTGTTTTCGACATTTCTCCATCCATGTCCCTTTTCGTACGTTATTATATTATATTAAAAATATAATCTTAACAATGTCTTTCGTTTCCAAGGAAATGAGTTGAAATGTGTAAGCTAAACGGAGTAGACAGTTGAAACTTTTTTCGACATTTTTGCATCCTGCGCCTTTTCGAATGTTATTATATTAACAATATAATCATAACAATGTCTTTCGTTTCCAAGGAAACGTATAGGTTTATGTGCTAAAGGCAGTTAAAAGGTAATATCTTGGCATTTTTGCATCCTGCCTTTTCGTATGTTAAATATTATATTAACAATATAATCTTAACAAAGTCTTTCGATTCCAAGTAAACGTGTAGGTTTAAATGCTAAAGGCACTTGAAACATTTTTTTCCTACTTTTTTGCATCTTGCGCCTTTTTGTATGTTATTATATTATATTAAAAATATATTTTAAGAATGTCTTTCGTTTCCAAGGAATCGTATAGGTTTATATGCTAAAGGCTGTTAACACGTAATATTTTGGAATTTTTGCATCCTGAGCCTTTTCGTATGTTATTATATTATATTAACAATATAATCTTAGCAATGTCATTCGTTTCCAAGGAAACGTGTAGGTTTATATGGTAAAGACAGTAAAAACCCTTCATTTTCGACTTTTTTGTAACCTTGCTCCTTTTCGTATGTTATTATATTATATTAACAATATAATCTTAACAATGTCTTTCGTTTCCAAGGAAATGAGTGTAAATGTGTAAGCTAAACGGAGTACACAGTTGAAACTTATTTTCGACATTTTTGCATCCTGCGCCTATTCGAATGTTATAATATTATATTAACAATATAATCATAACAATGTCTTTCCTTTCCATGGAAACGTATAGGTTTATATGCTAAAGGCAGTTAAAACGTAATATTTTGGAATTTTTGCATCCTGAGCCTTTTCGTATGTTATTATATTATATTAACAATATAATCTTAACAATGTCATTCGTTTCCAAGGAAACGTATAGGTTTATATGGTAAACGCAGTTAAAACGTTTTATTTTCGACATTTTTGCATCCTGCGACTTTTCGTATGTTATTATATTATATTAACAATATAATCTTAACAATGTCTTTCGTTTCCAAGGAAACGTATAGGTTTATATGCTAAAGGCAGTTAAAACGTAATATTTTGGTATTTTTGCATCCTGCGCCTTTTCGTATGTTATCATATTATATTAACAATATAATCTTAACAATGTCTTTCGTTTCCAAGGAAACGTGTAGATTTATATGCTAGAGGCAGTTAAAACGTTATATATTTGACTTGTTTGCATCCCTGCCCCTTTTCTTATGTTATTATACTATATTAACAATATAATCTTAACAATGTCATTCATTTCCAAGGAAATGTGTAAGCTAAACTGAGTAGGCAGTTAAAACGATTTATTTTCGACATTTTTGCATCCTGCGCCTTTTCGTATGTTATTATATTATATTAACAATATAATCGTAACAATGTCTTTCGTTTCCAAGGAAACGTATAGGTTTATATGCTATAGGCAGTTAAAACGTTGTATTTTCGACATTTTTGCATCCCAGTTCCTTTTCGTATGTTATTATACTATAATAACAATATAAACCTAACAATGTCTTTACTTTCCAAGGAAATGTGTAAGCTAAACGGAGAAGGCAGTTGAAACCTTTTTTTTCGACATTTTTGCATCCTGCTCCTTTTCGTATGTTCTTATGTTATATTAACAATATAATCTTAACAATGTTTTTTGTTTCCAAGGAAACGTATAAGTTTAAATGCTAAAGGCAGTTAAAAAGTAATTTTTTGGCTTTATTGCATCCTGCTTTTTTTCGTATGTTATTATATTATATTAACATTATAATCTTAACAATGTCTTTCGTTCCCAAGGAATCGTATAGGTTTATATGCTAAAGGCAGTTAAAACGTAATATTTTGGAATTTTTGCATCCTGAGCCTTTTCGTAAGTTATTATATTATATTAACAATATAATCTTAGCAATTCATTCGTTTCCAAGGAAACGTGTAGGTTTATATTGTAAAGACAGTAAAAACCCTTCATTTTCGACTTTTTTGTAACCTTGCTCCTTTTCGTATGTTATTATATTATATTAACAATATAATCTTAACAACGTCTTTCGTTTCCAAGGAATTGAGTGTAAATGTGTAAGCTAAACGAAGTAGCCAGTTGAAACTTTTTTTCGACATTTTTGCATCCTGCGCCTATTCGAATGTTATAATATTATATTAACAATATAATCATAACAATGTCTTTCCTTTCCAAGGAAACGTATAGGTTTATATGCTAAAGGCAGTTAAAACGTAATATTTTGGAATTTTTGCATCCTGAGCCTTTTCGTATGTTATTATATTATATTAACAATATAATCTTAACAATGTCTTTCGTTTCCAAGGAAACGTATAGGTTTATATGCTAAAGACAGTTAAAACGTTGTATTTTCGACATTTTTGCATCCCTGTTCCTTTTCGTATGTTATTATACTATATTAACAATATAAACCTAACAATGTCTTTAGTTTCGAAGGAATTGTGTAAGCTAAACGGAGTAGGCAGTTGAAACCTTTTTTTTCGACTTTTTTCCATCCTGCGTCTTTTTTGTATGTTATACTATATTAACAATATAATCTTAACAATGTCTTTCGTTTACAAGGAAACGTATAGTTTTATATTATAAAGGTAGTTAAAACGTTATATGTTATATTTTCGCCTTTTTTGCATCCTGCGCCTTCTCGTATGTTATTATATTATATTAACAATATAATCTTAACAACGTCTTTCGTTTCCAAGGAAACATGTAGATTTATATACTAAAGACAGTAAAAACGCTTTATTTTCGACTTTTTTGTAACCTTTCTCCTTTTCGTATGTTATTATATTATATTAACAATATAACGTTAACAATGTCTTTCGTTTCCAAGGAAATGTGTTCAAATGTGTAAGCTAAACGGAGTAGACAGTTGAATCTTTTTTTTTTCGACATTTTTGCATCCTGCGCCTTCTCGAATGATATTATATTATATTAACAATATAATCTTAACAATGTGTTTCGTTTCCAACGAAACGTGTAGGTTTATATGCTAAAGGCAGTTAAAACATAATATTTTTGCATTATTGCATCCGGCGCCTTTTCGTATGTTATTATATTATATTAAAAATATAATTTAACAATGTCTTTTGTTTCCAAGGAAACGTATAGGTTTATATTGTAAAGGCAGTTAAAAAGTTTTATTTTCTACATTTTTGCATACCTGTCCTTTTTCGTATGTTATTACATTATATTAAAAATGAATCTTAACATTGTCTTTCCTTTCCAAGGAAACGTATAGGTTTATATGCTAAAGGCAGCTAAAACGTAATATTTTGGAACTTTTGCATCCTGAGCCTTTTCGTATGTTATTATATTATATTAACAATATAATCTTAACAATGTCTTTCGTTTCCAAGGAAACGTATAGGTTTATATTGTAAAAGCAGTTAAAACTATTTCTTTTCGACATTTTTGCATCCTGCGCCTTTTCGTATGTTATTATATTATATTAACAATGTAATCTTAACAATGTCTTTCGTTTCCAAGGAAACGTATAGGTTTATATGCTATAGGCAGTTAAAACGTTGTATTTTCGACATTTTTGCATCCCAGTTCCTATTCGTATGTTATTATACTATATATTAACAATATAAACCTAACAATGTCTTTACTTTGCAAGGAAATTTGTAAGCTAAACAGAGTAGCAGTTGAAACCTTTTTTTTCGACATTTTTGCATCCCTGCTCCTTTTCGTATATTATTATACTATATTGACAATATTAACTTAACAATGTCTTTAGTTTCCAAGGAAATGTGTAAGCTAAGCGGAGTAGGCAGTTGAAACCTTTTTTTCAACTTTTTTGCATACTGCGCCTTTTCGTATGTTATTATATTATATTAACAATATAATCCTAACAATGTCTTTCGTTTCGAAGGAAACGTACAGGTTTATATTGTAAAGTCAGTTAAAACGTTGTATTTTCGACATTTTTGCATCCCAGTTCCTTTTCGTATGTTATTATACTATATTAACAATATAAACCTAGAAATGTCTTTACTTTCCAAGGAAATGTGTAAGCTAAACGGAGAAGTCAGTTGAAACCTTTTTTTTTCGACATTTTTGCATCCTGCTCCTTTTCGTATGTTGTTATGTTATATTAACAATATAATCTTAACAATGTTTTTTTTTTCCAAGGAAACGTATAAGTTTATATGCTAAAGGCAGTTAAAAAGTAATTTTTTGGCTTTATTGCATCCTGCTTTTTTCGTATGTTATTATATTATATTAACATTATAATCTTAACAATGTCTTTCGTTCCCAAGGAATCGTATGGGTTTATATGCTAAAGGCAGTTAAAAAGTTATATTTTCGACTTTTTTGCATCCTGCGCCTTTTCGTATGTTATTATTTTATATTAACAATATAATATTAACAATGTCTCTTTCGTTTCCAAGGAAACGTGTAGGTTTATATGGTAAAGACAGTAAAAACCCTTCATTTTCGACTTTTTTGTAACCTTGCTCCTTTTCGTATGTTATTATATTATATTAACAATATAATCTTAACAATGTCTTTCGTTTCCAAGGAAATGAGTGTAAATGTGTAAGCTAAACGGAGTAGACAGTTGAAACTTATTTTCGACATTTTTGCATCCTGCGCCTATTCGAATGTTATAATATTATTTTAACAATATAATCATAACAATGTCTTTCCTTTCCAAGGAAACGTATAGGTTTATATGCTAAAGGCAGTTAAAACGTAATATTTTGGAATTTTTGCATCCTGAGCCTTTTCGTATGTTATTATATTATATTAACAATATAATCTTAACAATGTCATTCGTTTCCAAGGAAACGTATAGGTTTATATTGTAAACGCAGTTAAAACGTTTTATTTTCGACATTTTTGCATCCTGCGACTTTTCGTATGTTATTATATTATATTAACAATATAATCTTAACAATGTCTTTCGTTTCCAAGGAAACGTATAGGTTTATATGCTAAAGGCAGTTAAAACGTAATATTTTGGTATTTTTGCATCCTGCGCCTTTTCGTATGTTATTATATTATATTAACAATATAATCTTAACAATGTCTTTCGTTTCCCAGGAAACGTATAGGTTTATATTGTAAAAGCAGTTAAAACGATTTATTTTCGACATTTTTGCATCCTGCGCCTTTTCGTATGTTATTATATTATATTAAAAATATAATCTTAACAATGTCTTTCGTTTCCAAGGAAACGTATAGGTTTATATGCTATAGGCTGTTAAAACGTTGTATTTTCGACATTTTTGCATCCCAGTTCCTTTTCATATGTTATTATACTATATTAACAATATAAACCTAACAATGTCTTTACTTTGCAAGGAAATTTGTAAGCTAAACGGAGTAGCAGTTGAAACCTTTTTTTTCGACATTTTTGCATCCCTGCTCCTTTTCGTATATTATTATACTATATTGATAATATTAACTTAACAATGTCTTTCGTTTCCAAGGAAATGTGTAAGCTAAACGGAGTAGGCAGTTGAAACCTTTTTTCCAACTTTTTTGCATCCTGCGCCTTTTCGTATGTTATTATATTATATTAACAATATAATCCTAACAATATCTTTCGTTTCCAAGGAAACGTACAGGTTTATATTGTAAAGGCAGTTAAAACGTTTTATTTTCGACATGTTTGCATCCTGCGCCTTTTCGTATGTTATTATATTATATTAACAATATAATCTTAACAATGTATTTCGTTTCCATGGAAATGTACAAGCTAAAAGGAGTAGGCAGTTGAAACCTTTATTTCGACCTTTTACCATCCTGCGCTTTTTCGTACGTTATTATATTATATTAACAATATAATCTTAACAATGTCTTTCGTTTCCAAGGAAATGTCTACGCTAATCGGAGTAGGCAGTTGGAACCTTTTTATTCGACTTCCTTTCATCCTGGCGCCGTTTCGTATGTTATTATTTTATATTAACAATGTGTTCGTTTCCAAGGAAATGTGTAAACTAAACGGAGTAGGCAGTTGAAACCTTTATTTCAACTTTTTTGCATCCTGCGCCTTTTCGTATGTTATCATATTATATTAACAATATAATCTTAACAATGTCTTTCGTTTCCAAGGAAACGTGTAGATTTATATGCTAGAGGCAGTTAAAACGTTGTATATTTGACTTGTTTGCATCCCTTCCCCTTTTCTTATGTTATTATACTATATTAACAATATAATCTTAACAATGTCATTCATTTCCAAGGAAAGTGTAAGCTAAACTGAGTAGGCAGTTAAAACGATTTATTTTCGACATTTTTGCATCCTGCGCCTTTTCGTATGTTATTATATTATATTAAAATACAATCGTAACAATGTCTTTCGTTTCCAAGGAAACGTATAGGTTTATATGCTATAGGCAGTTAAAACGTTGTATTTTCGACATTTTTGCATCCCAGTTCCTTTTCGTATGTTATTATACTATAATAACAATATAAACCTAACAGTGTCTTTACTTTCCAAGGAAATGTGTAAGCTAAACGGAGAAGGCAGTTGAAACCTTTTTTTTCGACATTTTTGCATCCTGCTCCTTTTCGTATGTTGTTATGTTATATTAACAATATAATCTTAACAATGTTTTTTGTTTCCAAGGAAACGTATAAGTTTAAATGCTAAAGGCAGTTAAAAAGTAATTTTTTGGCTTTATTGCATCCTGCTTTTTTTCGTATGTTATTATATTATATTAACATTATAATCTTAACAATGTCTTTCGTTCCCAAGGAATCGTATAGGTTTATATGCTAAAGGCAGTAAAAAGTTATATTTTAGACTTTTTTGCATCTTGCGCCATTTCGTATGTTATTATTTTATATTAACAATATAATATTAACTATGTCTCTTTCGTTTCCAAGGAAACGTATAGGTTTATATGCTAAAGACAGTTAAAACGTAATATTTTGGAATTTTTGCATCCTGAGCCTTTTCGTATGTTATTATATTATATTAACAATATAATCTTAGCAATGTCATTCGTTTCCAAGGAAACGTGTAGGTTTATATGGTAAAGACAGTAAAAAACCTTCATTTTCGACTTTTTTGTAACCTTGCTCCTTTTCGTATGTTATTATATTATATTAACAATATAATCTTAACAACGTCTTTCGTTTCCAAGGAATTGAGTGTAAATGTGTAAGCTAAACGGAGTAGACAGTTGAAACTTTTTTTCGACATTTTTGCATCCTGCGCCTATTCGAATGTTATAATATTATATTAACAATATAATCATAACAATGTCTTTCCTTTCCAAGGAAACGTATAGGTTTATATGCTAAAGACAGTTAAAACGTTGTATTTTCGACATTTTTGCATCACTGTTCCTTTTCGTATGTTATTATACTATATTAACAATATAAACCTAACAATGTCTTTAGTTTCGAAGGAATTGTGTAAGCTAAACGGAGTAGGCAGTTGAAACCTTCTTTTTCGACTTTTTTCCATCCTGCGTCTTTTTTGTATGTTATACTATATCAACAATATAATCTTAACAATGTCTTTCGTTTACAAGGAAACGTATAGTTTTATATTATAAAGGTAGTTAAAACGTTATATGTTATATTTTCGCCTTTTTTGCATCCTGCGCCTTCTCGTATGTTATTATATTATATTAACAATATAATCTTAACAACGTCTTTCGTTTCCAAGGAAACATGTAGATTTATATACTAAAGACAGTAAAAACGCTTTATTTTCGACTTTTTTGTAACCTTTCTCCTTTTCGTATGTTATTATATTATATTAACAATATAACGTTAACAATGTCTTTCGTTTCCAAGGAAATGTGTTGAAATGTGTAAGCTAAACGGAGTAGACAGTTGAATCATTTTTTTTTTCGACATTTTTGCATCCTGCGCCTTCTCGAATGATATTATATTATATTAACAATATAATCTTAACAATGTGTTTCGTTTCCAACGAAACGTGTAGGTTTATATGCTAAAGGCAGTTAAAACATAATATTTTTGCATTTTTGCATCCGGCGCCTTTTCGTATGTTATTATATTATATTAAAAATATAATTTAACAATGTCTTTGTTTCCAACAAAACGTATAGGTTTATATTGTAAAGGCAGTTAAAAAGTTTTATTTTCTACATTTTTGCATACCTGTCCTTTTTCGTATGTTATTACATTATATTAAAAATGAATCTTAACATTGTCTTTCCTTTCCAAGGAAACGTATAGGTTTATATGCTAAAGGCAGTAAAACGTAATATTTTGGAATTTTTGCATCCTGCGCCTTTTCGTATGTTATTATATTATATTAAACATATAATCTTAACAATGTCATTCGTTTCCAAGGAAACGTATAGGTTTATATTGTAAAGGCATTTAAAACGTTTTATTTTCGACATTTTTGCATCCTGCGACTTTTCGTATGTTATTATATTATATTAACAATATAATCTTAACAATGTCTTTCGTTTCCAAGGAAACGTATAGGTTTATATGCTATAGGCAGTTAAAACGTTTTATTTTCGACATTTTTGCATCCTGCGCCTTTTCGTATGTTATTATATTATATTAACAATATAATCTTAACAATGTATTTCGTTTCCATGGAAATGTACAAGCTAAAAGGAGTAGGCAGTTGAAACCTTAATTTCGACCTTTTACCATCCTGCGCCTTTTCGTACGTTATTAAATTATATTAACAATACAATCTTAACAATGTCTTTCGTTTCCAAGGAAATCTCTACGCTAATCGGAGTAGGCAGTTGGAACCTTTTAATTCCACTTTTTTTCATCCTGGCGCCGTTTCGTATGTCATTATTTTATATTAACAATACAATCTTAACAATGTGTTCGTTTCCAAGGAAATGTGTAAGCTAAACGGAGTAGGCAGTTGAAACCTTTATTTCAACTTTTTTGCATCCTGCGCCTTTTCGTATGTTATCATATTATATTAACAACATAATGTTAACAATGTCTTTCGTTTAGAAGGGAACGTGTAGATTTATATGCTAGAGGCAGTTAAAACGTTATATATTTGACTTGTTTGCATCCCTGCCCCTTTTCTTATGTTATTATACTATATTAACAATATAATCTTAACAATGTCATTCATTTCCAAGGAAATGTGTAAGCTAAACTGAGTAGGCAGTTAAAACGATTTATTTTCGACATTTTTGCATCCTACGCTCTTTCCGTATGTTATTATATTATATTAACAATATAATCGTAACAATGTCTTTCGTTTCCAAGGAAACGTATAGGCTTATATGCTATAGGCAGTTAAAACGTTGTATTTTCGACATTTTTGCATCCCAGTTCCTTTTCGTATGTTATTATACTATATTAACAATATAAACCTAACAATGTCTTTACTTTCCAAGGAAATGTGTAAGCTAAACGGAGAAGGCAGTTGAAACCTTTTTTTTCGACATTTTTGCATCCTGCTCCTTTTCGTATGTTGTTATGTTATATTAACAATATAATCTTAACAATGTTTTTTGTTTCCAAGGAAACGTTTAAGTTTATATGCTAAAGGCAGTTAAAAAGTAATTTTTTGGCTTTATTGCATCCTGCTTTTTTTCGTATGTTATTATATTATATTAACATTATAATCTTAACAATGTCTTTCGTTCCCAAGGAATCGTATAGGTTTATATGCTAAAGGCAGTTAAAAAGTTATATTTTCGACTTTTTTGCATCCTGCGCCATTTCGTATGTTATTATTTTATATTAACAATATAATATTAACAATGTCTCTTTCGTTTCCAAGGAAACGTATAGGTTAATATGCTAAAGACAGTTAAAACGTAATATTTTGGAATTTTTGCATCCTGAGCCTTTTCGTATGTTATTATATTATATTAACAATATAATCTTAGCAATGTCATTCGTTTCCAAGGAAACGTGTAGGTTTATATGGTAAAGACAGTAAAAACCCTTCATTTTCGACTTTTTTGTAACCTTGCTCCTTTTCGTATTTTATTATATTATATTAACAATATAATCTTAACAATGTCTTTCGTTTCCAAGGAAATGAGTGTAAATGTGTAAGCTAAACGGAGTAGACAGTTGAAACTTTTTTTCGACATTTTTGCATCCTGCGCCTATTCGAATGTTATAATATTATATTAACAATATAATCATAACAATGTTCTTCCTTTCCAAGGAAACGTATAGGTTTATATGCTAAAGGCAGTTAAAACGTAATATTTTGGAATTTTTGCATCCTGAGCCTTTTCGTATGTTATTATATTATATTAACAATATAATCTTAACAATGTCATTCGTTTCCAAGGAAACGTATAGGTTTATATTGTAAACGCAGTTAAAACGTTTTATTTTCGACATTTTTGCATCCTGCGACTTTTCGTATGTTATTATATTATATTAACAATATAATCTTAACAATGTCTTTCGTTTCCAAGGAAACGTATAGGTTTATATGCTGAAGGCAGTTAACACGTAATATTTTGGTATTTTTGCATCCTGCGCCTTTTCGTATGTTATTATATTATATTAACAATATAATCTTAACAATGTCTTTCGTTTCCCAGGAAACGTATAGGTTTATATTGTAAAAGCAGTTAAAACGATTTATTTTCGTCATTTTTGCATCATGCGCCTTTTCGTATGTTATTATATTACATTAACAATATAATCTTAACAATGTCTTTCGTTTCCAAGGAAACGTATAGGTTTATATGCTATAGGCAGTTAAAACGTTGTATTTTCGACATTTTTGCATCCCAGTTCCTTTTCGTATGTTATTATACTATATTAACAATATAAACCTAACAATGTCTTTACTTTGCAAGGAAATTTGTAAGCTAAACAGAGTAGCAGTTGAAACCTTTTTTTTCGACATTTTTGCATCCCTGCTCCTTTTCGTATATTATTATACTATATTGACATTATTAACTTAACAATGTCTTTAGTTTCCAAGGAAATGTGTAGGCTAAACGGAGTAGGCAGTTGAAACCTTTTTTTCAAATTTTTTGCATCCTGCGCCTTTTCGTATGTTATTATATTATATTAACAATATAATCCTAACAATGTCTTTCGTTTCCAAGGAAACGTACAGGTTCATATTGTAAAGGCAGTTAAAACGTTTTATTTTCGACATGTTTGCATCCTGCGCCTTTTCGTATGTTATTATATTATATTAACAATATAATCTTAACAATGTATTTCGTTTCCATGGAAATGTACAAGCTAAAAGGAGTAGGCAATTGAAACCTTTATTTCGACCTTTTACCATCCTGCGCTTTTTCATACGTTATTATATTATATTAACAATATAATCTTAACAATGTCTTTCGTTTCCAAGGAAATGTGTAAGCTAAACGGAGTAGGCAGTTGAAACCTTTATTTCAACTTTTTTGCATCCTGCGCCTTTTCGTATGTTATCATATTATATTAACAATATAATCTTAACAATGTCATTCGATTCCAAGGAAACGTGTAGGTTTATATGGTAAAGACAGTAAAAACCCTTCATTTTCGACTTTTTTGTAACCTTGCTCCTTTTCGTATGTTATTATATTATATTAACAATATAATCTTAACAATGTCTTTCGTTTCCAAGGAAATGAGTGTAAATGTGTGAGCTAAACGGAGTAGACAGTTGAAACTTTTTTTCGACATTTTTGCATCCTGCGCCTATTCGAATGTTATAATATTATATTAACAATATAATCATAACAAAGTCTTTCCTTTCCAAGGAAACGTATAGGTTTATATGCTAAAGGCAGTTAAAACGTAATATTTTGGAATTTTTGCATCCTGAGCCTTTTCGTACGTTATTATATTATATTAACAATATAATCTTAACAATGTCTTTCGTTTCCAAGGAAATGTCTACGCTAATCGGAGTAGGCAGCTGGAACCTTTTTATTCGACTTTTTTTCATCCTGGCGCCGTTTCGTATGTTATTATTTTATATTAACAATACAATCTTCACAATGTGTTCGTTTCCAAGGAAATGTGTAAGCTAAACGGAGTAGGCAGTTGAAACCTTTATTTCAACTTTTTTGCATCCTGCGCCTTTTCGTATGTTATCATATTATATTAACAATATAATCTTAACAATGTCTTTCGTTTCCAAGGGAACGTGTAGATTTATATGCTAGAGGCAGTTAAAACGTTATATATTTGACTTGTTTGCATAGCTGCCCCTTTTCTTATGTTATTATACTATATTAACAATATAATCTTAACAATGTCATTCATTTCCAAGGAAATGTGTAAGCTAACTGAGTAGGCAGTTAAAACGATTTATTTTCGACATTTTTGCATCCTGCGCTCTTTCTGTATGTTATAATATTATATTAACAATATAATCGTAACAATGTCTTTCGTTTCCAAGGAAACGTATAGGTTTATATGCTATAGGCAGTTAAAACGTTGTATTTTCGACATTTTTGCATCCCAGTTCCTTTTCGTATGTTATTATACTATATTAACAATATAAACCTAGAAATGTCTTTACTTTCCAAGGAAATGTGTAAGCTAAACGGAGAAGTCAGTTGAAACCTTTTTTTTCGACATTTTTGCATCCTGCTCCTTTTCGTATGTTGTTATGTTATATTAACAATATAATCTTAACAATGTTTTTTGTTTCCAAGGAAACGTATAAGTTTATATGCTAAAGGCAGTTAAAAAGTAATTTTTTGGCTTTATTGCATCCTGGATTTTTTTCGTATGTTATTATATTATATTAACATTATAATCTTAACAATGTCTTTCGTTCCCAAGGAATCGTATGGGTTTATATGCTAAAGGCAGTTAAAAAGTTATATTTTCGACTTTTTTGCATCCTGCGCCTTTTCGTATGTTATTATTTTATATTAACAATATAATATTAACAATGTCTCTTTCGTTTCCAAGGAAACGTGTAGGTTTATATGGTAAAGACAGTAAAAACCCTTCATTTTCGACTTTTTTGTAACCTTGCTCCTTTTCGTATGTTATTATATTATATTAACAATATAATCTTAACAATGTCTTTCGTTTCCAAGGAAATGAGTGTAAATGTGTAAGCTAAACGGAGTAGACAGTTGAAACTTATTTTCGACATTTTTGCATCCTGCGCCTATTCGAATGTTATAATATTATATTAACAATATAATCTTAACAATGTCATTCGTTTCCAAGGAAACGTATAGGTTTATATTGTAAACGCAGTTAAAACGTTTTATTTTCGACATTTTTGCATCCTGCGACTTTTCGTATGTTATTATATTATATTAACAATATAATCTTAACAATGTCTTTCGTTTCCAAGGAAACGTATAGGTTTATATGCTAAAGGCAGTTAAAACGTAATATTTTGGTATTTTTGCATCCTGCGCCTTTTCGTATGTTATTATATTATATTAACAATATAATCTTAACAATGTCTTTCGTTCCCCAGGAAACGTATAGGTTTATATTGTAAAAGCAGTTAAAACGATTTATTTTCGACATTTTTGCATCCTGCGCCTTTTCGTATGTTATTATATTATATTAAAAATATAATCTTAACAATGTCTTTCGTTTCCAAGGAAACGTATAGGTTTATATGCTATAGGCTGTTAAAACGTTGTATTTTCGACATTTTTGCATCCCAGTTCCTTTTCATATGTTATTATACTATATTAACAATATAAACCTAACAATGTCTTTACTTTGCAAGGAAATTTGTAAGCTAAACGGAGTAGCAGTTGAAACCTTTTTTTTCGACATTTTTGCATCCCTGCTCCTTTTCGTATATTATTATACTATATTGATAATATTAACTTAACAATGTCTTTCATTTCCAAGGAAATGTGTAAGCTAAACGGAGTAGGCAGTTGAAACCTTTTTTCCAACTTTTTTGCATCCTGCGCCTTTTCGTATGTTATTATATTATATTAACAATATAATCCTAACAATATCTTTCGTTTCCAAGGAAACGTACAGGTTTATATTGTAAAGGCAGTTAAAACGTTTTATTTTCGACATGTTTGCATCCTGCGCCTTTTCGTATGTTATTATATTATATTAACAATATAATCTTAACAATGTATTTCGTTTCCATGGAAATGTACAAGCTAAAAGGAGTAGGCAGTTGAAACCTTTATTTCGACCTTTTACCATCCTGCGCTTTTTCGTACGTTATTATATTATATTAACAATATAATCTTAACAATGTCTTTCGTTTCCAAGGAAATGTCTACGCTAATCGGAGTAGGCAGTTGGAACCTTTTTATTCGACTTCCTTTCATCCTGGCGCCGTTTCGTATGTTATTATTTTATATTAACAATGTGTTCGTTTCCAAGGAAATGTGTAAACTAAACGGAGTAGGCAGTTGAAACCTTTATTTCAACTTTTTTGCATCCTGCGCCTTTTCGTATGTTATCATATTATATTAACAATATAATCTTAACAATGTCTTTCGTTTCCAAGGAAACGTGTAGATTTATATGCTAGAGGCAGTTAAAACGTTGTATATTTGACTTGTTTGCATCCCTTCCCCTTTTCTTATGTTATTATACTATATTAACAATATAATCTTAACAATGTCATTCATTTCCAAGGAAAGTGTAAGCTAAACTGAGTAGGCAGTTAAAACGATTTATTTTCGACATTTTTGCATCCTGCGCCTTTTCGTATGTTATTATATTATATTAAAATACAATCGTAACAACGTCTTTCGTTTCCAAGGAAACGTATAGGTTTATATGCTATAGGCAGTTAAAACGTTGTATTTTCGACATTTTTGCATCCCAGTTCCTTTTCGTATGTTATTATACTATAATAACAATATAAACCTAACAATGTCTTTACTTTCCAAGGAAATGTGTAAGCTAAACGGAGAAGGCAGTTGAAACCTTTTTTTGCGACATTTTTGCATCCTGCTCCTTTTCGTATGTTGTTATGTTATATTAACAATATAATCTTAACAATGTTTTTTGTTTCCAAGGAAACGTATAAGTTTAAATGCTAAAGGCAGTTAAAAAGTAATTTTTTGGCTTTATTGCATCCTGCTTTTTTTCGTATGTTATTATATTATATTAACATTATAATCTTAACAATGTCTTTCGTTCCCAAGGAATCGTATAGGTTTATATGCTAAAGGCAGTAAAAAGTTATATTTTAGACTTTTTTGCATCTTGCGCCATTTCGTATGTTATTATTTTATATTAACAATATAATATTAACAATGTCTCTTTCGTTTCCAAGGAAACGTATAGGTTTATATGCTAAAGACAGTTAAAACGTAATATTTTGGAATTTTTGCATCCTGAGCCTTTTCGTATGTTATTATATTATATTAACAATATAATCTTAGCAATGTCATTCGTTTCCAAGGAAACGTGTAGGTTTATATGGTAAAGACAGTAAAAAACCTTCATTTTCGACTTTTTTGTAACCTTGCTCCTTTTCGTATGTTATTATATTATATTAACAATATAATCTTAACAACGTCTTTCGTTTCCAAGGAATTGAGTGTAAATGTGTAAGCTAAACGGAGTAGACAGTTGAAACGTTTTTTCGACATTTTTGCATCCTGCGCCTATTCGAATGTTATAATATTATATTAACAATATAATCATAACAATGTCTTTCCTTTCCAAGGAAACGTATAGGTTTATATGCTAAAGACAGTTAAAACGTTGTATTTTCGACATTTTTGCATCACTGTTCCTTTTCGTATGTTATTATACTATATTAACAATATAAACCTAACAATGTCTTTAGTTTCGAAGGAATTGTGTAAGCTAAACGGAGTAGGCAGTTGAAACCTTCTTTTTCGACTTTTTTCCATCCTGCGTCTTTTTTGTATGTTATACTATATCAACAATATAATCTTAACAATGTCTTTCGTTTACAAGGAAACGTATAGTTTTATATTATAAAGGTAGTTAAAACGTTATATGTTATATTTTCGCCTTTTTTGCATCCTGCGCCTTCTCGTATGTTATTATATTATATTAACAATATAATCTTAACAACGTCTTTCGTTTCCAAGGAAACATGTAGATTTATATACTAAAGACAGTAAAAACGCTTTATTTTCGACTTTTTTGTAACCTTTCCCCTTTTCGTATGTTATTATATTATATTAACAATATAACGTTAACAATGTCTTTCGTTTCCAAGGAAATGTGTTGAAATGTGTAAGCTAAACGGAGTAGACAGTTGAATCATTTTTTTTTCGACATTTTTGCATCCTGCGCCTTCTCGAATGATATTATATTATATTAACAATATAATCTTAACAATGTGTTTCGTTTCCAACGAAACGTGTAGGTTTATATGCTAAAGGCAGTTAAAACATAATATTTTTGCATTATTGCATCCGGCGCCTTTTCGTATGTTATTATATTATATTAAAAATATAATTTAACAATGTCTTTTGTTTCCAACAAAACGTATAGGTTTATATTGTAAAGGCAGTTAAAAAGTTTTATTTTCTACATTTTTGCATACCTGTCCTTTTTCGTATGTTATTACATTATATTAAAAATGAATCTTAACATTGTCTTTCCTTTCCAAGGAAACGTATAGGTTTATATGCTAAAGGCAGTAAAACGTAATATTTTGGAATTTTTGCATCCTGCGCCTTTTCGTATGTTATTATATTATATTAAACATATAATCTTAACAATGTCATTCGTTTCCAAGGAAACGTATAGGTTTATATTGTAAAGGCATTTAAAACGTTTTATTTTCGACATTTTTGCATCCTGCGACTTTTCGTATGTTATTATATTATATTAACAATATAATCTTAACAATGTCTTTCGTTTCCAAGGAAACGTATAGGTTTATATGCTATAGGCAGTTAAAACGTTTTATTTTCGACATTTTTGCATCCTGCGCCTTTTCGTATGTTATTATATTATATTAACAATATAATCTTAACAATGTATTTCGTTTCCATGGAAATGTACAAGCTAAAAGGAGTAGGCAGTTGAAACCTTAATTTCGACCTTTTACCATCCTGCGCCTTTTCGTACGTTATTAAATTATATTAACAATACAATCTTAACAATGTCTTTCGTTTCCAAGGAAATCTCTACGCTAATCGGAGTAGGCAGTTGGAACCTTTTAATTCCACTTTTTTTCATCCTGGCGCCGTTTCGTATGTCATTATTTTATATTAACAATACAATCTTAACAATGTGTTCGTTTCCAAGGAAATGTGTAAGCTAAACGGAGTAGGCAGTTGAAACCTTTAATTCAACTTTTTTGCATCCTGCGCCTTTTCGTATGTTATCATATTATATTAACAATATTATCTTAACAATGTCTTTCGTTTCCAAGGAAACGTGTAGGTTTATATGCTAAAGGCACTTGAATGCTTTTTTTTTTTTACTCTTTTTCATCCTCCACCTTTTCGTAGGTTATTATATTATATCAAAAATATCATCTTAACAATGTCTATCGTTTCCAGGGAAACGTGTGGGTTTATATGCTAAAGGCAGTTAAAACGATTTATTTTCATTTTTTTTGTATCCTTGCCCCTTTTCGTATGTTATTATATTATATTAACAATATAATCTTAACAATGTGTTTCGTTTCCAAGGAAACGTGTAGATTTATATGCTAGAGGCAGTTAAAACGTTATATATTTGACTTGTTTGCTTCCCTGCCCCTTTTCTTATGTTATTATACTATATTAACAATATAATCTTAACAATGTCATTCATTTCCAAGGAAATGTGTAAGCTAAACTGAGTAGGCAGTTTAAACGATTTATTTTCGACATTTTTGCATCCTGCGCCTTTTCGTATGTTATTATACTATATTAACTATATAATCGTAACAATGTCTTTCGTTTCCAGGGAAACGTATAGGTTTATATGCTATAAGCAGTTAAAACGTTGTATTTTCGACATTTTTGCATCCCAGTTCCTCTTCGTATGTTATTATACTATATTAACAATATAAACCTAACAATGTCTTTACTTTCCAAGGAAATGTGTATGCTAAACGGAGAAGGCAGTTGAAACCTTTTTTTTCGACATTTTGCATCCTGCTCCTTTTCGTATGTTGTTATGTTATATTAACAATATAATCTTAACAATGTTTTTTGTTTCCAAGGAAACGTATAAGTTTATATGCTAAAGGCAGTTAAAAAGTAATTTTTTGGCTTTATTGCATCCTGGATTTTTTTCGTATGTTATTATATTATATTAACATTATAATCTTAACAATGTCTTTCGTTCCCAAGGAATCGTATAGGTTTATATGCTAAAGGCAGTTAAAAAGGTATATTTTCGACTTTTTTGCATCCTGAGCCATTTCGTATGTTATTATTTTTATATTAACAATATAATATTAACAATGTCTCTTTCGTTTCCAAGGAAACGTATAGGTGTATATGCTAAAGACAGTTAAAACGTAATATTTTGGAATTTTTGCATCCTGAGCCGTTTCGTATGTTATTATATTATATTAACAATATAATCTTAGCAATGTCATTCGTTTCCAAGGAAACGTGTAGGTTTATATGGTAAAGACAGTAAAAACCCTTCATTTTCGACTTTTTTGTAACCTTGCTCCTTTTCGTATGTTATTATACTATATTGACAATATTAACTTAACAATGTCTTTAGTTTCCAAGGAAATGTGTAAGTTAAACGGAGGATGCATTTGAAACCTTTTCTTTTCTACTTTTTTGCATCCTGCGCTTTTCGTATGTTATTATATTATATTTACAATATAATCTTAACAATGTCATTCGTTTCCAAGGAAACGTATAGGTTTATATTGTAAAGGCAGTTAAAACGTCTTATTTTCGACACTTTTGCATCCCTGTCCTTTTTCGTATGTTTTTATATTATATTAACAATCTTATCCTAACATTGTCTTTCGTCTCCAAGGAAATGTGTAAGCTAAAGGGAGTAGTCAGTTGAAACCTTTTTATTCGACTTTTTTGCATCGTGCGCATTTCGTATGGGTTTATATTATATTAACAATATAATCTTAACAATGTTTTTCGTTTACAAGGAAACGTATAGGTTTATATGCTAAAGGCAGTTAAAACGTAATATTTTGGAATTTTTGCATCCTGCGCCTTTTCGCATGTTATTATATTATATTAACAATATAATCTTAACAATGTCTTTCGTTTCCAAGGAAACGTATAGGTTTATATGCTAAAGGCAGTAAAAATGTAATATATTGGCATTTTTGCATCCTGCTCCCTTTCGTATGTTATTATATTACATTAACAATATAAACCTAACAATGTCTTTAGTTTCCAAGGAAATGTGTAAGCTAAACGGAGTAGCCAGTTGAAACCTCTTTTTTCGACTTTTTTGCATCCTGCGCATATTATATTAACAATATAATCTTAAAAATGACTTTGGCTTCCAAGGAAACGTATAGGCTCATATTGTAAAGGCAGTTAAAACGTTTTGTTTTCGACATTTCTCCATCCATGTCCCTTTTCGTACGTTATTATATTATATTAAAAATATAATCTTAATAATGTCATTCGTTTCCAAGGAAACGTGTAGGTTTATATGGTAAAGACAGTAAAAACGCTTTATTTTCGACTTTTTTGTAACCTTGCTCCTTTTCGTATGTTATTGTATTATATTAACAATATAATCTTAGCAATGTCTTTCGTTTCCAAGGAAATGAGTTGAAATGTGTAAGCTAAACGGAGTAGACAGTTGAAACTTTTTTTCGACATTTTTGCATCCTGCGCCTTTTCGAATGTTATTATATTAACAATATAATCATAACAATGTCTTTCGTTTCCAAGGAAACGTATAGGTTTATGTGCTAAAGGCAGTTAAAAGGTAATATTTTGGCATTTTTGCATCCTGCCTTTTCGTATGTTAAATATTATATTAACAATATAATCTTAACAAAGTCTTTCGATTCCAAGTAAACGTGTAGGTTTAAATGCTAAAGGCACTTGAAACATTTTTTTCCTACTTTTTTGCATCTTGCGCCTTTTTGTATGTTATTATATTATATTAAAAATATATTTTAACAATGTCTTTCGTTTCGTATATTAACAATATAATCTTAGCAATGTCATTCGTTTCCAAGGAAACGTGTAGGTTTATATGGTAAAGACAGTAAAAACCCTTCATTTTCGACTTTTTTGTAACCTTGCTCCTTTTCGTATGTTATTATATTATATTAACAATATAATCTTAACAATGTCTTTCGTTTCCAAGGAAATGAGTGTAAATGTGTAAGCTAAACGGAGTAGACAGTTGAAACTTATTTTCGACATTTTTGCATCCTGCGCCTATTCGAATGTTATAATATTATATTAACAATATAATCATAACAATGTCTTTCCTTTCCAAGGAAACGTATAGGTTTATATGCTAAAGGCAGTTAAAACGTAATATTTTGGAATTTTTGCATCCTGAGCCTTTTCGTATGTTATTATATTATATTAACAATATAATCTTAACGATGTCATTCGTTTCCAAGGAAACGTATAGGTTTATATTGTTAACGCAGTTAAAACGTTTTATTTTCGACATTTTTGCATCCTGCGACTTTTCGTATGTTATTATATTATATTAACAATATAATCTTAACAATGTCTTTCGTTTCCAAGGAAACGTATAGGTTTATATGCTAAAGGCAGTTAAAACGTAATATTTTGGTATTTTTGCATCCTGCGCCTTTTCGTATGTTATTATATTATATTAACAATATAATCTTAACATTGTCTTTCGTTTCCCAGGAAACGTATAGGTTTATATTGTAAAAGCAGTTAAAACGATTTGTTTTCGACATTTTTGCATCCTGCGCCTTTTCGTATGTTATTATATTATATTAACAATATAATCTTAACAATGTCTTTCGTTTCCAAGGAAACGTATAGGTTTATATGCTATAGGCTGTTAAAACGTTGTATTTTCGACATTTTTGCATCCCAGTTCCTTTTCGTATGTTATTATACTATATTAACAATATAAACCTAACAATGTCTTTACTTTGCAAGGAAATTTGTAAGCTAAACGGAGTAGCAGTTGAAACCTTTTTTTTCGACATTTTTGCATCCCTGCTCCTTTTCGTATATTATTATACTATATTGACAATATTAACTTAACAATGTCTTTAGTTTCCAAGGAAATGTGTAAGCTAAACGGAGTAGGCAGTTGAAACCTTTTTTTCAACTTTTTTGCATCCTGCGCCTTTTCGTATGTTATTATATTATATTAACAATATAATCCTAACAATATCTTTCGTTTCCAAGGAAACGTACAGGTTTATATTGTAAAGGCAGTTAAAACGTTTTATTTTCGACATGTTTGCATCCTGCGCCTTTTCGTATGTTATTATATTATATTAACAATATAATCTTAACAATGTATTTCGTTTCCATGGAAATGTACAAGCTAAAAGGAGTAGGCAGTTGAAACCTTTATTTCGACCTTTTACCATCCTGCGCTTTTTCGTACGTTATTATATTATATTAACAATATAATCTTAACAATGTCTTTCGTTTCCAAGGAAATGTCTACGCTAATCGGAGTAGGCAGTTGGAACCTTTTTATTCGACTTCTTTTCATCCTGTCGCCGTTTCGTATGTTATTATTTTATATTAACAATGTGTTCGTTTCCAAGTAAATGTGTAAGCTAAACGGAGTAGGCAGTTGAAACCTTTATTTCAACTTTTTTGCATCCTGCGCCTTTTCGTATGTTATCATATTATATTAACAATATAATCTTAACAATGTCTTTCGTTTCCAAGGAAACGTGTAGATTTATATGCTAGAGGCAGTTAAAACGTTATATATTTGACTTGTTTGCATCCCTGCCCCTTTTCTTATGTTATTATACTATATTAACAATATAATCTTAACAATGTCATTCATTTCCAAGGAAATGTGTAAGCTAAACTGAGTAGGCAGTTAAAACGATTTATTTTCGACATTTTTGCATCCTGCGCCTTTTCGTATGTTATTATATTATATTAACAATATAATCGTAACAATGTCTTTCGTTTCCAAGGAAACGTATAGGTTTATATGCTATAGGCAGTTAAAACGTTGTATTTTCGACATTTTTGCATCCCAGTTCCTTTTCGTATGTTATTATACTATAATAACAATATGAACCTAACAATGTCTTTACTTTCCAAGGAAATGTGTAAGCTAAACGGAGAAGGCAGTTGAAACCTTTTTTTCGACATTTTTGCATCCTGCTCCTTTTCGTATGTTGTTATGTTATATTAACAATATAATCTTAACAATGTTTTTTGTTTCCAAGGAAACGTATAAGTTTAAATGCTAAAGGCAGTTAAAAAGTAATTTTTTGGCTTTATTGCATCCTGCTTTTTTTCGTATGTTATTATATTATATTAACATTATAATCTTAACAATGTCTTTCGTTCCCAAGGAATCGTAAAGGTTTATATGCTAAAGGAAGTAAAAAGTTATATTTTCGACTTTTTTGCATCCTGCGCCATTTCGTATGTTATTATTTTATATTAACAATATAATATTAACAATGTCTCTTTCGTTTCCAAGGAAACGTATAGGTTTATATGCTAAAGACAGTTAAAACGTAATATTTTGGAATTTTTGCATCCTGCGCCTTTTCGCATGTTATTATATTATATTAACAATATAATCTTAACAATGTCTTTCGTTTCCAAGGAAACGTATAGGTTTATATGCTAAAGGCAGTTAAAATGTAATATATTGGCATTTTTGCATCATGCTCCCTTTCGTATGTTATTATATTACATTAACAATATAAACCTAACAATGTCTTTAGTTTCCAAGGAAATGTGTAAGCTAAACGGAGTAGCCAGTTGAAACCTCTTTTTTCGACTTTTTTGCATCCTGCGCATATTATATTAACAATATAATCTTAAAAATGACTTTGGCTTCCAAGGAAACGTATAGGCTCATATTGTAAAGGCAGTTAAAACGTTTTGTTTTCGACATTTCTCCATCCATGTCCCTTTTCGTACGTTATTATATTATATTAAAAATATAATCTTAACAATGTCATTCGTTTCCAAGGAAACGTGTAGGTTTATATGGTAAAGACAGTAAAAACGCTTTATTTTCGACTTTTTTGTAACCATGCTCCTTTTCGTATGTTATTGTATTATATTAACAATATAATCTTAGCAATGTCTTTCGTTTCCAAGGGAATGAGTTGAAATGTGTAAGCTAAACGGAGTAGACAGTTGAAACTTTTTTTCGACATTTTTGCATCCTGCGCCTTTTCGAATGTTATTATATTAACAATTTAATCATAACAATGTCTTTCGTTTCCAAGGAAACGTATAGGTTTATGTGCTAAAGGCAGTTAAAAGGTAATATCTTGGCATTTTTGCATCCTGCCTTTTCGTATGTTAAATATTATATTAACAATATAATCTTAGCAAAGTCTTTCGATTCCAAGTAAACGTGTAGGTTTAAATGCTAAAGGCACTTGAAACATTTTTTTCCTACTTTTTTGCATCTTGCGCCTTTTTGTATGTTATTATATTATATTAAAAATATATTTTAAGAATGTCTTTCGTTTCCAAGGAAACGAATAGGTTTATATGCTAAAGGCTGTTAACACGTAATATTTTGGAATTTTTGCATCCTGAGCCTTTTCGTATGTTATTATATTATATTAACAATATAATCTTAGCAATGTCATTCGTTTCCAAGGAAACGTGTAGGTTTATATGGTAAAGACAGTAAAAACCCTTCATTTTCGACTTTTTTGTAACCTTGCTCCTTTTCGTATGTTATTATATTATATTAACAATATAATCTTAACAATGTCTTTCGTTTCCAAGGAAATGAGTGTAAATGTGTAAGCTAAACGGAGTACACAGTTGAAACTTATTTTCGACATTTTTGCATCCTGCGCCTATTCGAATGTTATAATATTATATTAACAATATAATCATAACAATGTCTTTCCTTTCCAAGGAAACGTGTAGGTTTATATGCTAAAGGCAGTTAAAACGTAATATTTTGGAATTTTTGCATCCTGAGCCTTTTGGTATGTTATTATATTATATTAACAATATAATCTTAACAATGTCATTCGTTTCCAAGGAAACGTATAGGTTTATATGGTAAACGCAGTTAAAACGTTTTATTTTCGACATTTTTGCATCCTGCGACTTTTCGTATGTTATTATATTATATTAACAATATAATCTTAACAATGTCTTTCGTTTCCAAGGAAACGTATAGGTTTATATGCTAAAGGCAGTTAAAACGTAATATTTTGGTATTTTTGCATCCTGCGCCTTTTCGTATGTTATTATATTATATTAACAATATAATCTTAACAATGTCTTTCGTTTCCCAGGAAACGTATAGGTTTATATTGTAAAAGCAGTTAAAACGATTTATTTTCGACATTTTTGCATCCTGCGCCTTTTCGTATGTTATTATATTATATTAACAATATAATCTTAACAATGACTTTCGTTTCCAAGGAAACGTATTGGTTTATATGCTATAGGCTGTTAAAACGTTGTATTTTCGACATTTTTGCATCCCAGGTCCTTTTCGTATGTTATTATACTATATTAACAATATAAACCTAACAATGTCTTTACTTTGCAAGGAAATTTGTAAGCTAAACGGAGTAGCAGTTGAAACCTTTTTTTTCGACATTTTTGCATCTCTGCTCCTTTTCGTATATTATTATACTATATTGACAATATTAACTTAACAATGTCTTTAGTTTCCAAGGAAATGTGTAAGCTAAACGGAGTAGGCAGTTGAAACCTTTTTTTCAACTTTTTTGCATCCTGCGCCTTTTCGTATGTTATTATATTATATTAACAATATAATCCTAACAATATCTTTCGTTTCCAAGGAAACGTACAGGTTTATATTGTAAAGGCAGTTAAAACGTTTTATTTTCGACATGTTTGCATCCTGCGCCTTTTCGTATGTTATATTATATTAACAATATAATCTTAACAATGTCATTCGATTCCAAGGAAACGTGTAGGTTTATATGGTAAAGACAGTAAAAACCCTTCATTTTCGACTTTTTTGTAACCTTGCTCCTTTTCGTATGTTATTATATTATATTAACAATATAATCTTAACAATGTCTTTCGTTTCCAAGGAAATGAGTGTAAATGTGTGAGCTAAACGGAGTAGACAGTTGAAACTTTTTTTCGACATTTTTGCATCCTGCGCCTATTCGAATGTTATAATATTATATTAACAATATAATCATAACAAAGTCTTTCCTTTCCAAGGAAACGTATAGGTTTATATGCTAAAGGCAGTTAAAACGTAATATTTTGGAATTTTTGCATCCTGAGCCTTTTCGTACGTTATTATATTATATTAACAATATAATCTTAACAATGTCTTTCGTTTCCAAGGAAATGTCTACGCTAATCGGAGTAGGCAGCTGGAACCTTTTTATTCGACTTTTTTTCATCCTGGCGCCGTTTCGTATGTTATTATTTTATATTAACAATACAATCTTCACAATGTGTTCGTTTCCAAGGAAATGTGTAAGCTAAACGGAGTAGGCAGTTGAAACCTTTATTTCAACTTTTTTGCATCCTGCGCCTTTTCGTATGTTATCATATTATATTAGCAATATAATCTTAACAATGTCTTTCGTTTCCAAGGGAACGTGTAGATTTATATGCTAGAGGCAGTTAAAACGTTATATATTTGACTTGTTTGCATCCCTGCCCCTTTTCTTATGTTATTATACTATATTAACAATATAATCTTAACAATGTCATTCATTTCCAAGGAAATGTGTAAGCTAAACTGAGTAGGCAGTTAAAACGATTTATTTTCGACATTTTTGCATCCTGCGCTCTTTCTGTATGTTATAATATTATATTAACAATATAATCGTAACAATGTCTTTCGTTTCCAAGGAAACGTATAGGTTTATATGCTATAGGCAGTTAAAACGTTGTATTTTCGACATTTTTCATCCCAGTTCCTTTTCGTATGTTATTATACTATATTAACAATATAAACCTAGAAATGTCTTTACTTTCCAAGGAAATGTGTAAGCTAAACGGAGAAGTCAGTTGAAACCTTTTTTTTCGACATTTTTGCATCCTGCTCCTTTTCGTATGTTGTTATGTTATATTAACAATATAATCTTAACAATGTTTTTTGTTTCCAAGGAAACGTATAAGTTTATATGCTAAAGGCAGTTAAAAAGTAATTTTTTGGCTTTATTGCATCCTGGATTTTTTTCGTATGTTATTATATTATATTAACATTATAATCTTAACAATGTCTTTCGTTCCCAAGGAATCGTATGGGTTTATATGCTAAAGGCAGTTAAAAAGTCATATTTTCGACTTTTTTGCATCCTGCGCCTTTTCGTATGTTATTATTTTATATTAACAATATAATATTAACAATGTCTCTTTCGTGTCCAAGGAAACGTGTAGGTTTATATGGTAAAGACAGTAAATACCCTTCATTTTCGACTTTTTTGTAACCTTGCTCCTTTTCGTATGTTATTATATTATATTAACAATATAATCTTAACAATGTCTTTCGTTTCCAAGGAAATGAGTGTAAATGTGTAAGCTAAACGGAGTAGACAGTTGAAACTTATTTTCGACATTTTTGCATCCTGCGCCTATTCGAATGTTATAATATTATATTAACAATATAATCTTAACAATGTCATTCGTTTCCAAGGAAACGTATAGGTTTATATTGTAAACGCAGTTAAAACGTTTTATTTTCGACATTTTTGCATCCTGCGACTTTTCGTATGTTATTATATTATATTAACAATATAATCTTAACAATGTCTTTCGTTTCCAAGGAAACGTATAGGTTTATATGCTAAAGGCAGTTAAAACGTAATATTTTGGTATTTTTGCATCCTGCGCCTTTTCGTATGTTATTATATTATATTAACAATATAATCTTAACAATGTATTTCGTTTCCATGGAAATGTACAAGCTAAAAGGAGTAGGCAGTTGAAACCTTTATTTCGACCTTTTACCATCCTGCGCTTTTTCGTACGTTATTATATTATATTAACAATATAATCTTAACAATGTCTTTCGTTTCCAAGGAAATGTCTACGCTAATCGGAGTAGGCAGTTGGAACCTTTTTATTCGACTTCCTTTCATCCTGGCGCCGTTTCGTATGTTATTATTTTATATTAACAATGTGTTCGTTTCCAAGGAAATGTGTAAACTAAACGGAGTAGGCAGTTGAAACCTTTATTAAAACTTTTTTGCATCCTGCGCCTTTTCGTATGTTATCATATTATATTAACAATATAATCTTAACAATGTCTTTCGTTTCCAAGGAAACGTGTAGATTTATATGCTAGAGGCAGTTAAAACGTTGTATATTTGACTTGTTTGCATCCCTTCCCCTTTTCTTATGTTATTATACTATATTAACAATATAATCTTAACAATGTCATTCATTTCCAAGGAAAGTGTAAGCTAAACTGAGTAGGCAGTTAAAACGATTTATTTTCGACATTTTTGCATCCTGCGCCTTTTCGTATGTTATTATATTATATTAAAATACAATCGTAACAACGTCTTTCGTTTCCAAGGAAACGTATAGGTTTATATGCTATAGGCAGTTAAAACGTTGTATTTTCGACATTTTTGCATCCCAGTTCCTTTTCGTATGTTATTATACTATAATAACAATATAAACCTAACAATGTCTTTACTTTCCAAGGAAATGTGTAAGCTAAACGGAGAAGGCAGTTGAAACCTTTTTTTTCGACATTTTTGCATCCTGCTCCTTTTCGTATGTTGTTATGTTATATTAACAATATAATCTTAACAATGTTTTTTGTTTCCAAGGAAACGTATAAGTTTAAATGCTAAAGGCAGTTAAAAAGTAATTTTTTGGCTTTATTGCATCCTGCTTTTTTTCGTATGTTATTATATTATATTAACATTATAATCTTAACAATGTCTTTCGTTCCCAAGGAATCGTATAGGTTTATATGCTAAAGGCAGTAAAAAGTTATATTTTAGACTTTTTTGCATCTTGCGCCATTTCGTATGTTATTATTTTATATTAACAATGTGTTCGTTTCCAAGTAAATGTGTAAGCTAAACGGAGTAGGCAGTTGAAACCTTTATTTCAACTTTTTTGCATCCTGCGCCTTTTCGTATGTTGTTATGTTATATTAACAATATAATCTTAACAATGTTTTTTGTTTCCAAGGAAACGTATAAGTTTAAATGCTAAAGGCAGTTAAAAAGTAATTTTTTGGCTTTATTGCATCCTGCTTTTTTTCGTATGTTATTATATTATATTAACATTATAATCTTAACAATGTCTTTCGTTCCCAAGGAATCGTAAAGGTTTATATGCTAAAGGAAGTAAAAAGTTATATTTTCGACTTTTTTGCATCCTGCGCCATTTCGTATGTTATTATTTTATATTAACAATATAATATTAACAATGTCTCTTTCGTTTCCAAGGAAACGTATAGGTTTATATGCTAAAGACAGTTAAAACGTAATATTTTGGAATTTTTGCATCCTGCGCCTTTTCGCATGTTATTATATTATATTAACAATATAATCTTAGCAATGTCTTTCGTTTCCAAGGAAACGTATAGGTTTATATGCTAAAGGCAGTTAAAATGTAATATATTGGCATTTTTGCATCATGCTCCCTTTCGTATGTTATTATATTACATTAACAATATAAACCTAACAATGTCTTTAGTTTCCAAGGAAATGTGTAAGCTAAACGGAGTAGCCAGTTGAAACCTCTTTTTTCGACTTTTTTGCATCCTGCGCATATTATATTAACAATATAATCTTAAAAATGACTTTGGCTTCCAAGGAAACGTATAGGCTCATATTGTAAAGGCAGTTAAAACGTTTTGTTTTCGACATTTCTCCATCCATGTCCCTTTTCGTACGTTATTATATTATATTAAAAATATAATCTTAACAATGTCATTCGTTTCCAAGGAAACGTGTAGGTTTATATGGTAAAGACAGTAAAAACGCTTTATTTTCGACTTTTTTGTAACCTTGCTCCTTTTCGTATGTTATTGTATTATATTAACAATATAATCTTAGCAATGTCTTTCGTTTCCAAGGGAATGAGTTGAAATGTGTAAGCTAAACGGAGTAGACAGTTGAAACTTTTTTTCGACATTTTTGCATCCTGCGCCTTTTCGAATGTTATTATATTAACAATTTAATCATAACAATGTCTTTCGTTTCCAAGGAAACGTATAGGTTTATGTGCTAAAGGCAGTTAAAAGGTAATATCTTGGCATTTTTGCATCCTGCCTTTTCGTATGTTAAATATTATATTAACAATATAATCTTAGCAAAGTCTTTCGATTCCAAGTAAACGTGTAGGTTTAAATGCTAAAGGCACTTGAAACATTTTTTTCCTACTTTTTTGCATCTTGCGCCTTTTTGTATGTTATTATATTATATTAAAAATATATTTTAAGAATGTCTTTCGTTTCCAAGGAAACGAATAGGTTTATATGCTAAAGGCTGTTAACACGTAATATTTTGGAATTTTTGCATCCTGAGCCTTTTCGTATGTTATTATATTATATTAACAATATAATCTTAGCAATGTCATTCGTTTCCAAGGAAACGTGTAGGTTTATATGGTAAAGACAGTAAAAACCCTTCATTTTCGACTTTTTTGTAACCTTGCTCCTTTTCGTATGTTATTATATTATATTAACAATATAATCTTAACAATGTCTTTCGTTTCCAAGGAAATGAGTGTAAATGTGTAAGCTAAACGGAGTACACAGTTGAAACTTATTTTCGACATTTTTGCATCCTGCGCCTATTCGAATGTTATAATATTATATTAACAATATAATCATAACAATGTCTTTCCTTTCCAAGGAAACGTGTAGGTTTATATGCTAAAGGCAGTTAAAACGTAATATTTTGGAATTTTTGCATCCTGAGCCTTTTGGTATGTTATTATATTATATTAACAATATAATCTTAACAATGTCATTCGTTTCCAAGGAAACGTATAGGTTTATATGGTAAACGCAGTTAAAACGTTTTATTTTCGACATTTTTGCATCCTGCGACTTTTCGTATGTTATTATATTATATTAACAATATAATCTTAACAATGTCTTTCGATTCCAAGGAAACGTATAGGTTTATATGCTAAAGGCAGTTAAAACGTAATATTTTGGTATTTTTGCATCCTGCGCCTTTTCGTATGTTATTATATTATATTAACAATATAATCTTAACAATGTCTTTCGTTTCCCAGGAAACGTATAGGTTTATACTGTAAAAGCAGTTAAAACGATTTATTTTCGACATTTTTGCATCCTGCGCCTTTTCGTATGTTATTATATTATATTAACAATATAATCTTAACAATGTCTTTCGTTTCCAAGGAAACGTATTGGTTTATATGCTATAGGCTGTTAAAACGTTGTATTTTCGACATTTTTGCATTCCAGGTCCTTTTCGTATGTTATTATACTATATTAACAATATAAACCTAACAATGTCTTTACTTTGCAAGGAAATTTGTAAGCTAAACGGAGTAGCAGTTGAAACCTTTTTTTTCGACATTTTTGCATCTCTGCTCCTTTTCGTATATTATTATACTATATTGACAATATTAACTTAACAATGTCTTTAGTTTCCAAGGAAATGTGTAAGCTAAACGGAGTAGGCAGTTGAAACCTTTTTTTCAACTTTTTTGCATCCTGCGCCTTTTCGTATGTTATTATATTATATTAACAATATAATCCTAACAATATCTTTCGTTTCCAAGGAAACGTACAGGTTTATATTGTAAAGGCAGTTAAAACGTTTTATTTTCGACATGTTTGCATCCTGCGCCTTTTCGTATGTTATATTATATTAACAATATAATCTTAACAATGTATTTCGTTTCCATGGAAATGTACAAGCTAAAAGGAGTAGGCAGTTGAAACCATTATTTCGACCTTTTACCATCCTGCGCTTTTTCGTACGTTATTATATTATATTAACAATATAATCTTAACAATGTCTTTCGTTTCCAAGGAAATGTCTACGCTAATCGGAGTAGGCAGGTGGAACCTTTTTATTCGACTTCTTTTCATCCTGTCGCCGTTTCGTATGTTATTATTTTATATTAACAATGTGTTCGTTTCCAAGTAAATATGTAAGCTAAACGGAGGAGGCAGTTGAAACCTTTATTTCAACTTTTTTGCATCCTGCGCCTTTTCGTATGTTATCATATTATATTAACAATATAATCTTAACAATGTCTTTCGTTTCCAAGGAAACGTGTAGATTTATATGCTAGAGGCAGTTAAAACGTTATATATTTGACTTGTTTGCATCCCTGCCCCTTTTCTTATGTTATTATACTATATTAACAATATAATCTTAACAATGTCATTCATTTCCAAGGAAATGTGTAATCTAAACTGAGTAGGCAGTTAAAACGATTTATTTTCGACATTTTTGCATCCTGCGCCTTTTCGTATGTTATTATATTATATTAACAATATAATCGTAACAATGTCTTTCGTTTCCAAGGAAACGTATAGGTTTATATGCTATAGGCAGTTAAAACGTTGTATTTTCGACATTTTTGCATCCCAGTTCCTTTTCGTATGTTATTATACTATAATAACAATATAAACCTAACAATGTCTTTACTTTCCAAGGAAATGTGTAAGCTAAACGGAGAAGGCAGTTGAAACCTTTTTTTTCGACATTTTTGCATCCTGCTCTTTTCGTATGTTGTTATGTTATATTAACAATATAATCTTAACAATGTTTTTTGTTTCCAAGGAAACGTATAAGTTTAAATGCTAAAGGCAGTTAAAAAGTATTTTTTTGGCTTTATTGCATCCTCCTTTTTTTCGTATGTTATTATATTATATTAACATTATAATCTTAACAATGTCTTTCGTTCCCAAGGAATCGTATAGGTTTATATGCTAAAGGCAGTTAAAAAGTTATATTTTCGACTTTTTTGCATCCTGCGCCATTTCGTATGTTATTATTTTATATTAACAATATAATATTAACAATGTCTCTTTCGTTTCCAAGGAAACGTATAGGTTTATATGCTAAAGACAGTTAAAACGTAATATTTTGGAATTTTTGCATCCTGAGCCTTTTCGTAAGTTATTATATTATATTAACAATATAATCTTAGCAATGTCATTCGTTTCCAAGGAAACGTGTAGGTTTATATGGTAAAGACAGTAAAAACCCATCATTTTCGACTTTTTTGTAACCTTGCTCCTTTTCGTATGTTATTATATTATATTAACAATATAATCTTAACAACGTCTTTCGTTTCCAAGGAATTGAGTGTAAATGTGTAAGCTAAACGAAGTAGCCAGTTGAAGCTTTTTTTCGACATTTTTGCATCCTGCGCCTATTCGAATGTTATAATATTATATTAACAATATAATCATAACAATGTCTTTCCTTTCCAAGGAAACGTATAGCTTTATATGCTAAAGGCAGTTAAAACGTAATATTTTGGAATTTTTGCATCCTGAGCCTTTTCGTATGTTACTATATTATATTAACAATATAATCTTAAGAATGTCTTTCGTTTCCAAGGAAACGTATAGGTTTATATGCTAAAGACAGTTAAAACGTTGTATTTTCGACATTTTTGCATCCCTGTTCCTTTTCGTATGTTATTATACTATATTAACAATATAAACCTAACAATGTCTTTAGTTTCGAAGGAATTGTGTAAGCTAAACGGAGTAGGCAGTTGAAACCTTTTTTTTCGACTTTTTTCCATCCTGCGTCTTTTTTGTATGTTATACTATATTAACAATATAATCTTAACAATGTCTTTCGTTTACAAGGAAACGTATAGTTTTATATTATAAAGGTAGTTAAAACGTTATATGTTATATTTTCGCCTTTTTTGCATCCTGCGCCTTCTCGTATGTTATTATATTATATTAACAATATAATCATAACAACGTCTTTCGTTTCCAAGGAAACATGTAGATTTATATACTGAAGACAGTAAAAACGCTTTATTTTCGACTTTTTTGTAACCTTTCTCCTTTTCGTATGTTATTATATTATATTAACAATATAACGTTAACAATGTCTTTCGTTTCCAAGGAAATGTGTTGAAATGTGTAAGCTAAACGGAGTAGACAGTTGAATCATTTTTTTTTCGACATTTTTGTATCCTGCGCCTTCTCGAATGATATTATATTATATTAACAATATAATCTTAACAATGTGTTTCGTTTCCAACGAAACGTGTAGGTTTATATGCTAAAGGCAGTTAAAACATAATATTTTTGCATTATTGCATCCGGCGCCTTTTCGTATGTTATTATATTATATTAAAAATATAATTTAACAATGTCTTTTGTTTCCAAGGAAACGTATAGGTTTATATTGTAAAGGCAGTTAAAAAGTTTTATTTTCTACATTTTTGCATACCTGTCCTTTTTCGTATGTTATTACATTATATTAAAAATGAATCTTAACATTGTCTTTCCTTTCCAAAGAAACGTATAGGTTTATATGCTAACGGCAGTTAAAACGTAATATTTTGGAATTTTTGCATCCTGCGCCTTTTTGTATGTTATTATATTATATTAAACATATAATCTTAACAATGTCATTCGTTTCCAAGGAAACGTATAGGTTTATATTGTAAAGGCATTTAAAACGTTTTATTTTCGACATTTTTGCATCCTGCGACTTTTCGTATGTTATTATATTATATTAACAATATAATCTTAACAATTTCTTTCGTTTCCAAGGAAACGTATAGGTTTATATGCTAAAGGCAGTTAACACGTAATATTTTGGTATTTTTGCATCCTGCGCCTTTTCGTATGTTATTATATTATATTAACAATATAATCTTAACAATGTCTTTCGTTTCCAAGGAAACGTATAGGTTTATATTGTAAAAGCAGTTAAAACTATTTATTTTCGACATTTTTGCATCCTGCGCCTTTTCGTATGTTATTATATTATATTAACAATATAATCTTAACAATGTCTTTCGTTTCCAAGGAAACGTATAGGTTTATATTGTAAAGTCAGTTAAAACGTTTTATTTTCGACATTTTTGCATCCTGCGCCTTTTCGTATGTTATTATATTATATTAACAATATAATCATAACAATGTATTTCGTTTCCATAGAAATGTACAAGCTAAAAGGAGTAGGCAGTTGAAACCTTAATTTCGACCTTTTACCATCCTGCGCCTTTTCGTACGTTATTAAATTATATTAACAATACAACCTTAACAATGTCTTTCGTTTCCAAGGAAATCTCTACGCTAATCGGAGTAGGCAGTTGGAACCTTTTTATTATACTTTTTTTCATCCTGGCGCCGGTTCGTATGTCATTATTTTATATTAACAATACAATCTTAACAATGTGTTCGTTTCCAAGGAAATGTGTAAGCTAAACGGAGTAGGCAGTTGAAACCTTTATTTCAACTTTTTAGCATCCTGCGCCTTTTCGTATGTTATCATATTATATTAACAATATTATCTTAACAATGTCTTTCGTTTCCAAGGAAACGTGTAGGTTTATATGCTAAAGGCACTTGAATGCTTTTTTTTTTACTCTTTTTCATCCTCCACCTTTTCGTAGTTATTATATTACATCAAAAATATAATCTTAACAATGTGTATCGTTTCCAGGGAAACGTGTAGGTTTATATGCTAAAGGCAGTTAAAACGATTTATTTTCAATTTTTTTGTATCCTTGCCCCTTTTCGTATGTTATTATATTATATTAACAATATAATCTTAACAATGTGTTTCGTTTCCAAGGAAACGTATATGTTTATATGCTAAAGGCAGTTAAAAAGTAATTTTTTGGCTTTATTGCATCCTGCTTTTTTTCGTATGTTATTATATTATATTAACATTATAATTTTTACAATGTCTTTCGTTCCCGAGGAATCGTATAGGTTTATATGCTAAAGGCAGTTAAAAAGGTATATTTTCGACTTTTTTGCATCCTGAGCCATTTCGTATGTTATTATTTTTATATTAACAATATAATATTAACAATGTCTCTTTCGTTTCCAAGGAAACGTATAGGTGTATATGCTAAAGACAGTTAAAACGTAATATTTTGGAATTTTTGCATTCTGAGCCGTTTCATATGTTATTATATTATATTAACAATATAATATTAGCAATGTCATTCGTTTCCAAGGAAACGTGTAGGTTTATATGGTAAAGACAGTAAAAACTCTTCATTTTCTACTTTTTTGTAACCTTGCTCCTTTTCGTATGTTATTATACTATATTGACAATATTAACTTAACAATGTCTTTAGTTTCCAAGGAAATGTGTAAGTTAAACGGAGGATGCATTTGAAACCTTTTCTTTTCTACTTTTTTGCATCCTGCGCTTTTCGTATGTTATTATATTATATTTACAATATAATCTTAACAATGTCATTCGTTTACAAGGAAACGTATAGGTTTATATTGTAAAGGCAGTTAAAACGTCTTATTTTCGACACTTTTGCATCCCTGTCCTTTTTCGTATGTTTTTATATTATATTAACAATCTTATCCTAACAATGTCTTTCGTCTCCAAGGAAATGTGTAAGCTAAAGGGAGTAGTCAGTTGAAACCTTTTTATTCGACTTTTTTGCATCCTGCGCATTTCGTATGGGTTTATATTATATTAACAATATAATCTTAACAATGTTTTTCGTTTACAAGGAAACGTATAGGTTTATATGCTAAAGGCAGTTAAAACGTAATATTTTGGAATTTTTGCATCCTGCGCCTTTTCGCATGTTATTATATTATATTAACAATATAATCTTAACAATGTCTTCCGTTTCCAAGGAAACGTATAGGTTTATATGCTAAAGGCAGTTAAAATGTAATATATTGGCATTTTTGCATCCTGCTCCCTTTCGTATGTTATTATATTACATTAACAATATAAACCTAACAATGTCTTTAGTTTCCATGGAAATGTGTAAGCTAAACGGAGTAGCCAGTTGAAACCTCTTTTTTCGACTTTTTTGCATCCTGCGCATATTATATTAACAGTATAATCTTAAAAATGACTTTGGCTTCCAAGGAAACGTATAGGCTCATATTGTAAAGGCAGTTAAAACGTTTTGTTTTCGACATTTCTCCATCCATGTCCCTTTTCGTACGTTATTATATTATATTAAAAATATAATCTTAACAATGTCATTCGTTTCCAAGGAAACGTGTAGGTTTATATGGTAAAGACAGTAAAAACGCTTTATTTTCGACTCTTTTGTAACCTTGCTCCTTTTCGTATGTTATTGTATTATATTAACAATATAATCTTAACAATGTCTTTCGTTTCCAAGGAAATGAGTGTAAATGTGTGAGCTAAACGGAGTAGACAGTTGAAACTTTTTTTCGACATTTTTGCATCCTGCGCCTATTCGAATGTTATAATATTATATTAACAATATAATCATAACAAAGTCTTTCCTTTCCAAGGAAACGTATAGGTTTATATGCTAAAGGCAGTTAAAACGTAATATTTTGGAATTTTTGCATCCTGAGCCTTTTCGTACGTTATTATATTATATTAACAATATAATCTTAACAATGTCTTTCGTTTCCAAGGAAATGTCTACGCTAATCGGAGTAGGCAGCTGGAACCTTTTTATTCGACTTTTTTTCATCCTGGCGCCGTTTCGTATGTTATTATTTTATATTAACAATACAATCTTCACAATGTGTTCGTTTCCAAGGAAATGTGTAAGCTAAACGGAGTAGGCAGTTGAAACCTTTATTTCAACTTTTTTGCATCCTGCGCCTTTTCGTATGTTATCATATTATATTAGCAATATAATCTTAACAATGTCTTTCGTTTCCAAGGGAACGTGTAGATTTATATGCTAGAGGCAGTTAAAACGTTATATATTTGACTTGTTTGCATCCCTGCCCCTTTTCTTATGTTATTATACTATATTAACAATATAATCTTAACAATGTCATTCATTTCCAAGGAAATGTGTAAGCTAAACTGAGTAGGCAGTTAAAACGATTTATTTTCGACATTTTTGCATCCTGCGCTCTTTCTGTATGTTATAATATTATATTAACAATATAATCGTAACAATGTCTTTCGTTTCCGAGGAAACGTATAGGTTTATATGCTATAGGCAGTTAAAACGTTGTATTTTCGACATTTTTCATCCCAGTTCCTTTTCGTATGTTATTATACTATATTAACAATATAAACCTAGAAATGTCTTTACTTTCCAAGGAAATGTGTAAGCTAAACGGAGAAGTCAGTTGAAACCTTTTTTTTCGACATTTTTGCATCCTGCTCCTTTTCGTATGTTGTTATGTTATATTAACAATATAATCTTAACAATGTTTTTTGTTTCCAAGGAAACGTATAAGTTTATATGCTAAAGGCAGTTAAAAAGTAATTTTTTGGCTTTATTGCATCCTGGATTTTTTTCGTATGTTATTATATTATATTAACATTATAATCTTAACAATGTCTTTCGTTCCCAAGGAATCGTATGGGTTTATATGCTAAAGGCAGTTAAAAAGTTATATTTTCGACTTTTTTGCATCCTGCGCCTTTTCGTATGTTATTATTTTATATTAACAATATAATATTAACAATGTCTCTTTCGTTTCCAAGGAAACGTGTAGGTTTATATGGTAAAGACAGTAAATACCCTTCATTTTCGACTTTTTTGTAACCTTGCTCCTTTTCGTATGTTATTATATTATATTAACAATATAATCTTAACAATGTCTTTCGTTTCCAAGGAAATGAGTGTAAATGTGTAAGCTAAACGGAGTAGACAGTTGAAACTTATTTTCGACATTTTTGCATCCTGCGCCTATTCGAATGTTATAATATTATATTAACAATATAATCTTAACAATGTCATTCGTTTCCAAGGAAACGTATAGGTTTATATTGTAAACGCAGTTAAAACGTTTTATTTTCGACATTTTTGCATCCTGCGACTTTTCGTATGTTATTATATTATATTAACAATATAATCTTAACAATGTCTTTCGTTTCCAAGGAAACGTATAGGTTTATATGCTAAAGGCAGTTAAAACGTAATATTTTGGTATTTTTGCATCCTGCGCCTTTTCGTATGTTATTATATTATATTAACAATATAATCTTAACAATGTCTTTCGTTTCCCAGGAAACGTATAGGTTTATATTGTAAAAGCAGTTAAAACGATTTATTTTCGACATTTTTGCATCCTGCGCCTTTTCGTATGTTATTATATTATATTAAAAATATAATCTTAACAATGTCTTTCGTTTCCAAGGAAACGTATAGGTTTATATGCTATAGGCTGTTAAAACGTTGTATTTTCGACATTTTTGCATCCCAGTTCCTTTTCATATGTTATTATACTATATTAACAATATAAACCTAACAATGTCTTTACTTTGCAAGGAAATTTGTAAGCTAAACGGAGTAGCAGTTGAAACCTTTTTTTTCGACATTTTTGCATCCCTGCTCCTTTTCGTATATTATTATACTATATTGATAATATTAACTTAACAATGTCTTTCGTTTCCAAGGAAATGTGTAAGCTAAACGGAGTAGGCAGTTGAAACCTTTTTTCCAACTTTTTTGCATCCTGCGCCTTTTCGTATGTTATTATATTATATTAACAATATAATCCTAACAATATCTTTCGTTTCCAAGGAAACGTACAGGTTTATATTGTAAAGGCAGTTAAAACGTTTTATTTTCGACATGTTTGCATCCTGCGCCTTTTCGTATGTTATTATATTATATTAACAATATAATCTTAACAATGTATTTCGTTTCCATGGAAATGTACAAGCTAAAAGGAGTAGGCAGTTGAAACCTTTATTTCGACCTTTTACCATCCTGCGCTTTTTCGTACGTTATTATATTATATTAACAATATAATCTTAACAATGTCTTTCGTTTCCAAGGAAATGTCTACGCTAATCGGAGTAGGCAGTTGGAACCTTTTTATTCGACTTCTTTTCATCCTGTCGCCGTTTCGTATGTTATTATTTTATATTAACAATGTGTTCGTTTCCAAGTAAATGTGTAAGCTAAACGGAGTAGGCAGTTGAAACCTTTATTTCAACTTTTTTGCATCCTGCGCCTTTTCGTATGTTATCATATTATATTAACAATATAATCTTAACAATGTCTTTCGTTTCCAAGGAAACGTGTAGATTTATATGCTAGAGGCAGTTAAAACGTTATATATTTGACTTGTTTGCATCCCTGCCCCTTTTCTTATGTTATTATACTATATTAACAATATAATCTTAACAATGTCATTCATTTCCAAGGAAATGTGTAAGCTAAACTGAGTAGGCAGTTAAAACGATTTATTTTCGACATTTTTGCATCCTGCGCCTTTTCGTATGTTATTATATTATATTAACAATATAATCGTAACAATGTCTTTCGTTTCCAAGGAAACGTATAGGTTTATATGCTATAGGCAGTTAAAACGTTGTATTTTCGACATTTTTGCATCCCAGTTCCTTTTCGTATGTTATTATACTATAATAACAATATAAACCTAACAATGTCTTTACTTTCCAAGGAAATGTGTAAGCTAAACGGAGAAGGCAGTTGAAACCTTTTTTTTCGACATTTTTGCATCCTGCTCCTTTTCGTATGTTGTTATGTTATATTAACAATATAATCTTAACAATGTTTTTTGTTTCCAAGGAAACGTATAAGTTTAAATGCTAAAGGCAGTTAAAAAGTAATTTTTTGGCTTTATTGCATCCTGCTTTTTTTCGTATGTTATTATATTATATTAACATTATAATCTTAACAATGTCTTTCGTTCCCAAGGAATCGTATAGGTTTATATGCTAAAGGCAGTAAAAAGTTATATTTTAGACTTTTTTGCATCTTGCGCCATTTCGTATGTTATTATTTTATATTAACAATATAATATTAACAATGTCTCTTTCGTTTCCAAGGAAACGTATAGGTTTATATGCTAAAGACAGTTAAAACGTAATATTTTGGAATTTTTGCATCCTGAGCCTTTTCGTATGTTATTATATTATATTAACAATATAATCTTAGCAATGTCATTCGTTTCCAAGGAAACGTGTAGGTTTATATGGTAAAGACAGTAAAAAACCTTCATTTTCGACTTTTTTGTAACCTTGCTCCTTTTCGTATGTTATTATATTATATTAACAATATAATCTTAACAACGTCTTTCGTTTCCAAGGAATTGAGTGTAAATGTGTAAGCTAAACGGAGTAGACAGTTGAAACTTTTTTTCGACATTTTTGCATCCTGCGCCTATTCGAATGTTATAATATTATATTAACAATATAATCATAACAATGTCTTTCCTTTCCAAGGAAACGTATAGGTTTATATGCTAAAGACAGTTAAAACGTTGTATTTTCGACATTTTTGCATCACTGTTCCTTTTCGTATGTTATTATACTATATTAACAATATAAACCTAACAATGTCTTTAGTTTCGAAGGAATTGTGTAAGCTAAACGGAGAAGGCAGTTGAAACCTTTTTTTTCGACATTTTTGCATCCCTGCTCCTTTTCGTATATTATTATACTATATTGATAATATTAACTCAACAATGTCTTTCGTTTCCAAGGAAATGTGTAAGCTAAACGGAGTAGGCAGTTGAAACCTTTTTTCCAACTTTTTTGCATCCTGCGCCTTTTCGTATGTTATTATATTATATTAACAATATAATCCTAACAATATCTTTCGTTTCCAAGGAAACGTACAGGTTTATATTGTAAAGGCAGTTAAAACGTTTTATTTTCGACATGTTTGCATCCTGCGCCTTTTCGTATGTTATTATATTATATTAACAATATAATCTTAACAATGTATTTCGTTTCCATGGAAATGTACAAGCTAAAAGGAGTAGGCAGTTGAAACCTTTATTTCGACCTTTTACCATCCTGCGCTTTTTCGTACGTTATTATATTATATTAACAATATAATCTTAACAATGTCTTTCGTTTCCAAGGAAATGTCTACGCTAATCGGAGTAGGCAGTTGGAACCTTTTTATTCGACTTCCTTTCATCCTGGCGCCGTTTCGTATGTTATTATTTTATATTAACAATGTGTTCGTTTCCAAGGAAATGTGTAAACTAAACGGAGTAGGCAGTTGAAACCTTTATTAAAACTTTTTTGCATCCTGCGCCTTTTCGTATGTTATCATATCATATTAACAATATAATCTTGACAATGTCTTTCGTTTCCAAGGAAACGTGTAGATTTATATGCTAGAGGCAGTTAAAACGTTGTATATTTGACTTGTTTGCATCCCTTCCCCTTTTCTTATGTTATTATACTATATTAACAATATAATCTTAACAATGTCATTCATTTCCAAGGAAAGTGTAAGCTAAACTGAGTAGGCAGTTAAAACGATTTATTTTCGACATTTTTGCATCCTGCGCCTTTTCGTATGTTATTATATTATATTAAAATACAATCGTAACAACGTCTTTCGTTTCCAAGGAAACGTATAGGTTTATATGCTATAGGCAGTTAAAACGTTGTATTTTCGACATTTTTGCATCCCAGTTCCTTTTCGTATGTTATTATACTATAATAACAATATAAACCTAACAATGTCTTTACTTTCCAAGGAAATGTGTAAGCTAAACGGAGAAGGCAGTTGAAACCTTTTTTTTCGACATTTTTGCATCCTGCTCCTTTTCGTATGTTGTTATGTTATATTAACAATATAATCTTAACAATGTTTTTTGTTTCCAAGGAAACGTATAAGTTTAAATGCTAAAGGCAGTTAAAAAGTAATTTTTTGGCTTTATTGCATCCTGCTTTTTTTCGTATGTTATTATATTATATTAACATTATAATCTTAACAATGTCTTTCGTTCCCAAGGAATCGTATAGGTTTATATGCTAAAGGCAGTAAAAAGTTATATTTTAGACTTTTTTGCATCTTGCGCCATTTCGTATGTTATTATTTTATATTAACAATATAATATTAACAATGTCTCTTTCGTTTCCAAGGAAACGTATAGGTTTATATGCTAAAGACAGTTAAAACGTAATATTTTGGAATTTTTGCATCCTGAGCCTTTTCGTATGTTATTATATTATATTAACAATATAATCTTAGCAATGCCATTCGTTTCCAAGGAAACGTGTTGGTTTATATGGTAAAGACAGTAAAAAACCTTCATTTTCGACTTTTTTGTAACCTTGCTCCTTTTCGTATGTTATTATATTATATTAACAATATAATCTTAACAACGTCTTTCGTTTCCAAGGAATTGAGTGTAAATGTGTAAGCTAAACGGAGTAGACAGTTGAAACTTTTTTTCGACATTTTTGCATCCTGCGCCTATTCGAATGTTATAATATTATATTAACAATATAATCATAACAATGTCTTTCCTTTCCAAGGAAACGTATAGGTTTATATGCTAAAGACAGTTAAAACGTTGTATTTTCGACATTTTTGCATCACTGTTCCTTTTCGTATGTTATTATACTATATTAACAATATAAACCTAACAATGTCTTTAGTTTCGAAGGAATTGTGTAAGCTAAACGGAGTAGGCAGTTGAAACTTTCTTTTTCGACTTTTTTCCATCCTGCGTCTTTTTTGTATGTTATACTATATCAACAATATAATCTTAACAATGTCTTTCGTTTACAAGGAAACGTATAGTTTTATATTATAAAGGTAGTTAAAACGTTATATGTTATATTTTCGCCTTTTTTGCATCCTGCGCCTTCTCGTATGTTATTATATTATATTAACAATATAATCTTAACAACGTCTTTCGTTTCCAAGGAAACATGTAGATTTATATACTAAAGACAGTAAAAACGCTTTATTTTCGACTTTTTTGTAACCTTTCTCCTTTTCGTATGTTATTATATTATATTAACAATATAACGTTAACAATGTCTTTCGTTTCCAAGGAAATGTGTTGAAATGTGTAAGCTAAACGGAGTAGACAGTTGAATCATTTTTTTTTCGACATTTTTGCATCCTGCGCCTTCTCGAATGATATTATATTATATTAACAATATAATCTTAACAATGTGTTTCGTTTCCAACGAAACGTGTAGGTTTATATGCTAAAGGCAGTTAAAACATAATATTTTTGCATTATTGCATCCGGCGCCTTTTCGTATGTTATTATATTATATTAAAAATATAATTTAACAATGTCTTTTGTTTCCAACAAAACGTATAGGTTTATATTGTAAAGGCAGTTAAAAAGTTTTATTTTCTACATTTTTGCATACCTGTCCTTTTTCGTATGTTATTACATTATATTAAAAATGAATCTTAACATTGTCTTTCCTTTCCAAGGAAACGTATAGGTTTATATGCTAAAGGCAGTAAAACGTAATATTTTGGAATTTTTGCATCCTGCGCCTTTTCGTATGTTATTATATTATATTAAACATATAATCTTAACAATGTCATTCGTTTCCAAGGAAACGTATAGGTTTATATTGTAAAGGCATTTAAAACGTTTTATTTTCGACATTTTTGCATCCTGCGACTTTTCGTATGTTATTATATTATATTAACAATATAATCTTAACAATGTCTTTCGTTTCCAAGGAAACGTATAGGTTTATATGCTATAGGCAGTTAAAACGTTTTATTTTCGACATTTTTGCATCCTGCGCCTTTTCGTATGTTATTATATTATATTAACAATATAATCTTAACAATGTATTTCGTTTCCATGGAAATGTACAAGCTAAAAGGAGTAGGCAGTTGAAACCTTAATTTCGACCTTTTACCATCCTGCGCCTTTTCGTACGTTATTAAATTATATTAACAATACAATCTTAACAATGTCTTTCGTTTCCAAGGAAATCTCTACGCTAATCGGAGTAGGCAGTTGGAACCTTTTAATTCCACTTTTTTTCATCCTGGCGCCGTTTCGTATGTCATTATTTTATATTAACAATACAATCTTAACAATGTGTTCGTTTCCAAGGAAATGTGTAAGCTAAACGGAGTAGGCAGTTGAAACCTTTATTTCAACTTTTTTGCATCCTGCGCCTTTTCGTATGTTATCATATTATATTAACAATATTATCTTAACAATGTCTTTCGTTTCCAAGGAAACGTGTAGGTTTATATGCTAAAGGCACTTGAATGCTTTTTTTTTTTTACTCTTTTTCATCCTCCACCTTTTCGTAGGTTATTATATTATATCAAAAATATCATCTTAACAATGTCTATCGTTTCCAGGGAAACGTGTGGGTTTATATGCTAAAGGCAGTTAAAACGATTTATTTTCAATTTTTTTGTATCCTTGCCCCTTTTCGTATGTTATTATATTATATTAACAATATAATCTTAACAATGTGTTTCGTTTCCAAGGAAACGTGTAGATTTATATGCTAGAGGCAGTTAAAACGTTATATATTTGACTTGTTTGCTTCCCTGCCCCTTTTCTTATGTTATTATACTATATTAACAATATAATCTTAACAATGTCATTCATTTCCAAGGAAATGTGTAAGCTAAACTGAGTAGGCAGTTAAAACGATTTATTTTCGACATTTTTGCATCCTGCGCCTTTTCGTATGTTATTATACTATATTAACTATATAATCGTAACAATGTCTTTCGTTTCCAGGGAAACGTATAGGTTTATATGCTATAAGCAGTTAAAACGTTGTATTTTCGACATTTTTGCATCCCAGTTCCTCTTCGTATGTTATTATACTATATTAACAATATAAACCTAACAATGTCTTTACTTTCCCAGGAAATGTGTATGCTAAACGGAGAAGGCAGTTGAAACCTTTTTTTTCGACATTTTGCATCCTGCTCCTTTTCGTATGTTGTTATGTTATATTAACAATATAATCTTAACAATGTTTTTTGTTTCCAAGGAAACGTATAAGTTTATATGCTAAAGGCAGTTAAAAAGTAATTTTTTGGCTTTATTGCATCCTGGATTTTTTTCGTATGTTATTATATTATATTAACATTATAATCTTAACAATGTCTTTCGTTCCCAAGGAATCGTATAGGTTTATATGCTAAAGGCAGTTAAAAAGGTATATTTTCGACTTTTTTGCATCCTGAGCCATTTCGTATGTTATTATTTTTATATTAACAATATAATATTAACAATGTCTCTTTCGTTTCCAAGGAAACGTATAGGTGTATATGCTAAAGACAGTTAAAACGTAATATTTTGGAATTTTTGCATCCTGAGCCGTTTCGTATGTTATTATATTATATTAACAATATAATCTTAGCAATGTCATTCGTTTCCAAGGAAACGTGTAGGTTTATATGGTAAAGACAGTAAAAACCCTTCATTTTCGACTTTTTTGTAACCTTGCTCCTTTTCGTATGTTATTATACTATATTGACAATATTAACTTAACAATGTCTTTAGTTTCCAAGGAAATGTGTAAGTTAAACGGAGGATGCATTTGAAACCTTTTCTTTTCTACTTTTTTGCATCCTGCGCTTTTCGTATGTTATTATATTATATTTACAATATAATCTTAACAATGTCATTCGTTTCCAAGGAAACGTATAGGTTTATATTGTAAAGGCAGTTAAAACGTCTTATTTTCGACACTTTTGCATCCCTGTCCTTTTTCGTATGTTTTTATATTATATTAACAATCTTATCCTAACATTGTCTTTCGTCTCCAAGGAAATGTGTAAGCTAAAGGGAGTAGTCAGTTGAAACCTTTTTATTCGACTTTTTTGCATCGTGCGCATTTCGTATGGGTTTATATTATATTAACAATATAATCTTAACAATGTTTTTCGTTTACAAGGAAACGTATAGGTTTATATGCTAAAGGCAGTTAAAACGTAATATTTTGGAATTTTTGCATCCTGCGCCTTTTCGCATGTTATTATATTATATTAACAATATAATCTTAACAATGTCTTTCGTTTCCAAGGAAACGTATAGGTTTATATGCTAAAGGCAGTAAAAATGTAATATATTGGCATTTTTGCATCCTGCTCCCTTTCGTATGTTATTATATTACATTAACAATATAAACCTAACAATGTCTTTAGTTTCCAAGGAAATGTGTAAGCTAAACGGAGTAGCCAGTTGAAACCTCTTTTTTCGACTTTTTTGCATCCTGCGCATATTATATTAACAATATAATCTTAAAAATGACTTTGGCTTCCAAGGAAACGTATAGGCTCATATTGTAAAGGCAGTTAAAACGTTTTGTTTTCGACATTTCTCCATCCATGTCCCTTTTCGTACGTTATTATATTATATTAAAAATATAATCTTAATAATGTCATTCGTTTCCAAGGAAACGTGTAGGTTTATATGGTAAAGACAGTAAAAACGCTTTATTTTCGACTTTTTTGTAACCTTGCTCCTTTTCGTATGTTATTGTATTATATTAACAATATAATCTTAGCAATGTCTTTCGTTTCCAAGGAAATGAGTTGAAATGTGTAAGCTAAACGGAGTAGACAGTTGAAACTTTTTTTCGACATTTTTGCATCCTGCGCCTTTTCGAATGTTATTATATTAACAATATAATCATAACAATGTCTTTCGTTTCCAAGGAAACGTATAGGTTTATGTGCTAAAGGCAGTTAAAAGGTAATATTTTGGCATTTTTGCATCCTGCCTTTTCGTATGTTAAATATTATATTAACAATATAATCTTAACAAAGTCTTTCGATTCCAAGTAAACGTGTAGGTTTAAATGCTAAAGGCACTTGAAACATTTTTTTCCTACTTTTTTGCATCTTGCGCCTTTTTGTATGTTATTATATTATATTAAAAATATATTTTAAGAATGTCTTTCGTTTCGTATATTAACAATATAATCTTAGCAATGTCATTCGTTTCCAAGGAAACGTGTAGGTTTATATGGTAAAGACAGTAAAAACCCTTCATTTTCGACTTTTTTGTAACCTTGCTCCTTTTCGTATGTTATTATATTATATTAACAATATAATCTTAACAATGTCTTTCGTTTCCAAGGAAACGAGTGTAAATGTGTAAGCTAAACGGAGTAGACAGTTGAAACTTATTTTCGACATTTTTGCATCCTGCGCCTATTCGAATGTTATAATATTATATTAACAATATAATCATAACAATGTCTTTCCTTTCCAAGGAAACGTATAGGTTTATATGCTAAAGGCAGTTAAAACGTAATATTTTGGAATTTTTGCATCCTGAGCCTTTTCGTATGTTATTATATTATATTAACAATATAATCTTAACAATGTCATTCGTTTCCAAGGAAACGTATAGGTTTATATTGTTAACGCAGTTAAAACGTTTTATTTTCGACATTTTTGCATCCTGCGACTTTTCGTATGTTATTATATTATATTAACAATATAATCTTAACAATGTCTTTCGTTTCCAAGGAAACGTATAGGTTTATATGCTAAAGGCAGTTAAAACGTAATATTTTGGTATTTTTGCATCCTGCGCCTTTTCGTATGTTATTATATTATATTAACAATATAATCTTAACATTGTCTTTCGTTTCCCAGGAAACGTATAGGTTTATATTGTAAAAGCAGTTAAAACGATTTGTTTTCGACATTTTTGCATCCTGCGCCTTTTCGTATGTTATTATATTATATTAACAATATAATCTTAACAATGTCTTTCGTTTCCAAGGAAACGTATAGGTTTATATGCTATAGGCTGTTAAAACGTTGTATTTTCGACATTTTTGCATCCCAGTTCCTTTTCGTATGTTATTATACTATATTAACAATATAAACCTAACAATGTCTTTACTTTGCAAGGAAATTTGTAAGCTAAACGGAGTAGCAGTTGAAACCTTTTTTTTCGACATTTTTGCATCCCTGCTCCTTTTCGTATATTATTATAATATATTGACAATATTAACTTAACAATGTCTTTAGTTTCCAAGGAAATGTGTAAGCTAAACGGAGTAGGCAGTTGAAACCTTTTTTTCAACTTTTTTGCATCCTGCGCCTTTTCGTATGTTATTATATTATATTAACAATATAATCCTAACAATATCTTTCGTTTCCAAGGAAACGTACAGGTTTATATTGTAAAGGCAGTTAAAACGTTTTATTTTCGACATGTTTGCATCCTGCGCCTTTTCGTATGTTATTATATTATATTAACAATATAATCTTAACAATGTATTTCGTTTCCATGGAAATGTACAAGCTAAAAGGAGTAGGCAGTTGAAACCTTTATTTCGACCTTTTACCATCCTGCGCTTTTTCGTACGTTATTATATTATATTAACAATATAATCTTAACAATGTCTTTCGTTTCCAAGGAAATGTCTACGCTAATCGGAGTAGGCAGTTGGAACCTTTTTATTCGACTTCTTTTCATCCTGTCGCCGTTTCGTATGTTATTATTTTATATTAACAATGTGTTCGTTTCCAAGTAAATGTGTAAGCTAAACGGAGTAGGCAGTTGAAACCTTTATTTCAACTTTTTTGCATCCTGCGCCTTTTCGTATGTTGTTATGTTATATTAACAATATAATCTTAACAATGTTTTTTGTTTCCAAGGAAACGTATAAGTTTAAATGCTAAAGGCAGTTAAAAAGTAATTTTTTGGCTTTATTGCATCCTGCTTTTTTTCGTATGTTATTATATTATATTAACATTATAATCTTAACAATGTCTTTCGTTCCCAAGGAATCGTAAAGGTTTATATGCTAAAGGAAGTAAAAAGTTATATTTTCGACTTTTTTGCATCCTGCGCCATTTCGTATGTTATTATTTTATATTAACAATATAATATTAACAATGTCTCTTTCGTTTCCAAGGAAACGTATAGGTTTATATGCTAAAGACAGTTAAAACGTAATATTTTGGAATTTTTGCATCCTGCGCCTTTTCGCATGTTATTATATTATATTAACAATATAATCTTAACAATGTCTTTCGTTTCCAAGGAAACGTATAGGTTTATATGCTAAAGGCAGTTAAAATGTAATATATTGGCATTTTTGCATCATGCTCCCTTTCGTATGTTATTATATTACATTAACAATATAAACCTAACAATGTCTTTAGTTTCCAAGGAAATGTGTAAGCTAAACGGAGTAGCCAGTTGAAACCTCTTTTTTCGACTTTTTTGCATCCTGCGCATATTATATTAACAATATAATCTTAAAAATGACTTTGGCTTCCAAGGAAACGTATAGGCTCATATTGTAAAGGCAGTTAAAACGTTTTGTTTTCGACATTTCTCCATCCATGTCCCTTTTCGTACGTTATTATATTATATTAAAAATATAATCTTAACAATGTCATTCGTTTCCAAGGAAACGTGTAGGTTTATATGGTAAAGACAGTAAAAACGCTTTATTTTCGACTTTTTTGTAACCTTGCTCCTTTTCGTATGTTATTGTATTATATTAACAATATAATCTTAGCAATGTCTTTCGTTTGAAAAGGGAATGAGTTGAAATGTGTAAGCTAAACGGAGTAGACAGTTGAAACTTTTTTTCGACATTTTTGCATCCTGCGCCTTTTCGAATGTTATTATATTAACAATTTAATCATAACAATGTCTTTCGTTTCCAAGGATACGTATAGGTTTATGTGCTAAAGGCAGTTAAAAGGTAATATCTTGGCATTTTTGCATCCTGCCTTTTCGTATGTTAAATATTATATTAACAATATAATCTTAGCAAAGTCTTTCGATTCCAAGTAAACGTGTAGGTTTAAATGCTAAAGGCACTTGAAACATTTTTTTCCTACTTTTTTGCATCTTGCGCCTTTTTGTATGTTATTATATTATATTAAAAATATATTTTAAGAATGTCTTTCGTTTCCAAGGAAACGAATAGGTTTATATGCTAAAGGCTGTTAACACGTAATATTTTGGAATTTTTGCATCCTGAGCCTTTTCGTATGTTATTATATTATATTAACAATATAATCTTAGCAATGTCATTCGTTTCCAAGGAAACGTGTAGGTTTATATGGTAAAGACAGTAAAAACCCTTCATTTTCGACTTTTTTGTAACCTTGCTCCTTTTCGTATGTTATTATATTATATTAACAATATAATCTTAACAATGTCTTTCGTTTCCAAGGAAATGAGTGTAAATGTGTAAGCTAAACGGAGTACACAGTTGAAACTTATTTTCGACATTTTTGCATCCTGCGCCTATTCGAATGTTATAATATTATATTAACAATATAATCATAACAATGTCTTTCCTTTCCAAGGAAACGTGTAGGTTTATATGCTAAAGGCAGTTAAAACGTAATATTTTGGAATTTTTGCATCCTGAGCCTTTTGGTATGTTATTATATTATATTAACAATATAATCTTAACAATGTCATTCGTTTCCAAGGAAACGTATAGGTTTATATGGTAAACGCAGTTAAAACGTTTTATTTTCGACATTTTTGCATCCTGCGACTTTTCGTATGTTATTATATTATATTAACAATATAATCTTAACAATGTCTTTCGATTCCAAGGAAACGTATAGGTTTATATGCTAAAGGCAGTTAAAACGTAATATTTTGGTATTTTTGCATCCTGCGCCTTTTCGTATGTTATTATATTATATTAACAATATAATCTTAACAATGTCTTTCGTTTCCCAGGAAACGTATAGGTTTATACTGTAAAAGCAGTTAAAACGATTTATTTTCGACATTTTTGCATCCTGCGCCTTTTCGTATGTTATTATATTATATTAACAATATAATCTTAACAATGTCTTTCGTTTCCAAGGAAACGTATTGGTTTATATGCTATAGGCTGTTAAAACGTTGTATTTTCGACATTTTTGCATCCCAGGTCCTTTTCGTATGTTATTATACTATATTAACAATATAAACCTAACAATGTCTTTACTTTGCAAGGAAATTTGTAAGCTAAACGGAGTAGCAGTTGAAACCTTTTTTTTCGACATTTTTGCATCTCTGCTCCTTTTCGTATATTATTATACTATATTGACAATATTAACTTAACAATGTCTTTAGTTTCCAAGGAAATGTGTAAGCTAAACGGAGTAGGCAGTTGAAACCTTTTTTTCAACTTTTTTGCATCCTGCGCCTTTTCGTATGTTATTATATTATATTAACAATATAATCCTAACAATATCTTTCGTTTCCAAGGAAACGTACAGGTTTATATTGTAAAGGCAGTTAAAACGTTTTATTTTCGACATGTTTGCATCCTGCGCCTTTTCGTATGTTATATTATATTAACAATATAATCTTAACAATGTATTTCGTTTCCATGGAAATGTACAAGCTAAAAGGAGTAGGCAGTTGAAACCATTATTTCGACCTTTTACCATCCTGCGCTTTTTCGTACGTTATTATATTATATTAACAATATAATCTTAACAATGTCTTTCGTTTCCAAGGAAATGTCTACGCTAATCGGAGTAGGCAGGTGGAACCTTTTTATTCGACTTCTTTTCATCCTGTCGCCGTTTCGTATGTTATTATTTTATATTAACAATGTGTTCGTTTCCAAGTAAATATGTAAGCTAAACGGAGGAGGCAGTTGAAACCTTTATTTCAACTTTTTTGCATCCTGCGCCTTTTCGTATGTTATCATATTATATTAACAATATAATCTTAACAATGTCTTTCGTTTCCAAGGAAACGTGTAGATTTATATGCTAGAGGCAGTTAAAACGTTATATATTTGACTTGTTTGCATCCCTGCCCCTTTTCTTATGTTATTATACTATATTAACAATATAATCTTAACAATGTCATTCATTTCCAAGGAAATGTGTAATCTAAACTGAGTAGGCAGTTAAAACGATTTATTTTCGACATTTTTGCATCCTGCGCCTTTTCGTATGTTATTATATTATATTAACAATATAATCGTAACAATGTCTTTCGTTTCCAAGGAAACGTATAGGTTTATATGCTATAGGCAGTTAAAACGTTGTATTTTCGACATTTTTGCATCCCAGTTCCTTTTCGTATGTTATTATACTATAATAACAATATAAACCTAACAATGTCTTTACTTTCCAAGGAAATGTGTAAGCTAAACGGAGAAGGCAGTTGAAACCTTTTTTTTCGACATTTTTGCATCCTGCTCTTTTCGTATGTTGTTATGTTATATTAACAATATAATCTTAACAATGTTTTTTGTTTCCAAGGAAACGTATAAGTTTAAATGCTAAAGGCAGTTAAAAAGTATTTTTTTGGCTTTATTGCATCCTCCTTTTTTTCGTATGTTATTATATTATATTAACATTATAATCTTAACAATGTCTTTCGTTCCCAAGGAATCGTATAGGTTTATATGCTAAAGGCAGTTAAAAAGTTATATTTTCGACTTTTTTGCATCCTGCGCCATTTCGTATGTTATTATTTTATATTAACAATATAATATTAACAATGTCTCTTTCGTTTCCAAGGAAACGTATAGGTTTATATGCTAAAGACAGTTAAAACGTAATATTTTGGAATTTTTGCATCCTGAGCCTTTTCGTAAGTTATTATATTATATTAACAATATAATCTTAGCAATGTCATTCGTTTCCAAGGAAACGTGTAGGTTTATATGGTAAAGACAGTAAAAACCCATCATTTTCGACTTTTTTGTAACCTTGCTCCTTTTCGTATGTTATTATATTATATTAACAATATAATCTTAACAACGTCTTTCGTTTCCAAGGAATTGAGTGTAAATGTGTAAGCTAAACGAAGTAGCCAGTTGAAGCTTTTTTTCGACATTTTTGCATCCTGCGCCTATTCGAATGTTATAATATTATATTAACAATATAATCATAACAATGTCTTTCCTTTCCAAGGAAACGTATAGCTTTATATGCTAAAGGCAGTTAAAACGTAATATTTTGGAATTTTTGCATCCTGAGCCTTTTCGTATGTTACTATATTATATTAACAATATAATCTTAAGAATGTCTTTCGTTTCCAAGGAAACGTATAGGTTTATATGCTAAAGACAGTTAAAACGTTGTATTTTCGACATTTTTGCATCCCTGTTCCTTTTCGTATGTTATTATACTATATTAACAATATAAACCTAACAATGTCTTTAGTTTCGAAGGAATTGTGTAAGCTAAACGGAGTAGGCAGTTGAAACCTTTTTTTTCGACTTTTTTCCATCCTGCGTCTTTTTTGTATGTTATACTATATTAACAATATAATCTTAACAATGTCTTTCGTTTACAAGGAAACGTATAGTTTTATATTATAAAGGTAGTTAAAACGTTATATGTTATATTTTCGCCTTTTTTGCATACTGCGCCTTCTCGTATGTTATTATATTATATTAACAATATAATCATAACAACGTCTTTCGTTTCCAAGGAAACATGTAGATTTATATACTGAAGACAGTAAAAACGCTTTATTTTCGACTTTTTTGTAACCTTTCTCCTTTTCGTATGTTATTATATTATATTAACAATATAACGTTAACAATGTCTTTCGTTTCCAAGGAAATGTGTTGAAATGTGTAAGCTAAACGGAGTAGACAGTTGAATCATTTTTTTTTCGACATTTTTGTATCCTGCGCCTTCTCGAATGATATTATATTATATTAACAATATAATCTTAACAATGTGTTTCGTTTCCAACGAAACGTGTAGGTTTATATGCTAAAGGCAGTTAAAACATAATATTTTTGCATTATTGCATCCGGCGCCTTTTCGTATGTTATTATATTATATTAAAAATATAATTTAACAATGTCTTTTGTTTCCAAGGAAACGTATAGGTTTATATTGTAAAGGCAGTTAAAAAGTTTTATTTTCTACATTTTTGCATACCTGTCCTTTTTCGTATGTTATTACATTATATTAAAAATGAATCTTAACATTGTCTTTCCTTTCCAAAGAAACGTATAGGTTTATATGCTAACGGCAGTTAAAACGTAATATTTTGGAATTTTTGCATCCTGCGCCTTTTTGTATGTTATTATATTATATTAAACATATAATCTTAACAATGTCATTCGTTTCCAAGGAAACGTATAGGTTTATATTGTAAAGGCATTTAAAACGTTTTATTTTCGACATTTTTGCATCCTGCGACTTTTCGTATGTTATTATATTATATTAACAATATAATCTTAACAATTTCTTTCGTTTCCAAGGAAACGTATAGGTTTATATGCTAAAGGCAGTTAACACGTAATATTTTGGTATTTTTGCATCCTGCGCCTTTTCGTATGTTATTATATTATATTAACAATATAATCTTAACAATGTCTTTCGTTTCCAAGGAAACGTATAGGTTTATATTGTAAAAGCAGTTAAAACTATTTATTTTCGACATTTTTGCATCCTGCGCCTTTTCGTATGTTATTATATTATATTAACAATATAATCTTAACAATGTATTTCGTTTCCATGGAAATGTACAAGCTAAAAGGAGTAGGCAATTGAAACCTTTATTTCGACCTTTTACCATCCTGCGCTTTTTCGTACGTTATTATATTATATTAACAATATAATCTTAACAATGTCTTTCGTTTCCAATGAAATGTCTACGATAATCGGAGTAGGCAGTGGGAACCTTTTTATTCGACTATTTTTCATCCTGGCGCCGTTTCGTATGTTATTATTTTATATTAACAATACAATCTTAACAATGCGTTCGTTTCCAAGGAAATGTGTAAGCTAAACGGAGTAGGCAGTTGAAACCTTTATTTCAACTTTTTTGCATCCTGCGCCTTTTCGTATGTTATCATGTTATATTAACAATATAATCTTAACAATGTCTTTCGTTTCCAAGGAACCGTGTAGATTTATATGCTAGAGGAGGTTAAAACGTTATATATTTGACTTGTTTGCATCCCTGCCCCTTTTCTTATGTTATTATACTATATTAACAATATAATCTTAACAATGTCATTCATTTCCAAGGAAATGTGTAAGCTAAACTGAGTAGGCAGTTAAAACGATTTATTTTCGACATTTTTGCATCCTGCGCCTTTTCGTATGTTATTATATTATATTAACAATATAATCGTAACAATGTCTTTCGTTTCCAAGGAAACGTATAGGTTTATATTGTAAAGTCAGTTAAAACGTTTTATTTTCGACATTTTTGCATCCTGCGCCTTTTCGTATGTTATTATATTATATTAACAATATAATCATAACAATGTATTTCGTTTCCATAGAAATGTACAAGCTAAAAGGAGTAGGCAGTTGAAACCTTAATTTCGACCATTTACCATCCTGCGCCTTTTCGTACGTTATTAAATTATATTAACAATACAACCTTAACAATGTCTTTCGTTTCCAAGGAAATCTCTACGCTAATCGGAGTAGGCAGTTGGAACCTTTTTATTATACTTTTTTTCATCCTGGCGCCGGTTCGTATGTCATTATTTTATATTAACAATACAATCTTAACAATGTGTTCGTTTCCAAGGAAATGTGTAAGCTAAACGGAGTAGGCAGTTGAAACCTTTATTTCAACTTTTTAGCATCCTGCGCCTTTTCGTATGTTATCATATTATATTAACAATATTATCTTAACAATGTCTTTCGTTTCCAAGGAAACGTGTAGGTTTATATGCTAAAGGCACTTGAATGCTTTTTTTTTTACTCTTTTTCATCCTCCACCTTTTCGTAGTTATTATATTACATCAAAAATATAATCTTAACAATGTGTATCGTTTCCAGGGAAACGTGTAGGTTTATATGCTAAAGGCAGTTAAAACGATTTATTTTCAATTTTTTTGTATCCTTGCCCCTTTTCGTATGTTATTATATTATATTAACAATATAATCTTAACAATGTGTTTCGTTTCCAAGGAAACGTGTAGATTTATATGCTAGAGGCAGTTAAAACGTTATATATTTGACTTGTTTGCTTCCCTGCCCCTTTTCTTATGTTATTATACTATATTAACAATATAATCTTAACAATGTCATTCATTTCCAAGGAAATGTGTAAGCTAAACTGAGTAGGCAGTTAAAACGATTTATTTTCGACATTTTTGCATCCTGCGCCTTTTCGTATGTTATTATACTATATTAACAATATAATCGTAACAATGTCTTTCGTTTCCAAGGAAACGTATAGGTTTATATGCTATAAGCAGTTAAAACGTTGTATTTTCGACATTTTTGCATCCCAGTTCCTCTTCGTATGTTATTATACTATATTAACAATATAAACCTAACAATGTCTTTACTTTCCAAGGAAATGTGTAAGCTAAACGGAGAAGGCAGTTGAAACAATTTTTTTCGACATTTTTGCATCCTGCTCCTTTTCGTATGTTGTTATGTTATATTAACAATATAATCTTAACAATGTTTTTTGTTTCCAAGGAAACGTATATGTTTATATGCTAAAGGCAGTTAAAAAGTAATTTTTTGGCTTTATTGCATCCTGCTTTTTTTCGTATGTTATTATATTATATTAACATTATAATTTTTACAATGTCTTTCGTTCCCGAGGAATCGTATAGGTTTATATGCTAAAGGCAGTTAAAAAGGTATATTTTCGACTTTTTTGCATCCTGAGCCATTTCGTATGTTATTATTTTTATATTAACAATATAATATTAACAATGTCTCTTTCGTTTCCAAGGAAACGTATAGGTGTATATGCTAAAGACAGTTAAAACGTAATATTTTGGAATTTTTGCATTCTGAGCCGTTTCATATGTTATTATATTATATTAACAATATAATATTAGCAATGTCATTCGTTTCCAAGGAAACGTGTAGGTTTATATGGTAAAGACAGTAAAAACCCTTCATTTTCTACTTTTTTGTAACCTTGCTCCTTTTCGTATGTTATTATACTATATTGACAATATTAACTTAACAATGTCTTTAGTTTCCAAGGAAATGTGTAAGTTAAACGGAGGATGCATTTGAAACCTTTTCTTTTCTACTTTTTTGCATCCTGCGCTTTTCGTATGTTATTATATTATATTTACAATATAATCTTAACAATGTCATTCGTTTACAAGGAAACGTATAGGTTTATATTGTAAAGGCAGTTAAAACGTCTTATTTTCGACACTTTTGCATCCCTGTCCTTTTTCGTATGTTTTTATATTATATTAACAATCTTATCCTAACAATGTCTTTCGTCTCCAAGGAAATGTGTAAGCTAAAGGGAGTAGTCAGTTGAAACCTTTTTATTCGACTTTTTTGCATCCTGCGCATTTCGTATGGGTTTATATTATATTAACAATATAATCTTAACAATGTTTTTCGTTTACAAGGAAACGTATAGGTTTATATGCTAAAGGCAGTTAAAACGTAATATTTTGGAATTTTTGCATCCTGCGCCTTTTCGCATGTTATTATATTATATTAACAATATAATCTTAACAATGTCTTTCGTTTCCAAGGAAACGTATAGGTTTATATGCTAAAGGCAGTTAAAATGTAATATATTGGCATTTTTGCATCCTGCTCCCTTTCGTATGTTATTATATTACATTAACAATATAAACCTAACAATGTCTTTAGTTTCCAAGGAAATGTGTAAGCTAAACGGAGTAGCCAGTTGAAACCTCTTTTTTCGACTTTTTTGCATCCTGCGCATATTATATTAACAGTATAATCTTAAAAATGACTTTGGCTTCCAAGGAAACGTATAGGCTCATATTGTAAAGGCAGTTAAAACGTTTTGTTTTCGACATTTCTCCATCCATGTCCCTTTTCGTACGTTATTATATTATATTAAAAATATAATCTTAACAATGTCATTCGTTTCCAAGGAAACGTGTAGGTTTATATGGTAAAGACAGTAAAAACGCTTTATTTTCGACTCTTTTGTAACCTTGCTCCTTTTCGTATGTTATTGTATTATATTAACAATATAATCTTAGCAATGTCTTTCGTTTCCAAGGAAATGAGTTGAAATGTGTAAGCTAAACGGAGTAGACAGTTGAAACTTTTTTTCGACATTTTTGCATCCTGCGCCTTTTCGAATGTTATTATATTAACAATATAATCATAACAATGTCTTTCGTTTCCAAGGAAACGTATAGGTTTATGTGCTAAAGGCAGTTAAAAGGTAATATCTTGGCATTTTTGCATCCTGCCTTTTCGTATGTTAAATATTATATTAACAATATAATCTTAACAAAGTCTTTCGATTCCAAGTAAACGTGTAGGTTTAAATGCTAAAGGCACTTGAAACATTTTTTTCCTACTTTTTTGCATCTTGCGCCTTTTTGTATGTTATTATATTATATTAAAAATATATTTTAAGAATGTCTTTCGTTTCCAAGGAAACGTATAGGTTTATATGCTAAAGGCTGTTAACACGTAATATTTTGGAATTTTTGCATCCTGAGCCTTTTCGTATGTTATTATATTATATTAACAATATAATCTTAGCAATGTCATTCGTTTCCAAGGAAACGTGTAGGTTTATATGGTAAAGACAGTAAAAACCCTTCATTTTCGACTTTTTTGTAACCTTGCTCCTTTTCGTATGTTATTATATTATATTAACAATATAATCTTAACAATGTCTTTCGTTTCCAAGGAAATGAGTGTAAATGTGTAAGCTAAACGGAGTACACAGTTGAAACTTATTTTCGACATTTTTGCATCCTGCGCCTATTCGAATGTTATAATATTATATTAACAATATAATCATAACAATGTCTTTCCTTTCCAAGGAAACGTATAGGTTTATATGCTAAAGGCAGTTAAAACGTAATATTTTGGAATTTTTGCATCCTGAGCCTTTTCGTATGTTATTATATTATATTAACAATATAATCTTAACAATGTCATTCGTTTCCAAGGAAACGTATAGGTTTATATGGTAAACGCAGTTAAAACGTTTTATTTTCGACATTTTTGCATCCTGCGACTTTTCGTATGTTATTATATTATATTAACAATATAATCTTAACAATGTCTTTCGTTTCCAAGGAAACGTATAGGTTTATATGCTAAAGGCAGTTAAAACGTAATATTTTGGTATTTTTGCATCCTGCGCCTTTTCGTATGTTATCATATTATATTAACAATATAATCTTAACAATGTCTTTCGTTTCCAAGGAAACGTGTAGATTTATATGCTAGAGGCAGTTAAAACGTTATATATTTGACTTGTTTGCATCCCTGCCCCTTTTCTTATGTTATTATACTATATTAACAATATAATCTTAACAATGTCATTCATTTCCAAGGAGATGTGTAAGCTAAACTGAGTAGGCAGTTAAAACGATTTATTTTCGACATTTTTGCATCCTGCGCCTTTTCGTATGTTATTATATCATATTAACAATATAATCGTAACAATGTCTTTCGTTTCCAAGGAAACGTATAGGTTTATATGCTATAGGCAGTTAAAACGTTGTATTTTCGACATTTTTGCATCCCAGTTCCTTTTCGTATGTTATTATACTATAATAACAATATAAACCTAACAATGTCTTTACTTTCCAAGGAAATGTGTAAGCTAAACGGAGAAGGCAGTTGAAACCTTTTTTTTCGACATTTTTGCATCCTGCTCCTTTTCGTATGTTCTTATGTTATATTAACAATATAATCTTAACAATGTTTTTTGTTTCCAAGGAAACGTATAAGTTTAAATGCTAAAGGCAGTTAAAAAGTAATTTTTTGGCTTTATTGCATCCTGCTTTTTTTCGTATGTTATTATATTATATTAACATTATAATCTTAACAATGTCTTTCGTTCCCAAGGAATCGTATAGGTTTATATGCTAAAGGCAGTTAAAATGTTATATTTTCGACTTTTTTGCATCCTGCGCCATTTCGTATGTTATTATTTTATATTAACAATATAATATTAACAATGTCTCTTTCGTTTCCAAGCAAACGTATAGGTTTATATGCTAAAGACAGTTAAAACGTAATATTTTGGAATTTTTGCATCCTGAGCCTTTTCGTAAGTTATTATATTATATTAACAATATAATCTTAGCAATTCATTCGTTTCCAAGGAAACGTGTAGGTTTATATGGTAAAGACAGTAAAAACCCTTCATTTTCGACTTTTTTGTAACCTTGCTCCTTTTCGTATGTTATTATATTATATTAACAATATAATCTTAACAACGTCTTTCGTTTCCAAGGAATTGAGTGTAAATGTGTAAGCTAAACGAAGTAGCCAGTTGAAACTTTTTTTCGACATTTTTGCATCCTGCGCCTATTCGAATGTTATAATATTATATTAACAATATAATCATAACAATGTCTTTCCTTTCCAAGGAAACGTATAGGTTTATATGCTAAAGGCAGTTAAAACGTAATATTTTGGAATTTTTGCATCCTGAGCCTTTTCGTATGTTATTATATTATATTAACAATATAATCTTAACAATGTCTTTCGTTTCCAAGGAAACGTATAGGTTTATATGCTAAAGACAGTTAAAACGTTGTATTTTCGACATTTTTGCATCCCTGTTCCTTTTCGTATGTTATTATACTATATTAACAATATAAACCTAACAATGTCTTTAGTTTCGAAGGAATTGTGTAAGCTAAACGGAGTAGGCAGTTGAAACCTTTTTTTTCGACTTTTTTCCATCCTGCGTCTTTTTTGTATGTTATACTATATTAACAATATAATCTTAACAATGTCTTTCGTTTACAAGGAAACGTATAGTTTTATATTATAAAGGTAGTTAAAACGTTATATGTTATATTTTCGCCTTTTTTGCATCCTGCGCCTTCTCGTATGTTATTATATTATATTAACAATATAATCTTAACAACGTCTTTCGTTTCCAAGGAAACATGTAGATTTATATACTGAAGACAGTAAAAACGCTTTATTTTCGACTTTTTTGTAACCTTTCTCCTTTTCGTATGTTATTATATTATATTAACAATATAACGTTAACAATGTCTTTCGTTTCCAAGGAAATGTGTTGAAATGTGTAAGCTAAACGGAGTAGACAGTTGAATCATTTTTTTTCGACATTTTTGTATCCTGCGCCTTCTCGAATGATATTATATTATATTAACAATATAATCTTAACAATGTGTTTCGTTTCCAACGAAACGTGTAGGTTTATATGCTAAAGGCAGTTAAAACATAATATTTTTGCATTATTGCATCCGGCGCCTTTTCGTATGTTATTATATTATATTAAAAATATAATTTAACAATGTCTTTTGTTTCCAAGGAAACGTATAGGTTTATATTGTAAAGGCAGTTAAAAAGTTTTATTTTCTACATTTTTGCATACCTGTCCTTTTTCGTATGTTATTACATTATATTAAAAATGAATCTTAACATTGGCTTTCCTTTCCAAAGAAACGTATAGGTTTATATGCTAACGGCAGTTAAAACGTAATATTTTGGAATTTTTGCATCCTGCGCCTTTTTGTATGTTATTATATTATATTAAACATATAATCTTAACAATGTCATTCGTTTCCAAGGAAACGTATAGGTTTATATTGTAAAGGCATTTAAAACGTTTTATTTTCGACATTTTTGCATCCTGCGACTTTTCGTATGTTATTATATTATATTAACAATATAATCTTAACAATTTCTTTCGTTTCCAAGGAAACGTATAGGTTTATATGCTAAAGGCAGTTAACACGTAATATTTTGGTATTTTTGCATCCTGCGCCTTTTCGTATGTTATTATATTATATTAACAATATAATCTTAACAATGTCTTTCGTTTCCAAGGAAACGTATAGGTTTATATTGTAAAAGCAGTTAAAACTATTTATTTTCGACATTTTTGCATCCTGCGCCTTTTCGTATGTTATTATATTATATTAACAATATAATCTTAACAATGTCTTTCGTTTCCAAGGAAACGTATAGGTTTATATTGTAAAGTCAGTTAAAACGTTTTATTTTCGACATTTTTGCATCCTGCGCCTTTTCGTATGTTATTATATTATATTAACAATATAATCATAACAATGTATTTCGTTTCCATAGAAATGTACAAGCTAAAAGGAGTAGGCAGTTGAAACCTTAATTTCGACCTTTTACCATCCTGCGCCTTTTCGTACGTTATTAAATTATATTAACAATACAACCTTAACAATGTCTTTCGTTTCCAAGGAAATCTCTACGCTAATCGGAGTAGGCAGTTGGAACCTTTTCATTATACTTTTTTTCATCCTGGCGCCGGTTCGTATGTCATTATTTTATATTAACAATACAATCTTAACAATGTGTTCGTTTCCAAGGAAATGTGTAAGCTAAACGGAGTAGGCAGTTGAAACCTTTATTTCAACTTTTTAGCATCCTGCGCCTTTTCGTATGTTATCATATTATATTAACAATATTATCTTAACAATGTCTTTCGTTTCCAAGGAAACGTGTAGGTTTATATGCTAAAGGCACTTGAATGCTTTTTTTTTTACTCTTTTTCATCCTCCACCTTTTCGTAGTTATTATATTACATCAAAAATATAATCTTAACAATGTGTATCGTTTCCAGGGAAACGTGTAGGTTTATATGCTAAAGGCAGTTAAAACGATTTATTTTCAATTTTTTTGTATCCTTGCCCCTTTTCGTATGTTATTATATTATATTAACAATATAATCTTAACAATGTGTTTCGTTTCCAAGGAAACGTGTAGATTTATATGCTAGAGGCAGTTAAAACGTTATATATTTGACTTGTTTGCTTCCCTGCCCCTTTTCTTATGTTATTATACTATATTAACAATATAATCTTAACAATGTCATTCATTTCCAAGGAAATGTGTAAGCTAAACTGAGTAGGCAGTTAAAACGATTTATTTTCGACATTTTTGCATCCTGCGCCTTTTCGTATGTTATTATACTATATTAACAATATAATCGTAACAATGTCTTTCGTTTCCAAGGAAACGTATAGGTTTATATGCTATAAGCAGTTAAAACGTTGTATTTTCGACATTTTTGCATCCCAGTTCCTCTTCGTATGTTATTATACTATATTAACAATATAAACCTAACAATGTCTTTACTTTCCAAGGAAATGTGTAAGCTAAACGGAGAAGGCAGTTGAAACCTTTTTTTTCGACATTTTTGCATCCTGCTCCTTTTCGTATGTTGTTATGTTATATTAACAATATAATCTTAACAATGTTTTTTGTTTCCAAGGAAACGTATATGTTTATATGCTAAAGGCAGTTAAAAAGTAATTTTTTGGCTTTATTGCATCCTGCTTTTTTTCGTATGTTATTATATTATATTAACATTATAATTTTTACAATGTCTTTCGTTCCCGAGGAATCGTATAGGTTTATATGCTAAAGGCAGTTAAAAAGGTATATTTTCGACTTTTTTGCATCCTGAGCCATTTCGTATGTTATTATTTTTATATTAACAATATAATATTAACAATGTCTCTTTCGTTTCCAAGGAAACGTATAGGTGTATATGCTAAAGACAGTTAAAACGTAATATTTTGGAATTTTTGCATTCTGAGCCGTTTCATATGTTATTATATTATATTAACAATATAATATTAGCAATGTCATTCGTTTCCAAGGAAACGTGTAGGTTTATATGGTAAAGACAGTAAAAACCCTTCATTTTCTACTTTTTTGTAACCTTGCTCCTTTTCGTATGTTATTATACTATATTGACAATATTAACTTAACAATGTCTTTAGTTTCCAAGGAAATGTGTAAGTTAAACGGAGGATGCATTTGAAACCTTTTCTTTTCTACTTTTTTGCATCCTGCGCTTTTCGTATGTTATTATATTATATTTACAATATAATCTTAACAATGTCATTCGTTTCCAAGGAAACGTATAGGTTTATATTGTAAAGGCAGTTAAAACGTCTTATTTTCGACACTTTTGCATCCCTGTCCTTTTTCGTATGTTTTTATATTATATTAACAATCTTATCCTAACAATGTCTTTCGTCTCCAAGGAAATGTGTAAGCTAAAGGGAGTAGTCAGTTGAAACCTTTTTATTCGACTTTTTTGCATCCTGCGCATTTCGTATGGGTTTATATTATATTAACAATATAATCTTAACAATGTTTTTCGTTTACAAGGAAACGTATAGGTTTATATGCTAAAGGCAGTTAAAACGTAATATTTTGGAATTTTTGCATCCTGCGCCTTTTCGCATGTTATTATATTATATTAACAATATAATCTTAACAATGTCTTTCGTTTCCAAGGAAACGTATAGGTTTATATGCTAAAGGCAGTTAAAATGTAATATATTGGCATTTTTGCATCCTGCTCCCTTTCGTATGTTATTATATTACATTAACAATATAAACCTAACAATGTCTTTAGTTTCCAAGGAAATGTGTAAGCTAAACGGAGTAGCCAGTTGAAACCTCTTTTTTCGACTTTTTTGCATCCTGCGCATATTATATTAACAGTATAATCTTAAAAATGACTTTGGCTTCCAAGGAAACGTATAGGCTCATATTGTAAAGGCAGTTAAAACGTTTTGTTTTCGACATTTCTCCATCCATGTCCCTTTTCGTACGTTATTATATTATATTAAAAATATAATCTTAACAATGTCATTCGTTTCCAAGGAAACGTGTAGGTTTATATGGTAAAGACAGTAAAAACGCTTTATTTTCGACTCTTTTGTAACCTTGCTCCTTTTCGTATGTTATTGTATTATATTAACAATATAATCTTAGCAATGTCTTTCGTTTCCAAGGAAATGAGTTGAAATGTGTAAGCTAAACGGAGTAGACAGTTGAAACTTTTTTTCGACATTTTTGCATCCTGCGCCTTTTCGAATGTTATTATATTAACAATATAATCATAACAATGTCTTTCGATTCCAAGGAAACGTATAGGTTTATGTGCTAAAGGCAGTTAAAAGGTAATATCTTGGCATTTTTGCATCCTGCCTTTTCGTATGTTAAATATTATATTAACAATATAATCTTAACAAAGTCTTTCGATTCCAAGTAAACGTGTAGGTTTAAATGCTAAAGGCACTTGAAACATTTTTTTCCTACTTTTTTGCATCTTGCGCCTTTTTGTATGTTATTATATTATATTAAAAATATATTTTAAGAATGTCTTTCGTTTCCAAGGAAACGTATAGGTTTATATGCTAAAGGCTGTTAACACGTAATATTTTGGAATTTTTGCATCCTGAGCCTTTTCGTATGTTATTATATTATATTAACAATATAATCTTAGCAATGTCATTCGTTTCCAAGGAAACGTGTAGGTTTATATGGTAAAGACAGTAAAAACCCTTCATTTTCGACTTTTTTGTAACCTTGCTCCTTTTCGTATGTTATTATATTATATTAACAATATAATCTTAACAATGTCTTTCGTTTCCAAGGAAATGAGTGTAAATGTGTAAGCTAAACGGAGTACACAGTTGAAACTTATTTTCGACATTTTTGCATCCTGCGCCTATTCGAATGTTATAATATTATATTAACAATATAATCATAACAATGTCTTTCCTTTCCAAGGAAACGTATAGGTTTATATGCTAAAGGCAGTTAAAACGTAATATTTTGGAATTTTTGCATCCTGAGCCTTTTCGTATGTTATTATATTATATTAACAATATAATCTTAACAATGTCATTCGTTTCCAAGGAAACGTATAGGTTTATATGGTAAACGCAGTTAAAACGTTTTATTTTCGACATTTTTGCATCCTGCGACTTTTCGTATGTTATTATATTATATTAACAATATAATCTTAACAATGTCTTTCGTTTCCAAGGAAACGTATAGGTTTATATGCTAAAGGCAGTTAAAACGTAATTTTTTGGTATTTTTGCATCCTGCGCCTTTTCGTATGTTATCATATTATATTAACAATATAATCTTAACAATGTCTTTCGTTTCCAAGGAAACGTGTAGATTTATATGCTAGAGGCAGTTAAAACGTTATATATTTGACTTGTTTGCATCCCTGCCCCTTTTCTTATGTTATTATACTATATTAACAATATAATCTTAACAATGTCATTCATTTCCAAGGAAATGTGTAAGCTAAACTGAGTAGGCAGTTAAAACGATTTATTTTCGACATTTTTGCATCCTGCGCCTTTTCGTATGTTATTATATTATATTAACAATATAATCGTAACAATGTCTTTCGTTTCCAAGGAAACGTATAGGTTTATATGCTATAGGCAGTTAAAACGTTGTATTTTCGACATTTTTGCATCCCAGGTCCTTTTCGTATGTTATTATACTATAATAACAATATAAACGTACCAATGTCTTTACTGTCCAAGGAAATGTGTAAGCTAAACGGAGAAGGCAGTTGAAACCTTTTTTTTCGACATTTTTGCATCCTGCTCCTTTTCGTATGTTCTTATGTTATATTAACAATATAATCTTAACAATGTTTTTTGTTTCCAAGGAAACGTATAAGTTTAAATGCTAAAGGCAGTTAAAAAGTAATTTTTTGGCTTTATTGCATCCTGCTTTTTTTCGTATGTTATTATATTATATTAACATTATAATCTTAACAATGTCTTTCGTTCCCAAGGAATCGTATAGGTTTATATGCTAAAGGCAGTTAAAATGTTATATTTTCGACTTTTTTGCATCCTGCGCCATTTCGTAGGTTATTATTTTATATTAACAATATAATATTAACAATGTCTCTTTCGTTTCCAAGCAAACGTATAGGTTTATATGCTAAAGACAGTTAAAACGTAATATTTTGGAATTTTTGCATCCTGAGCCTTTTCGTAAGTTATTATATTATATTAACAATATAATCTTAGCAATTCATTCGTTTCCAAGGAAACGTGTAGGTTTATATGGTAAAGACAGTAAAAACCCTTCATTTTCGACTTTTTTGTAACCTTGCTCCTTTTCGTATGTTATTATATTATATTAACAATATAATCTTAACAACGTCTTTCGTTTCCAAGGAATTGAGTGTAAATGTGTAAGCTAAACGAAGTAGCCAGTTGAAACTTTTTTTCGACATTTTTGCATCCTGCGCCTATTCGAATGTTATAATATTATATTAACAATATAATCATAACAATGTCTTTCCTTTCCAAGGAAACGTATAGGTTTATATGCTAAAGGCAGTTAAAACGTAATATTTTGGAATTTTTGCATCCTGAGCCTTTTCGTATGTTATTATATTATATTAACAATATAATCTTAACAATGTCTTTCGTTTCCAAGGAAACGTATAGGTTTATATGCTAAAGACAGTTAAAACGTTGTATTTTCGACATTTTTGCATCCCTGTTCCTTTTCGTATGTTATTATACTATATTAACAATATAAACCTAACAATGTCTTTAGTTTCGAAGGAATTGTGTAAGCTAAACGGAGTAGGCAGTTGAAACCTTTTTTTTCGACTTTTTTCCATCCTGCGTCTTTTTTGTATGTTATACTATATTAACAATATAATCTTAACAATGTCTTTCGTTTACAAGGAAACGTATAGTTTTATATTATAAAGGTAGTTAAAACGTTATATGTTATATTTTCGCCTTTTTTGCATCCTGCGCCTTCTCGTATGTTATTATATTATATTAACAATATAATCTTAACAACGTCTTTCGTTTCCAAGGAAACATGTAGATTTATATACTAAAGACAGTAAAAACGCTTTATTTTCGACTTTTTTGTAACCTTTCTCCTTTTCGTATGTTATTATATTATATTAACAATATAACGTTAACAATGTCTTTCGTTTCCAAGGAAATGTGTTGAAATGTGTAAGCTAAACGGAGTAGACAGTTGAATCTTTTTTTTTTCGACATTTTTGCATCCTGCGCCTTCTCGAATGATATTATATTATATTAACAATATAATCTTAACAATGTGTTTCGTTTCCAACGAAACGTGTAGGTTTATATGCTAAAGGCAGTTAAAACATAATATTTTTGCATTATTGCATCCGGCGCCTTTTCGTATGTTATTATATTATATTAAAAATATAATTTAACAATGTCTTTTGTTTCCAAGGAAACGTATAGGTTTATATTGTAAAGGCAGTTAAAAAGTTTTATTTTCTACATTTTTGCATACCTGTCCTTTTTCGTATGTTATTACATTATATTAAAAATGAATCTTAACATTGTCTTTCCTTTCCAAGGAAACGTATAGGTTTATATGCTAAAGGCAGCTAAAACGTAATATTTTGGAACTTTTGCATCCTGAGCCTTTTCGTATGTTATTATATTATATTAAACATATAATCTTAACAATGTCATTCGTTTCCAAGGAAACGTATAGGTTTATATTGTAAAGGCATTTAAAACGTTTTATTTTCGACATTTTGCATCCTGCGACTTTTCGTATGTTATTATATTATATTAACAATATAATCTTAACAATGTCTTTCGTTTCCAAGGAAACGTATAGGTTTATATGCTAAAGGCAGTTAACACGTAATATTTTGGTATTTTTGCATCCTGCGCCTTTTCGTATGTTATTATATTATATTAACAATATAATCTTAACAATGTCTTTCGTTTCCAAGGAAACGTATAGGTTTATATTGTAAAAGCAGTTAAAACTATTTATTTTCGACATTTTTGCATCCTGCGCCTTTTCGTATGTTATTATATTATATTAACAATGTAATCTTAACAATGTCTTTCGTTTCCAAGGAAACGTGTAGATTTATATGCTAGAGGCAGTTAAAACGTTATATATTTGACTTGTTTGCATCCCTGCCCCTTTTCTTATGTTATTATACTATATTAACAATATAATCTTAACAATGTCATTCATTTCCAAGGAAATGTGTAAGCTAAACTGAGTAGGCAGTTAAAACGATTTATTTTCGACATTTTTGCATCCTGCGCCTTTTCGTATGTTATTATATTATATTAACAATATAATCGTAACAATGTCTTTCGTTTCCAAGGAAACGTATAGGTTTATATGCTATAGGCAGTTAAAACGTTGTATTTTCGACATTTTTGCATCCCAGTTCCTTTTCGTATGTTATTATACTATAATAACAATATAAACCTAACAATGTCTTTACTTTCCAAGGAAATGTGTAAGCTAAACGGAGAAGGCAGTTGAAACCTTTTTTTTCGACATTTTTGCATCCTGCTCCTTTTCGTATGTTCTTATGTTATATTAACAATATAATCTTAACAATGTTTTTTGTTTCCAAGGAAACGTATAAGTTTAAATGCTAAAGGCAGTTAAAAAGTAATTTTTTGGCTTTATTGCATCCTGCTTTTTTTCGTATGTTATTATATTATATTAACATTATAATCTTAACAATGTCTTTCGTTCCCAAGGAATCGTATAGGTTTATATGCTAAAGGCAGTTAAAATGTTATATTTTCGACTTTTTTGCATCCTGCGCCATTTCGTATGTTATTATTTTATATTAACAATATAATATTAACAATGTCTCTTTCGTTTCCAAGCAAACGTATAGGTTTATATGCTAAAGACAGTTAAAACGTAATATTTTGGAATTTTTGCATCCTGAGCCTTTTCGTAAGTTATTATATTATATTAACAATATAATCTTAGCAATTCATTCGTTTCCAAGGAAACGTGTAGGTTTATATGGTAAAGACAGTAAAAACCCTTCATTTTCGACTTTTTTGTAACCTTGCTCCTTTTCGTATGTTATTATATTATATTAACAATATAATCTTAACAACGTCTTTCGTTTCCAAGGAATTGAGTGTAAATGTGTAAGCTAAACGAAGTAGCCAGTTGAAACTTTTTTTCGACATTTTTGCATCCTGCGCCTATTCGAATGTTATAATATTATATTAACAATATAATCATAACAATGTCTTTCCTTTCCAAGGAAACGTATAGGTTTATATGCTAAAGGCAGTTAAAACGTAATATTTTGGAATTTTTGCATCCTGAGCCTTTTCGTATGTTATTATATTATATTAACAATATAATCTTAACAATGTCTTTCGTTTCCAAGGAAACGTATAGGTTTATATGCTAAAGACAGTTAAAACGTTGTATTTTCGACATTTTTGCATCCCTGTTCCTTTTCGTATGTTATTATACTATAGTAACAATATAAACCTAACAATGTCTTTAGTTTCGAAGGAATTGTGTAAGCTAAACGGAGTAGGCAGTTGAAACCTTTTTTTTCGACTTTTTTCCATCCTGCGTCTTTTTTGTATGTTATACTATATTAACAATATAATCTTAACAATGTCTTTCGTTTACAAGGAAACGTATAGTTTTATATTATAAAGGTAGTTAAAACGTTATATGTTATATTTTCGCCTTTTTTGCATCCTGCGCCTTCTCGTATGTTATTATATTATATTAACAATATAATCTTAACAACGTCTTTCGTTTCCAAGGAAACATGTAGATTTATATACTGAAGACAGTAAAAACGCTTTATTTTCGACTTTTTTGTAACCTTTCTCCTTTTCGTATGTTATTATATTATATTAACAATATAACGTTAACAATGTCTTTCGTTTCCAAGGAAATGTGTTGAAATGTGTAAGCTAAACGGAGTAGACAGTTGAATCATTTTTTTTTCGACATTTTTGTATCCTGCGCCTTCTCGAATGATATTATATTATATTAACAATATAATCTTAACAATGTGTTTCGTTTCCAACGAAACGTGTAGGTTTATATGCTAAAGGCAGTTAAAACATAATATTTTTGCATTATTGCATCCGGCGCCTTTTCGTATGTTATTATATTATATTAAAAATATAATTTAACAATGTCTTTTGTTTCCAAGGAAACGTATAGGTTTATATTGTAAAGGCAGTTAAAAAGTTTTATTTTCTACATTTTTGCATACCTGTCCTTTTTCGTATGTTATTACATTATATTAAAAATGAATCTTAACATTGTCTTTCCTTTCCAAAGAAACGTATAGGTTTATATGCTAACGGCAGTTAAAACGTAATATTTTGGAATTTTTGCATCCTGCGCCTTTTTGTATGTTATTATATTATATTAAACATATAATCTTAACAATGTCATTCGTTTCCAAGGAAACGTATAGGTTTATATTGTAAAGGCATTTAAAACGTTTTATTTTCGACATTTTTGCATCCTGCGACTTTTCGTATGTTATTATATTATATTAACAATATAATCTTAACAATTTCTTTCGTTTCCAAGGAAACGTATAGGTTTATATGCTAAAGGCAGTTAACACGTAATATTTTGGTATTTTTGCATCCTGCGCCTTTTCGTATGTTATTATATTATATTAACAATATAATCTTAACAATGTCTTTCGTTTCCAAGGAAACGTATAGGTTTATATTGTAAAAGCAGTTAAAACTATTTATTTTCGACATTTTTGCATCCTGCGCCTTTTCGTATGTTATTATATTATATTAAGAATATAATCTTAACAATGTCTTTCGTTTCCAAGGAAACGTATAGGTTTATATTGTAAAGTCAGTTAAAACGTTTTATTTTCGACATTTTTGCATCCTGCGCCTTTTCGTATGTTATTATATTATATTAACAATATAATCATAACAATGTATTTCGTTTCCATAGAAATGTACAAGCTAAAAGGAGTAGGCAGTTGAAACCTTAATTTCGACCTTTTACCATCCTGCGCCTTTTCGTACGTTATTAAATTATATTAACAATACAACCTTAACAATGTCTTTCGTTTCCAAGGAAATCTCTACGCTAATCGGAGTAGGCAGTTGGAACCTTTTCATTATACTTTTTTTCATCCTGGCGCCGGTTCGTATGTCATTATTTTATATTAACAATACAATCTTAACAATGTGTTCGTTTCCAAGGAAATGTGTAAGCTAAACGGAGTAGGCAGTTGAAACCTTTATTTCAACTTTTTAGCATCCTGCGCCTTTTCGTATGTTATCATATTATATTAACAATATTATCTTAACAATGTCTTTCGTTTCCAAGGAAACGTGTAGGTTTATATGCTAAAGGCACTTGAATGCTTTTTTTTTTACTCTTTTTCATCCTCCACCTTTTCGTAGTTATTATATTACATCAAAAATATAATCTTAACAATGTGTATCGTTTCCAGGGAAACGTGTAGGTTTATATGCTAAAGGCAGTTAAAACGATTTATTTTCAATTTTTTTGTATCCTTGCCCCTTTTCGTATGTTATTATATTATATTAACAATATAATCTTAACAATGTGTTTCGTTTCCAAGGAAACGTGTAGATTTATATGCTAGAGGCAGTTAAAACGTTATATATTTGACTTGTTTGCTTCCCTGCCCCTTTTCTTATGTTATTATACTATATTAACAATATAATCTTAACAATGTCATTCATTTCCAAGGAAATGTGTAAGCTAAACTGAGTAGGCAGTTAAAACGATTTATTTTCGACATTTTTGCATCCTGCGCCTTTTCGTATGTTATTATACTATATTAACAATATAATCGTAACAATGTCTTTCGTTTCCAAGGAAACGTATAGGTTTATATGCTATAAGCAGTTAAAACGTTGTATTTTCGACATTTTTGCATCCCAGTTCCTCTTCGTATGTTATTATACTATATTAACAATATAAACCTAACAATGTCTTTACTTTCCAAGGAAATGTGTAAGCTAAACGGAGAAGGCAGTTGAAACCTTTTTTTTCGACATTTTTGCATCCTGCTCCTTTTCGTATGTTGTTATGTTATATTAACAATATAATCTTAACAATGTTTTTTGTTTCCAAGGAAACGTATATGTTTATATGCTAAAGGCAGTTAAAAAGTAATTTTTTGGCTTTATTGCATCCTGCTTTTTTTCGTATGTTATTATATTATATTAACATTATAATTTTTACAATGTCTTTCGTTCCCGAGGAATCGTATAGGTTTATATGCTAAAGGCAGTTAAAAAGGTATATTTTCGACTTTTTTGCATCCTGAGCCATTTCGTATGTTATTATTTTTATATTAACAATATAATATTAACAATGTCTCTTTCGTTTCCAAGGAAACGTATAGGTGTATATGCTAAAGACAGTTAAAACGTAATATTTTGGAATTTTTGCATTCTGAGCCGTTTCATATGTTATTATATTATATTAACAATATAATATTAGCAATGTCATTCGTTTCCAAGGAAACGTGTAGGTTTATATGGTAAAGACAGTAAAAACCCTTCATTTTCTACTTTTTTGTAACCTTGCTCCTTTTCGTATGTTATTATACTATATTGATAATATTAACTTAACAATGTCTTTAGTTTCCAAGGAAATGTGTAAGTTAAACGGAGGATGCATTTGAAACCTTTTCTTTTCTACTTTTTTGCATCCTGCGCTTTTCGTATGTTATTATATTATATTTACAATATAATCTTAACAATGTCATTCGTTTCCAAGGAAACGTATAGGTTTATATTGTAAAGGCAGTTAAAACGTCTTATTTTCGACACTTTTGCATCCCTGTCCTTTTTCGTATGTTTTTATATTATATTAACAATCTTATCCTAACAATGTCTTTCGTCTCCAAGGAAATGTGTAAGCTAAAGGGAGTAGTCAGTTGAAACCTTTTTATTCGACTTTTTTGCATCCTGCGCATTTCGTATGGGTTTATATTATATTAACAATATAATCTTAACAATGTTTTTCGTTTACAAGGAAACGTATAGGTTTATATGCTAAAGGCAGTTAAAACGTAATATTTTGGAATTTTTGCATCCTGCGCCTTTTCGCATGTTATTATATTATATTAACAATATAATCTTAACAATGTCTTTCGTTTCCAAGGAAACGTATAGGTTTATATGCTAAAGGCAGTTAAAATGTAATATATTGGCATTTTTGCATCCTGCTCCCTTTCGTATGTTATTATATTACATTAACAATATAAACCTAACAATGTCTTTAGTTTCCAAGGAAATGTGTAAGCTAAACGGAGTAGCCAGTTGAAACTTCTTTTTTCGACTTTTTTGCATCCTGCGCATATTATATTAACAGTATAATCTTAAAAATGACTTTGGCTTCCAAGGAAACGTATAGGCTCATATTGTAAAGGCAGTTAAAACGTTTTGTTTTCGACATTTCTCCATCCATGTCCCTTTTCGTACGTTATTATATTATATTAAAAATATAATCTTAACAATGTCATTCGTTTCCAAGGAAACGTGTAGGTTTATATGGTAAAGACAGTAAAAACGCTTTATTTTCGACTCTTTTGTAACCTTGCTCCTTTTCGTATGTTATTGTATTATATTAACAATATAATCTTAGCAATGTCTTTCGTTTCCAAAGAAATGAGTTGAAATGTGTAAGCTAAACGGAGTAGACAGTTGAAACTTTTTTTCGACATTTTTGCATCCTGCGCCTTTTCGAATGTTATTATATTAACAATATAATCATAACAATGTCTTTCGTTTCCAAGGAAACGTATAGGTTTATGTGCTAAAGGCAGTTAAAAGGTAATATCTTGGCATTTTTGCATCCTGCCTTTTCGTATGTTAAATATTATATTAACAATATAATCTTAACAAAGTCTTTCGATTCCAAGTAAACGTGTAGGTTTAAATGCTAAAGGCACTTGAAACATTTTTTTCCTACTTTTTTGCATCTTGCGCCTTTTTGTATGTTATTATATTATATTAAAAATATATTTTAAGAATGTCTTTCGTTTCCAAGGAAACGTATAGGTTTATATTGTAAAGGCAGTTAAAAAGTTTTATTTTCTACATTTTTGCATACCTGTCCTTTTTCGTATGTTATTACATTATATTAAAAATGAATCTTAACATTGTCTTTCCTTTCCAAGGAAACGTATAGGTTTATATGCTAAAGGCAGCTAAAACGTAATATTTTGGAACTTTTGCATCCTGAGCCTTTTCGTATGTTATTATATTATATTAAACATATAATCTTAACAATGTCATTCGTTTCCAAGGAAACGTATAGGTTTATATTGTAAAGGCATTTAAAACGTTTTATTTTCGACATTTTGCATCCTGCGACTTTTCGTATGTTATTATATTATATTAACAATATAATCTTAACAATGTCTTTCGTTTCCAAGGAAACGTATAGGTTTATATGCTAAAGGCAGTTAACACGTAAAATTTGGTATTTTTGCATCCTGCGCCTTTTCGTATGTTATTATATTATATTAACAATATAATCTTAACAATGTCTTTCGTTTCCAAGGAAACGTATAGGTTTATATTGTAAAAGCAGTTAAAACTATTTATTTTCGACATTTTTGCATCCTGCGCCTTTTCGTATGTTATTATATTATATTAACAATGTAATCTTAACAATGTCTTTCGTTTCCAAGGAAACGTATAGGTTTATATGCTATAGGCAGTTAAAACGTTGTATTTTCGACATTTTTGCATCCCAGTTCCTATTCGTATGTTATTATACTATATATTAACAATATAAACCTAACAATGTCTTTACTTTGCAAGGAAATTTGTAAGCTAAACAGAGTAGCAGTTGAAACCTTTTTTTTCGACATTTTTGCATCCCTGCTCCTTTTCGTATATTATTATACTATATTGACAATATTAACTTAACAATGTCTTTAGTTTCCAAGGAAATGTGTAAGCTAAGCGGAGTAGGCAGTTGAAACCTTTTTTTCAACTTTTTTGCATACTGCGCCTTTTCGTATGTTATTATATTATATTAACAATATAATCCTAACAATGTCTTTCGTTTCGAAGGAAACGTACAGGTTTATATTGTAAAGTCAGTTAAAACGTTGTATTTTCGACATTTTTGCATCCCAGTTCCTTTTCGTATGTTATTATACTATATTAACAATATAAACCTAGAAATGTCTTTACTTTCCAAGGAAATGTGTAAGCTAAACGGAGAAGTCAGTTGAAACCTTTTTTTTTCGACATTTTTGCATGCTGCTCCTTTTCGTATGTTGTTATGTTATATTAACAATATAATCTTAACAATGTTTTTTTTTTCCAAGGAAACGTATAAGTTTATATGCTAAAGGCAGTTAAAAAGTAATTTTTTGGCTTTATTGCATCCTGCTTTTTTCGTATGTTATTATATTATATTAACATTATAATCTTAACAATGTCTTTCGTTCCCAAGGAATCGTATGGGTTTATATGCTAAAGGCAGTTAAAAAGTTATATTTTCGACTTTTTTGCATCCTGCGCCTTTTCGTATGTTATTATTTTATATTAACAATATAATATTAACAATGTCTCTTTCGTTTCCAAGGAAACGTATAGGTTTATATGCTAAAGGCTGTTAACACGTAATATTTTGGAATTTTTGCATCCTGAGCCTTTTCGTATGTTATTATATTATATTAACAATATAATCTTAGCAATGTCATTCGTTTCCAAGGAAACGTGTAGGTTTATATGGTAAAGACAGTAAAAACCCTTCATTTTCGACTTTTTTGTAACCTTGCTCCTTTTCGTATGTTATTATATTATATTAACAATATAATCTTAACAATGTCTTTCGTTTCCAAGGAAATGAGTGTAAATGTGTAAGCTAAACGGAGTACACAGTTGAAACTTATTTTCGACATTTTTGCATCCTGCGCCTATTCGAATGTTATAATATTATATTAACAATATAATCATAACAATGTCTTTCCTTTCCAAGGAAACGTATAGGTTTATATGCTAAAGGCAGTTAAAACGTAATATTTTGGAATTTTTGCATCCTGAGCCTTTTCGTATGTTATTATATTATATTAACAATATAATCTTAACAATGTCATTCGTTTCCAAGGAAACGTATAGGTTTATATGGTAAACGCAGTTAAAACGTTTTATTTTCGACATTTTTGCATCCTGCGACTTTTCGTATGTTATTATATTATATTAACAATATAATCTTAACAATGTCTTTCGTTTCCAAGGAAACGTATAGGTTTATATGCTAAAGGCAGTTAAAACGTAATATTTTGGTATTTTTGCATCCTGCGCCTTTTCGTATGTTATCATATTATATTAACAATATAATCTTAACAATGTCTTTCGTTTCCAAGGAAACGTGTAGATTTATATGCTAGAGGCAGTTAAAACGTTATATATTTGACTTGTTTGCATCCCTGCCCCTTTTCTTATGTTATTATACTATATTAACAATATAATCTTAACAATGTCATTCATTTCCAAGGAAATGTGTAAGCTAAACTGAGTAGGCAGTTAAAACGATTTATTTTCGACATTTTTGCATCCTGCGCCTTTTCGTATGTTATTATATTATATTAACAATATAATCGTAACAATGTCTTTCGTTTCCAAGGAAACGTATAGGTTTATATGCTATAGGCAGTTAAAACGTTGTATTTTCGACATTTTTGCATCCCAGGTCCTTTTCGTATGTTATTATACTATAATAACAATATAAACGTAACAATGTCTTTACTGTCCAAGGAAATGTGTAAGCTAAACGGAGAAGGCAGTTGAAACCTTTTTTTTCGACATTTTTGCATCCTGCTCCATTTCGTATGTTCTTATGTTATATTAACAATATAATCTTAACAATGTTTTTTGTTTCCAAGGAAACGTATAAGTTTAAATGCTAAAGGCAGTTAAAAAGTAATTTTTTGGCTTTATTGCATCCTGCTTTTTTTCGTATGTTATTATATTATATTAACATTATAATCTTAACAATGTCTTTCGTTCCCAAGGAATCGTATAGGTTTATATGCTAAAGGCAGTTAAAATGTTATATTTTCGACTTTTTTGCATCCTGCGCCATTTCGTATGTTATTATTTTATATTAACAATATAATATTAACAATGTCTCTTTCGTTTCCAAGCAAACGTATAGGTTTATATGCTAAAGACAGTTAAAACGTAATATTTTGGAATTTTTGCATCCTGAGCCTTTTCGTAAGTTATTATATTATATTAACAATATAATCTTAGCAATTCATTCGTTTCCAAGGAAACGTGTAGGTTTATATGGTAAAGACAGTAAAAACCCTTCATTTTCGACTTTTTTGTAACCTTGCTCCTTTTCGTATGTTATTATATTATATTAACAATATAATCTTAACAACGTCTTTTGTTTCCAAGGAATTGAGTGTAAATGTGTAAGCTAAACGAAGTAGCCAGTTGAAACTTTTTTTCGACATTTTTGCATCCTGCGCCTATTCGAATGTTATAATATTATATTAACAATATAATCATAACAATGTCTTTCCTTTCCAAGGAAACGTATAGGTTTATATGCTAAAGGCAGTTAAAACGTAATATTTTGGAATTTTTGCATCCTGAGCCTTTTCGTATGTTATTATATTATATTAACAATATAATCTTAACAATGTCTTTCGTTTCCAAGGAAACGTATAGGTTTATATGCTAAAGACAGTTAAAACGTTGTATTTTCGACATTTTTGCATCCCTGTTCCTTTTCGTATGTTATTATACTATATTAACAATATAAACCTAACAATGTCTTTAGTTTCGAAGGAATTGTGTAAGCTAAACGGAGTAGGCAGTTGAAACCTTTTTTTTCGACTTTTTTCCATCCTGCGTCTTTTTTGTATGTTATACTATATTAACAATATAATCTTAACAATGTCTTTCGTTTACAAGGAAACGTATAGTTTTATATTATAAAGGTAGTTAAAACGTTATATGTTATATTTTCGCCTTTTTTGCATCCTGCGCCTTCTCGTATGTTATTATATTATATTAACAATATAATCTTAACAACGTCTTTCGTTTCCAAGGAAACATGTAGATTTATATACTAAAGACAGTAAAAACGCTTTATTTTCGACTTTTTTGTAACCTTTCTCCTTTTCGTATGTTATTATATTATATTAACAATATAACGTTAACAATGTCTTTCGTTTCCAAGGAAATGTGTTGAAATGTGTAAGCTAAACGGAGTAGACAGTTGAATCTTTTTTTTTTTTCGACATTTTTGCATCCTGCGCCTTCTCGAATGATATTATATTATATTAACAATATAATCTTAACAATGTGTTTCGTTTCCAACGAAACGTGTAGGTTTATATGCTAAAGGCAGTTAAAACATAATATTTTTGCATTATTGCATCCGGCGCCTTTTCGTATGTTATTATATTATATTAAAAATATAATTTAACAATGTCTTTTGTTTCCAAGGAAACGTATAGGTTTATATTGTAAAGGCAGTTAAAAAGTTTTATTTTCTACATTTTTGCATACCTGTCCTTTTTCGTATGTTATTACATTATATTAAAAATGAATCTTAACATTGTCTTTCCTTTCCAAGGAAACGTATAGGTTTATATGCTAAAGGCAGCTAAAACGTAATATTTTGGAACTTTTGCATCCTGAGCCTTTTCGTATGTTATTATATTATATTAAACATATAATCTTAACAATGTCATTCGTTTCCAAGGAAACGTATAGGTTTATATTGTAAAGGCATTTAAAACGTTTTATTTTCGACATTTTGCATCCTGCGACTTTTCGTATGTTATTATATTATATTAACAATATAATCTTAACAATGTCTTTCGTTTCCAAGGAAACGTATAGGTTTATATGGTAAAGGCAGTTAACACGTAATATTTTGGTATTTTTGCATCCTGCGCCTTTTCGTATGTTATTATATTATATTAACAATATAATCTTAACAATGTCTTTCGTTTCCAAGGAAACGTATAGGTTTATATTGTAAAAGCAGTTAAAACTATTTATTTTCGACATTTTTGCATCCTGCGCCTTTTCGTATGTTATTATATTATATTAACAATGTAATCTTAACAATGTCTTTCGTTTCCAAGGAAACGTGTAGATTTATATGCTAGAGGCAGTTAAAACGTTATATATTTGACTTGTTTGCATCCCTGCCCCTTTTCTTATGTTATTATACTATATTAACAATATAATCTTAACAATGTCATTCATTTCCAAGGAAATGTGTAAGCTAAACTGAGTAGGCAGTTAAAACGATTTATTTTCGACATTTTTGCATCCTGCGCCTTTTCGTATGTTATTATATTATATTAACAATATAATCGTAACAATGTCTTTCGTTTCCAAGGAAACGTATAGGTTTATATGCTATAGGCAGTTAAAACGTTGTATTTTCGACATTTTTGCATCCCAGTTCCTTTTCGTATGTTATTATACTATAATAACAATATAAACCTAACAATGTCTTTACTTTCCAAGGAAATGTGTAAGCTAAACGGAGAAGGCAGTTGAAACCTTTTTTTTCGACATTTTTGCATCCTGCTCCTTTTCGTATGTTCTTATGTTATATTAACAATATAATCTTAACAATGTTTTTTGTTTCCAAGGAAACGTATAAGTTTAAATGCTAAAGGCAGTTAAAAAGTAATTTTTTGGCTTTATTGCATCCTGCTTTTTTTCGTATGTTATTATATTATATTAACATTATAATCTTAACAATGTCTTTCGTTCCCAAGGAATCGTATAGGTTTATATGCTAAAGGCAGTTAAAATGTTATATTTTCGACTTTTTTGCATCCTGCGCCATTTCGTATGTTATTATTTTATATTAACAATATAATATTAACAATGTCTCTTTCGTTTCCAAGCAAACGTATAGGTTTATATGCTAAAGACAGTTAAAACGTAATATTTTGGAATTTTTGCATCCTGAGCCTTTTCGTAAGTTATTATATTATATTAACAATATAATCTTAGCAATTCATTCGTTTCCAAGGAAACGTGTAGGTTTATATGGTAAAGACAGTAAAAACCCTTCATTTTCGACTTTTTTGTAACCTTGCTCCTTTTCGTATGTTATTATATTATATTAACAATATAATCTTAACAACGTCTTTCGTTTCCAAGGAATTGAGTGTAAATGTGTAAGCTAAACGAAGTAGCCAGTTGAAACTTTTTTTCGACATTTTTGCATCCTGCGCCTATTCGAATGTTATAATATTATATTAACAATATAATCATAACAATGTCTTTCCTTTCCAAGGAAACGTATAGGTTTATATGCTAAAGGCAGTTAAAACGTAATATTTTGGAATTTTTGCATCCTGAGCCTTTTCGTATGTTATTATATTATATTAACAATATAATCTTAACAATGTCTTTCGTTTCCAAGGAAACGTATAGGTTTATATGCTAAAGACAGTTAAAACGTTGTATTTTCGACATTTTTGCATCCCTGTTCCTTTTCGTATGTTATTATACTATATTAACAATATAAACCTAACAATGTCTTTAGTTTCGAAGGAATTGTGTAAGCTAAACGGAGTAGGCAGTTGAAACCTTTTTTTTCGACTTTTTTCCATCCTGCGTCTTTTTTGTATGTTATACTATATTAACAATATAATCTTAACAATGTCTTTCGTTTACAAGGAAACGTATAGTTTTATATTATAAAGGTAGTTAAAACGTTATATGTTATATTTTCGCCTTTTTTGCATCCTGCGCCTTCTCGTATGTTATTATATTATATTAACAATATAATCTTAACAACGTCTTTCGTTTCCAAGGAAACATGTAGATTTATATACTGAAGACAGTAAAAACGCTTTATTTTCGACTTTTTTGTAACCTTTCTCCTTTTCGTATGTTATTATATTATATTAACAATATAACGTTAACAATGTCTTTCGTTTCCAAGGAAATGTGTTGAAATGTGTAAGCTAAACGGAGTAGACAGTTGAATCATTTTTTTTTCGACATTTTTGTATCCTGCGCCTTCTCGAATGATATTATATTATATTAACAATATAATCTTAACAATGTGTTTCGTTTCCAACGAAACGTGTAGGTTTATATGCTAAAGGCAGTTAAAACATAATATTTTTGCATTATTGCATCCGGCGCCTTTTCGTATGTTATTATATTATATTAAAAATATAATTTAACAATGTCTTTTGTTTCCAAGGAAACGTATAGGTTTATATTGTAAAGGCAGTTAAAAAGTTTTATTTTCTACATTTTTGCATACCTGTCCTTTTTCGTATGTTATTACATTATATTAAAAATGAATCTTAACATTGTCTTTCCTTTCCAAAGAAACGTATAGGTTTATATGCTAACGGCAGTTAAAACGTAATATTTTGGAATTTTTGCATCCTGCGCCTTTTTGTATGTTATTATATTATATTAAACATATAATCTTAACAATGTCATTCGTTTCCAAGGAAACGTATAGGTTTATATTGTAAAGGCATTTAAAACGTTTTATTTTCGACATTTTTGCATCCTGCGACTTTTCGTATGTTATTATATTATATTAACAATATAATCTTAACAATTTCTTTCGTTTCCAAGGAAACGTATAGGTTTATATGCTAAAGGCAGTTAACACGTAATATTTTGGTATTTTTGCATCCTGCGCCTTTTCGTATGTTATTATATTATATTAACAATATAATCTTAACAATGTCTTTCGTTTCCAAGGAAACGTATAGGTTTATATTGTAAAAGCAGTTAAAACTATTTATTTTCGACATTTTTGCATCCTGCGCCTTTTCGTATGTTATTATATTATATTAACAATATAATCTTAACAATGTCTTTCGTTTCCAAGGAAACGTATAGGTTTATATTGTAAAGTCAGTTAAAACGTTTTATTTTCGACATTTTTGCATCCTGCGCCTTTTCGTATGTTATTATATTATATTAACAATATAATCATAACAATGTATTTCGTTTCCATAGAAATGTACAAGCTAAAAGGAGTAGGCAGTTGAAACCTTAATTTCGACCTTTTACCATCCTGCGCCTTTTCGTACGTTATTAAATTATATTAACAATACAACCTTAACAATGTCTTTCGTTTCCAAGGAAATCTCTACGCTAATCGGAGTAGGCAGTTGGAACCTTTTCATTATACTTTTTTTCATCCTGGCGCCGGTTCGTATGTCATTATTTTATATTAACAATACAATCTTAACAATGTGTTCGTTTCCAAGGAAATGTGTAAGCTAAACGGAGTAGGCAGTTGAAACCTTTATTTCAACTTTTTAGCATCCTGCGCCTTTTCGTATGTTATCATATTATATTAACAATATTATCTTAACAATGTCTTTCGTTTCCAAGGAAACGTGTAGGTTTATATGCTAAAGGCACTTGAATGCTTTTTTTTTTACTCTTTTTCATCCTCCACCTTTTCGTAGTTATTATATTACATCAAAAATATAATCTTAACAATGTGTATCGTTTCCAGGGAAACGTGTAAGTTTATATGCTAAAGGCAGTTAAAACGATTTATTTTCAATTTTTTTGTATCCTTGCCCCTTTTCGTATGTTATTATATTATATTAACAATATAATCTTAACAATGTGTTTCGTTTCCAAGGAAACGTGTAGATTTATATGCTAGAGGCAGTTAAAACGTTATATATTTGACTTGTTTGCTTCCCTGCCCCTTTTCTTATGTTATTATACTATATTAACAATATAATCTTAACAATGTCATTCATTTCCAAGGAAATGTGTAAGCTAAACTGAGTAGGCAGTTAAAACGATTTATTTTCGACATTTTTGCATCCTGCGCCTTTTCGTATGTTATTATACTATATTAACAATATAATCGTAACAATGTCTTTCGTTTCCAAGGAAACGTATAGGTTTATATGCTATAAGCAGTTAAAACGTTGTATTTTCGACATTTTTGCATCCCAGTTCCTCTTCGTATGTTATTATACTATATTAACAATATAAACCTAACAATGTCTTTACTTTCCAAGGAAATGTGTAAGCTAAACGGAGAAGGCAGTTGAAACCTTTTTTTTCGACATTTTTGCATCCTGCTCCTTTTCGTATGTTGTTATGTTATATTAACAATATAATCTTAACAATGTTTATTGTTTCCAAGGAAACGTATATGTTTATATGCTAAAGGCAGTTAAAAAGTAATTTTTTGGCTTTATTGCATCCTGCTTTTTTTCGTATGTTATTATATTATATTAACATTATAATTTTTACAATGTCTTTCGTTCCCGAGGAATCGTATAGGTTTATATGCTAAAGGCAGTTAAAAAGGTATATTTTCGACTTTTTTGCATCCTGAGCCATTTCGTATGTTATTATTTTTATATTAACAATATAATATTAACAATGTCTCTTTCGTTTCCAAGGAAACGTATAGGTGTATATGCTAAAGACAGTTAAAACGTAATATTTTGGAATTTTTGCATTCTGAGCCGTTTCATATGTTATTATATTATATTAACAATATAATATTAGCAATGTCATTCGTTTCCAAGGAAACGTGTAGGTTTATATGGTAAAGACAGTAAAAACCCTTCATTTTCTACTTTTTTGTAACCTTGCTCCTTTTCGTATGTTATTATACTATATTGACAATATTAACTTAACAATGTCTTTAGTTTCCAAGGAAATGTGTAAGTTAAACGGAGGATGCATTTGAAACCTTTTCTTTTCTACTTTTTTGCATCCTGCGCTTTTCGTATGTTATTATATTATATTTACAATATAATCTTAACAATGTCATTCGTTTCCAAGGAAACGTATAGGTTTATATTGTAAAGGCAGTTAAAACGTCTTATTTTCGACACTTTTGCATCCCTGTCCTTTTTCGTATGTTTTTATATTATATTAACAATCTTATCCTAACAATGTCTTTCGTCTCCAAGGAAATGTGTAAGCTAAAGGGAGTAGTCAGTTGAAACCTTTTTATTCGACTTTTTTGCATCCTGCGCATTTCGTATGGGTTTATATTATATTAACAATATAATCTTAACAATGTTTTTCGTTTACAAGGAAACGTATAGGTTTATATGCTAAAGGCAGTTAAAACGTAATATTTTGGAATTTTTGCATCCTGCGCCTTTTCGCATGTTATTATATTATATTAACAATATAATCTTAACAATGTCTTTCGTTTCCAAGGAAACGTATAGGTTTATATGCTAAAGGCAGTTAAAATGTAATATATTGGCATTTTTGCATCCTGCTCCCTTTCGTATGTTATTATATTACATTAACAATATAAACCTAACAATGTCTTTAGTTTCCAAGGAAATGTGTAAGCTAAACGGAGTAGCCAGTTGAAACCTCTTTTTTCGACTTTTTTGCATCCTGCGCATATTATATTAACAGTATAATCTTAAAAATGACTTTGGCTTCCAAGGAAACGTATAGGCTCATATTGTAAAGGCAGTTAAAACGTTTTGTTTTCGACATTTCTCCATCCATGTCCCTTTTCGTACGTTATTATATTATATTAAAAATATAATCTTAACAATGTCATTCGTTTCCAAGGAAACGTGTAGGTTTATATGGTAAAGACAGTAAAAACGCTTTATTTTCGACTCTTTTGTAACCTTGCTCCTTTTCGTATGTTATTGTATTATATTAACAATATAATCTTAGCAATGTCTTTCGTTTCCAAGGAAATGAGTTGAAATGTGTAAGCTAAACGGAGTAGACAGTTGAAACTTTTTTTCGACATTTTTGCATCCTGCGCCTTTTCGAATGTTATTATATTAACAATATAATCATAACAATGTCTTTCGTTTCCAAGGAAACGTATAGGTTTATGTGCTAAAGGCAGTTAAAAGGTAATATCTTGGCATTTTTGCATCCTGCCTTTTCGTATGTTAAATATTATATTAACAATATAATCTTAACAAAGTCTTTCGATTCCAAGTAAACGTGTAGGTTTAAATGCTAAAGGCACTTTAAACATTTTTTTCCTACTTTTTTGCATCTTGCGCCTTTTTGTATGTTATTATATTATATTAAAAATATATTTTAAGAATGTCTTTCGTTTCCAAGGAAACGTATAGGTTTATATTGTAAAGGCAGTTAAAAAGTTTTATTTTCTACATTTTTGCATACCTGTCCTTTTTCGTATGTTATTACATTATATTAAAAATGAATCTTAACATTGTCTTTCCTTTCCAAGGAAACGTATAGGTTTATATGCTAAAGGCAGCTAAAACGTAATATTTTGGAACTTTTGCATCCTGAGCCTTTTCGTATGTTATTATATTATATTAAACATATAATCTTAACAATGTCATTCGTTTCCAAGGAAACGTATAGGTTTATATTGTAAAGGCATTTAAAACGTTTTATTTTCGACATTTTGCATCCTGCGACTTTTCGTATGTTATTATATTATATTAACAATATAATCTTAACAATGTCTTTCGTTTCCAAGGAAACGTATAGGTTTATATGCTAAAGGCAGTTAACACGTAAAATTTGGTATTTTTGCATCCTGCGCCTTTTCGTATGTTATTATATTATATTAACAATATAATCTTAACAATGTCTTTCGTTTCCAAGGAAACGTATAGGATTATATTGTAAAAGCAGTTGAAACTATTTATTTTCGACATTTTTGCATCCTGCGCCTTTTCGTATGTTATTATATTATATTAACAATGTAATCTTAACAATGTCTTTCGTTTCCAAGGAAACGTATAGGTTTATATGCTATAGGCAGTTAAAACGTTGTATTTTCGACATTTTTGCATCCCAGTTCCTATTCGTATGTTATTATACTATATATTAACAATATAAACCTAACAATGTATTTACTTTGCAAGGAAATTTGTAAGCTAAACAGAGTAGCAGTTGAAACCTTTTTTTTCGACATTTTTGCATCCCTGCTCCTTTTCGTATATTATTATACTATATTGACAATATTAACTTAACAATGTCTTTAGTTTCCAAGGAAATGTGTAAGCTAAGCGGAGTAGGCAGTTGAAACCTTTTTTTCAACTTTTTTGCATACTGCGCCTTTTCGTATGTTATTATATTATATTAACAATATAATCCTAACAATGTCTTTCGTTTCGAAGGAAACGTACAGGTTTATATTGTAAAGTCAGTTAAAACGTTGTATTTTCGACATTTTTGCATCCCAGTTCCTTTTCGTATGTTATTATACTATATTAACAATATAAACCTAGAAATGTCTTTACTTTCCAAGGAAATGTGTAAGCTAAACGGAGAAGTCAGTTGAAACCTTTTTTTTTCGACATTTTTGCATCCTGCTCCTTTTCGTATGTTGTTATGTTATATTAACAATATAATCTTAACAATGTTTTTTTTTCCAAGGAAACGTATAAGTTTATATGCTAAAGGCAGTTAAAAAGTAATTTTTTGGCTTTATTGCATCCTGCTTTTTTCGTATGTTATTATATTATATTAACATTATAATCTTAACAATGTCTTTCGTTCCCAAGGAATCGTATGGGTTTATATGCTAAAGGCAGTTAAAAAGTTATATTTTCGACTTTTTTGCATCCTGCGCCTTTTCGTATGTTATTATTTTATATTAACAATATAATATTAACAATGTCTCTTTCGTTTCCAAGGAAACGTGTAGGTTTATATGGTAAAGACAGTAAAAACCCTTCATTTTCGGCTTTTTTGTAACCTTGCTCCTTTTCGTATGTTATTATATTATATTAACAATATAATCTTAACAATGTCTTTCGTTTCCAAGGAAATGAGTGTAAATGTGTAAGCTAAACGGAGTAGACAGTTGAAACTTTTTTTCGACATTTTTGCATCCTGCGCCTATTCGAATGTTATAATATTATTTTAACAATATAATCATAACAATGTCTTTCCTTTCCAAGGAAACGTATAGGTTTATATGCTAAAGGCAGTTAAAACGTAATATTTTGGAATTTTTGCATCCTGAGCCTTTTCGTATGTTATTATATTATATTAACAATATAATCTTAACAATGTCATTCGTTTCCAAGGAAACGTATAGGTTTATATTGTAAACGCAGTTAAAACGTTTTATTTTCGACATTTTTGCATCCTGCGACTTTTCGTATGTTATTATATTATATTAACAATATAATCTTAACAATGTCTTTCGTTTCCAAGGAAACGTATAGGTTTATATGCTAAAGGCAGTTAAAACGTAATATTTTGGTATTTTTGCATCCTGCGCCTTTTCGTATGTTATTATATTATATTAACAATATAATCTTAACAATGTCTTTCGTTTCCCAGGAAACGTATAGGTTTATATTGTAAAAGCAGTTAAAACGATTTATTTTCGACATTTTTGCATCCTGCGCCTTTTCGTATGTTATTATATTATATTAAAAATATAATCTTAACAATGTCTTTCGTTTCCAAGGAAACGTATAGGTTTATATGCTATAGGCTGTTAAAACGTTGTATTTTCGACATTTTTGCATCCCAGTTCCTTTTCATATGTTATTATACTATATTAACAATATAAACCTAACAATGTCTTTACTTTGCAAGGAAATTTGTAAGCTAAACGGAGTAGCAGTTGAAACCTTTTTTTTCGACATTTTTGCATCCCTGCTCCTTTTCGTATATTATTATACTATATTGATAATATTAACTTAACAATGTCTTTCGTTTCCAAGGAAATGTGTAAGCTAAACGGAGTAGGCAGTTGAAACCTTTATTTCAACTTTTTTGCATCCTGCGCCTTTTCGTATGTTATCATATTATATTAACAATATAATCTTAACAATGTCTTTCGTTTCCAAGGAAACGTGTAGATTTATATGCTAGAGGCAGTTAAAACGTTGTATATTTGACTTGTTTGCATCCCTTCCCCTTTTCTTATGTTATTATACTATATTAACAATATAATCTTAACAATGTCATTCATTTCCAAGGAAATGTGTAAGCTAAACTGAGTAGGCAGTTAAAACGATTTATTTTCGACATTTTTGCATCCTGCTCCTTTTCGTATGTTATTATACTATATTAACTATATAATCGTAACAATGTCTTTCGTTTCCAAGGAAACGTATAGGTTTATATGCTATAGGCAGTTAAAACGTTGTATTTTCGACATTTTTGCATCCCAGTTCCTTTTCGTATGTTATTATACTATAATAACAATATAAACCTAACAATGTCTTTACTTTCCAAGGAAATGTGTAAGCTAAACGGAGAAGGCAGTTGAAACCTTTTTTTTCGACATTTTTGCATCCTGCTCCTTTTCGTATGTTGTTATGTTATATTAACAATATAATCTTAACAATGTTTTTTGTTTCCAAGGAAACGTATAAGTTTAAATGCTAAAGGCAGTTAAAAAGTAATTTTTTGGCTTTATTGCATCCTGCTTTTTTTCGTATGTTATTATATTATATTAACATTATAATCTTAACAATGTCTTTCGTTCCCTAGGAATCGTATAGGTTTATATGCTAAAGGCAGTAAAAAGTTATATTTTAGACTTTTTTGCATCTTGCGCCATTTCGTATGTTATTATTTTATATTAACAATATAATATTAACAATGTCTCTTTCGTTTCCAAGGAAACGTATAGGTTTATATGCTAAAGACAGTTAAAACGTAATATTTTGGAATTTTTGCATCCTGAGCCTTTTCGTATGTTATTATATTATATTAACAATATAATCTTAGCAATGTGATTCGTTTCCAAGGAAACGTGTAGGTTTATATGGTAAAGACAGTAAAAAACCTTCATTTTCGACTTTTTTGTAACCTTGCTCCTTTTCTTATGTTATTATATTATATTAACAATATAATCTTAACAACGTCTTTCGTTTCCAAGGAATTGAGTGTAAATGTGTAAGCTAAACGGAGTAGACAGTTGAAACTTTTTTTCGACATTTTTGCATCCTGCGCCTATTCGAATGTTATAATATTATATTAACAATATAATCATAACAATGTCTTTCCTTTCCAAGGAAACGTATAGGTTTATATGCTAAAGACAGTTAAAACGTTGTATTTTCGACATTTTTGCATCACTGTTCCTTTTCGTATGTTATTATACTATATTAACAATATAAACCTAACAATGTCTTTAGTTTCGAAGGAATTGTGTAAGCTAAACGGAGTAGGCAGTTGAAACCTTCTTTTTCGACTTTTTTCCATCCTGCGTCTTTTTTGTATGTTATACTATATCAACAATATAATCTTAACAATGTCTTTCGTTTACAAGGAAACGTATAGTTTTATATTATAAAGGTAGTTAAAACGTTATATGTTATATTTTCGCCTTTTTTGCATCCTGCGCCTTCTCGTATGTTATTATATTATATTAACAATATAATCTTAACAACGTCTTTCGTTTCCAAGGAAACATGTAGATTTATATACTAAAGACAGTAAAAACGCTTTATTTTCGACTTTTTTGTAACCTTTCTCCTTTTCGTATGTTATTATATTATATTAACAATATAACGTTAACAATGTCTTTCGTTTCCAAGGAAATGTGTTGAAATGTGTAAGCTAAACGGAGTAGACAGTTGAATCTTTTTTTTTTTTCGACATTTTTGCATCCTGCGCCTTCTCGAATGATATTATATTATATTAACAATATAATCTTAACAATGTGTTTCGTTTCCAACGAAACGTGTAGGTTTATATGCTAAAGGCAGTTAAAACATAATATTTTTGCATTATTGCATCCGGCGCCTTTTCGTATGTTATTATATTATATTAAAAATATAATTTAACAATGTCTTTTGTTTCCAACAAAACGTATAGGTTTATATTGTAAAGGCAGTTAAAAAGTTTTATTTTCTACATTTTTGCATACCTGTCCTTTTTCGTATGTTATTACATTATATTAAAAATGAATCTTAACATTGTCTTTCCTTTCCAAGGAAACGTATAGGTTTATATGCTAAAGGCAGTAAAACGTAATATTTTGGAATTTTTGCATCCTCCGCCTTTTCGTATGTTATTATATTATATTAAACATATAATCTTAACAATGTCATTCGTTTCCAAGGAAACGTATAGGTTTATATTGTAAAGGCATTTAAAACGTTTTATTTTCGACATTTTTGCATCCTGCGACTTTTCGTATGTTATTATATTATATTAACAATATAATCTTAACAATGTCTTTCGTTTCCAAGGAAACGTATAGGTTTATATGCTATAGGCAGTTAAAACGTTTTATTTTCGACATTTTTGCATCCTGCGCCTTTTCGTATGTTATTATATTATATTAACAATATAATCTTAACAATGTATTTCTGCCCCTTTTCTTATGTTATTATACTATATTAACAATATAATCTTAACAATGTCATTCATTTCCAAGGAAATGTGTAAGCTAAACTGAGTAGGCAGTTAAAACGATTTATTTTCGACATTTTTGCATCCTGCGCCTTTTCGTATGTTATTATACTATATTAACTATATAATCGTAACAATGTCTTTCGTTTCCAGGGAAACGTATAGGTTTATATGCTATAAGCAGTTAAAACGTTGTATTTTCGACATTTTTGCATCCCAGTTCCTCTTCGTATGTTATTATACTATATTAACAATATAAACCTAACAATGTCTTTACTTTCCCAGGAAATGTGTATGCTAAACGGAGAAGGCAGTTGAAACCTTTTTTTTCGACATTTTGCATCCTGCTCCTTTTCGTATGTTGTTATGTTATATCAACAATATAATCTTAACAATGTTTTTTGTTTCCAAGGAAACGTATAAGTTTATATGCTAAAGGCAGTTAAAAAGTAATTTTTTGGCTTTATTGCATCCTGGATTTTTTTCGTATGTTATTATATTATATTAACATTATAATCTTAACAATGTCTTTCGTTCCCAAGGAATGTATAGGTTTATATGCTAAAGGCATTTAAAAAGGTATATTTTCGACTTTTTTGCATCCTGAGCCATTTCGTATGTTATTATTTTTATATTAACAATATAATATTAACAATGTCTCTTTCGTTTCCAAGGAAACGTATAGGTGTATATGCTAAAGACAGTTAAAACGTAATATTTTGGAATTTTTGCATCCTGAGCCGTTTCGTATGTTATTATATTATATTAACAATATAATCTTAGCAATGTCATTCGTTTCCAAGGAAACGTGTAGGTTTATATGGTAAAGACAGTAAAAACCCTTCATTTTCGACTTTTTTGTAACCTTGCTCCTTTTCGTATGTTATTATACTATATTGACAATATTAACTTAACAATGTCTTTAGTTTCCAAGGAAATGTGTAAGTTAAACGGAGGATGCATTTGAAACCTTTTCTTTTCTACTTTTTTGCATCCTGCGCTTTTCGTATGTTATTATATTATATTTACAATATAATCTTAACAATGTCATTCGTTTCCAAGGAAACGTATAGGTTTATATTGTAAAGGCAGTTAAAACGTCTTATTTTCGACACTTTTGCATCCCTGTCCTTTTTCGTATGTTTTTATATTATATTAACAATCTTATCCTAACATTGTCTTTCGTCTCCAAGGAAATGTGTAAGCTAAAGGGAGTAGTCAGTTGAAACCTTTTTACTCGACTTTTTTGCATCGTGCGCATTTCGTATGGGTTTATATTATATTAACAATATAATCTTAACAATGTTTTTCGTTTACAAGGAAACGTATAGGTTTATATGCTAAAGGCAGTTAAAACGTAATATTTTGGAATTTTTGCATCCTGCGCCTTTTCGCATGTTATTATATTTTATTAACAATATAATCTTAACAATGTCTTTAGTTTCCAAGGAAATGTGTAAGCTAAACGGAGTAGCCAGTTGAAACCTCTTTTTTCGACTTTTTTGCATCCTGCGCATATTATATTAACAATATAATCTTAAAAATGACTTTGGCTTCCAAGGAAACGTATAGGCTCATATTGTAAAGGCAGTTAAAACGTTTTGTTTTCGACATTTCTCCATCCATGTCCCTTTTCGTACGTTATTATATTATATTAAAAATATAATCTTAATAATGTCATTCGTTTCCAAGGAAACGTGTAGGTTTATATGGTAAAGACAGTAAAAACGCTTTATTTTCGACTTTTTTGTAACCTTGCTCCTTTTCGTATGTTATTGTATTATATTAACAATATAATCTTAGCAATGTCTTTCGTTTCCAAGGAAATGAGTTGAAATGTGTAAGCTAAACGGAGTAGACAGTTGAAACTTTTTTTCGACATTTTTGCATCCTGCGCCTTTTCGAATGTTATTATATTAACAATATAATCATAACAATGTCTTTCGTTTCCAAGGAAACGTATAGGTTTATGTGCTAAAGGCAGTTAAAACGTAATATTTTGGCATTTTTGCATCCTGCCTTTTCGTATGTTAAATATTATATTAACAATATAATCTTAACAAAGTCTTTCGATTCCAAGTAAACGTGTAGGTTTAAATGCTAATGGCACTTGAAACATTTTTTTCCTACTTTTTTGCATCTTGCGCCTTTTTGTATGTTATTATATTATATTAAAAATATATTTTAACAATGTCTTTCGTTTCGTATATTAACAATATAATCTTAGCAATGTCATTCGTTTCCAAGGAAACGTGTAGGTTTATATGGTAAAGACAGTAAAAACCCTTCATTTTCGACTTTTTTGTAACCTTGCTCCTTTTCGTATGTTATTATATTATATTAACAATATAATCTTAACAATGTCTTTCGTTTCCAAGGAAATGAGTGTAAATGTGTAAGCTAAACGGAGTAGACAGTTGAAACTTATTTTCGACATTTTTGCATCCTGCGCCTATTCGAATGTTATAATATTATATTAACAATATAATCATAACAATGTCTTTCCTTTCCAAGGAAACGTATAGGTTTATATGCTAAAGGCAGTTAAAACGTAATATTTTGGAATTTTTGCATCCTGAGCCTTTTCGTATGTTATTATATTATATTAACAATATAATCTTAACAATGTCATTCGTTTCCAAGGAAACGTATAGGTTTATATTGTTAACGCAGTTAAAACGTTTTATTTTCGACATTTTTGCATCCTGCGACTTTTCGTATGTTATTATATTATATTAACAATATAATCTTAACAATGTCTTTCGTTTCCAAGGAAACGTATAGGTTTATATGCTAAAGGCAGTTAAAACGTAATATTTTGGTATTTTTGCATCCTGCGCCTTTTCGTATGTTAGTATATTATATTAACAATATAATCTTAACATTGTCTTTCGTTTCCCAGGAAACGTATAGGTTTATATTGTAAAAGCAGTTAAAACGTTTTATTTTCGACATTTTTGCATCCTGCGACTTTTCGTATGTTATTATATTATATTAACAATATAATCTTAACAATGTCTTTCGTTTCCAAGGAAACGTATAGGTTTATATGCTAAAGGCAGTTAAAACGTAATATTTTGGTATTTTTGCATCCTGCGCCTTTTCGTATGTTATTATATTATATTAACAATATAATCTTAACAATGTCTTTCGTTTCCAAGGAAACGTATAGGTTTATATGCTATAGGCTGTTAAAACGTTGTATTTTCGACATTTTTGCATCCCAGTTCCTTTTCGTATGTTATTATACTATATTAACAATATAAACCTAACAATGTCTTTACTTTGCAAGGAAATTTGTAAGCTAAACGGAGTAGCAGTTGAAACCTTTTTTTTCGACATTTTTGCATCCCTGCTCCTTTTCGTATATTATTATACTATATTGACAATATTAACTTAACAATGTCTTTAGTTTCCAAGGAAATGTGTAAGCTAAACGGAGTAGGCAGTTGAAACCTTTTTTTCAACTTTTTTGCATCCTGCGCCTTTTCGTATGTTATTATATTATATTAACAATATAATCCTAACAATATCTTTCGTTTCCAAGGAAACGTACAGGTTTATATTGTAAAGGCAGTTAAAACGTTTTATTTTCGACATGTTTGCATCCTGCGCCTTTTCCGTATGTTATTATATTATATTACCAATATAATCTTAACAATGTCTTTCGTTTCCAAGGAATCGTATAAGTTTATATGCTAAAGGCATTAAAAACGTATTGTTATCGACTTTTTTGCTTCACTGCCCCTTTTCGTATGTTATTTTACTATATTAACAATATAAACATAACAATGCATTTCGTTCCCAAGGAAATGTGTAAGCTAACGGAGTAGGCAGTTGAAGCCTTTTTTTTCTACTTTTTTGCATCCTGCGCATATTATATTAACCATATAATCTTCAAAATGTCTTTGGTTTCCAAGGAAACGTTTAGGTTCATATTGTAAAGGAAGTTAAAACGTTTTATTTTCGACATTTTCGTATCCTGCGCCTTTTCGTATGATATTATATTATATTAACAATATAATCTTAACAATGTCTTTCGTTTCCAAGTAAACGTATAATTTTATATAGTAAAGGCAGTTAAAACGTTTTATTTTCGACATTTTTTCATCCTGCGCCTTTTCGTATGTTATTATATTATATTAACAATATAATCTTAACAATGTCTTTCGTTTCCAACGAAACGTATAGGTGTATAGGCTAAAGGCAGTTAAAACGTAATATTTTGGCATTTTTGCATCCTGCGCCTTTTCGTATGTTATTATATTATATTAACAATATAATCTTAATAATGCATTCCGCTTCAAGGAAACGTATAGGTTTATATTGTAAAGGCAGTTAAAACGTCTTATTTTCGACATTTTTCCATCCATGTCCCTTTTCGTATGTTATTATATTATATTAACAATATAATCTTAACAATGTCATTCGTTTCCAAGGAAACGTGTAGGTTTATATGGTAAAGACAGTAAAATCCCTTTATTATCGACTTTTTTGTAACCTTGCTCCTTTTCGTATGTTATTATATTATATTAACAATATAATCTTAACAAGGAAATGAGTTGAAATGTGTAAGCTAAACGGAGTAGACAGTTGAAACTTTTTTTCGACATTTTTGCATCCAGCGCCAATTCGAATGTTATTATATTATATTAACAATATAATCATAACAATGTCTTTCCTTTCCAAGGAAACGTATAGGTTTATATGCTAAAGGCAGTTTAAACGTAATATTTTGGAATTTTTGCATCCTTCGCCTTTTCGTATGTTATTATATTATATTAAACATATAATCTTAACAATGTCATTCGTTTCCAAGGAAACGTATAGGTTTATATTGTAAAGGCATTTAAAACGTTTTATTTTCGACATTTTTGCATCCTGCGACTTTTCGTATGTTATTATATTATATTAACATTATAATCTTAACAATGTCTTTCGTTCCCTAGGAATCGTATAGGTTTATATGCTAAAGGCAGTAAAAAGTTATATTTTAGACTTTTTTGCATCTTGCGCCATTTCGTATGTTATTATTTTATATTAACAATATAATATTAACAATGTCTCTTTCGTTTCCAAGGAAACGTATAGGTTTATATGCTAAAGACAGTTAAAACGTAATATTTTGGAATTTTTGCATCCTGAGCCTTTTCGTATGTTATTATATTATATTAACAATATAATCTTAGCAATGTCATTCGTTTCCAAGGAAACGTGTAGGTTTATATGGTAAAGACAGTAAAAAACCTTCATTTTCGACTTTTTTGTAACCTTGCTCCTTTTCTTATGTTATTATATTATATTAACAATATAATCTTAACAACGTCTTTCGTTTCCAAGGAATTGAGTGTAAATGTGTAAGCTAAACGGAGTAGACAGTTGAAACTTTTTTTCGACATTTTTGCATCCTGCGCCTATTCGAATGTTATAATATTATATTAACAATATAATCATAACAATGTCTTTCCTTTCCAAGGAAACGTATAGGTTTATATGCTAAAGACAGTTAAAACGTTGTATTTTCGACATTTTTGCATCACTGTTCCTTTTCGTATGTTATTATACTATATTAACAATATAAACCTAACAATGTCTTTAGTTTCGAAGGAATTGTGTAAGCTAAACGGAGTAGGCAGTTGAAACCTTCTTTTTCGACTTTTTTCCATCCTGCGTCTTTTTTGTATGTTATACTATATCAACAATATAATCTTAACAATGTCTTTCGTTTACAAGGAAACGTATAGTTTTATATTATAAAGGTAGTTAAAACGTTATATGTTATATTTTCGCCTTTTTTGCATCCTGCGCCTTCTCGTATGTTATTATATTATATTAACAATATAATCTTAACAACGTCTTTCGTTTCCAAGGAAACATGTAGATTTATATACTAAAGACAGTAAAAACGCTTTATTTTCGACTTTTTTGTAACCTTTCTCCTTTTCGTATGTTATTATATTATATTAACAATATAACGTTAACAATGTCTTTCGTTTCCAAGGAAATGTGTTGAAATGTGTAAGCTAAACGGAGTAGACAGTTGAATCATTTTTTTTTTCGACATTTTTGCATCCTGCGCCTTCTCGAATGATATTATATTATATTAACAATATAATCTTAACAATGTGTTTCGTTTCCAACGAAACGTGTAGGTTTATATGCTAAAGGCAGTTAAAACATAATATTTTTGCATTATTGCATCCGGCGCCTTTTCGTATGTTATTATATTATATTAAAAATATAATTTAACAATGTCTTTTGTTTCCAACAAAACGTATAGGTTTATATTGTAAAGGCAGTTAAAAAGTTTTATTTTCTACATTTTTGCATACCTGTCCTTTTTCGTATGTTATTACATTATATTAAAAATGAATCTTAACATTGTCTTTCCTTTCCAAGGAAACGTATAGGTTTATATGCTAAAGGCAGTAAAACGTAATATTTTGGAATTTTTGCATCCTCCGCCTTTTCGTATGTTATTATATTATATTAAACATATAATCTTAACAATGTCATTCGTTTCCAAGGAAACGTATAGGTTTATATTGTAAAGGCATTTAAAACGTTTTATTTTCGACATTTTTGCATCCTGCGACTTTTCGTATGTAATTATATTATATTAACAATATAATCTTAACAATGTCTTTTGTTTCCAAGGAAACGTATAGGTTTATATGCTATAGGCAGTTAAAACGTTTTATTTTCGACATTTTTGCATCCTGCGCCTTTTCGTATGTTATTATATTATATTAACAATATAATCTTAACAATGTATTTCTGCCCCTTTTCTTATGTTATTATACTATATTAACAATATAATCTTAACAATGTCATTCATTTCCAAGGAAATGTGTAAGCTAAACTGAGTAGGCAGTTAAAACGATTTATTTTCGACATTTTTGCATCCTGCGCCTTTTCGTATGTTATTATACTATATTAACTATATAATCGTAACAATGTCTTTCGTTTCCAGGGAAACGTATAGGTTTATATGCTATAAGCAGTTAAAACGTTGTATTTTCGACATTTTTGCATCCCAGTTCCTCTTCGTATGTTATTATACTATATTAACAATATAAACCTAACAATGTCTTTACTTTCCCAGGAAATGTGTATGCTAAACGGAGAAGGCAGTTGAAACCTTTTTTTTCGACATTTTGCATCCTGCTCCTTTTCGTATGTTGTTATGTTATATCAACAATATAATCTTAACAATGTTTTTTGTTTCCAAGGAAACGTATAAGTTTATATGCTAAAGGCAGTTAAAAAGTAATTTTTTGGCTTTATTGCATCCTGGATTTTTTTCGTATGTTATTATATTATATTAACATTATAATCTTAACAATGTCTTTCGTTCCCAAGGAATGTATAGGTTTATATGCTAAAGGCATTTAAAAAGGTATATTTTCGACTTTTTTGCATCCTGAGCCATTTCGTATGTTATTATTTTTATATTAACAATATAATATTAACAATGTCTCTTTCGTTTCCAAGGAAACGTATAGGTGTATATGCTAAAGACAGTTAAAACGTAATATTTTGGAATTTTTGCATCCTGAGCCGTTTCGTATGTTATTATATTATATTAACAATATAATCTTAGCAATGTCATTCGTTTCCAAGGAAACGTGTAGGTTTATATGGTAAAGACAGTAAAAACCCTTCATTTTCGACTTTTTTGTAACCTTGCTCCTTTTCGTATGTTATTATACTATATTGACAATATTAACTTAACAATGTCTTTAGTTTCCAAGGAAATGTGTAAGTTAAACGGAGGATGCATTTGAAACCTTTTCTTTTCTACTTTTTTGCATCCTGCGCTTTTCGTATGTTATTATATTATATTTACAATATAATCTTAACAATGTCATTCGTTTCCAAGGAAACGTATAGGTTTATATTGTAAAGGCAGTTAAAACGTCTTATTTTCGACACTTTTGCATCCCTGTCCTTTTTCGTATGTTTTTATATTATATTAACAATCTTATCCTAACATTGTCTTTCGTCTCCAAGGAAATGTGTAAGCTAAAGGGAGTAGTCAGTTGAAACCTTTTTACTCGACTTTTTTGCATCGTGCGCATTTCGTATGGGTTTATATTATATTAACAATATAATCTTAACAATGTTTTTCGTTTACAAGGAAACGTATAGGTTTATATGCTAAAGGCAGTTAAAACGTAATATTTTGGAATTTTTGCATCCTGCGCCTTTTCGCATGTTATTATATTTTATTAACAATATAATCTTAACAATGTCTTTAGTTTCCAAGGAAATGTGTAAGCTAAACGGAGTAGCCAGTTGAAACCTCTTTTTTCGACTTTTTTGCATCCTGCGCATATTATATTAACAATATAATCTTAAAAATGACTTTGGCTTCCAAGGAAACGTATAGGCTCATATTGTAAAGGCAGTTAAAACGTTTTGTTTTCGACATTTCTCCATCCATGTCCCTTTTCGTACGTTATTATATTATATTAAAAATATAATCTTAATAATGTCATTCGTTTCCAAGGAAACGTGTAGGTTTATATGGTAAAGACAGTAAAAACGCTTTATTTTCGACTTTTTTGTAACCTTGCTCCTTTTCGTATGTTATTGTATTATATTAACAATATAATCTTAGCAATGTCTTTCGTTTCCAAGGAAATGAGTTGAAATGTGTAAGCTAAACGGAGTAGACAGTTGAAACTTTTTTTCGACATTTTTGCATCCTGCGCCTTTTCGAATGTTATTATATTAACAATATAATCATAACAATGTCTTTCGTTTCCAAGGAAACGTATAGGTTTATGTGCTAAAGGCAGTTAAAACGTAATATTTTGGCATTTTTGCATCCTGCCTTTTCGTATGTTAAATATTATATTAACAATATAATCTTAACAAAGTCTTTCGATTCCAAGTAAACGTGTAGGTTTAAATGCTAATGGCACTTGAAACATTTTTTTCCTACTTTTTTGCATCTTGCGCCTTTTTGTATGTTATTATATTATATTAAAAATATATTTTAACAATGTCTTTCGTTTCGTATATTAACAATATAATCTTAGCAATGTCATTCGTTTCCAAGGAAACGTGTAGGTTTATATGGTAAAGACAGTAAAAACCCTTCATTTTCGACTTTTTTGTAACCTTGCTCCTTTTCGTATGTTATTATATTATATTAACAATATAATCTTAACAATGTCTTTCGTTTCCAAGGAAATGAGTGTAAATGTGTAAGCTAAACGGAGTAGACAGTTGAAACTTATTTTCGACATTTTTGCATCCTGCGCCTATTCGAATGTTATAATATTATATTAACAATATAATCATAACAATGTCTTTCCTTTCCAAGGAAACGTATAGGTTTATATGCTAAAGGCAGTTAAAACGTAATATTTTGGAATTTTTGCATCCTGAGCCTTTTCGTATGTTATTATATTATATTAACAATATAATCTTAACAATGTCATTCGTTTCCAAGGAAACGTATAGGTTTATATTGTTAACGCAGTTAAAACGTTTTATTTTCGACATTTTTGCATCCTGCGACTTTTCGTATGTTATTATATTATATTAACAATATAATCTTAACAATGTCTTTCGTTTCCAAGGAAACGTATAGGTTTATATGCTAAAGGCAGTTAAAACGTAATATTTTGGTATTTTTGCATCCTGCGCCTTTTCGTATGTTAGTATATTATATTAACAATATAATCTTAACATTGTCTTTCGTTTCCCAGGAAACGTATAGGTTTATATTGTAAAAGCAGTTAAAACGTTTTATTTTCGACATTTTTGCATCCTGCGACTTTTCGTATGTTATTATATTATATTAACAATATAATCTTAACAATGTCTTTCGTTTCCAAGGAAACGTATAGGTTTATATGCTAAAGGCAGTTAAAACGTAATATTTTGGTATTTTTGCATCCTGCGCCTTTTCGTATGTTATTATATTATATTAACAATATAATCTTAACAATGTCTTTCGTTTCCAAGGAAACGTATAGGTTTATATGCTATAGGCTGTTAAAACGTTGTATTTTCGACATTTTTGCATCCCAGTTCCTTTTCGTATGTTATTATACTATATTAACAATATAAACCTAACAATGTCTTTACTTTGCAAGGAAATTTGTAAGCTAAACGGAGTAGCAGTTGAAACCTTTTTTTTCGACATTTTTGCATCCCTGCTCCTTTTCGTATATTATTATACTATATTGACAATATTAACTTAACAATGTCTTTAGTTTCCAAGGAAATGTGTAAGCTAAACGGAGTAGGCAGTTGAAACCTTTTTTTCAACTTTTTTGCATCCTGCGCCTTTTCGTATGTTATTATATTATATTAACAATATAATCCTAACAATATCTTTCGTTTCCAAGGAAACGTACAGGTTTATATTGTAAAGGCAGTTAAAACGTTTTATTTTCGACATGTTTGCATCCTGCGCCTTTTCCGTATGTTATTATATTATATTACCAATATAATCTTAACAATGTCTTTCGTTTCCAAGGAATCGTATAAGTTTATATGCTAAAGGCATTAAAAACGTATTGTTATCGACTTTTTTGCTTCACTGCCCCTTTTCGTATGTTATTTTACTATATTAACAATATAAACATAACAATGCATTTCGTTCCCAAGGAAATGTGTAAGCTAACGGAGTAGGCAGTTGAAGCCTTTTTTTTCTACTTTTTTGCATCCTGCGCATATTATATTAACCATATAATCTTCAAAATGTCTTTGGTTTCCAAGGAAACGTTTAGGTTCATATTGTAAAGGAAGTTAAAACGTTTTATTTTCGACATTTTCGTATCCTGCGCCTTTTCGTATGATATTATATTATATTAACAATATAATCTTAACAATGTCTTTCGTTTCCAAGTAAACGTATAATTTTATATAGTAAAGGCAGTTAAAACGTTTTATTTTCGACATTTTTTCATCCTGCGCCTTTTCGTATGTTATTATATTATATTAACAATATAATCTTAACAATGTCTTTCGTTTCCAACGAAACGTATAGGTGTATAGGCTAAAGGCAGTTAAAACGTAATATTTTGGCATTTTTGCATCCTGCGCCTTTTCGTATGTTATTATATTATATTAACAATATAATCTTAATAATGCATTCCGCTTCAAGGAAACGTATAGGTTTATATTGTAAAGGCAGTTAAAACGTCTTATTTTCGACATTTTTCCATCCATGTCCCTTTTCGTATGTTATTATATTATATTAACAATATAATCTTAACAATGTCATTCGTTTCCAAGGAAACGTGTAGGTTTATATGGTAAAGACAGTAAAATCCCTTTATTATCGACTTTTTTGTAACCTTGCTCCTTTTCGTATGTTATTATATTATATTAACAATATAATCTTAACAAGGAAATGAGTTGAAATGTGTAAGCTAAACGGAGTAGACAGTTGAAACTTTTTTTCGACATTTTTGCATCCAGCGCCAATTCGAATGTTATTATATTATATTAACAATATAATCATAACAATGTCTTTCCTTTCCAAGGAAACGTATAGGTTTATATGCTAAAGGCAGTTTAAACGTAATATTTTGGAATTTTTGCATCCTTCGCCTTTTCGTATGTTATTATATTATATTAAACATATAATCTTAACAATGTCATTCGTTTCCAAGGAAACGTATAGGTTTATATTGTAAAGGCATTTAAAACGTTTTATTTTCGACATTTTTGCATCCTGCGACTTTTCGTATGTTATTATATTATATTAACAATATAATCTTATCAATGTCTTTCGTTTCCAAGGAAACGTATAGGTTTATATGCTATAGGCAGTTAAAACGTTGTATTTTCGACATTTTTGCATCCCAGTTCCTTTTCGTATGTTATTATACTATATTAACAATATAAACCAAACAATGTCTTTACTTTGCAAGGAAATTTGTAAGCTAAACGGAGTAGCAGTTGAAACCTTTTTTTTCGACATTTTTTGCATCCCTGCTCCTTTTCGTATATTATTATACTATATTGACAATATTAACTTAACAATGTCTTTAGTTTCCAAGGAAATGTGTAAGCTAAACGGACTATGCAGTTGAAACCATTTTTTCAACGTTTTTGCATCCTGCGCCTTTTCGTATGTTATTATATTATATTAACAATATAATCCTAACAATATCTTTCGTTTCCAAGGAAACGTACAGGTTTATATTGTAAAGGCAGTTAAAACGTTTTATTTTCGACATGTTTGCATCCTGCGCCTTTTCGTATGTTATTATATTATATTAACAATATAATCTTATCAATGTATTTCGTTTCCATGGAAATGTACAAGCTAAAAGGAGTAGGCAGTTGAAACCTTTATTTCGACCTTTTACCATCCTGCGCTTTTTCGTACGTTATTATATTATATTAACAATATAATCTTAACAATGTCTTTCGTTTCCAAGGAAATGTCTACGCTAATCGGAGTAGGCAGTTGGAACCTTTTTATTCGACTTTTTTTCATCCTGGCGCCGTTTCGTATGTTATTATTTTATATTAACAATACAATCTTAACAATGTGTTCGTTTCCAAGGAAATGTGTAAGCTAAACGGAGTAGGCAGTTGAAACCTTTATTTCAACTTTTTTGCATCCTGCGCCTTTTCGTATGTTATCATATTATATTAACAACATAATGTTAACAATGTCTTTCGTTTAGAAGGGAACGTGTAGATTTATATGCTAGAGGCAGTTAAAACGTTATATATTTGACTTGTTTGCATCCCTGCCCCTTTTCTTATGTTATTATACTATATTAACAATATAATCTTAACAATGTCATTCATTTCCAAGGAAATGTGTAAGCTAAACTGAGTAGGCAGTTAAAACGATTTATTTTCGACATTTTTGCATCCTACGCTCTTTCCGTATGTTATTATATTATATTAACAATATAATCGTAACAATGTCTTTCGTTTCCAAGGAAACGTATAGGCTTATATGCTATAGGCAGTTAAAACGTTGTATTTTCGACATTTTTGCATCCCAGTTCCTTTTCGTATGTTATTATACTATATTAACAATATAAACCTAACAATGTCTTTACTTTCCAAGGAAATGTGTAAGCTAAACGGAGAAGGCAGTTGAAACCTTTTTTTTCGACATTTTTGCATCCTGCTCCTTTTCGTATGTTGTTATGTTATATTAACAATATAATCTTAACAATGTTTTTTGTTTCCAAGGAAACGTTTAAGTTTATATGCTAAAGGCAGTTAAAAAGTAATTTTTTGGCTTTATTGCACCCTGCTTTTTTTCGTATGTTATTATATTATATTAACATTATAATCTTAACAATGTCTTTCGTTCCCAAGGAATCGTATAGGTTTATATGCTAAAGGCAGTTAAAAAGTTATATTTTCGACTTTTTTGCATCCTGCGCCATTTCGTATGTTATTATTTTATATTAACAATATAATATTAACAATGTCTCTTTCGTTTCCAAGGAAACGTATAGGTTAATATGCTAAAGACAGTTAAAACGTAATATTTTGGAATTTTTGCATCCTGAGCCTTTTCGTATGTTATTATATTATATTAACAATATAATCTTAGCAATGTCATTCGTTTCCAAGGAAACGTGTAGGTTTATATGGTAAAGACAGTAAAAACCCTTCATTTTCGACTTTTTTGTAACCTTGCTCCTTTTCGTATTTTATTATATTATATTAACAATATAATTTTAACAATGTCTTTCGTTTCCAAGGAAATGAGTGTAAATGTGTAAGCTAAACGGAGTAGACAGTTGAAACTTTTTTTCGACATTTTTGCATCCTGCGCCTATTCGAATGTTATAATATTATATTAACAATATAATCATAACAATGTTCTTCCTTTCCAAGGAAACGTATAGGTTTATATGCTAAAGGCAGTTAAAACGTAATATTTTGGAATTTTTGCATCCTGAGCCTTTTCGTATGTTATTATATTATATTAACAATATAATCTTAACAATGTCATTCGTTTCCAAGGAAACGTATAGGTTTATATTGTAAACGCAGTTAAAACGTTTTATTTTCGACATTTTTGCATACTGCGACTTTTCGTATGTTATTATATTATATTAACAATATAATCTTAACAATGTCTTTCGTTTCCAAGGAAACGTATAGGTTTATATGCTGAAGGCAGTTAACACGTAATATTTTGGTATTTTTGCATCCTGCGCCTTTTCGTATGTTATTATATTATATTAACAATATAATCTTAACAATGTCTTTCGTTTCCCAGGAAACGTATAGGTTTATATTGTAAAAGCAGTTAAAACGATTTATTTTCGTCATTTTTGCATCATGCGCCTTTTCGTATGTTATTATATTACATTAACAATATAATCTTAACAATGTCTTTCGTTTCCAAGGAAACGTACAAGCTAAAAGGAGTAGGCAATTGAAACCTTTATTTCGACCATTTACCATCCTGCGCTTTTTCATACGTTATTATATTATATTAACAATATAATCTTAACAATGTCATTCGTTTCCAAGGAAACGTACAGGTTCATATTGTAAAGGCAGTTAAAACGTTTTATTTTCGACATGTTTGCATCCTGCGCCTTTTCGTATGTTATTATATTATATTAACAATATAATCTTAACAATGTATTTCGTTTCCATGGAAATGTACAAGCTAAAAGGAGTAGGCAATTGAAACCTTTATTTCGACCATTTACCATCCTGCGCTTTTTCATACGTTATTATATTATATTAACAATATAATCTTAACAATGTCTTTCGTTTCCAAGGAAATGTGTAAGCTAAACGGAGTAGGCAGTTGAAACCTTTATTTCAACTTTTTTGCATCCTGCGCCTTTTCGTATGTTATCATATTATATTAACAATATAATCTTAACAATGTCATTCGATTCCAAGGAAACGTGTAGGTTTATATGGTAAAGACAGTAAAAACCCTTCATTTTCGACTTTTTTGTAACCTTGCTCCTTTTCGTATGTTATTATATTATATTAACAATATAATCTTAACAATGTCTTTCGTTTCCAAGGAAATGAGTGTAAATGTGTAAGCTAAACGGAGTAGACAGTTGAAACTTTTTTTCGACATTTTTGCATCCTGCGCCTATTCGAATGTTATAATATTATATTAACAATATAATCATAACAAAGTCTTTCCTTTCCAAGGAAACGTATAGGTTTATATGCTAAAGGCAGTTAAAACGTAATATTTTGGAATTTTTGCATCCTGAGCCTTTTCGTACGTTATTATATTATATTAACAATATAATCTTAACAATGTCTTTCGTTTCCAAGGAAATGTCTACGCTAATCGGAGTAGGCAGCTGGAACCTTTTTATTCGACTTTTTTTCATCCTGGCGCCGTTTCGTATGTTATTATTTTATATTAACAATACAATCTTCACAATGTGTTCGTTTCCAAGGAAATGTGTAAGCTAAACGGAGTAGGCAGTTGAAACCTTTATTTCAACTTTTTTGCATCCTGCGCCTTTTCGTATGTTATAATATTATATTAACAATATAATCGTAACAATGTCTTTCGTTTCCAAGGAAACGTATAGGTTTATATGCTATAGGCAGTTAAAACGTTGTATTTTCGACATTTTTGCATCCCAGTTCCTTTTCGTATGTTATTATACTATATTAACAATATAAACCTAGAAATGTCTTTACTTTCCAAGGAAATGTGTAAGCTAAACGGAGAAGTCAGTTGAAACCTTTTTTTTCGACATTTTTGCATCCTGCTCGTTTTCGTATGTTGTTATGTTATATTAACAATATAATCTTAACAATGTTTTTTTTTTCCAAGGAAACGTATAAGTTTATATGCTAAAGGCAGTTAAAAAGTAATTTTTTGGCTTTATTGCATCCTGCTTTTTTCGTATGTTATTATATTATATTAACATTATAATCTTAACAATGTCTTTCGTTCCCAAGGAATCGTATGGGTTTATATGCTAAAGGCAGTTAAAAAGTTATATTTTCGACTTTTTTGCATCCTGCGCCTTTTCGTATGTTATTATTTTATATTAACAATATAATATTAACAATGTCTCTTTCGTTTCCAAGGAAACGTGTAGGTTTATATGGTAAAGACAGTAAAAACCCTTCATTTTCGACTTTTTTGTAACCTTGCTCCTTTTCGTATGTTATTATATTATATTAACAATATAATCTTAACAATGTCTTTCGTTTCCAAGGAAATGAGTGTAAATGTGTAAGCTAAACGGAGTAGACAGTTGAAACTTATTTTCGACATTTTTGCATCCTGCGCCTATTCGAATGTTATAATATTATATTAACAATATAATCTTAACAATGTCATTCGTTTCCAAGGAAACGTATAGGTTTATATTGTAAACGCAGTTAAAACGTTTTATTTTCGACATTTTTGCATCCTGCGACTTTTCGTATGTTATTATATTATATTAACAATATAATCTTAACAATGTCTTTCGTTTCCAAGGAAACGTATAGGTTTATATGCTAAAGGCAGTTAAAACGTAATATTTTGGTATTTTTGTATCCTGCGCCTTTTCGTATGTTATTATATTATATTAACAATATAATCTTAACAATGTCTTTCGTTTCCCAGGAAACGTATAGGTTTATATTGTAAAAGCAGTTAAAACGATTTATTTTCGACATTTTTGCATCCTGCGCCTTTTCGTATGTTATTATATTATATTAAAAATATAATCTTAACAATGTCTTTCGTTTCCAAGGAAACGTATAGGTTTATATGCTATAGGCTGTTAAAACGTTTTATTTTCGACATTTTTGCATCCCAGTTCCTTTTCATATGTTATTATACTATATTAACAATATAAACCTAACAATGTCTTTACTTTGCAAGGAAATTTGTAAGCTAAACGGAGTAGCAGTTGAAACCTTTTTTTTCGACATTTTTGCATCCCTGCTCCTTTTCGTATATCATTATACTATAGTGATAATATTAACTTAACAATGTCTTTCGTTTCCAAGGAAATGTGTAAGCTAAACGGAGTAGGCAGTTGAAACCTTTTTTCCAACTTTTTTGCATCCTGCGCCTTTTCGTATGTTATTATATTATATTAACAATATAATCCTAACAATATCTTTCGTTTCCAAGGAAACGTACAGGTTTATATTGTAAAGGCAGTTAAAACGTTTTATTTTCGACATGTTTGCATCCTGCGCCTTTTCGTATGTTATTATATTATATTAACAATATAATCTTAACAATGTATTTCGTTTCCATGGAAATGTACAAGCTAAAAGGAGTAGGCAGTTGAAACCTTTATTTCGACCTTTTACCATCCTGCGCTTTTTCGTACGTTATTATATTATATTAACAATATAATCTTAACAATGTCTTTCGTTTCCAAGGAAATGTCTACGCTAATCGGAGTAGGCAGTTGGAACCTTTTTATTCGACTTCCTTTCATCCTGGCGCCGTTTCGTATGTTATTATTTTATATTAACAATGTGTTCGTTTCCAAGGAAATGTGTAAACTAAACGGAGTAGGCAGTTGAAACCTTTATTTCAACTTTTTTGCATCCTGCGCCTTTTCGTATGTTATCATATTATATTAACAATATAATCTTAACAATGTCTTTCGTTTCCAAGGAAACGTGTAGATTTATATGCTAGAGGCAGTTAAAACGTTGTATATTTGACTTGTTTGCATCCCTTCCCCTTTTCTTATGTTATTATACTATATTAACAATATAATCTTAACAATGTCATTCATTTCCAAGGAAAGTGTAAGCTAAACTGAGTAGGCAGTTAAAACGATTTATTTTCGACATTTTTGCATCCTGCGCCTTTTCGTATGTTATTATATTATATTAAAATACAATCGTAACAATGTCTTTCGTTTCCAAGGAAACGTATAGGTTTATATGCTATAGGCAGTTAAAACGTTGTATTTTCGACATTTTTGCATCCCAGTTCCTTTTCGTATGTTATTATACTATAATAACAATATAAACCTAACAATGTCTTTACTTTCCAAGGAAATGTGTAAGCTAAACGGAGAAGGCAGTTGAAACCTTTTTTTTCGACATTTTTGCATCCTGCTCCTTTTCGTATGTTGTTATGTTATATTAACATTATAATCTTAACAATGTCTTTCGTTCCCAAGGAATCGTATAGGTTTATATGCTAAAGGCAGTAAAAAGTTATATTTTAGACTTTTTTGCATCTTGCGCCATTTCGTATGTTATTATTTTATATTAACAATATAATATTAACAATGTCTCTTTCGTTTCCAAGGAAACGTATAGGTTTATATGCTAAAGACAGTTAAAACGTAATATTTTGGAATTTTTGCATCCTGAGCCTTTTCGTATGTTATTATATTATATTAACAATATAATCTTAGCAATGTCATTCGTTTCCAAGGAAACGTGTAGGTTTATATGGTAAAGACAGTAAAAAAGCTTCATTTTCGACTTTTTTGTAACCTTGCTCCTTTTCGTATGTTATTATATTATATTAACAATATAATCTTAACAACGTCTTTCGTTTCCAAGGAATTGAGTGTAAATGTGTAAGCTAAACGGAGTAGACAGTTGAAACTTTTTTTCGACATTTTTGCATCCTGCGCCTATTCGAATGTTATAATATTATATTAACAATATAATCATAACAATGTCTTTCCTTTCCAAGGAAACGTATAGGTTTATATGCTAAAGACAGTTAAAACGTTGTATTTTCGACATTTTTGCATCACTGTTCCTTTTCGTATGTTATTATACTATATTAACAATATAAACCTAACAATGTCTTTAGTTTCGAAGGAATTGTGTAAGCTAAACGGAGTAGGCAGTTGAAACCTTCTTTTTCGACTTTTTTCCATCCTGCGTCTTTTTTGTATGTTATACTATATCAACAATATAATCTTAACAATGTCTTTCGTTTACAAGGAAACGTATAGTTTTATATTATAAAGGTAGTTAAAACGTTATATGTTATATTTTCGCCTTTTTTGCATCCTGCGCCTTCTCGTATGTTATTATATTATATTAACAATATAATCTTAACAACGTCTTTCGTTTCCAAGGAAACATGTAGATTTATATACTAAAGACAGTAAAAACGCTTTATTTTCGACTTTTTTGTAACCTTTCTCCTTTTCGTATGTTATTATATTATATTAACAATATAACGTTAACAATGTCTTTCGTTTCCAAGGAAATGTGTTGAAATGTGTAAGCTAAACGGAGTAGACAGTTGAATCATTCTTTTTTTCGACATTTTTGCATCCTGCGCCTTCTCGAATGATATTATATTATATTAACAATATAATCTTAACAATGTGTTTCGTTTCCAACGAAACGTGTAGGTTTATATGCTAAAGGCAGTTAAAACATAATATTTTTGCATTATTGCATCCGGCGCCTTTTCGTATGTTATTATATTATATTAGAAATATAATTTAACAATGTCTTTTGTTTCCAACAAAACGTATAGGTTTATATTGTAAAGGCAGTTAAAAAGTTTTATTTTCTACATTTTTGCATACCTGTCCTTTTTCGTATGTTATTACATTATATTAAAAATGAATCTTAACATTGTCTTTCCTTTCCAAGGAAACGTATAGGTTTATATGCTAAAGGCAGTAAAACGTAATATTTTGGAATTTTTGCATCCTGCGCCTTTTCGTATGTTATTATATTATATTAAACATATAATCTTAACAATGTCATTCGTTTCCAAGGAAACGTATAGGTTTATATTGTAAAGGCATTTAAAACGTTTTATTTTCGACATTTTTGCATCCTGCGACTTTTCGTATGTTATTATATTATATTAACAATATAATCTTAACAATGTCTTTCGTTTCCAAGGAAACGTATAGGTTTATATGCTATAGGCAGTTAAAACGTTTTATTTTCGACATTTTTGCATCCTGCGCCTTTTCGTATGTTATTATATTATATTAACAATATAATCTTAACAATGTATTTCGTTTCCATGGAAATGTACAAGCTAAAAGGAGTAGGCAGTTGAAACCTTAATTTCGACCTTTTACCATCCTGCGCCTTTTCGTACGTTATTAAATTATATTAACAATACAATCTTAACAATGTCTTTCGTTTCCAAGGAAATCTCTACGCTAATCGGAGTAGGCAGTTGGAACCTTTTAATTCCACTTTTTTTCATCCTGGCGCCGTTTCGTATGTCATTATTTTATATTAACAATACAATCTTAACAATGTGTTCGTTTCCAAGGAAATGTGTAAGCTAAACGGAGTAGGCAGTTGAAACCTTTATTTCAACTTTTTTGCATCCTGCGCCTTTTCGTATGTTATCATATTATATTAACAATATTATCTTAACAATGTCTTTCGTTTCCAAGGAAACGTGTAGGTTTATATGCTAAAGGCACTTGAATGCTTTTTTTTTTTTACTCTTTTTCATCCTCCACCTTTTCGTAGGTTATTATATTATATCAAAAATATCATCTTAACAATGTCTATCGTTTCCAGGGAAACGTGTGGGTTTATATGCTAAAGGCAGTTAAAACGATTTATTTTCAATTTTTTTGTATCCTTGCCCCTTTTCGTATGTTATTATATTATATTAACAATATAATCTTAACAATGTGTTTCGTTTCCAAGGAAACGTGTAGATTTATATGCTAGAGGCAGTTAAAACGTTATATATTTGACTTGTTTGCTTCCCTGCCCCTTTTCTTATGTTATTATACTATATTAACAATATAATCTTAACAATGTCATTCATTTCCAAGGAAATGTGTAAGCTAAACTGAGTAGGCAGTTAAAACGATTTATTTTCGACATTTTTGCATCCTGCGCCTTTTCGTATGTTATTATACTATTTTAACTATATAATCGTAACAATGTCTTTCGTTTCCAGGGAAACGTATAGGTTTATATGCTATAAGCAGTTAAAACGTTGTATTTTTGACATTTTTGCATCCCAGTTCCTCTTCGTATGTTATTATACTATATTAACAATATAAACCTAACAATGTCTTTACTTTCCCAGGAAATGTGTATGCTAAACGGAGAAGGCAGTTGAAACCTTTTTTTTCGACATTTTGCATCCTGCTCCTTTTCGTATGTTGTTATGTTATATTAACAATATAATCTTAACAATGTTTTTTGTTTCAAAGGAAACGTATAAGTTTATATGCTAAAGGCAGTTAAAAAGTAATTTTTTGGCTTTATTGCATCCTGGATTTTTTTCGTATGTTATTATATTATATTAACATTATAATCTTAACAATGTCTTTCGTTCCCAAGGAATCGTATAGGTTTATATGCTAAAGGCAGTTAAAAAGGTATATTTTCGACTTTTTTGCATCCTGAGCCATTTCGTATGTTATTATTTTTATATTAACAATATAATATTAACAATGTCTCTTTCGTTTCCAAGGAAACGTATAGGTGTATATGCTAAAGACAGTTAAAACGTAATATTTTGGAATTTTTGCATCCTGAGCTGTTTCGTATGTTATTATATTATATTAACAATATAATCTTAGCAATGTCATTCGTTTCCAAGGAAACGTGTAGGTTTATATGGTAAAGACAGTAAAAACCCTTCATTTTCGACTTTTTTGTAACCTTGCTCCTTTTCGTATGTTATTATACTATATTGACAATATTAACTTAACAATGTCTTTAGTTTCCAAGGAAATGTGTAAGTTAAACGGAGGATGCATTTGAAACCTTTTCTTTTCTACTTTTTTGCATCCTGCGCTTTTCGTATGTTATTATATTATATTTACAATATAATCTTAACAATGTCATTCGTTTCCAAGGAAACGTATAGGTTTATATTGTAAAGGCAGTTAAAACGTCTTATTTTCGACACTTTTGCATCCCTGTCCTTTTTCGTATGTTTTTATATTATATTAACAATCTTATCCTAACATTGTCTTTCGTCTCCAAGGAAATGTGTAAGCTAAAGGGAGTATTCAGTTGAAACCTTTTTATTCGACTTTTTTGCATCGTGCGCATTTCGTATGGGTTTATATTATATTAACAATATAATCTTAACAATGTTTTTCGTTTACAAGGAAACGTATAGGTTTATATGCTAAAGGCAGTTAAAACGTAATATTTTGGAATTTTTGCATCCTGCGCCTTTTCGCATGTTATTATATTATATTAACAATATAATCTTAACAATGTCTTTCGTTTCCAAGGAAACGTATAGGTTTATATGCTAAAGGCAGTAAAAATGTAATATATTGGCATTTTTGCATCCTGCTCCCTTTCGTATGTTATTATATTACATTAACAATATAAACCTAACAATGTCTTTAGTTTCCAAGGAAATGTGTAAGCTAAACGGAGTAGCCAGTTGAAACCTCTTTTTTCGACTTTTTTGCATCCTGCGCATATTATATTAACAATATAATCTTAAAAATGACTTTGGCTTCCAAGGAAACGTATAGGCTCATATTGTAAAGGCAGTTAAAACGTTTTGTTTTCGACATTTCTCCATCCATGTCCCTTTTCGTACGTTATTATATTATATTAAAAATATAATCTTAATAATGTCATTCGTTTCCAAGGAAACGTGTAGGTTTATATGGTAAAGACAGTAAAAACGCTTTATTTTCGACTTTTTTGTAACCTTGCTCCTTTTCGTATGTTATTGTATTATATTAACAATATAATCTTAGCAATGTCTTTCCTTTCCAAGGAAACGTATAGGTTTATATGCTAAAGGCAGTTAAAACGTAATATTTTGGAATTTTTGCATCCTGAGCCTTTTCGTATGTTATTATATTATATTAACAATATAATCTTAACAATGTCATTCGTTTCCAAGGAAACGTATAGGTTTATATTGTTAACGCAGTTAAAACGTTTTATTTTCGACATTTTTGCATCCTGCGACTTTTCGTATGTTATTATATTATATTAACAATATAATCTTAACAATGTCTTTCGTTTCCAAGGAAACGTATAGGTTTATATGCTATAGGCTGTTAAAACGTTGTATTTTCGACATTTTTGCATCCCAGTTCCTTTTCGTATGTTATTATACTATATTAACAATATAAACCTAACAATGTCTTTACTTTGCAAGGAAATTTGTAAGCTAAACGGAGTAGCAGTTGAAACCTTTTTTTCGACATTTTTGCATCCCTGCTCCTTTTCGTATATTATTATACTATATTGACAATATTAACTTAACAATGTCTTTAGTTTCCGAGGAAATGTGTAAGCTAAACGGAGTAGGCAGTTGAAACCTTTTTTTCAACTTTTTTGCATCCTGCGCCTTTTCGTATGTTATTATATTATATTAACAATATAATCCTAACAATATCTTTCGTTTCCAAGGAAACGTACAGGTTTATATTGTAAAGGCAGTTAAAACGTTTTATTTTCGACATGTTTGCATCCTGCGCCTTTTCGTATGTTATTATATTATATTAACAATATAATCTTAACAATGTATTTCGTTTCCATGGAAATGTACAAGCTAAAAGGAGTAGGCAGTTGAAACCTTTATTTCGACCTTTTACCATCCTGCGCTTTTTCGTACGTTATTATATTATATTAACAATATAATCTTAACAATGTCTTTCGTTTCCAAGGAAATGTCTACGCTAATCGGAGTAGGCTGTTGGAACCTTTTTATTCGACTTCTTTTCATCCTGTCGCCGTTTCGTATGTTATTATTTTATATTAACAATGTGTTCGTTTCCAAGTAAATGTGTAAGCTAAACGGAGTAGGCAGTTGAAACCTTTATTTCAACTTTTTTGCATCCTGCGCCTTTTCGTATGTTATCATATTATATTAACAATATAATCTTAACAATGTCTTTCGTTTCCAAGGAAACGTGTAGATTTATATGCTAGAGGCAGTTAAAACGTTATATATTTGACTTGTTTGCATCCCTGCCCCTTTTCTTATGTTATTATACTATATTAACAATTTAATCTTAACAATGTCATTCATTTCCAAGGAAATGTGTAAGCTAAACTGAGTAGGCAGTTAAAACGATTTATTTTCGACATTTTTGCATCCTGCGCCTTTTCGTATGTTATTATATTATATTAACAATATAATCGTAACAATGTCTTTCGTTTCCAAGGAAACGTATAGGTTTATATGCTATAGGCAGTTAAAACGTTGTATTTTCGACATTTTTGCATCCCAGTTCCTTTTCGTATGTTATTATACTATAATAACAATATAAACCTAACAATGTCTTTACTTTCCAAGGAAATGTGTAAGCTAAACGGAGAAGGCAGTTGAAACCTTTTTTTTCGACATTTTTGCATCCTGCTCTGTTCGCGCAAGCAACATGTTTTTACTTTAGAATGTTTCAAATTATCCGCTTGCATTGTCCCGCTTTGATTGTCCTTTTATTCCCGCCTCAAGGCATTGTGGGATTATGCATGACTTGCTAATTTCTTTTGTTATATGTGGTGGTGTAGCATCACGCCAGTTAGTATTGAACGAGACCTCACACAGATAACAGTGTATCTAGTAGGCTCGAGGAATTCCCGCTTTTTCTACCAAGATCCATTAAACTTGCTCTAGAAAGCGGCGAATAGTCACAATTGTGCGCAATTGTGTCTCTCAGTAATTATTCATACATAATTACATATAATTCATCAAATTCGCGAGTGAATTCTCCGAATTACAGAAGTTTGATATTACGCAACAGTTGTGTAACCAACGCTACATGTTCCAGTGCTTATATCAACTTTTACGACTAAACTACATGCAAAAGTTTAGTGTTAACTTCAAGAGCAAGTTAATCTAAGCATTTAAGATATTATTTATCAAGTTTTCCAAGAAATTAATATTTACAACCACGTGTGATAACGTACTCTTGCATCTTATGTATCAGTGTTTCTATTTCAATTAGTTTCAATAATTATTGTGTGTGAATCTAGTAAGTTGTGATTATTTCATATTTAAATTGTTTTCCTTAAGTAATCCGTGGATTCCTGATACCAGTGTCCTGAGGTTACAGTCTATTTGCTCTCATTTTGATTCGTTTGAATCTGGTCCTCACTAGCTATTCAGAGGTGGCTAATCTTTCCTATCTTATGTTATTCCTATTTGAGAAGTACCTTATCCTAACATTTGCTCCTCACGGTCCTGACCCGTACATTTGGTTCCTCAACGGACCGGACTACTAAAGAAACAATTTCATTATTCACACACATATATATGGTTTGTCTCGTCTTATCGATCTCGTTCATTGTATGCAGACTCAACCGCGACGGCATCCGCGTATTCAAGAGCTACGATTTCTAGTACATAAACTCTGTATCATCTATTCGGCAGTGCTTCAGTACTACAGAAAACACAACAGCTCAAAAGACTTCAAGAAGGCAGTGATCATCACACCAGAACATCACATGTGCAGTGACAACTCTACAAAGTTCTCAAAGTGTTACAAATAATATCATCATGGAGAGTCAAATCAAGGATCTGATCAAGAAAAGGGGTTTCATCAAGAGAAAAATCACCTTTATTCAGAAATTCTACGATAGCCTCCAGGAAGAAGTTGATGTATTTCATCTTAAAGTTAGATATGACAGCCTCAATAATCTTTTTGATAAATATGAAACTGTACAAGGTGAAATTGAATCGCTAATAGTAGAAGAAGAAGACATCGAAGTTCACATGCAGTATGACGAAGAGATAAGAAGTAGTTATGATCTGTTGAAATCTAAACTTAGTGCGCTCATTGTTCAGCATGAACAGCCACTTCGTTGCATAAGTCCAGTAGGCAGTGAGCGATCTCATAACAGTGCCAATTCACATCATACTTGTCAGTCAGCTGTTTCTCAGTGCAACAATAGGCCAATACAACTTCCTGCTATACAGCTTCCAACCTTCTCTGGGGACATCACAACGTTCAAACATTTCCAAGACACGTTCGGCAGTCTTGTAGCCAATAATGCAGCCTTAGAACCGATACAGAAATTGCATTACCTTCTGTCATCATTAAAGGGCCAGGCACACGCACTGATAAAAAATCTACCAGTGACTAGTGAAAATTTCAGTGTAGCATGGAATCTAATATGTTCCAGGTACGATAATACAAGAATTATTGCCACAGCTCACGTACGTAATCTACTCTCTTTACCAACGATGAAGAGTGAAAATGTGAATGATCTTCGTAATATTCTTAACAAATTCCAAAGCAACATATATGCTGTGGAAGCTTTACATGTAGAAATACCATTACAAGATATTATGCTCATGCAGTTAATCTTGGAGAGCCTTTGTGAGAGTGTACGAAAAGAATGGGAAGGAAGAATTGATTCTCAGAACTTCACACCACTTCAAGACCTCATCAAGTTTTTAGAAGCTAAGGCAAATTCCCTTGAAGTATTGGCAGATGTAAACAACACGTCCAGCCCATCTAAGCACAAAGGTGAGCAAAGTACGAAGAAGAAGTCAGAGAAACACACTCGTCATTCTTATGTTGCGACAAAAGAAGACACGTGCCCATGCTGCGATGATAATCATAATTTATTAAATTGCAAGAACTTCCAAGAACTAAGTGTATCACAACGATGGAATGTCATTAAATCTAAACGCTTGTGTTTTAACTGCTTCTCTCCTAACCACAGAAGAGATCAGTGCAAGCTAAAATCGTTTTGCAAATGTGGGAAAGGTTTTCATAGTAAATGGTTACACAATGACACACATTCAAGTGAAAAGGTTTCTCGACAGAGTCCTTCTTCAGAAAGTTCTACAGCCAGCACGGCAACAAACATTCCAGCTAGTTACTGTTCTATAAAAGAAAAGGCTAGCCAATGTGAAATTCTTCTTGCAACTGCAGTGGTCGAAATAGAAGACAAAAATGGAAAACTGGTAAAATGCAGAGCTTTACTTGATTCTGGTAGTCAGATTAATTTCATCACGGAAGATTTGTGCAAGGAAATTACAATTACCAACTAGCGCAGTGGACACTCACATAAGAGGTATTAATGGCACCTCAGCTTGTGGTCACAGCATCACTATTAATATGAGATCCAGGATCCATGCTTTCCAAGCTAACCTAAACTGCCTAGTTCTACCTCACATTGTAAATAAGCTTCCTGCTGTCCAAATTGACCCCTACAAATTCAATATTCCCAGTGAACTTCCATTAGCTGACCCTAAATTCCATGTACCTGGTGATGTACAATTGCTAATTGGCGCTAACGTATTCTTTCAATTAATCACAAACGAAAGAATAGTTAAACCAAATCAGCCTGTTCTGACCAACAGCGAGCTTGGTTGGATAATCAGTGGTACAGTTCCTAAGTCTGCCATTAAAAACAAGAAGGTGACGTTCTCACAGCATAACTTGTTTGTAACTGTCGACAACGTGGACAAGCAACTAAGGCAATTTTGGGAGCTGGAAGACTTCCCCAGCGCAGTACACACCAAAGAAGAACGTGAATGTGAAGAACACTACGTAGAAAACACCACTCGTGCAACTGATGGTGCATTCGTAGTGCAACTCCCCAAGAATCAACCTGTAGATTCTCTGGGCGAATCTAGGCAACAAGCTATAAAACGCTTAGGACACCTAGAACGCAAACTTCAAGCTAACCCTAGCTTAAAAGAAGACTATTCCAAATTTCTGGAAGAGTATGAAAATCTAGGCCACATGAAAAAGGTTTCACTTCCTAAGCCTGGAGAAAAGTGTTACTACTTGCCGCATCATGCTGTTATAAAGCCTAGTTCAACGAGCACGAAAACCCGAGTTGTATTCGATGCCTCAGCAAAGTCGTCTTCAGGCAAGTCATTGAACGACATCTTGAAACTAGGGCCAACTATACAAGACGATCTTTCATCTATTGTACTTCGGTTCCGCACCTACAAGTATCCATTTTCAGCAGACATTTCTAAAATGTACAGGCAAGTAAGGATGCATAAAGATGATCAGAATCTTCAAAGAATTGTGTGGCGTTCAAGTCCTAATGAACCCATACAAGACTACGCTCTAACTACTGTTACTTATGGTACCAAATCTGCATCATTTTTGGCCATAAGATCTTTACATCAGCTTGCGCTAGAAGAAGAAGAGAAGTATCCGCTTGCTGCTCAGGCAGTACGGGAATCATTTTATGTTGATGACTGTTTAGCAGGCCACAATGACATCCAAGAAGCCCTGAAACTGCAAAGGGAGCTTACAGATATGCTCAATTGTGGTGGATTTCCTCTGCGAAAATGGTGTTCCAACCATGAAGCTTTATTGGAATCAGTACCTCCTTCACATCGAGAAACTCAATTGCCCCTGGCACTTGATAACAATGAAAACATACATGCCCTAGGCTTACTTTGGCATCCAGTTAATGATAAATTTCAGATCCAATCACATCCTTCACTCCAAACCCATGTGCAAGGTAAACTAACCAAACGAAATATCCTTTCACTTATTTCATCTATCTTTGATCCGCTAGGATTGGCTAGTCCTATTGTCATAAATGCTAAAATCTTTATGCAATCTCTCTGGATTGAGAAATTAGACTGGGATGAAACCGTACCTGTGCATCTGGTGGAGAAATGGCTGGAAATCTGTGAAACATTAGCTACTATTCACACCTTGCGTATTCCCAGATATGTGCTTACATCTGGTACAGTGCAGGACATTCAATTACATGGTTTCTGTGACGCCTCCGAGAAGGCGTATGGAGCTTGTATATATATTCGTTCTGTAAATAGTGAAGGTGAAACTACTGTTCAACTGTTATGTTCAAAATCTAAGGTTTCTCCTCTAAAGAAGCAAACCATTCCACGCCTTGAACTCTGTGGTGCACTTCTGCTTGCTAAATTATACAACAAAGTGCTAAGTGACCTCAAGGTACAACCTTCACAAAATTATTTGTGGTCAGATTCTACTGTGGTACTGTCCTGGCTCAAAACTGATGCACGAAAGTGGAAAACCTTTGTTTCAAATCGTGTGTCACAGATACAAGAACTTTCGGAGACTGCTACATGGCGACATATTGCCACACATGAAAATCCAGCAGATCTCGTCTCAAGGGGAATTTCTTGTGAGCAGTTATCTGAAATCGATTTGTGGTGGCACGGTCCTAACTGGTTATCTTCACCAGAGACATCCTGGCCAAAACAACCACAACAACTAAGTGTTCCTGATTCATCAGAACAACTTGCAAATGTCTGTCTGGTGTCAACAAAGGAGAGAGAACATTTTCTTACAACATTCTCAGATCTCAGACGCCTGCAAAGAGTAACATGCTACATGAATAGATTTATTGCTGCATGTCGCCATGAAACAAAATTTCATGGACCTATTACAGCTGAAGAGCTTCAACAAGCTTTACAAACTTGTGTTAAAAGTGCTCAGCATTCATCTTTTAAGAGTGAAATTGCAGATCTTAAAAATCTGAAAGAAACTTCTGCGAAAAGTTCTATTCATACATTAACACCATTTCTGGACGAAAATGGTCTTCTACGAGTTGGTGGTCGCATAGATAAATCTCATCTTGCATATGATGCTAAACATCAGATCATATTGCCAAGCAAGCACCATCTAACTGCTTTAATTGTAAAGCATGAACATTTTAAACTTTTACATGCGTCACATCAGCTTACGATAGCCTCTTTAAGACAAGCATATTGGATCCCTTGCGTGCGCAGACTAGTGAAATCTGTTCTACACAAGTGTCTGACTTGCTATAAACTAAAGGCACAATCTGCTCAACAGCTGATGGGCAATCTTCCTAACTACAGAGTAACTCCTGTTAGGCCCTTTCTACGCACAGCAGTAGACTATGCTGGTCCCTTCAGCATAAGATACGGATCGCCTAGAAGTAAAATCATTGCCAAGGCATACGCTGCAATCTTTGTATGTCTTGTAACTAAAGCCATTCATATTGAATTGGTATCAGACCTCACATCAGAAGCTTTCTTAGCCGCGCTAAGAAGATTTACTTCCCGTCGTGGCCTATGCAAGGATATCTTCAGCGATAACGGTACTAATTTCATAGGCACGAATCACAAATTGAAAGATCTTCGTATTCTACTACAATCCGAAGAATTTCAGAAGTCAGTTCAAGATTTTGCTGCAACCAATGATTATAACTGGCATTTTCTTCCCCCGTCGTCTCCGCATTTCGGTGGGTTACATGAAGCCGCTGTGAAATCTATGAAGTTTCACCTAAGGAGAACGATGGGTGCACAAATCCTCACATTTGAACAGCTTTGTACGCTGCTCACTCAGATCGAGGCTTGTTTGAATTCCAGACCACTCGTTCGTCTTAGTGACGACCCAAACGACTGTTCATATCTTTCACCTGGGCATTTCCTCATCGGTGAGCCTCTCACCTCCCTGCCATCTCATCCTCCCACAGATGATATGAAATATCTTGAAAAATGGCAAATTCTACAAAATCATCTGCATCATATATGGAAAAGATGGTCTTCCGAGTATTTGCATACACTTCAGCAGCGACAAAAATGGTCATCTTCCAGTGAGAATCTGCGAGAAGGCATCTTAGTCATTCTGAAGGAAGACAACTTAGCCCCACTTCAATGGAAGATAGGCGTCATCACCAAGGTGCATCCGGGAGAAGACGGTCTAATTCGTGTGGCGACAGTTCGCACTCCTAGTGGCGAATATAAGCGTCCGGTAGTGAAATTATGTCCATTGCCAGATCAATAATAAGTGTAATACAGTGCAATTAATATTTCATATCTCTTTATTGTTTTACAAGCAATTATAGTGTAGACAAACCGTTACATTGTAATAAGTGTTTTTTGGTTTTCCTCCTTACACAATAAGGTTTTACTTTTCGGAGATAAACTGTGTTATTGTGATGTATATAATAAGTGTTTTCCTTTATGTTATTTGTCCATTTGAATGTATTTTTCATAGCTTGCTCTCTATCTATTTTATTGAACTAAATAGTTCAAAGGGGTCGGTATGTTCGCGCAAGCAACATGTTTTTACTTTAGAATGTTTCAAATTATCCGCTTGCATTGTCCCGCTTTGATTGTCCTTTTATTCCCGCCTCAAGGCATTGTGGGATCATGCATGACTTGCTAATTTCTTTTGTTATATGTGGTGGTGTAGCATCACGCCAGTTAGTATTGAACGAGACCTCACACAGATAACAGTGTATCTAGTAGGCTCGAGGAATTCCCGCTTTTTCTACCAAGATCCATTAAACTTGCTCTAGAAAGCGGCGAATAGTCACAATTGTGCGCAATTGTGTCTCTCAGTAATTATTCATACATAATTACATATAATTCATCAAATTCGCGAGTGAATTCTCCGAATTACAGAAGTTTGATATTACGCAACAGTTGTGTAACCAACGCTACATGTTCCAGTGCTTATATCAACTTTTACGACTAAACTACATGCAAAAGTTTAGTGTTAACTTCAAGAGCAAGTTAATCTAAGCATTTTAAGATATTATTTATCAAGTTTTCCAAGAAATTAATATTTACAACCACGTGTGATAACGTACTCTTGCATCTTATGTATCAGTGTTTCTATTTCAATTAGTTTCAATAATTATTGTGTGTGAATCTAGTAAGTTGTGATTATTTCATATTTAAATTGTTTTCCTTAAGTAATCCGTGGATTCCTGATACCAGTGTCCTGAGGTTACAGTCTATTTGCTCTCATTTTGATTCGTTTGAATCTGGTCCTCACTAGCTATTCAGAGGTGGCTAATCTTTCCTATCTTATGTTATTCCTATTTGAGAAGTACCTTATCCTAACATTTGCTCCTCACGGTCCTGACCCGTACATGCTCCTTTTCGTATGTTGTTATGTTATATTAACAATATAATCTTAACAATGTTTTTTGTTTCCAAGGAAACGTATAAGTTTAAATGCTAAAGGCAGTTAAAAAGTAATTTTTTGGCTTTATTGCATCCTGCTTTTTTTCGTATGTTATTATATTATATTAACATTATAATCTTAACAATGTCTTTCGTTCCCAAGGAATCGTAAAGGTTTATATGCTAAAGGAAGTAAAAAGTTATATTTTCGACTTTTTTGCATCCTGCGCCATTTCGTATGTTATTATTTTATATTAACAATATAATATTAACAATGTCTCTTTCGTTTCCAAGGAAACGTATAGGTTTATATGCTAAAGACAGTTAAAACGTAATATTTTGGAATTTTTGCATCCTGCGCCTTTTCGCATGTTATTATATTATATTAACAATATAATCTTAACAATGTCTTTCGTTTCCAAGGAAACGTATAGGTTTATATGCTAAAGGCAGTTAAAATGTAATATATTGGCATTTTTGCATCATGCTCCCTTTCGTATGTTATTATATTACATTAACAATATAAACCTAACAATGTCTTTAGTTTCCAAGGAAATGTGTAAGCTAAACGGAGTAGCCAGTTGAAACCTCTTTTTTCGACATTTTTGCATCCTGCGCATATTATATTAACAATATAATCTTAAAAATGACTTTGGCTTCCAAGGAAACGTATAGGCTCATATTGTAAAGGCAGTTAAAACGTTTTGTTTTCGACATTTCTCCATCCATGTCCCTTTTCGTACGTTATTATATTATATTAAAAATATAATCTTAATAATGTCATTCGTTTCCAAGGAAACGTGTAGGTTTATATGGTAAAGACAGTAAAAACGCTTTATTTTCGACTTTTTTGTAACCTTGCTCCTTTTCATATGTTATTGTATTATATTAACAATATAATCTTAGCAATGTCTTTCGTTTCCAAGGAAATGAGTTGAAATGTGTAAGCTAAACAGAGTAGACAGTTGAAACTTTTTTTCGACATTTTTGCATCCTGCGCCTTTTCGAATGTTATTATATTAACAATATAATCATAACAATGTCTTTCGTTTCCAAGGAAACGTATAGGTTTATGTGCTAAAGGCAGTTAAAACGTAATATTTTGGCATTTTTGCATCCTGCCTTTTCGTATGTTAAATATTATATTAACAATATAATCTTAACAAAGTCTTTCGATTCCAAGTAAACGTGTAGGTTTAAATGCTAAAGGCACTTGAAACATTTTTTTCCTACTTTTTTGCATCTTGCGCCTTTTTGTATGTTATTATATTATATTAAAAATATATTTTAACAATGTCTTTCGTTTCGTATATTAACAATATAATCTTAGCAATGTCATTCGTTTCCAAGGAAACGTGTAGGTTTATATGGTAAAGACAGTAAAAACCCTTCATTTTCGACTTTTTTGTAACCTTGCTCCTTTTCGTATGTTATTATATTATATTAACAATATAATCTTAACAATGTCTTTCGTTTCCAAGGAAATGAGTGTAAATGTGTAAGCTAAACGGAGTAGACAGTTGAAACTTATTTTCGACATTTTTGCATCCTGCGCCTATTCGAATGTTATAATATTATATTAACAATATAATCATAACAATGTCTTTCCTTTCCAAGGAAACGTATAGGTTTATATGCTAAAGGCAGTTAAAACGTAATATTTTGGAATTTTTGCATCCTGAGCCTTTTCGTATGTTATTATATTATATTAACAATATAATCTTAACAATGTCATTCGTTTCCAAGGAAACGTATAGGTTTATATTGTTAACGCAGTTAAAACGTTTTATTTTCGACATTTTTGCATCCTGCGACTTTTCGTATGTTATTATATTATATTAACAATATAATCTTAACAATGTCTTTCGTTTCCAAGGAAACGTATAGGTTAATATGCTAAAGGCAGTTAAAACGTAATATTTTGGTATTTTTGCATCCTGCGCCTTTTCGTATGTTATTATATTATATTAACAATATAATCTTAACATTGTCTTTCGTTTCCCAGGAAACGTATAGGTTTATATTGTAAAAGCAGTTAAAACGATTTGTTTTCGACATTTTTGCATCCTGCGCCTTTTCGTATGTTATTATATTATATTAACAATATAATCTTAACAATGTCTTTCGTTTCCAAGGAAACGTATAGGTTTATATGCTATAGGCTGTTAAAACGTTGTATTTTCGACATTTTTGCATCCCAGTTCCTTTTCGTATGTTATTATACTATATTAACAATATAAACCTAACAATGTCTTTACTTTGCAAGGAAATTTGTAAGCTAAACGGAGTAGCAGTTGAAACCTTTTTTTTCGACATTTTTGCATCCCTGCTCCTTTTCGTATATTATTATACTATATTGACAATATTAACTTAACAATGTCTTTAGTTTCCAAGGAAATGTGTAAGCTAAACGGAGTAGGCAGTTGAAACCTTTTTTTCAACTTTTTTGCATCCTGCGCCTTTTCGTATGTTATTATATTATATTAACAATATAATCCTAACAATATCTTTCGTTTCCAAGGAAACGTACAGGTTTATATTGTAAAGGCAGTTAAAACGTTTTATTTTCGACATGTTTGCATCCTGCGCCTTTTCGTATGTTATTATATTATATTAACAATATAATCTTAACAATGTATTTCGTTTCCATGGAAATGTACAAGCTAAAAGGAGTAGGCAGTTGAAACCTTTATTTCGACCTTTTACCATCCTGCGCTTTTTCGTACGTTATTATATTATATTAACAATATAATCTTAACAATGTCTTTCGTTTCCAAGGAAATGTCTACGCTAATCGGAGTAGGCAGTTGGAACCTTTTTATTCGACTTCTTTTCATCCTGTCGCCGTTTCGTATGTTATTATTTTATATTAACAATGTGTTCGTTTCCAAGTAAATGTGTAAGCTAAACGGAGTAGGCAGTTGAAACCTTTATTTCAACTTTTTTGCATCCTGCGCCTTTTCGTATGTTATCATATTATATTAACAATATAATCTTAACAATGTCTTTCGTTTCCAAGGAAACGTGTAGATTTATATGCTAGAGGCAGTTAAAACGTTATATATTTGACTTGTTTGCATCCCTGCCCCTTTTCTTATGTTATTATACTATATTAACAATATAATCTTAACAATGTCATTCATTTCCAAGGAAATGTGTAAGCTAAACTGAGTAGGCAGTTAAAACGATTTATTTTCGACATTTTTGCATCCTGCGCCTTTTCGTATGTTATTATATTATATTAACAATATAATCGTAACAATGTCTTTCGTTTCCAAGGAAACGTATAGGTTTATATGCTATAGGCAGTTAAAACGTTGTATTTTCGACATTTTTGCATCCCAGTTCCTTTTCGTATGTTATTATACTATAATAACAATATAAACCTAACAATGTCTTTACTTTCCAAGGAAATGTGTAAGCTAAACGGAGAAGGCAGTTGAAACCTTTGTTTTCGACATTTTTGCATCCTGCTCCTTTTCGTATGTTGTTATGTTATATTAACAATATAATCTTAACAATGTCTTTCGTTCCCAAGGAATCGTAAAGGTTTATATGCTAAAGGAAGTAAAAAGTTATATTTTCGACTTTTTTGCATCCTGCGCCATTTCGTATGTTATTATTTTATATTAACAATATAATATTAACAATGTCTCTTTCGTTTCCAAGGAAACGTATAGGTTTATATGCTAAAGACAGTTAAAACGTAATATTTTGGAATTTTTGCATCCTGCGCCTTTTCGCATGTTATTATATTATATTAACAATATAATCTTAACAATGTCTTTCGTTTCCAAGGAAACGTATAGGTTTATATGCTAAAGGCAGTTAAAATGTAATATATTGGCATTTTTGCATCATGCTCCCTTTCGTATGTTATTATATTACATTAACAATATAAACCTAACAATGTCTTTAGTTTCCAAGGAAATGTGTAAGCTAAACGGAGTAGCCAGTTGAAACCTCTTTTTTCGACTTTTTTGCATCCTGCGCATATTATATTAACAATATAATCTTAAAAATGACTTTGGCTTCCAAGGAAACGTATAGGCTCATATTGTAAAGGCAGTTAAAACGTTTTGTTTTCGACATTTCTCCATCCATGTCCCTTTTCGTACGTTATTATATTATATTAAAAATATAATCTTAACAATGTCATTCGTTTCCAAGGAAACGTGTAGGTTTATATGGTAAAGACAGTAAAAACGCTTTATTTTCGACTTTTTTGTAACCTTGCTCCTTTTCGTATGTTATTGTATTATATTAACAATATAATCTTAGCAATGTCTTTCGTTTCCAAGGAAATGAGTTGAAATGTGTAAGCTAAACGGAGTAGACAGTTGAAACTTTTTTTCGACATTTTTGCATCCTGCGCCTTTTCGAATGTTATTATATTAACAATTTAATCATAACAATGTCTTTCGTTTCCAAGGAAACGTATAGGTTTATGTGCTAAAGGCAGTTAAAAGGTAATATCTTGGCATTTTTGCATCCTGCCTTTTCGTATGTTAAATATTATATTAACAATATAATCTTAGCAATGTCATTCGTTTCCAAGGAAACGTGTAGGTTTATATGGTAAAGACAGTAAAAACCCTTCATTTTCGACTTTTTTGTAACCTTGCTCCTTTTCGTATGTTATTATATTATATTAACAATATAATCTTAACAATGTCTTTCGTTTCCAAGGAAATGAGTGTAAATGTGTAAGCTAAACGGAGTACACAGTTGAAACTTATTTTCGACATTTTTGCATCCTGCGCCTATTCGAATGTTATAATATTATATTAACAATATAATCATAACAATGTCTTTCCTTTCCAAGGAAACGTGTAGGTTTATATGCTAAAGGCAGTTAAAACGTAATATTTTGGAATTTTTGCATCCTGAGCCTTTTGGTATGTTATTATATTATATTAACAATATAATCTTAACAATGTCATTCGTTTCCAAGGAAACGTATAGGTTTATATGGTAAACGCAGTTAAAACGTTTTATTTTCGACATTTTTGCATCCTGCGACTTTTCGTATGTTATTATATTATATTAACAATATAATCTTAACAATGTCTTTCGTTTCCAAGGAAACGTATAGGTTTATATGCTAAGGCAGTTAAAACGTGATATTTTGGTATTTTTGCATCCTGCGCCTTTTCGTATGTTATTATATTATATTAACAATATAATCTTAACAATGTCTTTCGTTTCCCAGGAAACGTATAGGTTTATATTGTAAAAGCAGTTAAAACGATTTATTTTCGACATTTTTGCATCCTGCGCCTTTTCGTATGTTATTATATTATATTAACAATATAATCTTAACAATGTTTTTCGTTTCCAAGGAAACGTATTGGTTTATATGCTATAGGCTGTTAAAACGTTGTATTTTCGACATTTTTGCATCCCAGGTCCTTTTCGTATGTTATTATACTATATTAACAATATAAACCTAACAATGTCTTTACTTTGCAAGGAAATTTGTAAGCTAAACGGAGTAGCAGTTGAAACCTTTTTTTTCGACATTTTTGCATCTCTGCTCCTTTTCGTATATTATTATACTATATTGACAATATTAACTTAACAATGTCTTTAGTTTCCAAGGAAATGTGTAAGCTAAACGGAGTAGGCAGTTGAAACCTTTTTTTCAACTTTTTTGCATCCTGCGCCTTTTCGTATGTTATTATATTATATTAACAATATAATCCTAACAATATCTTTCGTTTCCAAGGAAACGTACAGGTTTATATTGTAAAGGCAGTTAAAACGTTTTATTTTCGACATGTTTGCATCCTGCGCCTTTTCGTATGTTATATTATATTAACAATATAATCTTAACAATGTATTTCGTTTCCATGGAAATGTACAAGCTAAAAGGAGTAGGCAGTTGAAACCATTATTTCGACCTTTTACCATCCTGCGCTTTTTCGTACGTTATTATATTATATTAACAATATAATCTTAACAATGTCTTTCGTTTCCAAGGAAATGTCTACGCTAATCGGAGTAGGCAGGTGGAACCTTTTTATTCGACTTCTTTTCATCCTGTCGCCGTTTCGTATGTTATTATTTTATATTAACAATGTGTTCGTTTCCAAGTAAATATGGAAGCTAAACGGAGGAGGCAGTTGAAACCTTTATTTCAACTTTTTTGCATCCTGCGCCTTTTCGTATGTTATCATATTATATTAACAATATAATCTTAACAATGTCTTTCGTTTCCAAGGAAACGTGTAGATTTATATGCTAGAGGCAGTTAAAACGTTATATATTTGACTTGTTTGCATCCCTGCCCCTTTTCTTATGTTATTATACTATATTAACAATATAATCTTAACAATGTCATTCATTTCCAAGGAAATGTGTAATCTAAACTGAGTAGGCAGTTAAAACGATTTATTTTCGACATTTTTGCATCCTGCGCCTTTTCGTATGTTATTATATTATATTAACAATATAATCGTAACAATGTCTTTCGTTTCCAAGGAAACGTATAGGTTTATATGCTATAGGCAGTTAAAACGTTGTATTTTCGACATTTTTGCATCCCAGTTCCTTTTCGTATGTTATTATACTATAATAACAATATAAACCTAACAATGTCTTTACTTTCCAAGGAAATGTGTAAGCTAAACGGAGAAGGCAGTTGAAACCTTTTTTTTCGACATTTTTGCATCCTGCTCTTTTCGTATGTTGTTATGTTATATTAACAATATAATCTTAACAATGTTTTTTGTTTCCAAGGAAACGTATAAGTTTAAATGCTAAAGGCAGTTAAAAAGTAATTTTTTGGCTTTATTGCATCCTGCTTTTTTTCGTATGTTATTATATTATATTAACATTATAATCTTAACAATGTCTTTCGTTCCCAAGGAATCGTATAGGTTTATATGCTAAAGGCAGTTAAAAAGTTATATTTTCGACTTTTTTGCATCCTGCGCCATTTCGTATGTTATTATTTTATATTAACAATATAATATTAACAATGTCTCTTTCGTTTCCAAGGAAACGTATAGGTTTATATGCTAAAGACAGTTAAAACGTAATATTTTGGAATTTTTGCATCCTGAGCCTTTTCGTAAGTTATTATATTATATTAACAATATAATCTTAGCAATGTCATTCGTTTCCAAGGAAACGTGTAGGTTTATATGGTAAAGACAGTAAAAACCCTTCATTTTCGACTTTTTTGTAACCTTGCTCCTTTTCGTATGTTATTAAATTATATTAACAATATAATCTTAACAACGTCTTTCGTTTCCAAGGAATTGAGTGTAAATGTGTAAGCTAAACGAAGTAGCCAGTTGAAACTTTTTTTCGACATTTTTGCATCCTGCGCCTATTCGAATGTTATAATATTATATTAACAATATAATCATAACAATGTCTTTCCTTTCCAAGGAAACGTATAGCTTTATATGCTAAAGGCAGTTAAAACGTAATATTTTGGAATTTTTGCATCCTGAGCCTTTTCGTATGTTACTATATTATATTAACAATATAATCTTAACAATGTCTTTCGTTTCCAAGGAAACGTATAGGTTTATATGCTAAAGACAGTTAAAACGTTGTATTTTCGACATTTTTGCATCCCTGTTCCTTTTCGTATGTTATTATACTATATTAACAGTATAAACCTAACAATGTCTTTAGTTTCGAAGGAATTGTGTAAGCTAAACGGAGTAGGCAGTTGAAACCTTTTTTTTCGACTTTTTTCCATCCTGCGTCTTTTTAGTATGTTATACTATATTAACAATATAATCTTAACAATGTCTTTCGTTTACAAGGAAACGTATAGTTTTATATTATAAAGGTAGTTAAAACGTTATATGTTATATTTTCGCCTTTTTTGCATCCTGCGCCTTCTCGTATGTTATTATATTATATTAACAATATAATCTTAACAACGTCTTTCGTTTCCAAGGAAACATGTAGATTTATATACTAAAGACAGTAAAAACGCTTTATTTTCGACTTTTTTGTAACCTTTCTCCTTTTCGTATGTTATTATATTATATTAACAATATAACGTTAACAATGTCTTTCGTTTCCAAGGAAATGTGTTGAAATGTGTAAGCTAAACGGAGTAGACAGTTGAATCATTTTTTTTTCGACATTTTTGTATCCTGCGCCTTCTCGAATGATATTATATTATATTAACAATATAATCTTAACAATGTGTTTCGTTTCCAACGAAACGTGTAGGTTTATATGCTAAAGGCAGTTAAAACATAATATTTTTGCATTATTGCATCCGGCGCCTTTTCGTATGTTATTATATTATATTAAAAATATAATTTAACAATGTCTTTTGTTTCCAAGGAAACGTATAGGTTTATATTGTAAAGGCAGTTAAAAAGTTTTATTTTCTACATTTTTGCATACCTGTCCTTTTTCGTATGTTATTACATTATATTAAAAATGAATCTTAACATTGTCTTTCCTTTCCAAAGAAACGTATAGGTTTATATTGTAAAAGCAGTTAAAACTATTTATTTTCGACATTTTTGCATCCTGCGCCTTTTCGTATGTTATTATATTATATTAACAATATAATCTTAACAATGTCATTCGTTTCCAAGGAAACGTATAGGTTTATATTGTAAAGGCATTTAAAACGTTTTATTTTCGACATTTTTGCATCCTGCGACTTTTCGTATGTTATTATATTATATTAACAATATAATCTTAACAATTTCTTTCTTTTCCAAGGAAACGTATAGGTTTATATGCTAAAGGCAGTTAACACGTAATATTTTGGTATTTTTGCATCCTGCGCCTTTTCGTATGTTATTATATTATATTAACAATATAATCTTAACAATGTCTTTCGTTTCCAAGGAAACGTATAGGTTTATATTGCAAAAGCAGTTAAAACTATTTATTTTCGACATTTTTGCATCCTGCGCCTTTTCGTATGTTATTATATTATATTAACAATATAATCTTAACAATGTCTTTCGTTTCCAAGGAAACGTATAGGTTTATATTGTAAAGTCAGTTAAAACGTTTTATTTTCGACATTTTTGCATCCTGCGCCTTTTCGTATGTTATTATATTATATTAACAATATAATCATAACAATGTATTTCGTTTCCATAGAAATGTACAAGCTAAAAGGAGTAGGCAGTTGAAACCTTAATTTCGACCTTTTACCATCCTGCGCCTTTTCGTACGTTATTAAATTATATTAACAATACAACCTTAACAATGTCTTTCGTTTCCAAGGAAATCTCTACGCTAATCGGAGTAGGCAGTTGGAACCTTTTTATTATACTTTTTTTCATCCTGGCGCCGTTTCGTATGTCATTATTTTATATTAACAATACAATCTTAACAATGTGTTCGTTTCCAAGGAAATGTGTAAGCTAAACGGAGTAGGCAGTTGAAACCTTTATTTCAACTTTTTAGCATCCTGCGCCTTTTCGTATGTTATCATATTATCATCATCATAAACTTCACGGTTTAGGCCTTTAGGCCTGTTCCGTCTCCAAAGCTATAATTCCTTAAATTGGTCCATCCAACGCTTCTTTGGTCGTCCTATGTCTCTCTTTCCTCTTGGTGCATATTTATATATGATATTGGGGATTCGAGTTGGGTCCATCCTTTGTATATGTTTAAGCCATTTATGTCTATATTCTTTGATTTGTTCGTTAAGGCTTTGAATGTTCAGTTCTTGTCTTATGTCTGAACTTCTTTTATGATCCAGCAGACTATATCCTGCTATTGGTCTTAGAAATTTCATTTCTGCTGCTTCTATTCTATCTTTTTGTTTCTTTGTTAGGCTCCACACTTCGGATCCATATGCGAGGGTTGGAATGGCCATTACCTTATAAAATTTTAATATCGTTTCCTTTCTCACTTTATTGTTTAAAGTCCTCTTTATTGTGCCGTTAAGTTGTTGGAATTTTGTTAGTTTTATGTCTATATCATTAATATGATAGTAAGAGATTGTACATCCTAGATAATTAAAATAATTTACCTGCTCAATTGGCTCATCGTTTATGACAATCTTTGTTCTTAATGTATTTTTGCCTTTAAAGCCCATAACCTTGGTCTTCTCTGTCGAGATTTTTAAATCATATTCTTTGGCAATGTTATTCAATTTAAAAAGAGCAAACTGCAAATTATTCTCAGTGGCTGCAAGTATAACCTGATCATCTGCAAATAGCAAAGTATTTAGAGGTGTGTTATTTATAATAAAATCATATTTTAATTCTGTCTGCCATTTTCGAACGACATCGTCATTATATAGATTAAATAAAATTGGGGACAATGAGCACCCTTGTCGAACACCTCTAGATATCTCTCTACTCTCAGTGCTTACTCCATTACTGGTTTTTACTCTTATATTTGTATGTGCGTACAGACTTTGTATGGCTCTTATTAGGTGATCTGGTATACCTTTCTTCCTTAATATTTCCCACAGCTTACTACGATTTACTGAATCAAATGCTTTTTCATAGTCTATAAATCCCATGTAGGTGGGAATATTATATTCTCTATGTTTTTCGACTATTTGGTTTATGGAGAATACACAGTCAATGCAAGATCTGTTCCTTCTGAATCCATTTTGTTCATCTAAGAGTAAGCTTTCTGTAATTACATTTAATCTATTCTTTAGAATTTTTGAATAGATCTTATATCCTGCATTTAATAAGCTTATTCCTCTATAGTTAGAACACACACTCCTGTCTCCTCTTTTAAATAATGGTATAATTACAGAATCTTGCCAAGTTTCAGGAACGTGCCCATATTTCCAGCATACATTTAAGAAGTTCAATAGTCTGTGCATAAAAATTTCGGGTGCATACTTTATTAGTTCCATATTGACTCCATCAAAACCAGGTGCCTTTCTATTTTTACATTCATTTAACACTTTTTTTAATTCCTCAAAAGTAATACAGTCTACTTCTTCATTAATTGTTGCTAGATTATTTTGGTCAGTGCAGTTTTCCGACTTCCACAAGTCTTCATAATAATCCAGCCAGTCCTTTTCCTGTATTGGATTTAGTTCTAATCTATCTTTCTCTGTTTGGTTAAGCTTTCTGAGTAACTTATATGCCTTTGTTTGTCTACCATGAACATCATATTCTATATCCGATATTAATTTTTCCCAGCTTTGTCGTTTAAGTTTTCTAATTTATCATATCTAAGTTATCATATTATATTAACAATATTATCTTAACAATGTCTTTCGTTTCCAAGGAAACGTGTAGGTTTATATGCTAAAGGCACTTGAATGCTTTTTTTTTTACTCTTTTTCATCCTCCACCTTTTCGTAGGTTATTATATTACATCAAAAATATAATCTTAACAATGTGTATCGTTTCCAGGGAAACGTGTAGGTTTATATGCTAAAGGCAGTTAAAACGATTTATTTTCAATTTTTTTGTATCCTTGCCCCTTTTCGTATGTTATTATATTATATTAACAATATAATCTTAACAATGTGTTTCGTTTCCAAGGAAACGTGTAGATTTATATGCTAGAGGCAGTTAAAACGTTATATATTTGACTTGTTTGCTTCCCTGCCCCTTTTCTTATGTTATTATACTATATTAACAATATAATCTTAACAATGTCATTCATTTCCAAGGAAATGTGTAAGCTAAACTGAGTAGGCAGTTAAAACGATTTATTTTCGACATTTTTGCATCCTGCGCCTTTTCGTATGTTATTATACTATATTAACAATATAATCGTAACAATGTCTTTCGTTTCCAAGGAAACGTATAGGTTTATATGCTATAAGCAGTTAAAACGTTGTATTTTCGACATTTTTGCATCCCAGTTCCTCTTCGTATGTTATTATACTATATTAACAATATAAACCTAACAATGTCTTTACTTTCCAAGGAAATGTGTAAGCTAAACGGAGAAGGCAGTTGAAACCTTTTTTTTCGACATTTTTGCATCCTGCTCCTTTTCGTATGTTGTTATGTTATATTAACAATATAATCTTAACAATGTTTTTTGTTTCCAAGGAAACGTATATGTTTATATGCTAAAGGCAGTTAAAAAGTAATTTTTTGGCTTTATTGCATCCTGCTTTTTTTCGTATGTTATTATATTATATTAACATTATAATTTTTACAATGTCTTTCGTTCCCGAGGAATCGTATAGGTTTATATGCTAAAGGCAGTTAAAAAGGTATATTTTCGACTTTTTTGCATCCTGAGCCATTTCGTATGTTATTATTTTTATATTAACAATATAATATTAACAATGTCTCTTTCGTTTCCAAGGAAACGTATAGGTGTATATGCTAAAGACAGTTAAAACGTAATATTTTGGAATTTTTGCATTCTGAGCCGTTTCATATGTTATTATATTATATTAACAATATAATATTAGCAATGTCATTCGTTTCCAAGGAAACGTGTAGGTTTATATGGTAAAGACAGTAAAAACCCTTCATTTTCTACTTTTTTGTAACCTTGCTCCTTTTCGTATGTTATTATACTATATTGACAATATTAACTTAACAATGTCTTTAGTTTCCAAGGAAATGTGTAAGTTAAACGGAGGATGCATTTGAAACCTTTTCTTTTCTACTTTTTTGCATCCTGCGCTTTTCGTATGTTATTATATTATATTTACAATATAATCTTAACAATGTCATTCGTTTCCAAGGAAACGTATAGGTTTATATTGTAAAGGCAGTTAAAACGTCTTATTTTCGACACTTTTGCATCCCTGTCCTTTTTCGTATGTTTTTATATTATATTAACAATCTTATCCTAACAATGTCTTTCGTCTCCAAGGAAATGTGTAAGCTAAAGGGAGTAGTCAGTTGAAACCTTTTTTATTCGACTTTTTTGCATCCTGCGCATTTCGTATGGGTTTATATTATATTAACAATATAATCTTAACAATGTTTTTCGTTTACAAGGAAACGTATAGGTTTATATGCTAAAGGCAGTTAAAACGTAATATTTTGGAATTTTTGCATCCTGCGCCTTTTCGCATGTTATTATATTATATTAACAATATAATCTTAACAATGTCTTTCGTTTCCAAGGAAACGTATAGGTTTATATGCTAAAGGCAGTTAAAATGTAATATATTGGCATTTTTGCATCCTGCTCCCTTTCGTATGTTATTATATTACATTAACAATATAAACCTAACAATGTCTTTAGTTTCCAAGGAAATGTGTAAGCTAAACGGAGTAGCCAGTTGAAACCTCTTTTTTCGACTTTTTTGCATCCTGCGCATATTATATTAACAATATAATCTTAAAAATGACTTTGGCTTCCAAGGAAACGTATAGGCTCATATTGTAAAGGCAGTTAAAACGTTTTGTTTTCGACATTTCTCCATCCATGTCCCTTTTCGTACGTTATTATATTATATTAAAAATATAATCTTAACAATGTCATTCGTTTCCAAGGAAACGTGTAGGTTTATATGGTAAAGACAGTAAAAACGCTTTATTTTCGACTCTTTTGTAACCTTGCTCCTTTTCGTATGTTATTGTATTATATTAACAATATAATCTTAGCAATGTCTTTCGTTTCCAAGGAAATGAGTTGAAATGTGTAAGCTAAACGGAGTAGACAGTTGAAACTTTTTTTCGACATTTTTGCATCCTGCGCCTTTTCGAATGTTATTATATTAACAATATAATCATAACAATGTCTTTCGTTTCCAAGGAAACGTATAGGTTTATGTGCTAAAGGCAGTTAAAAGGTAATATCTTGGCATTTTTGCATCCTGCCTTTTCGTATGTTAAATATTATATTAACAATATAATCTTAACAAAGTCTTTCGATTCCAAGTAAACGTGTAGGTTTAAATGCTAAAGGCACTTGAAACATTTTTTTCCTACTTTTTTGCATCTTGCGCCTTTTTGTATGTTATTATATTATATTAAAAATATATTTTAAGAATGTCTTTCGTTTCCAAGGAAACGTATAGGTTTATATGCTAAAGGCTGTTAACACGTAATATTTTGGAATTTTTGCATCCTGAGCCTTTTCGTATGTTATTATATTATATTAACAATATAATCTTAGCAATGTCATTCGTTTCCAAGGAAACGTGTAGGTTTATATGGTAAAGACAGTAAAAACCCTTCATTTTCGACTTTTTTGTAACCTTGCTCCTTTTCGTATGTTATTATATTATATTAACAATATAATCTTAACAATGTCTTTCGTTTCCAAGGAAATGAGTGTAAATGTGTAAGCTAAACGGAGTACACAGTTGAAACTTATTTTCGTCATTTTTGCATCCTGCGCCTATTCGAATGTTATAATATTATATTAACAATATAATCATAACAATGTCTTTCCTTTCCAAGGAAACGTATAGGTTTATATGCTAAAGGCAGTTAAAACGTAATATTTTGGAATTTTTGCATCCTGAGCCTTTTCGTATGTTATTATATTATATTAACAATATAATCTTAACAATGTCATTCGTTTCCAAGGAAACGTATAGGTTTATATGGTAAACGCAGTTAAAACGTTTTATTTTCGACATTTTTGCATCCTGCGACTTTTCGTATGTTATTATATTATATTAACAATATAATCTTAACAATGTCTTTCGTTTCCAAGGAAACGTATAGGTTTATATGCTAAAGGCAGTTAAAACGTAATATGTTGGTATTTTTGCATCCTGCGCCTTTTCGTATGTTATCATATTATATTAACAATATAATCTTAACAATGTCTTTCGTTTCCAAGGAAACGTGTAGATTTATATGCTAGAGGCAGTTAAAACGTTATATATTTGACTTGTTTGCATCCCTGCCCCTTTTCTTATGTTATTATACTATATTAACAATATAATCTTAACAATGTCATTCATTTCCAAGGAAATGTGTAAGCTAAACTGAGTAGGCAGTTAAAACGATTTATTTTCGACATTTTTGCATCCTGCGCCTTTTCGTATGTTATTATATTATATTAACAATATAATCGTAACAATGTCTTTCGTTTCCAAGGAAACGTATAGGTTTATATGCTATAGGCAGTTAAAACGTTGTATTTTCGACATTTTTGCATCCCAGTTCCTTTTCGTATGTTATTATACTATAATAACAATATAAACCTAACAATGTCTTTACTTTCCAAGGAAATGTGTAAGCTAAACGGAGAAGGCAGTTGAAACCTTTTTTTTCGACATTTTTGCATCCTGCTCCTTTTCGTATGTTCTTATGTTATATTAACAATATAATCTTAACAATGTTTTTTGTTTCCAAGGAAACGTATAAGTTTAAATGCTAAAGGCAGTTAAAAAGTATTTTTTTGGCTTTATTGCATCCTGCTTTTTTTCGTATGTTATTATATTATATTAACATTATAATCTTAACAATGTCTTTCGTTCCCAAGGAATCGTATAGGTTTATATGCTAAAGGCAGTTAAAATGTTATATTTTCGACTTTTTTGCATCCTGCGCCATTTCGTATGTTATTATTTTATATTAACAATATAATATTAACAATGTCTCTTTCGTTTCCAAGCAAACGTATAGGTTTATATGCTAAAGACAGTTAAAACGTAATATTTTGGAATTTTTGCATCCTGAGCCTTTTCGTAAGTTATTATATTATATTAACAATATAATCTTAGCAATGTCATTCGTTTCCAAGGAAACGTGTAGGTTTATATGGTAAAGACAGTAAAAACCCTTCATTTTCGACTTTTTTGTAACCTTGCTCCTTTTCGTATGTTATTATATTATATTAACAATATAATCTTAACAACGTCTTTCGTTTCCAAGGAATTGAGTGTAAATGTGTAAGCTAAACGAAGTAGCCAGTTGAAACTTTTTTTCGACATTTTTGCATCCTGCGCCTATTCGAATGTTATAATATTATATTAACAATATAATCATAACAATGTCTTTCCTTTCCAAGGAAACGTATAGGTTTATATGCTAAAGGCAGTTAAAACGTAATATTTTGGAATTTTTGCATCCTGAGCCTTTTCGTATGTTATTATATTATATTAACAATATAATCTTAACAATGTCTTTCGTTTCCAAGGAAACGTATAGGTTTATATGCTAAAGACAGTTAAAACCTTGTATTTTCGACATTTTTGCATCCCTGTTCCTTTTCGTATGTTATTATACTATATTAACAATATAAACCTAACAATGTCTTTAGTTTCGAAGGAATTGTGTAAGCTAAACGGAGTAGGCAGTTGAAACCTTTTTTTTCGACTTTTTTCCATCCTGCGTCTTTTTTGTATGTTATACTATATTACAATATAATCTTAACAATGTCTTTCGTTTACAAGGAAACGTATAGTTTTATATTATAAAGGTAGTTAAAACGTTATATGTTATATTTTCGCCTTTTTTGCATCCTGTGCCTTCTCGTATGTTATTATATTATATTAACAATATAATCTTAACAACGTCTTTCGTTTCCAAGGAAACATGTAGATTTATATACTAAAGACAGTAAAAACGCTTTATTTTCGACTTTTTTGTAACCTTTCTCCTTTTCGTATGTTATTATATTATATTAACAATATAACGTTAACAATATCTTTCGTTTCCAAGGAAATGTGTTAAAATGTGTAAGCTAAACGGAGTAGACAGTTGAATCTTTTTTTTTTCGACATTTTTGCATCCTGCGCCTTCTCGAATGATATTATATTATATTAACAATATAATCTTAACAATGTGTTTCGTTTCCAACGAAACGTGTAGGTTTATATGCTAAAGGCAGTTAAAACATAATATTTTTGCATTATTGCATCCGGCGCCTTTTCGTATGTTATTATATTATATTAAAAATATAATTTAACAATGTCTTTTGTTTCCAAGGAAACGTATAGGTTTATATTGTAAAGGCAGTTAAAAAGTTTTATTTTCTACATTTTTGCATACCTGTCCTTTTTCGTATGTTATTACATTATATTAAAAATGAATCTTAACATTGTCTTTCCTTTCCAAGGAAACGTATAGGTTTATATGCTAAAGGCAGCTAAAACGTAATATTTTGGAACTTTTGCATCCTGAGCCTTTTCGTATGTTATTATATTATATTAAACATATAATCTTAACAATGTCATTCGTTTCCAAGGAAACGTATAGGTTTATATTGTAAAGGCATTTAAAACGTTTTATTTTCGACATTTTTGCATCCTGCGACTTTTCGTATGTTATTATATTATATTAACAATATAATCTTAACAATGTCTTTCGTTTCCAAGGAAACGTATAGGTTTATATGCTAAAGGCAGTTAAAACGTAATATTTTGGTATTTTTGCATCCTGCGCCTTTTCGTATGTTATTATATTATATTAACAATATAATCTTAACAATGTCTTTCGTTTCCCAGGAAACGTATAGGTTTATATTGTAAAAGCAGTTAAAACGATTTATTTTCGACATTTTTGCATCCTGCGCCTTTTCGTATTTTATTATATTATATTAAAAATATAATCTTAACAATGTCTTTCGTTTCCAAGGAAACGTATAGGTTTATATGCTATAGGCTGTTAAAACGTTGTATTTTCGACATTTTTGCATCCCAGTTCCTTTTCATATGTTATTATACTATATTAACAATATAAACCTAACAATGTCTTTACTTTGCAAGGAAATTTGTAAGCTAAACGGAGTAGCAGTTGAAACCTTTTTTTTCGACATTTTTGCATCCCTGCTCCTTTTCGTATATTATTATACTATATTGATAATATTAACTTAACAATGTCTTTCGTTTCCAAGGAAATGTGTAAGCTAAACGGAGTAGGCAGTTGAAACCTTTTTTCCAACTTTTTTGCATCCTGCGCCTTTTCGTATGTTATTATATTATATTAACAATATAATCCTAACAATATCTTTCGTTTCCAAGGAAACGTACAGGTTTATATTGTAAAGGCAGTTAAAACGTTTTATTTTCGACATGTTTGCATCCTGCGCCTTTTCGTATGTTATTATATTATATTAACAATATAATCTTAACAATGTATTTCGTTTCCATGGAAATGTACAAGCTAAAAGGAGTAGGCAGTTGAAACCTTTATTTCGACCTTTTACCATCCTGCGCTTTTTCGTACGTTATTATATTATATTAACAATATAATCTTAACAATGTCTTTCGTTTCCAAGGAAATGTCTACGCTAATCGGAGTAGGCAGTTGGAACCTTTTTATTCGACTTCCTTTCATCCTGGCGCCGTTTCGTATGTTATTATTTTATATTAACAATGTGTTCGTTTCCAAGGAAATGTGTAAACTAAACGGAGTAGGCAGTTGAAACCTTTATTTCAACTTTTTTGCATCCTGCGCCTTTTCGTATGTTATCATATTATATTAACAATATAATCTTAACAATGTCTTTCGTTTCCAAGGAAACGTGTAGATTTATATGCTAGAGGCAGTTAAAACGTTGTATATTTGACTTGTTTGCATCCCTTCCCCTTTTCTTATGTTATTATACTATATTAACAATATAATCTTAACAATGTCATTCATTTCCAAGGAAAGTGTAAGCTAAACTGAGTAGGCAGTTAAAACGATTTATTTTCGACATTTTTGCATCCTGCGCCTTTCGTATGTTATTATATTATATTAAAATACAATCGTAACAATGTCTTTCGTTTCCAAGGAAACGTATAGGTTTATATGCTATAGGCAGTTAAAACGTTGTATTTTCGACATTTTTGCATCCCAGTTCCTTTTCGTATGTTATTATACTATAATAACAATATAAACCTAACAATGTCTTTACTTTCCAAGGAAATGTGTAAGCTAAACGGAGAAGGCAGTTGAAACCTTTTTTTTCGACATTTTTGCATCCTGCTCCTTTTCGTATGTTGTTATGTTATATTAACAATATAATCTTAACAATGTTTTTTGTTTCCAAGGAAACGTATAAGTTTAAATGCTAAAGGCAGTTAAAAAGTAATTTTTTGGCTTTATTGCATCCTGCTTTTTTTCGTATGTTATTATATTATATTAACATTATAATCTTAACAATGTCTTTCGTTCCCAAGGAATCGTATAGGTTTATATGCTAAAGGCAGTAAAAAGTTATATTTTAGACTTTTTTGCATCTTGCGCCATTTCGTATGTTATTATTTTATATTAACAATATAATATTAACAATGTCTCTTTCGTTTCCAAGGAAACGTATAGGTTTATATGCTAAAGACAGTTAAAACGTAATATTTTGGAATTTTTGCATCCTGAGCCTTTTCGTATGTTATTATATTATATTAACAATATAATCTTAGCAATGTCATTCGTTTCCAAGGAAACGTGTAGGTTTATATGGTAAAGACAGTAAAAAACCTTCATTTTCGACTTTTTTGTAACCTTGCTCCTTTTCGTATGTTATTATATTATATTAACAATATAATCTTAACAACGTCTTTCGTTTCCAAGGAATTGAGTGTAAATGTGTAAGCTAAACGGAGTAGACAGTTGAAACTTTTTTTCGACATTTTTGCATCCTGCGCCTATTCGAATGTTATAATATTATATTAACAATATAATCATAACAATGTCTTTCCTTTCCAAGGAAACGTATAGGTTTATATGCTAAAGACAGTTAAAACGTTGTATTTTCGACATTTTTGCATCACTGTTCCTTTTCGTATGTTATTATACTATATTAACAATATAAACCTAACAATGTCTTTAGTTTCGAAGGAATTGTGTAAGCTAAACGGAGTAGGCAGTTGAAACCTTCTTTTTCGACTTTTTTCCATCCTGCGTCTTTTTTGTATGTTATACTATATCAACAATATAATCTTAACAATGTCTTTCGTTTACAAGGAAACGTATAGTTTTATATTATAAAGGTAGTTAAAACGTTATATGTTATATTTTCGCCTTTTTTGCATCCTGCGCCTTCTCGTATGTTATTATATTATATTAACAATATAATCTTAACAACGTCTTTCGTTTCCAAGGAAACATGTAGATTTATATACTAAAGACAGTAAAAACGCTTTATTTTCGACTTTTTTGTAACCTTTCTCCTTTTCGTATGTTATTATATTATATTAACAATATAACGTTAACAATGTCTTTCGTTTCCAAGGAAATGTGTTGAAATGTGTAAGCTAAACGGAGTAGACAGTTGAATCATTTTTTTTTTCGACATTTTTGCATCCTGCGCCTTCTCGAATGATATTATATTATATTAACAATATAATCTTAACAATGTGTTTCGTTTCCAACGAAACGTGTAGGTTTATATGCTAAAGGCAGTTAAAACATAATATTTTTGCATTATTGCATCCGGCGCCTTTTCGTATGTTATTATATTATATTAAAAATATAATTTAACAATGTCTTTTGTTTCCAACAAAACGTATAGGTTTATATTGTAAAGGCAGTTAAAAAGTTTTATTTTCTACATTTTTGCATACCTGTCCTTTTTCGTATGTTATTACATTATATTAAAAATGAATCTTAACATTGTCTTTCCTTTCCAAGGAAACGTATAGGTTTATATGCTAAAGGCAGTAAAACGTAATATTTTGGAATTTTTGCATCCTGCGCCTTTTCGTATGTTATTATATTATATTAAACATATAATCTTAACAATGTCATTCGTTTCCAAGGAAACGTATAGGTTTATATTGTAAAGGCATTTAAAACGTTTTATTTTCGACATTTTTGCATCCTGCGACTTTTCGTATGTTATTATATTATATTAACAATATAATCTTAACAATGTCTTTCGTTTCCAAGGAAACGTATAGGTTTATATGCTATAGGCAGTTAAAACGTTTTATTTTCGACATTTTTGCATCCTGCGCCTTTTCGTATGTTATTATATTATATTAACAATATAATCTTAACAATGTATTTCGTTTCCATGGAAATGTACAAGCTAAAAGGAGTAGGCAGTTGAAACCTTAATTTCGACCTTTTACCATCCTGCGCCTTTTCGTACGTTATTAAATTATATTAACAATACAATCTTAACAATGTCTTTCGTTTCCAAGGAAATCTCTACGCTAATCGGAGTAGGCAGTTGGAACCTTTTAATTCCACTTTTTTTCATCCTGGCGCCGTTTCGTATGTCATTATTTTATATTAACAATACAATCTTAACAATGTGTTCGTTTCCAAGGAAATGTGTAAGCTAAACGGAGTAGGCAGTTGAAACCTTTATTTCAACTTTTTTGCATCCTGCGCCTTTTCGTATGTTATCATATTATATTAACAATATTATCTTAACAATGTCTTTCGTTTCCAAGGAAACGTGTAGGTTTATATGCTAAAGGCACTTGAATGCTTTTTTTTTTTACTCTTTTTCATCCTCCACCTTTTCGTAGGTTATTATATTATATCAAAAATATCATCTTAACAATGTCTATCGTTTCCAGGGAAACGTGTGGGTTTATATGCTAAAGGCAGTTAAAACGATTTATTTTCAATTTTTTTGTATCCTTGCCCCTTTTCGTATGTTATTATATTATATTAACAATATAATCTTAACAATGTGTTTCGTTTCCAAGGAAACGTGTAGATTTATATGCTAGAGGCAGTTAAAACGTTATATATTTGACTTGTTTGCTTCCCTGCCCCTTTTCTTATGTTATTATACTATATTAACAATATAATCTTAACAATGTCATTCATTTCCAAGGAAATGTGTAAGCTAAACTGAGTAGGCAGTTAAAACGATTTATTTTCGACATTTTTGCATCCTGCGCCTTTTCGTATGTTATTATACTATATTAACTATATAATCGTAACAATGTCTTTCGTTTCCAGGGAAACGTATAGGTTTATATGCTATAAGCAGTTAAAACGTTGTATTTTCGACATTTTTGCATCCCAGTTCCTCTTCGTATGTTATTATACTATATTAACAATATAAACCTAACAATGTCTTTACTTTCCCAGGAAATGTGTATGCTAAACGGAGAAGGCAGTTGAAACCTTTTTTTTCGACATTTTGCATCCTGCTCCTTTTCGTATGTTGTTATGTTATATTAACAATATAATCTTAACAATGTTTTTTGTTTCCAAGGAAACGTATAAGTTTATATGCTAAAGGCAGTTAAAAAGTAATTTTTTGGCTTTATTGCATCCTGGATTTTTTTCGTATGTTATTATATTATATTAACATTATAATCTTAACAATGTCTTTCGTTCCCAAGGAATCGTATAGGTTTATATGCTAAAGGCAGTTAAAAAGGTATATTTTCGACTTTTTTGCATCCTGAGCCATTTCGTATGTTATTATTTTTATATTAACAATATAATATTAACAATGTCTCTTTCGTTTCCAAGGAAACGTATAGGTGTATATGCTAAAGACAGTTAAAACGTAATATTTTGGAATTTTTGCATCCTGAGCCGTTTCGTATGTTATTATATTATATTAACAATATAATATTAGCAATGTCATTCGTTTCCAAGGAAACGTGTAGGTTTATATGGTAAAGACAGTAAAAACCCTTCATTTTCGACTTTTTTGTAACCTTGCTCCTTTTCGTATGTTATTATACTATATTGACAATATTAACTTAACAATGTCTTTAGTTTCCAAGGAAATGTGTAAGTTAAACGGAGGATGCATTTGAAACCTTTTCTTTTCTACTTTTTTGCATCCTGCGCTTTTCGTATGTTATTATATTATATTTACAATATAATCTTAACAATGTCATGCGTTTCCAAGGAAACGTATGGGTTTATATTGTAAAGGCAGTTAAAACGTCTTATTTTCGACACTTTTGCATACCTGTCCTATTTCGTATGTTTTTATATTATATTAACAATCTTATCCTAACATTGTCTTTCGTCTCCAAGGAAATGTGTAAGCTAAAGGGAGTAGTCAGTTGAGACCTTTTTATTCGACTTTTTTGCATCGTGCGCATTTCGTATGGGTTTATATTATATTAACAATATAATCTTAACAATGTCATTCGTTTCCAAGGAAACGTGTAGGTTTATATGGTAAAGACAGTAAAAACGCTTTATTTTCGACTTTTTTGTAACCTTGCTCCTTTTCGTATGTTATTGTATTATATTAACAATATAATCTTAGCAATGTCTTTCGTTTCCAAGGAAATGAGTTGAAATGTGTAAGCTAAACGGAGTAGACAGTTGAAACTTTTTTTCGACATTTTTGCATCCTGCGCCTTTTCGAATGTTATTATATTAACAATATAATCATAACAATGTCTTTCGTTTCCAAGGAAACGTATAGGTTTATGTGCTAAAGGCAGTTAAAAGGTAATATTTTGGCATTTTTGCATCCTGCCTTTTCGTATGTTAAATATTATATTAACAATAAAATCTTAACAAAGTCTTTCGATTCCAAGTAAACGTGTAGGTTTAAATGCTAAAGGCACTTGAAACATTTTTTTCCTACTTTTTTGCATCTTGCGCCTTTTTGTATGTTATTATATTATATTAAAAATATATTTTAAGAATGTCTTTCGTTTCCAAGGAAACGTATAGGTTTATATGCTAAAGGCTGTTAACACGTAATATTTTGGAATTTTTGCATCCTGAGCCTTTTCGTATGTTATTATATTATATTAACAATATAATCTTAGCAATGTCATTCGTTTCCAAGGAAACGTGTAGGTTTATATGGTAAAGACAGTAAAAACCCTTCATTTTCGACTTTTTTGTAACCTTGCTCCTTTTCGTATGTTATTATATTATATTAACAATATAATCTTAACAATGTCTTTCGTTTCCAAGGAAATGAGTGTAAATGTGTAAGCTAAACGGAGTACACAGTTGAAACTTATTTTCGACATTTTTGCATCCTGCGCCTATTCGAATGTTATAATATTATATTAACAATATAATCATAACAATGTCTTTCCTTTCCAAGGAAACGTATAGGTTTATATGCTAAAGGCAGTTAAAACGTAATATTTTGGAATTTTTGCATCCTGAGCCTTTTCGTATGTTATTATATTATATTAACAATATAATCTTAACAATGTCATTCGTTTCCAAGGAAACGTATAGGTTTATATGGTAAACGCAGTTAAAACGTTTTATTTTCGACATTTTTGCATCCTGCGACTTTTCGTATGTTATTATATTATATTAACAATATAATCTTAACAATGTCTTTCGTTTCCAAGGAAACGTATAGGTTTATATGCTAAAGGCAGTTAAAACGTAATATTTTGGTATTTTTGCATCCTGCGCCTTTTCGTATGTTATCATATTATATTAACAATATAATCTTAACAATGTCTTTCGTTTCCAAGGAAACGTGTAGATTTATATGCTAGAGGCAGTTAAAACGTTATATATTTGACTTGTTTGCATCCCTGCCCCTTTTCTTATGTTATTATACTATATTAACAATATAATCTTAACAATGTCATTCATTTCCAAGGAAATGTGTAAGCTAAACTGAGTAGGCAGTTAAAACGATTTATTTTCGACATTTTTGCATCCTGCGCCTTTTCGTATGTTATTATATTATATTAACAATATAATCGTAACAATGTCTTTCGTTTCCAAGGAAACGTATAGGTTTATATGCTATAGGCAGTTAAAACGTTGTATTTTCGACATTTTTGCATCCCAGTTCCTTTTCGTATGTTATTATACTATAATAACAATATAAACCTAACAATGTCTTTACTTTCCAAGGAAATGTGTAAGCTAAACGGAGAAGGCAGTTGAAACCTTTTTTTTCGACATTTTTGCATCCTGCTCCTTTTCGTATGTTCTTATGTTATATTAACAATATAATCTTAACAATGTTTTTTGTTTCCAAGGAAACGTATAAGTTTAAATGCTAAAGGCAGTTAAAAAGTATTTTTTTGGCTTTATTGCATCCTGCTTTTTTTCGTATGTTATTATATTATATTAACATTATAATCTTAACAATGTCTTTCGTTCCCAAGGAATCGTATAGGTTTATATGCTAAAGGCAGTTAAAATGTTATATTTTCGACTTTTTTGCATCCTGCGCCATTTCGTATGTTATTATTTTATATTAACAATATAATATTAACAATGTCTCTTTCGTTTCCAAGCAAACGTATAGGTTTATATGCTAAAGACAGTTAAAACGTAATATTTTGGAATTTTTGCATCCTGAGCCTTTTCGTAAGTTATTATATTATATTAACAATATAATCTTAGCAATGTCATTCGTTTCCAAGGAAACGTGTAGGTTTATATGGTAAAGACAGTAAAAACCCTTCATTTTCGACTTTTTTGTAACCTTGCTCCTTTTCGTATGTTATTATATTATATTAACAATATAATCTTAACAACGTCTTTCGTTTCCAAGGAATTGAGTGTAAATGTGTAAGCTAAACGAAGTAGCCAGTTGAAACTTTTTTTCGACATTTTTGCATCCTGCGCCTATTCGAATGTTATAATATTATATTAACAATATAATCATAACAATGTCTTTCCTTTCCAAGGAAACGTATAGGTTTATATGCTAAAGGCAGTTAAAACGTAATATTTTGGAATTTTTGCATCCTGAGCCTTTTCGTATGTTATTATATTATATTAACAATATAATCTTAACAATGTCTTTCGTTTCCAAGGAAACGTATAGGTTTATATGCTAAAGACAGTTAAAACCTTGTATTTTCGACATTTTTGCATCCCTGTTCCTTTTCGTATGTTATTATACTATATTAACAATATAAACCTAACAATGTCTTTAGTTTCGAAGGAATTGTGTAAGCTAAACGGAGTAGGCAGTTGAAACCTTTTTTTTCGACTTTTTTCCATCCTGCGTCTTTTTTGTATGTTATACTATATTACAATATAATCTTAACAATGTCTTTCGTTTACAAGGAAACGTATAGTTTTATATTATAAAGGTAGTTAAAACGTTATATGTTATATTTTCGCCTTTTTTGCATCCTGTGCCTTCTCGTATGTTATTATATTATATTAACAATATAATCTTAACAACGTCTTTCGTTTCCAAGGAAACATGTAGATTTATATACTAAAGACAGTAAAAACGCTTTATTTTCGACTTTTTTGTAACCTTTCTCCTTTTCGTATGTTATTATATTATATTAACAATATAACGTTAACAATATCTTTCGTTTCCAAGGAAATGTGTTAAAATGTGTAAGCTAAACGGAGTAGACAGTTGAATCTTTTTTTTTTCGACATTTTTGCATCCTGCGCCTTCTCGAATGATATTATATTATATTAACAATATAATCTTAACAATGTGTTTCGTTTCCAACGAAACGTGTAGGTTTATATGCTAAAGGCAGTTAAAACATAATATTTTTGCATTATTGCATCCGGCGCCTTTTCGTATGTTATTATATTATATTAAAAATATAATTTAACAATGTCTTTTGTTTCCAAGGAAACGTATAGGTTTATATTGTAAAGGCAGTTAAAAAGTTTTATTTTCTACATTTTTGCATACCTGTCCTTTTTCGTATGTTATTACATTATATTAAAAATGAATCTTAACATTGTCTTTCCTTTCCAAGGAAACGTATAGGTTTATATGCTAAAGGCAGCTAAAACGTAATATTTTGGAACTTTTGCATCCTGAGCCTTTTCGTATGTTATTATATTATATTAAACATATAATCTTAACAATGTCATTCGTTTCCAAGGAAACGTATAGGTTTATATTGTAAAGGCATTTAAAACGTTTTATTTTCGACATTTTTGCATCCTGCGACTTTTCGTATGTTATTATATTATATTAACAATATAATCTTAACAATGTCTTTCGTTTCCAAGGAAACGTATAGGTTTATATGCTAAAGGCAGTTAAAACGTAATATTTTGGTATTTTTGCATCCTGCGCCTTTTCGTATGTTATTATATTATATTAACAATATAATCTTAACAATGTCTTTCGTTTCCCAGGAAACGTATAGGTTTATATTGTAAAAGCAGTTAAAACGATTTATTTTCGACATTTTTGCATCCTGCGCCTTTTCGTATTTTATTATATTATATTAAAAATATAATCTTAACAATGTCTTTCGTTTCCAAGGAAACGTATAGGTTTATATGCTATAGGCTGTTAAAACGTTGTATTTTCGACATTTTTGCATCCCAGTTCCTTTTCATATGTTATTATACTATATTAACAATATAAACCTAACAATGTCTTTACTTTGCAAGGAAATTTGTAAGCTAAACGGAGTAGCAGTTGAAACCTTTTTTTTCGACATTTTTGCATCCCTGCTCCTTTTCGTATATTATTATACTATATTGATAATATTAACTTAACAATGTCTTTCGTTTCCAAGGAAATGTGTAAGCTAAACGGAGTAGGCAGTTGAAACCTTTTTTCCAACTTTTTTGCATCCTGCGCCTTTTCGTATGTTATTATATTATATTAACAATATAATCCTAACAATATCTTTCGTTTCCAAGGAAACGTACAGGTTTATATTGTAAAGGCAGTTAAAACGTTTTATTTTCGACATGTTTGCATCCTGCGCCTTTTCGTATGTTATTATATTATATTAACAATATAATCTTAACAATGTATTTCGTTTCCATGGAAATGTACAAGCTAAAAGGAGTAGGCAGTTGAAACCTTTATTTCGACCTTTTACCATCCTGCGCTTTTTCGTACGTTATTATATTATATTAACAATATAATCTTAACAATGTCTTTCGTTTCCAAGGAAATGTCTACGCTAATCGGAGTAGGCAGTTGGAACCTTTTTATTCGACTTCCTTTCATCCTGGCGCCGTTTCGTATGTTATTATTTTATATTAACAATGTGTTCGTTTCCAAGGAAATGTGTAAACTAAACGGAGTAGGCAGTTGAAACCTTTATTTCAACTTTTTTGCATCCTGCGCCTTTTCGTATGTTATCATATTATATTAACAATATAATCTTAACAATGTCTTTCGTTTCCAAGGAAACGTGTAGATTTATATGCTAGAGGCAGTTAAAACGTTGTATATTTGACTTGTTTGCATCCCTTCCCCTTTTCTTATGTTATTATACTATATTAACAATATAATCTTAACAATGTCATTCATTTCCAAGGAAAGTGTAAGCTAAACTGAGTAGGCAGTTAAAACGATTTATTTTCGACATTTTTGCATCCTGCGCCTTTCGTATGTTATTATATTATATTAAAATACAATCGTAACAATGTCTTTCGTTTCCAAGGAAACGTATAGGTTTATATGCTATAGGCAGTTAAAACGTTGTATTTTCGACATTTTTGCATCCCAGTTCCTTTTCGTATGTTATTATACTATAATAACAATATAAACCTAACAATGTCTTTACTTTCCAAGGAAATGTGTAAGCTAAACGGAGAAGGCAGTTGAAACCTTTTTTTTCGACATTTTTGCATCCTGCTCCTTTTCGTATGTTGTTATGTTATATTAACAATATAATCTTAACAATGTTTTTTGTTTCCAAGGAAACGTATAAGTTTAAATGCTAAAGGCAGTTAAAAAGTAATTTTTTGGCTTTATTGCATCCTGCTTTTTTTTCGTATGTTATTATATTATATTAACATTATAATCTTAACAATGTCTTTCGTTCCCAAGGAATCGTATAGGTTTATATGCTAAAGGCAGTAAAAAGTTATATTTTAGACTTTTTTGCATCTTGCGCCATTTCGTATGTTATTATTTTATATTAACAATATAATATTAACAATGTCTCTTTCGTTTCCAAGGAAACGTATAGGTTTATATGCTAAAGACAGTTAAAACGTAATATTTTGGAATTTTTGCATCCTGAGCCTTTTCGTATGTTATTATATTATATTAACAATATAATCTTAGCAATGTCATTCGTTTCCAAGGAAACGTGTAGGTTTATATGGTAAAGACAGTAAAAAACCTTCATTTTCGACTTTTTTGTAACCTTGCTCCTTTTCGTATGTTATTATATTATATTAACAATATAATCTTAACAACGTCTTTCGTTTCCAAGGAATTGAGTGTAAATGTGTAAGCTAAACGGAGTAGACAGTTGAAACTTTTTTTCGACATTTTTGCATCCTGCGCCTATTCGAATGTTATAATATTATATTAACAATATAATCATAACAATGTCTTTCCTTTCCAAGGAAACGTATAGGTTTATATGCTAAAGACAGTTAAAACGTTGTATTTTCGACATTTTTGCATCACTGTTCCTTTTCGTATGTTATTATACTATATTAACAATATAAACCTAACAATGTCTTTAGTTTCGAAGGAATTGTGTAAGCTAAACGGAGTAGGCAGTTGAAACCTTCTTTTTCGACTTTTTTCCATCCTGCGTCTTTTTTGTATGTTATACTATATCAACAATATAATCTTAACAATGTCTTTCGTTTACAAGGAAACGTATAGTTTTATATTATAAAGGTAGTTAAAACGTTATATGTTATATTTTCGCCTTTTTTGCATCCTGCGCCTTCTCGTATGTTATTATATTATATTAACAATATAATCTTAACAACGTCTTTCGTTTCCAAGGAAACATGTAGATTTATATACTAAAGACAGTAAAAACGCTTTATTTTCGACTTTTTTGTAACCTTTCTCCTTTTCGTATGTTATTATATTATATTAACAATATAACGTTAACAATGTCTTTCGTTTCCAAGGAAATGTGTTGAAATGTGTAAGCTAAACGGAGTAGACAGTTGAATCATTTTTTTTTTCGACATTTTTGCATCCTGCGCCTTCTCGAATGATATTATATTATATTAACAATATAATCTTAACAATGTGTTTCGTTTCCAACGAAACGTGTAGGTTTATATGCTATAGGCAGTTAAAACGTTTTATTTTCGACATTTTTGCATCCTGCGCCTTTTCGTATGTTATTATATTATATTAACAATATAATCTTAACAATGTATTTCGTTTCCATGGAAATGTACAAGCTAAAAGGAGTAGGCAGTTGAAACCTTAATTTCGACCTTTTACCATCCTGCGCCTTTTCGTACGTTATTAAATTATATTAACAATACAATCTTAACAATGTCTTTCGTTTCCAAGGAAATCTCTACGCTAATCGGAGTAGGCAGTTGGAACCTTTTAATTCCACTTTTTTTCATCCTGGCGCCGTTTCGTATGTCATTATTTTATATTAACAATACAATCTTAACAATGTGTTCGTTTCCAAGGAAATGTGTAAGCTAAACGGAGTAGGCAGTTGAAACCTTTATTTCAACTTTTTTGCATCCTGCGCCTTTTCGTATGTTATCATATTATATTAACAATATTATCTTAACAATGTCTTTCGTTTCCAAGGAAACGTGTAGGTTTATATGCTAAAGGCACTTGAATGCTTTTTTTTTTTACTCTTTTTCATCCTCCACCTTTTCGTAGGTTATTATATTATATCAAAAATATCATCTTAACAATGTCTATCGTTTCCAGGGAAACGTGTGGGTTTATATGCTAAAGGCAGTTAAAACGATTTATTTTCAATTTTTTTGTATCCTTGCCCCTTTTCGTATGTTATTATATTATATTAACAATATAATCTTAACAATGTGTTTCGTTTCCAAGGAAACGTGTAGATTTATATGCTAGAGGCAGTTAAAACGTTATATATTTGACTTGTTTGCTTCCCTGCCCCTTTTCTTATGTTATTATACTATATTAACAATATAATCTTAACAATGTCATTCATTTCCAAGGAAATGTGTAAGCTAAACTGAGTAGGCAGTTAAAACGATTTATTTTCGACATTTTTGCATCCTGCGCCTTTTCGTATGTTATTATACTATATTAACTATATAATCGTAACAATGTCTTTCGTTTCCAGGGAAACGTATAGGTTTATATGCTATAAGCAGTTAAAACGTTGTATTTTCGACATTTTTGCATCCCAGTTCCTCTTCGTATGTTATTATACTATATTAACAATATAAACCTAACAATGTCTTTACTTTCCCAGGAAATGTGTATGCTAAACGGAGAAGGCAGTTGAAACCTTTTTTTTCGACATTTTGCATCCTGCTCCTTTTCGTATGTTGTTATGTTATATTAACAATATAATCTTAACAATGTTTTTTGTTTCCAAGGAAACGTATAAGTTTATATGCTAAAGGCAGTTAAAAAGTAATTTTTTGGCTTTATTGCATCCTGGATTTTTTTCGTATGTTATTATATTATATTAACATTATAATCTTAACAATGTCTTTCGTTCCCAAGGAATCGTATAGGTTTATATGCTAAAGGCAGTTAAAAAGGTATATTTTCGACTTTTTTGCATCCTGAGCCATTTCGTATGTTATTATTTTTATATTAACAATATAATATTAACAATGTCTCTTTCGTTTCCAAGGAAACGTATAGGTGTATATGCTAAAGACAGTTAAAACGTAATATTTTGGAATTTTTGCATCCTGAGCCGTTTCGTATGTTATTATATTATATTAACAATATAATATTAGCAATGTCATTCGTTTCCAAGGAAACGTGTAGGTTTATATGGTAAAGACAGTAAAAACCCTTCATTTTCGACTTTTTTGTAACCTTGCTCCTTTTCGTATGTTATTATACTATATTGACAATATTAACTTAACAATGTCTTTAGTTTCCAAGGAAATGTGTAAGTTAAACGGAGGATGCATTTGAAACCTTTTCTTTTCTACTTTTTTGCATCCTGCGCTTTTCGTATGTTATTATATTATATTTACAATATAATCTTAACAATGTCATGCGTTTCCAAGGAAACGTATGGGTTTATATTGTAAAGGCAGTTAAAACGTCTTATTTTCGACACTTTTGCATACCTGTCCTATTTCGTATGTTTTTATATTATATTAACAATCTTATCCTAACATTGTCTTTCGTCTCCAAGGAAATGTGTAAGCTAAAGGGAGTAGTCAGTTGAGACCTTTTTATTCGACTTTTTTGCATCGTGCGCATTTCGTATGGGTTTATATTATATTAACAATATAATCTTAACAATGTCATTCGTTTCCAAGGAAACGTGTAGGTTTATATGGTAAAGACAGTAAAAACGCTTTATTTTCGACTTTTTTGTAACCTTGCTCCTTTTCGTATGTTATTGTATTATATTAACAATATAATCTTAGCAATGTCTTTCGTTTCCAAGGAAATGAGTTGAAATGTGTAAGCTAAACGGAGTAGACAGTTGAAACTTTTTTTCGACATTTTTGCATCCTGCGCCTTTTCGAATGTTATTATATTAACAATATAATCATAACAATGTCTTTCGTTTCCAAGGAAACGTATAGGTTTATGTGCTAAAGGCAGTTAAAAGGTAATATTTTGGCATTTTTGCATCCTGCCTTTTCGTATGTTAAATATTATATTAACAATAAAATCTTAACAAAGTCTTTCGATTCCAAGTAAACGTGTAGGTTTAAATGCTAAAGGCACTTGAAACATTTTTTTCCTACTTTTTTGCATCTTGCGCCTTTTTGTATGTTATTATATTATATTAAAAATATATTTTAACAATGTCTTTCGTTTCGTATATTAACAATATAATCTTAGCAATGTCATTCGTTTCCAAGGAAACGTGTAGGTTTATATGGTAAAGACAGTAAAAACCCTTCATTTTCGACTTTTTTGTAACCTTGCTCCTTTTCGTATGTTATTATATTATATTAACAATATAATCTTAACAATGTCTTTCGTTTCCAAGGAAATGAGTGTAAATGTGTAAGCTAAACGGAGTAGACAGTTGAAACTTATTTTCGACATTTTTGCATCCTGCGCCTATTCGAATGTTATAATATTATATTAACAATATAATCATAACAATGTCTTTCCTTTCCAAGGAAACGTATAGGTTTATATGCTAAAGGCAGTTAAAACGTAATATTTTGGAATTTTTGCATCCTGAGCCTTTTCGTATGTTATTATATTATATTAACAATATAATCTTAACAATGTCATTCGTTTCCAAGGAAACGTATAGGTTTATATTCTTAACGCAGTTAAAACGTTTTATTTTCGACATTTTTGCATCCTGCGCCTTTTCGTATGTTATCATATTATATTAACAATATAATCTTAACAATGTCTTTCGTTTCCAAGGAAACGTGTAGATTTATATGCTAGAGGCAGTTAAAACGTTATATATTTGACTTGTTTGCATCCCTGCCCCTTTTCTTATGTTATTATATTATATTAACAATATAATCGTAACAATGTCTTTCGTTTCCAAGGAAACGTATAGGTTTATATGCTATAGGCAGTTAAAACGTTGTATTTTCGACATTTTTGCATCCCAGTTCCTTTTCGTATGTTATTATACTATAATAACAATATAAACCTAACAATGTCTTTACTTTCCAAGGAAATGTGTAAGCTAAACGGAGAAGGCAGTTGAAACCTTTTTTTTCGACATTTTTGCATCCTGCTCCTTTTCGTATGTTGTTATGTTATATTAACAATATAATCTTAACAATGTCTTTCGTTCCCAAGGAATCGTAAAGGTTTATATGCTAAAGGAAGTAAAAAGTTATATTTTCGACTTTTTTGCATCCTGCGCCATTTGGTATGTTATTATTTTATATTAACAATATAATATTAACAATGTCTCTTTCGTTTCCAAGGAAACGTATAGGTTTATATGCTAAAGACAGTTAAAACGTAATATTTTGGAATTTTTGCATCCTGCGCCTTTTCGCATGTTATTATATTATATTAACAATATAATCTTAACAATGTCTTTCGTTTCCAAGGAAACGTATAGGTTTATATGCTAAAGGCAGTTAAAATGTAATATATTGGCATTTTTGCATCATGCTCCCTTTCGTATGTTATTATATTACATTAACAATATAAACCTAACAATGTCTTTAGTTTCCAAGGAAATGTGTAAGCTAAACGGAGTAGCCAGTTGAAACCTCTTTTTTCGACTTTTTTGCATCCTGCGCATATTATATTAACAATATAATCTTAAAAATGACTTTGGCTTCCAAGGAAACGTATAGGCTCATATTGTAAAGGCAGTTAAAACGTTTTGTTTTCGACATTTCTCCATCCATGTCCCTTTTCGTACGTTATTATATTATATTAAAAATATAATCTTAACAATCTCATTCGTTTCCAAGGAAACGTGTAGGTTTATATGGTAAAGACAGTAAAAACGCTTTATTTTCGACTTTTTTGTAACCTTGCTCCTTTTCGTATGTTATTGTATTATATTAAAATATAATCTTAGCAATGTCTTTCGTTTCCAAGGAAATGAGTTGAAATGTGTAAGCTAAACGGAGTAGACAGTTGAAACTTTTTTTCGACATTTTTGCATCCTGCGCCTTTTCGAATGTTATTATATTAACAATTTAATCATAACAATGTCTTTCGTTTCCAAGGAAACGTGTAGGTTTATGTGCTAAAGGCAGTTAAAAGGTAATATCTTGGCATTTTTGCATCCTGCCTTTTCGTATGTTAAATATTATATTAACAATATAATCTTAACAAAGTCTTTCGATTCCAAGTAAACGTGTAGGTTTAAATGTTAAAGGCACTTGAAACATTTTTTTCCTACTTTTTTGCATCTTGCGCCTTTTTGTATGTTATTATATTATATTAAAAATATATTTTAAGAATGTCTTTCGTTTCCAAGGAAACGAATAGGTTTATATGCTAAAGGCTGTTAACACGTAATATTTTGGAATTTTTGCATCCTGAGCCTTTTCGTATGTTATTATATTATATTAACAATATAATCTTAGCAATGTCATTCGTTTCCAAGGAAACGTGTAGGTTTATATGGTAAAGACAGTAAAAACCCTTCATTTTCGACTTTTTTGTAACCTTGCTCCTTTTCGTATGTTATTATATTATATTAACAATATAATCTTAACAATGTCTTTCGTTTCCAAGGAAATGAGTGTAAATGTGTAAGCTAAACGGAGTACACAGTTGAAACTTATTTTCGACATTTTTGCATCCTGCGCCTATTCGAATGTTATAATATTATATTAACAATATAATCATAACAATGTCTTTCCTTTCCAAGGAAACGTGTAGGTTTATATGCTAAAGGCAGTTAAAACGTAATATTTTGGAATTTTTGCATCCTGAGCCTTTTGGTATGTTATTATATTATATTAACAATATAATCTTAACAATGTCATTCGTTTCCAAGGAAACGTATAGGTTTATATGGTAAACGCAGTTAAAACGTTTTATTTTCGACATTTTTGCATCCTGCGCCTTTTCGTATGTTATTATATTATATTAACAATATAATCTTAACAATGTCTTTCGTTTCCAAGGAAACGTATTGGTTTATATGCTATAGGCTGTTAAAACGTTGTATTTTCGACATTTTTGCATCCCAGGTCCTTTTCGTATGTTATTATACTATATTAACAATATAAACCTAACAATGTCTTTACTTTGCAAGGAAATTTGTAAGCTAAACGGAGTAGCAGTTGAAACCTTTTTTTTCGACATTTTTGCATCTCTGCTCCTTTTCGTATATTATTATACTATATTGACAATATTAACTTAACAATGTCTTTAGTTTCCAAGGAAATGTGTAAGCTAAACGGAGTAGGCAGTTGAAACCTTTTTTTCAACTTTTTTGCATCCTGCGCCTTTTCGTATGTTATTATATTATATTAACAATATAATCCTAACAATATCTTTCGTTTCCAAGGAAACGTACAGGTTTATATTGTAAAGGCAGTTAAAACGTTTTATTTTCGACATGTTTGCATCCTGCGCCTTTTCGTATGTTATATTATATTAACAATATAATCTTAACAATGTATTTCGTTTCCATGGAAATGTACAAGCTAAAAGGAGTAGGCAGTTGAAACCATTATTTCGACCTTTTACCATCCTGCGCTTTTTCGTACGTTATTATATTATATTAACAATATAATCTTAACAATGTCTTTCGTTTCCAAGGAAATGTCTACGCTAATCGGAGTAGGCAGGTGGAACCTTTTTATTCGACTTCTTTTCATCCTGTCGCCGTTTCGTATGTTATTATTTTATATTAACAATGTGTTCGTTTCCAAGTAAATATGTAAGCTAAACGGAGGAGGCAGTTGAAACCTTTATTTCAACTTTTTTGCATCCTGCGCCTTTTCGTATGTTATCATATTATATTAACAATATAATCTTAACAATGTCTTTCGTTTCCAAGGAAACGTGTAGATTTATATGCTAGAGGCAGTTAAAACGTTATATATTTGACTTGTTTGCATCCCTGCCCCTTTTCTTATGTTATTATACTATATTAACAATATAATCTTAACAATGTCATTCATTTCCAAGGAAATGTGTAAGCTAAACTGAGTAGGCAGTTAAAACGATTTATTTTCGACATTTTTGCATCCTGCGCCTTTTCGTATGTTATTATATTATATTAACAATATAATCGTAACAATGTCTTTCGTTTCCAAGGAAACGTATAGGTTTATATGCTATAGGCAGTTAAAACGTTGTATTTTCGACATTTTTGCATCCCAGTTCCTTTTCGTATGTTATTATACTATAATAACAATATAAACCTAACAATGTCTTTACTTTCCAAGGAAATGTGTAAGCTAAACGGAGAAGGCTGTTGAAACCTTTTTTTCGACTTTTTTCCATCCTGCGTCTTTTTTGTATGTTATACTATATTAACAATATAATCTTAACAATGTCTTTCGTTCCCAAGGAATCGTATAGGTTTATATGCTAAAGGCAGTTAAAAAGTTATATTTTCGACTTTTTTGCATCCTGCGCCATTTCGTATGTTATTATTTTATATTAACAATATAATATTAACAATGTCTCTTTCGTTTCCAAGGAAACGTATAGGTTTATATGCTAAAAACAGTTAAAACGTAATATTTTGGAATTTTTGCATCCTGAGCCTTTTCGTAAGTTATTATATTATATTAACAATATAATCTTAGCAATGTCATTCGTTTCCAAGGAAACGTGTAGGTTTATATGGTAAAGACAGTAAAAACCCTTCATTTTCGACTTTTTTGTAGCCTTGCTCCTTTTCGTATGTTATTATATTATATTAACAATATAATCTTAACAACGTCTTTCGTTTCCAAGGAATTGAGTGTAAATGTGTAAGCTAAACGAAGTAGCCAGTTGAAACTTTTTTTCGACATTTTTGCATCCTGCGCCAATTTGAATGTTATAATATTATATTAACAATATAATCATAACAATGTCTTTCCTTTCCAAGGAAACGTATAGCTTTATATGCTAAAGGCAGTTAAAACGTAATATTTTGGAATTTTTGCATCCTGAGCCTTTTCGTATGTTACTATATTATATTAACAATATAATCTTAACAATGTCTTTCGTTTCCAAGGAAACGTATAGGTTTATATGCTAAAGACAGTTAAAACGTTGTATTTTCGACATTTTTGCATCCCTGTTCCTTTTCGTATGTTATTATACTATATTAACAATATAAACCTAACAATGTCTTTAGTTTCGAAGGAATTGTGTAAGCTAAACGGAGTAGGCAGTTGAAACCTTTTTTTTCGACTTTTTTCCATCCTGCGTCTTTTTTGTATGTTATACTATATTAACAATATAATCTTAACAATGTCTTTCGTTTACAAGGAAACGTATAGTTTTATATTATAAAGGTAGTTAAAACGTTATATGTTATATTTTCGCCTTTTTTGCATCCTGCGCCTTCTCGTATGTTATTATATTATATTAACAATATAATCTTAACAACGTCTTTCGTTTCCAAGGAAACATGTAGATTTATATACTAAAGACAGTAAAAACGCTTTATTTTCGACTTTTTTGTAACCTTTCTCCTTTTCGTATGTTATTATATTATATTAACAATATAACGTTAACAATGTCTTTCGTTTCCAAGGAAATGTGTTGAAATGTGTAAGCTAAACGGAGTAGACAGTTGAATCATTTTTTTTTCGACATTTTTGTATCCTGCGCCTTCTCGAATGATATTATATTATATTAACAATATAATCTTAACAATGTGTTTCGTTTCCAACGAAACGTGTAGGTTTATATGCTAAAGGCAGTTAAAACATAATATTTTTGCATTATTGCATCCGGCGCCTTTTCGTATGTTATTATATTATATTAAAAATATAATTTAACAATGTCTTTTGTTTCCAAGGAAACGTATAGGTTTATATTGTAAAGGCAGTTAAAAAGTTTTATTTTCTACATTTTTGCATACCTGTCCTTTTTCGTATGTTATTACATTATATTAAAAATGAATCTTAACATTGTCTTTCCTTTCCAAAGAAACGTATAGGTTTATATGCTAACGGCAGTTAAAACGTAATATTTTGGAATTTTTGCATCCTGCGCCTTTTTGTATGTTATTATATTATATTAAACATATAATCTTAACAATGTCATTCGTTTCCAAGGAAACGTATAGGTTTATATTGTAAAGGCATTTAAAACGTTTTATTTTCGACATTTTTGCATCCTGCGACTTTTCGTATGTTATTATATTATATTAACAATATAATCTTAACAATGTCTTTCGTTTCCAAGGAAACGTATAGGTTTATATGCTAAAGGCAGTTAACACGTAATATTTTGATATTTTTGCATCCTGCGCCTTTTCGTATGTTATTATATTATATTAACAATATAATCTTAACAACGTCTTTCGTTTCCAAGGAAACGTATAGGTTTATATTGTAAAAGCAGTTAAAACTATTTATTTTCGACATTTTTGCATCCTGCGCCTTTTCGTATGTTATTATATTATATTAACAATATAATCTTAACAATGTCTTTCGTTTCCAAGGAAACGTATAGGTTTATATGCTATAGGCAGTTAAAACGTTGTATTTTCGACATTTTTGCATCCCAGTTCCTTTTCGTATGTTATTATACTATATTAACAATATAAACCTAACAATGTCTTTACTTTGCAAGTAAATTTGTAAGCTAAACGGAGTAGCAGTTGAAACCTTTTTTTCGACATTTTTGCATCCCTGCTCCTTTTCGTATATTATTATACTATATTGACAATATTAACTTAACAATGTCTTTAGTTTCCAAGGAAATGTGTAAGCTAAGCGGAGTAGGCAGTTGAAACCTTTTTTTCAACTTTTTTGCATCCTGCGCCTTTTCGTATGTTATGATATTATATTAACAATATAATACTAACAATGTCTTTCGTTTCGAAGGAAACGTACAGGTTTATATTGTAAAGTCAGTTAAAACGTTTTATTTTCGACATTTTTGCATCCTGCGCCTTTTCGTATGTTATTATATTATATTAACAATATAATCATAACAATGTATTTCGTTTCCATAGAAATGTACAAGCTAAAAGGAGTAGGCAGTTGAAACCTTAATTTCGACCTTTTACCATCCTGCGCCTTTTCGTACGTTATTAAATTATATTAACAATACAACCTTAACAATGTCTTTCGTTTCCAAGGAAATCTCTACGCTAATCGGAGTAGGCAGTTGGAACCTTTTTATTATACTTTTTTTCATCCTGGCGCCGTTTCGTATGTCATTATTTTATATTAACAATACAATCTTAACAATGTGTTCGTTTCCAAGGAAATGTGTAAGCTAAACGGAGTAGGCAGTTGAAACCTTTATTTCAACTTTTTAGCATCCTGCGCCTTTTCGTATGTTATCATATTTTATTAACAATATTATCTTAACAATGTCTTTCGTTTCCAAGGAAACGTGTAGGTTTATATGCTAAAGGCACTTGAATGCTTTTTTTTTTACTCTTTTTCATCCTCCACCTTTTCGTAGGTTATTATATTACATCAAAAATATAATCTTAACAATGTGTATCGTTTCCAGGGAAACGTGTAGGTTTATATGCTAAAGGCAGTTAAAACGATTTATTTTCAATTTTTTTGTATCCTTGCCCCTTTTCGTATGTTATTATATTATATTAACAATATAATCTTAACAATGTGTTTCGTTTCCAAGGAAACGTGTAGATTTATATGCTAGAGGCAGTTAAAACGTTATATATTTGACTTGTTTGCTTCCCTGCCCCTTTTCTTATGTTATTATACTATATTAACAATATAATCTTAACAATGTCATTCATTTCCAAGGAAATGTGTAAGCTAAACTGAGTAGGCAGTTAAAACGATTTATTTTCGACATTTTTGCATCCTGCGCCTTTTCGTATGTTATTATACTATATTAACAATATAATCGTAACAATGTCTTTCGTTTCCAAGGAAACGTATAGGTTTATATGCTATAAGCAGTTAAAACGTTGTATTTTCGACATTTTTGCATCCCAGTTCCTCTTCGTATGTTATTATACTATATTAACAATATAAACCTAACAATGTCTTTACTTTCCAAGGAAATGTGTAAGCTAAACGGAGAAGGCAGTTGAAACCTTTTTTTTCGACATTTTTGCATCCTGCTCCTTTTCGTATGTTGTTATGTTATATTAACAATATAATCTTAACAATGTTTTTTGTTTCCAAGGAAACGTATATGTTTATATGCTAAAGGCAGTTAAAAAGTAATTTTTTGGCTTTATTGCATCCTGCTTTTTTTCGTATGTTATTATATTATATTAACATTATAATTTTTACAATGTCTTTCGTTCCCGAGGAATCGTATAGGTTTATATGCTAAAGGCAGTTAAAAAGGTATATTTTCGACTTTTTTGCATCCTGAGCCATTTCGTATGTTATTATTTTTATATTAACAATATAATATTAACAATGTCTCTTTCGTTTCCAAGGAAACGTATAGGTGTATATGCTAAAGACAGTTAAAACGTAATATTTTGGAATTTTTGCATTCTGAGCCGTTTCATATGTTATTATATTATATTAACAATATAATATTAGCAATGTCATTCGTTTCCAAGGAAACGTGTAGGTTTATATGGTAAAGACAGTAAAAACCCTTCATTTTCTACTTTTTTGTAACCTTGCTCCTTTTCGTATGTTATTATACTATATTGACAATATTAACTTAACAATGTCTTTAGTTTCCAAGGAAATGTGTAAGTTAAACGGAGGATGCATTTGAAACCTTTTCTTTTCTACTTTTTTGCATCCTGCGCTTTTCGTATGTTATTATATTATATTTACAATATAATCTTAACAATGTCATTCGTTTCCAAGGAAACGTATAGGTTTATATTGTAAAGGCAGTTAAAACGTCTTATTTTCGACACTTTTGCATCCCTGTCCTTTTTCGTATGTTTTTATATTATATTAACAATCTTATCCTAACAATGTCTTTCGTCTCCAAGGAAATGTGTAAGCTAAAGGGAGTAGTCAGTTGAAACCTTTTTATTCGACTTTTTTCCATCCTGCGCATTTCGTATGGGTTTATATTATATTAACAATATAATCTTAACAATGTTTTTCGTTTACAAGGAAACGTATAGGTTTATATGCTAAAGGCAGTTAAAACGTAATATTTTGGAATTTTTGCATCCTGCGCCTTTTCGCATGTTATTATATTATATTAACAATATAATCTTAACAATGTCTTTCGTTTCCAAGGAAACGTGTAGGTTTATATGCTAAAGGCTGTTAACACGTAATATTTTGGAATTTTTGCATCCTGAGCCTTTTCGTATGTTATTATATTATATTAACAATATAATCTTAGCAATGTCATTCGTTTCCAAGGAAACGTGTAGGTTTATATGGTAAAGACAGTAAAAACCCTTCATTTTCGACTTTTTTGTAACCTTGCTCCTTTTCGTATGTTATTATATTATATTAACAATATAATCTTAACAATGTCTTTCGTTTCCAAGGAAATGAGTGTAAATGTGTAAGCTAAACGGAGTACACAGTTGAAACTTATTTTCGACATTTTTGCATCCTGCGCCTATTCGATTGTTATAATATTATATTAACAATATAATCATAACAATGTCTTTCCTTTCCAAGGAAACGTATAGGTTTATATGCTAAAGGCAGTTAAAACGTAATATTTTGGAATTTTTGCATCCTGAGCCTTTTCGTATGTTATTATATTATATTAACAATATAATCTTAACAATGTCATTCGTTTCCAAGGAAACGTATAGGTTTATATGGTAAACGCAGTTAAAACGTTTTATTTTCGACATTTTTGCATCCTGCGACTTTTCGTATGTTATTATATTATATTAACAATATAATCTTAACAATGTCTTTCGTTTCCAAGGAAACGTATAGGTTTATATGCTAAAGGCAGTTAAAACGTAATATTTTGGTATTTTTGCATCCTGCGCCTTTTCGTATGTTATCATATTATATTAACAATATAATCTTAACAATGTCTTTCGTTTCCAAGGAAACGTGTAGATTTATATGCTAGAGGCAGTTAAAACGTTATATATTTGACTTGTTTGCATCCCTGCCCCTTTTCTTATGTTATTATACTATATTAACAATATAATCTTAACAATGTCATTCATTTCCAAGGAAATGTGTAAGCTAAACTGAGTAGGCAGTTAAAACGATTTATTTTCGACATTTTTGCATCCTGCGCCTTTTCGTATGTTATTATATTATATTAACAATATAATCGTAACAATGTCTTTCGTTTCCAAGGAAACGTATAGGTTTATATGCTATAGGCAGTTAAAACGTTGTATTTTCGACATTTTTGCATCCCAGTTCCTTTTCGTATGTTATTATACTATAATAACAATATAAACCTAACAATGTCTTTACTTTCCAAGGAAATGTGTAAGCTAAACGGAGAAGGCTGTTGAAACCTTTTTTTCGACTTTTTTCCATCCTGCGTCTTTTTTGTATGTTATACTATATTAACAATATAATCTTAACAATGTCTTTCGTTCCCAAGGAATCGTATAGGTTTATATGCTAAAGGCAGTTAAAAAGTTATATTTTCGACTTTTTTGCATCCTGCGCCATTTCGTATGTTATTATTTTATATTAACAATATAATATTAACAATGTCTCTTTCGTTTCCAAGGAAACGTATAGGTTTATATGCTAAAAACAGTTAAAACGTAATATTTTGGAATTTTTGCATCCTGAGCCTTTTCGTAAGTTATTATATTATATTAACAATATAATCTTAGCAATGTCATTCGTTTCCAAGGAAACGTGTAGGTTTATATGGTAAAGACAGTAAAAACCCTTCATTTTCGACTTTTTTGTAGCCTTGCTCCTTTTCGTATGTTATTATATTATATTAACAATATAATCTTAACAACGTCTTTCGTTTCCAAGGAATTGAGTGTAAATGTGTAAGCTAAACGAAGTAGCCAGTTGAAACTTTTTTTCGACATTTTTGCATCCTGCGCCAATTTGAATGTTATAATATTATATTAACAATATAATCATAACAATGTCTTTCCTTTCCAAGGAAACGTATAGCTTTATATGCTAAAGGCAGTTAAAACGTAATATTTTGGAATTTTTGCATCCTGAGCCTTTTCGTATGTTACTATATTATATTAACAATATAATCTTAACAATGTCTTTCGTTTCCAAGGAAACGTATAGGTTTATATGCTAAAGACAGTTAAAACGTTGTATTTTCGACATTTTTGCATCCCTGTTCCTTTTCGTATGTTATTATACTATATTAACAATATAAACCTAACAATGTCTTTAGTTTCGAAGGAATTGTGTAAGCTAAACGGAGTAGGCAGTTGAAACCTTTTTTTTCGACTTTTTTCCATCCTGCGTCTTTTTTGTATGTTATACTATATTAACAATATAATCTTAACAATGTCTTTCGTTTACAAGGAAACGTATAGTTTTATATTATAAAGGTAGTTAAAACGTTATATGTTATATTTTCGCCTTTTTTGCATCCTGCGCCTTCTCGTATGTTATTATATTATATTAACAATATAATCTTAACAACGTCTTTCGTTTCCAAGGAAACATGTAGATTTATATACTAAAGACAGTAAAAACGCTTTATTTTCGACTTTTTTGTAACCTTTCTCCTTTTCGTATGTTATTATATTATATTAACAATATAACGTTAACAATGTCTTTCGTTTCCAAGGAAATGTGTTGAAATGTGTAAGCTAAACGGAGTAGACAGTTGAATCATTTTTTTTTCGACATTTTTGTATCCTGCGCCTTCTCGAATGATATTATATTATATTAACAATATAATCTTAACAATGTGTTTCGTTTCCAACGAAACGTGTAGGTTTATATGCTAAAGGCAGTTAAAACATAATATTTTTGCATTATTGCATCCGGCGCCTTTTCGTATGTTATTATATTATATTAAAAATATAATTTAACAATGTCTTTTGTTTCCAAGGAAACGTATAGGTTTATATTGTAAAGGCAGTTAAAAAGTTTTATTTTCTACATTTTTGCATACCTGTCCTTTTTCGTATGTTATTACATTATATTAAAAATGAATCTTAACATTGTCTTTCCTTTCCAAAGAAACGTATAGGTTTATATGCTAACGGCAGTTAAAACGTAATATTTTGGAATTTTTGCATCCTGCGCCTTTTTGTATGTTATTATATTATATTAAACATATAATCTTAACAATGTCATTCGTTTCCAAGGAAACGTATAGGTTTATATTGTAAAGGCATTTAAAACGTTTTATTTTCGACATTTTTGCATCCTGCGACTTTTCGTATGTTATTATATTATATTAACAATATAATCTTAACAATGTCTTTCGTTTCCAAGGAAACGTATAGGTTTATATGCTAAAGGCAGTTAACACGTAATATTTTGATATTTTTGCATCCTGCGCCTTTTCGTATGTTATTATATTATATTAACAATATAATCTTAACAACGTCTTTCGTTTCCAAGGAAACGTATAGGTTTATATTGTAAAAGCAGTTAAAACTATTTATTTTCGACATTTTTGCATCCTGCGCCTTTTCGTATGTTATTATATTATATTAACAATATAATCTTAACAATGTCTTTCGTTTCCAAGGAAACGTATAGGTTTATATGCTATAGGCAGTTAAAACGTTGTATTTTCGACATTTTTGCATCCCAGTTCCTTTTCGTATGTTATTATACTATATTAACAATATAAACCTAACAATGTCTTTACTTTGCAAGTAAATTTGTAAGCTAAACGGAGTAGCAGTTGAAACCTTTTTTTCGACATTTTTGCATCCCTGCTCCTTTTCGTATATTATTATACTATATTGACAATATTAACTTAACAATGTCTTTAGTTTCCAAGGAAATGTGTAAGCTAAGCGGAGTAGGCAGTTGAAACCTTTTTTTCAACTTTTTTGCATCCTGCGCCTTTTCGTATGTTATGATATTATATTAACAATATAATACTAACAATGTCTTTCGTTTCGAAGGAAACGTACAGGTTTATATTGTAAAGTCAGTTAAAACGTTTTATTTTCGACATTTTTGCATCCTGCGCCTTTTCGTATGTTATTATATTATATTAACAATATAATCATAACAATGTATTTCGTTTCCATAGAAATGTACAAGCTAAAAGGAGTAGGCAGTTGAAACCTTAATTTCGACCTTTTACCATCCTGCGCCTTTTCGTACGTTATTAAATTATATTAACAATACAACCTTAACAATGTCTTTCGTTTCCAAGGAAATCTCTACGCTAATCGGAGTAGGCAGTTGGAACCTTTTTATTATACTTTTTTTCATCCTGGCGCCGTTTCGTATGTCATTATTTTATATTAACAATACAATCTTAACAATGTGTTCGTTTCCAAGGAAATGTGTAAGCTAAACGGAGTAGGCAGTTGAAACCTTTATTTCAACTTTTTAGCATCCTGCGCCTTTTCGTATGTTATCATATTTTATTAACAATATTATCTTAACAATGTCTTTCGTTTCCAAGGAAACGTGTAGGTTTATATGCTAAAGGCACTTGAATGCTTTTTTTTTTACTCTTTTTCATCCTCCACCTTTTCGTAGGTTATTATATTACATCAAAAATATAATCTTAACAATGTGTATCGTTTCCAGGGAAACGTGTAGGTTTATATGCTAAAGGCAGTTAAAACGATTTATTTTCAATTTTTTTGTATCCTTGCCCCTTTTCGTATGTTATTATATTATATTAACAATATAATCTTAACAATGTGTTTCGTTTCCAAGGAAACGTGTAGATTTATATGCTAGAGGCAGTTAAAACGTTATATATTTGACTTGTTTGCTTCCCTGCCCCTTTTCTTATGTTATTATACTATATTAACAATATAATCTTAACAATGTCATTCATTTCCAAGGAAATGTGTAAGCTAAACTGAGTAGGCAGTTAAAACGATTTATTTTCGACATTTTTGCATCCTGCGCCTTTTCGTATGTTATTATACTATATTAACAATATAATCGTAACAATGTCTTTCGTTTCCAAGGAAACGTATAGGTTTATATGCTATAAGCAGTTAAAACGTTGTATTTTCGACATTTTTGCATCCCAGTTCCTCTTCGTATGTTATTATACTATATTAACAATATAAACCTAACAATGTCTTTACTTTCCAAGGAAATGTGTAAGCTAAACGGAGAAGGCAGTTGAAACCTTTTTTTTCGACATTTTTGCATCCTGCTCCTTTTCGTATGTTGTTATGTTATATTAACAATATAATCTTAACAATGTTTTTTGTTTCCAAGGAAACGTATATGTTTATATGCTAAAGGCAGTTAAAAAGTAATTTTTTGGCTTTATTGCATCCTGCTTTTTTTCGTATGTTATTATATTATATTAACATTATAATTTTTACAATGTCTTTCGTTCCCGAGGAATCGTATAGGTTTATATGCTAAAGGCAGTTAAAAAGGTATATTTTCGACTTTTTTGCATCCTGAGCCATTTCGTATGTTATTATTTTTATATTAACAATATAATATTAACAATGTCTCTTTCGTTTCCAAGGAAACGTATAGGTGTATATGCTAAAGACAGTTAAAACGTAATATTTTGGAATTTTTGCATTCTGAGCCGTTTCATATGTTATTATATTATATTAACAATATAATATTAGCAATGTCATTCGTTTCCAAGGAAACGTGTAGGTTTATATGGTAAAGACAGTAAAAACCCTTCATTTTCTACTTTTTTGTAACCTTGCTCCTTTTCGTATGTTATTATACTATATTGACAATATTAACTTAACAATGTCTTTAGTTTCCAAGGAAATGTGTAAGTTAAACGGAGGATGCATTTGAAACCTTTTCTTTTCTACTTTTTTGCATCCTGCGCTTTTCGTATGTTATTATATTATATTTACAATATAATCTTAACAATGTCATTCGTTTCCAAGGAAACGTATAGGTTTATATTGTAAAGGCAGTTAAAACGTCTTATTTTCGACACTTTTGCATCCCTGTCCTTTTTCGTATGTTTTTATATTATATTAACAATCTTATCCTAACAATGTCTTTCGTCTCCAAGGAAATGTGTAAGCTAAAGGGAGTAGTCAGTTGAAACCTTTTTATTCGACTTTTTTCCATCCTGCGCATTTCGTATGGGTTTATATTATATTAACAATATAATCTTAACAATGTTTTTCGTTTACAAGGAAACGTATAGGTTTATATGCTAAAGGCAGTTAAAACGTAATATTTTGGAATTTTTGCATCCTGCGCCTTTTCGCATGTTATTATATTATATTAACAATATAATCTTAACAATGTCTTTCGTTTCCAAGGAAACGTGTAGGTTTATATGCTAAAGGCTGTTAACACGTAATATTTTGGAATTTTTGCATCCTGAGCCTTTTCGTATGTTATTATATTATATTAACAATATAATCTTAGCAATGTCATTCGTTTCCAAGGAAACGTGTAGGTTTATATGGTAAAGACAGTAAAAACCCTTCATTTTCGACTTTTTTGTAACCTTGCTCCTTTTCGTATGTTATTATATTATATTAACAATATAATCTTAACAATGTCTTTCGTTTCCAAGGAAATGAGTGTAAATGTGTAAGCTAAACGGAGTACACAGTTGAAACTTATTTTCGACATTTTTGCATCCTGCGCCTATTCGATTGTTATAATATTATATTAACAATATAATCATAACAATGTCTTTCCTTTCCAAGGAAACGTATAGGTTTATATGCTAAAGGCAGTTAAAACGTAATATTTTGGAATTTTTGCATCCTGAGCCTTTTCGTATGTTATTATATTATATTAACAATATAATCTTAACAATGTCATTCGTTTCCAAGGAAACGTATAGGTTTATATGGTAAACGCAGTTAAAACGTTTTATTTTCGACATTTTTGCATCCTGCGACTTTTCGTATGTTATTATATTATATTAACAATATAATCTTAACAATGTCTTTCGTTTCCAAGGAAACGTATAGGTTTATATGCTAAAGGCAGTTAAAACGTAATATTTTGGTATTTTTGCATCCTGCGCCTTTTCGTATGTTATCATATTATATTAACAATATAATCTTAACAATGTCTTTCGTTTCCAAGGAAACGTGTAGATTTATATGCTAGAGGCAGTTAAAACGTTATATATTTGACTTGTTTGCATCCCTGCCCCTTTTCTTACGTTATTATACTATATTAACAATATAATCTTAACAATGTCATTCATTTCCAAGGAAATGTGTAAGCTAAACTGAGTAGGCAGTTAAAACGATTTATTTTCGACATTTTTGCATCCTGCGCCTTTTCGTATGTTATTATATTATATTAACAATATAATCGTAACAATGTCTTTCGTTTCCAAGGAAACGTATAGGTTTATATGCTATAGGCAGTTAAAACGTTGTATTTTCGACATTTTTGCATCCCAGTTCCTTTTCTATGTTATTATACTATAATAACAATATAAACCTAACAATGTCTTTACTTTCCAAGGAAATGTGTAAGCTAAACGGAGAAGGCAGTTGAAACCTTTTTTTTCGACATTTTTGCATCCTGCTCCTTTTCGTATGTTCTTATGTTATATTAACAATATAATCTTAACAATGTTTTTTGTTTCCAAGGAAACGTATAAGTTTAAATGCTAAAGGCAGTTAAAAAGTAATTTTTTGGCTTTATTGCATCCTGCTTTTTTTCGTATGTTATTATATTATATTAACATTATAATCTTAACAATGTCTTTCGTTCCCAAGGAATCGTATAGGTTTATATGCTAAAGGCAGTTAAAATGTTATATTTTCGACTTTTTTGCATCCTGCGCCATTTCGTATGTTATTATTTTATATTAACAATATAATATTAACAATGTCTCTTTCGTTTCCAAGCAAACGTATAGGTTTATATGCTAAAGACAGTTAAAACGTAATATTTTGGAATTTTTGCATCCTGAGCCTTTTCGTAAGTTATTATATTATATTAACAATATAATCTTAGCAATGTCATTCGTTTCCAAGGAAACGTGTAGGTTTATATGGTAAAGACAGTAAAAACCCTTCATTTTCGACTTTTTTGTAACCTTGCTCCTTTTCGTATGTTATTATATTATATTAACAATATAATCTTAACAACGTCTTTCGTTTCCAAGGAATTGAGTGTAAATGTGTAAGCTAAACGAAGTAGCCAGTTGAAACTTTTTTTCGACATTTTTGCATCCTGCGCCTATTCGAATGTTATAATATTATATTAACAATATAATCATAACAATGTCTTTCCTTTCCAAGGAAACGTATAGGTTTATATGCTAAAGACAGTTAAAACGTAATATTTTGGAATTTTTGCATCCTGAGCCTTTTCGTATGTTATTATATTATATTAACAATATAATCTTAACAATGTCTTTCGTTTCCAAGGAAACGTATAGGTTTATATGCTAAAGACAGTTAAAACGTTGTATTTTCGACATTTTTGCATCCCTGTTCCTTTTCGTATGTTATTATACTATATTAACAATATAAACCTAACAATGTCTTTAGTTTCGAAGGAATTGTGTAAGCTAAACGGAGTAGGCAGTTGAAACCTTTTTTTTCGACTTTTTTCCATCCTGCGTCTTTTTTGTATGTTATACTATATTAACAATATAATCTTAACAATGTCTTTCGTTTACAAGGAAACGTATAGTTTTATATTATAAAGGTAGTTAAAACGTTATATGTTATATTTTCGCCTTTTTTGCATCCTGCGCCTTCTCGTATGTTATTATATTATATTAACAATATAATCTTAACAACGTCTTTCGTTTCCAAGGAAACATGTAGATTTATATACTAAAGACAGTAAAAACGCTTTATTTTCGACTTTTTTGTAACCTTTCTCCTTTTCGTATGTTATTATATTATATTAACAATATAACGTTAACAATGTCTTTCGTTTCCAAGGAAATGTGTTGAAATGTGTAAGCTAAACGGAGTAGACAGTTGAATCTTTTTTTTTTCGACATTTTTGCATCCTGCGCCTTCACGAATGATATTATATTATATTAACAATATAATCTTAACAATGTGTTTCGTTTCCAACGAAACGTGTAGGTTTATATGCTAAAGGCAGTTAAAACATAATATTTTTGCATTATTGCATCCGGCGCCTTTTCGTATGTTATTATATTATATTAAAAATATAATTTAACAATGTCTTTTGTTTCCAAGGAAACGTATAGGTTTATATTGTAAAGGCAGTTAAAAAGTTTTATTTTCTACATTTTTGCATACCTGTCCTTTTTCGTATGTTATTACATTATATTAAAAATGAATCTTAACATTGTCTTTCCTTTCCAAGGAAACGTATAGGTTTATATGCTAAAGGCAGCTAAAACGTAATATTTTGGAACTTTTGCATCCTGAGCCTTTTCGTATGTTATTATATTATATTAAACATATAATCTTAACAATGTCATTCGTTTCCAAGGAAACGTATAGGTTTATATTGTAAAGGCATTTAAAACGTTTTATTTTCGACATTTTTGCATCCTGCGACTTTTCGTATGTTATTATATTATATTAACAATATAATCTTAACAATGTCTTTCGTTTCCAAGGAAACGTATAGGTTTATATGCTAAAGGCAGTTAACACGTAATATTTTGGTATTTTTGCATCCTGCGCCTTTTCGTATGTTATTATATTATATTAACAATATAATCTTAACAATGTCATTCGTTTCCAAGGAAACGTATAGGTTTATATTGTAAAAGCAGTTAAAACTATTTATTTTCGACATTTTTGCATCCTGCGCCTTTTCGTATGTTATTATATTATATTAACAATGTAATCTTAACAATGTCTTTCGTTTCCAAGGAAACGTATAGGTTTATATGCTATAGGCAGTTAAAACGTTGTATTTTCGACATTTTTGCATCCCAGTTCCTATTCGTATGTTATTATCCTATATATTAACAATATAAACCTAACAATGTCTTTACTTTGCAAGGAAATTTGTAAGCTAAACAGAGTAGCAGTTGAAACCTTTTTTTTCGACATTTTTGCATCCCTGCTCCTTTTCGTATATTATTATACTATATTGACAATATTAACTTAACAATGTCTTTAGTTTCCAAGGAAATGTGTAAGCTAAGCGGAGTAGGCAGTTGAAACCTTTTTTTCAACTTTTTTGCATACTGCGCCTTTTCGTATGTTATTATATTATATTAACAATATAATCCTAACAATGTCTTTCGTTTCGAAGGAAACGTACAGGTTTATATTGTAAAGTCAGTTAAAACGTTTTATTTTCGACATTTTTGCATCCTGCGCCTTTTCGTATGTTATTATATTATGTTAACAATATAATCTTAACAATGTATTTCGTTTCCATGGAAATGTACAAGCTAAAAGGAGTAGGCAGTTGAAACCTTAATTTCGACCTTTTACCATCCTGCGCCTTTTCGTACGTTATTAAATTATATTAACAATACAATCTTAACAATGTCTTTCGTTTCCAAGGAAATCTCTACGCTAATCGGAGTAGGCAGTTGGAACCTTTTTATTCCACTTTTTTTCATCCTGGCGCCGTTTCGTATGTCATTATTTTATATTAACAATACAATCTTAACAATGTGTTCGTTTCCAAGGAAATGTGTAAGCTAAACGGAGTAGGCAGTTGAAACCTTTATTTCAACTTTTTTGCATCCTGCGCCTTTTCGTATGTTATCATATTATATTAACAATATTATCTTAACAATTAAATTTCCTTGGAAATTTCCTTGGAAATGAATGACATTGTTAAGATTATATTGTTAATATAGTATAATAACATAAGAAAAGGGGCAGGGAAGCAAACTAGTCAAATATATAACGTTTTAACTGCCTCTAGCATATAAATCTACACGTTTCCTTGGAAACGAAACACATTGTTAATATTATATTGTTAATATAATATAATAACATACGAAAAGGGGCAAGGATACAAAAAAATTGAAAATAAATCGTTTTAACTGCCTTTAGCATATAAACCTACACGTTTCCCTGGAAACGATAGACATTGTTAAGATTATATTTTTGATATAATATAATAACCTACGAAAAGGTGGAGGATGAAAAAGAGTAAAAAAAAAAGCATTCAAGTGCCTTTAGCATATAAACCTACACGTTTCCTTGGAAACGAAAGACATTGTTAAGATTATATTGTTAATATAATATAATAACATACGAAAAGTCGCAGGATGCAAAAATGTCGAAAATAAAACGTTTTAAATGCCTTTACAATATAAACCTATACGTTTCCTTGGAAACGAATGACATTGTTAAGATTATATGTTTAATATAATATAATAACATACGAAAAGGCTCAGGATGCAAAAGTTCCAAAATATTACGTTTTAGCTGCCTTTAGCATATAAACCTATACGTTTCCTTGGAAAGGAAAGACATTGTTATGATTATATTGTTAATATAATATTATAACATTCGAATAGGCGCAGGATGCAAAAATGTCGAAAATAAGTTTCAACTGTCTACTCCGTTTAGCTTACACATTTACACTCATTTCCTTGGAAACGAAAGACATTGTTAAGATTATATTGTTAATATAATATAAACCTATACGAAATGCGCACGATGCAAAAAAGTCGAATAAAAAGGTTTCAACTGACTACTCCCTTTAGCTTACACATTTCCTTGGAGACGAAAGACATTGTTAGGATAAGATTGTTAATATAATATAAAAACATACGAAAAAGGACAGGGATGCAAAAGTGTCGAAAATAAGACGTTTTAACTGCCTTTACAATATAAACCTATACGTTTCCTTGGAAACGAATGACATTGTTAAGATTATATTGTAAATATAATATAATAACATACGAAAAGCGCAGGATACAAAAAAGTAGAAAAGAAAAGGTTTCAAATGCATCCTCCGTTTAACTTACACATTTCCTTGGAAACTAAAGACATTGTTAAGTTAATATTGTCAATATAGTATAATAACATACGAAAAGGAGCAAGGTTACAAAAAAGTCGAAAATGAAGGGTTTTTACTGTCTTTACCATATAAACCTACACGTTTCCTTGGAAACGAATGACATTGCTAAGATTATATTGTTAATATAATATAATAACATACGAAACGGCTCAGGATGCAAAAATTCCAAAATATTACGTTTTAACTGTCTTTAGCATATACACCTATACGTTTCCTTGGAAACGAAATAGACATTGTTAATATTATATTGTTAATATAAAAATAATAACATACGAAATGGCTCAGGATGCAAAAAAGTCGAAAATATACCTTTTTAACTGCCTTTAGCATATAAACCTATACGATTCCTTGGGAACGAAAGACATTGTTAAGATTATATTGTTAATATAATATTATAACATTCGAATAGGCGCAGGTTGCAAAAATGTCGAAAATAAGTTTCAACTGTCTACTCCGTTTAGCTTACACATTTACACTCATTTCCTTGGAAACGAAAGACATTGTTAAGATTATATTGTTAATATAATATAATAACATACGAAAAGGAGCAAGGTTACAAAAAAGTCGAAAATGAAGGGTTTTTACTGTCTTTACCATATAAACCTACACGTTTCCTTGGAAACGAATGACATTGCTAAGATTATATTGTTAATATAATATAATAACATACGAAAAGGCTCAGGATGCAAAAATTCCAAAATATTACGTGTTAACAGCCTTTAGCATATAAACCTATACGTTTCCTTGGAAACGAAAGACATTGTTAAAATATATTTTTAATATAATATAATAACATACAAAAAGGCGCAAGATGCAAAAAAGTAGGAAAAAAATGTTTCAAGTGCCTTTAGCATTTAAACCTACACGTTTACTTGGAATCGAAAGACTTTGTTAAGATTATATTGTTAATATAATATTTAACATACGAAAAGGCAGGATGCAAAAATGCCAAAATATTACCATTTAACTGCCTTTAGCACATAAACCTATACGTTTCCTTGGAAACGAAAGACATTGTTATGATTATATTGTTAATATAATAACATTCGAAAAGGCGCAGGATGCAATAATGTCGAAAAAAAGTTTCAACTGTCTACTCCGTTTAGCTTACACATTTCAACTCATTTCCTTGGAAACGAAAGACATTGCTAAGATTATATTGTTAATATAATATAATAACGTACGAAAAGGGACATGGATGGAGAAATGTCGAAAACAAAACGTTTTAACTGCCTTTACAATATGAGCCTATACGTTTCCTTGGAAGCCAAAGTCATTTTTAAGATTATATTGTTAATATAATATGCGCAGGATGCAAAAAAGTCGAAAAAAGAGGTTTCAACTGGCTACTCCGTTTAGCTTACACATTTCCTTGGAAACTAAAGACATTGTTAGGTTTATATTGTTAATGTAATATAATAACATACGAAAGGGAGCAGGATGCAAAAATGCCAATATATTACATTTTAACTGCCTTTAGCATATAAACCTATACGTTTCCTTGGAAACGAAAGACATTGTTAAGATTATATTGTTAATATAATATAATAACATGCGAAAAGGCGCAGGATGCAAAAATTCCAAAATATTACGTTTTAACTGCCTTTAGCATATAAACCTATACGTTTCCTTGTAAACGAAAAACATTGTTAAGATTATATTGTTAATATAATATAAACCCATACGAAATGCGCACGATGCAAAAAAGTCGAATAAAAAGGTTTCAACTAACTACTCCCTTTAGCTTACACATTTCAATGGAGACGAAAGACATTGTTAGGATAAGATTGTTAATATAATATAAAAACATACGAAAAAGGACAGGGATGCAAAAGTGTCGAAAATAAGACGTTTTAACTGCCTTTACAATATAAACCTATTCGTTTCCGTGGAAACGAATGACATTGTTAAGATTATATTGTAAATATAATATAATAACATACGAAAAGCGCAGGATGCAAAAAAGTAGAAAAGAAAAGGTTTCAAATGCATCCTCCGTTTAACTTACACATTTCCTTGGAAACTAAAGACATTGTTAAGTTAATATTGTCAATATAGTATAATAACATACGAAAAGGAGCAAGGTTACAAAAAAGTCGAAAATGAAGGGTTTTTACTGTCTTTACCATATAAACCTACACGTTTCCTTGGAAACGAATGACATTGCTAAGATTATATTGTTAATATAATATAATAACATACGAAACGGCTCAGGATGCAAAAATTCCAAAATATTACGTTTTAACTGTCTTTAGCATATACACCTATACGTTTCCTTGGAAACGAAAGAGACATTGTTAATATTATATTGTTAATATAAAAATAATAACATACGAAATGGCTCAGGATGCAAAAAAGTCGAAAATAAACCTTTTTAACTGCCTTTAGCATATAAACCTATACGATTCCTTGGGAACGAAAGACATTGTTAAGATTATAATGTTAATATAATATAATAACATACGAAAAAAAGCAGGATGCAATAAAGCCAAAAAATTACTTTTTAACTGCCTTTAGCATATAAACTTATACGTTTCCTTGGAAACAAAAAACATTGTTAAGATTATATTGTTAATATAACATAACAACATACGAAAAGGAGCAGGATGCAAAATGTCGAAAAAAAAGGTTTCAACTGCCTTCTCCGTTTAGCTTACACATTTCCTTGGAAATTAAAGACATTGTTAGGTTTATATTGTTAATATAGTATAATAACATACGAAGAGGAACTGGGATGGAAAAATGTCGAAAATACAACGTTTTAACTGCTTATAGCATATAAACCTATACGTTTCCTTGGAAACGAAAGACATTGTTACGATTATATAGTTAATATAGTATGATAACATACGAAAAGGCGCAGGATGCAAAAATGTCGAAAATAAATCGTTTTAACTGCCTACTCAGTTTAGCTTACACATTTCCTTGGAAATGAATGACATTGTTAAGATTATATTGTTAATATAGTATAATAACATAAGAAAAGGGGCAGGGAAGCAAACTAGTCAAATATATAACGTTTTAACTGCCTCTAGCATATAAATCTACACGTTTGCTTGGAAACGAAACACATTGTTAAGATTATATTGTTAATATAATATAATAACATACGAAAAGGGGCAAGGATACAAAAAAATTGAAAATAAATCGTTTTAACTGCCTTTAGCATATAAACCTACACGTTTCCCTGGAAACGATAGACATTGTTAAGATTATATTTTTGATATAATATAATAACCTACGAAAAGGTGGAGGATGAAAAAGAGTAAAAAAAAAAGCATTCAAGTGCCTTTAGCATATAAACCTACACGTTTCCTTGGAAACGAAAGACATTGTTAAGATAATATTGTTAATATAATATGATAACATACGAAAAGGCGCAGGATGCAAAAAAGTTGAAATAAAGGTTTCAACTGCCTACTCCGTTTAGCTTACACATTTCCTTGGAAACGAACACATTTTTAAGATTGTATTGTTAATATAAAATAATGACATACAAAACGGCGCCAGGATGAAAAAAAGTGGAATAAAAAGGTTCCAACTGCCTACTCCTTTTAGCTTGTACATTTCCATGGAAACGAAATACATTGTTAAGATTATATTGTTAATATAATATAATAACATACGAAAAGGCGCAGGATGCAAAAATGTCGAAAATAAAACGTTTTAACTGACTTTACAATATAAACCTGTACGTTTCCTTCGAAACGAAAGACATTGTTAGGATTATATTGTTAATATAATATAATAACATACGAAAAGGCGCAGGATGCAAAAAAGTTGAAAAAAAGGTTTCAACTGCCTACTCCGCTTAGCTTACACATTTCCTTGGAAACTAAAGACATTGTTAAGTTAATATTGTCAATATAGTATAATAATATACGAAAAGGAGCAGGGATGCAAAAATGTCGAAAAAAAAGGTTTCAACTGCTACTCCGTTTAGCTTACAAATTTCCTTGCAAAGTAAAGACATTGTTAGGTTTATATTGTTAATATAGTATAATAACATACGAATAGGAACTGGGATGCAAAAATGTCGAAAATACAACGTTTTAACTGCCTATAGCATATAAACCTATACGTTTCCTTGGAAACGAAAGACATTGTTAAGATTATATTGTTAATATAATATAATAACATACGAAAAGGCGCAGGATGCAAAAATGTCGAAAATAAATAGTTTTAACTGCTTTTACAATATAAACCTATACGTTTCCTTGGAAACGAAAGACATTGTTAAGATTATATTGTTAATATAATATAATAACATACGAAAAGGCGCAGGATGCAAAAATACCAAAATATTACGTGTTAACTGCCTTTAGCATATAAACCTATACGTTTCCTTGGAAACGAAAGACATTGTTAAGATTATATTGTTAATATAATATAATAACATACGAAAAGTCGCAGGATGCAAAAATGTCGAAAATAAAACGTTTTAAATGCCTTTACAATATAAACCTATACGTTTCCTTGGAAACGAATGACATTGTTAAGATTATATGTTTAATATAATATAATAACATACGAAAAGGCTCAGGATGCAAAAGTTCCAAAATATTACGTTTTAGCTGCCTTTAGCATATAAACCTATACGTTTCCTTGGAAAGGAAAGACATTGTTATGATTATATTGTTAATATAATATTATAACATTCGAATAGGCGCAGGATGCAAAAATGTCGAAAATAAGTTTCAACTGTCTACTCCGTTTAGCTTACACATTTACACTCATTTCCTTGGAAACGAAAGACATTGTTAAGATTATATTGTTAATATAATATAAACCCATACGAAATGCGCACGATGCAAAAAAGTCGAATAAAAAGGTTTCATCTGACTACTCCCTTTAGCTTACACATTTCCTTGGAGACGAAAGACATTGTTAGGATAAGATTGTTAATATAATATAAAAACATAAGAAAAAGGACAGGGATGCAAAAGTGTCGAAAATAAGACGTTTTAACTGCCTTTACAATATAAACCTATACGTTTCCTTGGAAACGAATGACATTGTTAAGATTATATTGTAAATATAATATAATAACATACGAAAAGCGCAGGATGCAAAAAAGTAGAAAAGAAAAGGTTTCAAATGCATCCTCCGTTTAACTTACACATTTCCTTGGAAACTAAAGACATTGTTAAGTTAATATTGTCAATATAGTATAATAACATACGAAAAGGAGCAAGGTTACAAAAAAGTCGAAAATGAAGGGTTTTTACTGTCTTTACCATATAAACCTACACGTTTCCTTGGAAACGAATGACATTGCTAAGATTATATTGTTAATATAATATAATAACATACGAAACGGCTCAGGATGCAAAAATTCCAAAATATTACGTTTTAACTGTCTTTAGCATATACACCTATACGATTCCTTGGAAACGAAAGAGACATTGTTAATATTATATTGTTAATATAAAAATAATAACATACGAAATGGCTCAGGATGCAAAAAAGTCGAAAATATACCTTTTTAACTGCCTTTAGCATATAAACCTATACGATTCCTTGGGAACGAAAGACATTGTTAAGATTATAATGTTAATATAATATAATAACATACGAAAAAAAGCAGGATGCAATAAAGCCAAAAAATTACTTTTTAACTGCCTTTAGCACATAAACTTATACGTTTCCTTGGAAACAAAAAACATTGTTAAGATTATATTGTTAATATAACATAACAACATACGAAAAGGAGCAGGATGCAAAATGTCGAAAAAAAAGGTTTCAACTGCCTTCTCCGTTTAGCTTACACATTTCCTTGGAAAGTAAAGACATTGTTAGGTTTATATTGTTAATATAGTATAATAACATACGAAGAGGAACTGGGATGCAAAAATGTCGAAAATTCAACGTTTTAACTGCTTATAGCATATAAACCTATACGTTTCCCTGGAAACGAAAGACATTGTTACGATTATATAGTTAATATAGTATAATAACATACGAAAAGACGCAGGATGCAAAAATGTCGAAAATAAATCGTTTTAACTGCCTACTCAGTTTAGCTTACACATTTCCTTGGAAATGAATGACATTGTTAAGATTATATTGTTAATATAGTATAATAACATAAGAAAAGGGGCAGGGAAGCAAACAAGTCAAATATATAACGTTTTAACTGCCTCTAGCATATAAATCTACACGTTTCCTTGGAAACGAAACACATTGTTAAGATTATATTGTTAATATAATATAATAACATACGAAAAGGGGCAAGGATACAAAAAAATTGAAAATAAATCGTTTTAACTGCCTTTAGCATATAAACCTACACGTTTCCCTGGAAACGATAGACATTGTTAAGATTATATATTTGATATAATATAATAACCTACGAAAAGGTGGAGGATGAAAAAGAGTAAAAAAAAAGCATTCAAGTGCCTTTAGCATATAAACCTACACGTTTCCTTGGAAACGAAAGACATTGTTAAGATAATATTGTTAATATAATGTGATAACATACGAAAAGGCGCAGGATGCAAAAAAGTTGAAATAAAGGTTTCAACTGCCTACTCCGTTTAGCTTACACATTTCCTTGGAAACGAACACATTGTTAAGATTGTATTGTTAATATAAAATAATGACATACGAAACGGCGCCAGGATGAAAAAAAGTGGAATAAAAAGGTTCCAACTGCCTACTCCGATTAGCGTAGAGATTTCCTTGGAAACGAAAGACATTGTTAAGATTGTATTGTTAATATAATTTAATAACGTACGAAAAGGCGCAGGATGGTAAAATGTCGAAATTAAGGTTTCAACTGCCTACTCCTTTTAGCTTGTACATTTCCATGGAAACGAAATACATTGTTAAGATTATATTGTTAATATAATATAATAACATACGAAAAGGCGCAGGATGCAAAAATGTCGAAAATAAAACGTTTTAACTGACTTTACAATGTAAACCTGTACGTTTCCTTCGAAACGAAAGACATTGTTAGGATTATATTGTTAATATAATATAATAACATACGAAAAGGCGCAGGATGCAAAAAAGTTGAAAAAAAGGTTTCAACTGCCTACTCCGCTTAGCTTACACATTTCCTTGGAAACTAAAGACATTGTTAAGTTAATATTGTCAATATAGTATAATAATATACGAAAAGGAGCAGGGATGCAAAAATGTCGAAAAAAAAGGTTTCAACTGCTACTCCGTTTAGCTTACAAATTTCCTTGCAAAGTAAAGACATTGTTAGGTTTATATTGTTAATATAGTATAATAACATACGAAAAGGAACTGGGATGCAAAAATGTCGAAAATACAACGTTTTAACTGCCTATAGCATATAAACCTATACGTTTCCTTGGAAACGAAAGACATTGTTAAGATTATATTGTTAATATAATATAATAACATACGAAAAGTCGCAAGATGCAAAAAAGTCGAAAATAAAACGTTTTAAATGCCTTTACAATATAAACCTATACGTTTCCTTGGAAACGAATGACATTGTTAAGATTATATGTTTAATATAATATAATAACATACGAAAAGGCGCAGGATGCAAAAATTCCAAAATATTACGTTTTAACTGCCTTTAGCATATAAACCTATACGTTTCCTTGGTGTTCCGTCCAGCATTCGTGTCTGGCCGGATTTGAGGCATTAGCTGGTTTCGCGAGGTCATTCGCCGTGTTGCTATGGCAACAGGCTTGTGTCTTCGTTTGTTTTATTTTCTTGTTGTGTCTTCAATATAATTTTAAATATGTTTACTTATCTGTTTGTTCTTTCTCCCATCAATTCTCATAAGAAATGACATTTGACTGTCGCATCTTTCATTTTTTGGATAGTCATGTTATAATCTCCAACCCAAAGTTTCAGTCTGATTATTTTTTAGTATATTTTATTCATAATTTTGTGTTTTTAAAGAAACAATTCAGTTTTAAAGTAATGCTATTAATTCTCTTATTTATGTTCTAGTATTTTAATGTAACTTAATTGATTTATTTCCAAGATTGATTATTTATTGTTTTTCTTGGCCAATGGGATTCTTGCTTTACGTCACATGTCGTGACGTCTGTCATTCTTGCTATTCATTCTTATTCACTCGTTCGAAGTTTTCGCCAGGCTAGTTTTCAGTTCAGAATTCTGAATCTAGTTATTATTGTCGAGCTGGGAATTTGAAGTTTCCCAGCCCTAGTTATTGCAGAGACGCAATTTAGTACATTCATCAAAGTAATTTATTTGTGATTTAATTACAAATGTGTGAAGCCAAGTTTTTTACTTCCCTGATCAAACCGTATGGACTTGAATGCGTAACTCATTAAGTAAAAGGATTTACTGTAAGTACTGCTGTGAAGTGAATATTTCAAAGTGCTTAATTTTAGTTGCAGTGTCGAAGCAACATCTAAAGGTTCTTCTTTTCGGTCGAAGCAGCAAGTCGACCTTAAAATAATTTGCTGATAGTGCGCATTCACTTCAAGAATAGTGAAATTCTTTCTCAGTCGTCCGAGCAAGCGCGACTATAAAAATTGCTCTGCCCTGGTCCTCCGAGCTATTCATCAGTCTTATAAGGCAAACATGCCTTATTTTCCAGAAGGAGCTTACTAAGTCGTCTCCCCTTGACTTCATCAACATTTCATCTTCTTCGGCACCGCTAGGAAGAGGAATTTATTTGTAAAGCAAGATACAAAATTCCATCTTGTATTTTAAAGGGTCTATTTATCATTTTGTCCATTGTGCTCTTTGTATCTTTCAAGGGGCTCAATAAATGTATTTAAACTTGACTTAGTGTAGCATCCTTCAAACCGGAGAGGTTTCCCCGTGTCCCTATTTCGCCTGCGAGCTACCGTGGGAGCGGGAACATCTCTTTGTGGTTCCTCCGGGCCTGGATATGACCCAGAGGCCTATGGTTGAAGATGCATTGATAGTTAGTGACCTATAATTAACGTAGAGTAACTATTCAATTAACAGTTTGAATTTGTCTTGGTCACTTATTACAGAGACCTCAGTGATTAGCCACAATTCTAGTCATTCTTATATATCAATCTTGTTCTCCCGGTATAGTTTGCCGCCGGTGTGAGACGCTACCATCAGTAGCCATCAGTAATAAGTAGTTTAAAGTCAGTTGCTATAAGTATCTGTGGTTCTCCTCCGCATTGCGTTTGAGGGAGGTCTCTGACAGATTTCAATTAAGTTTTTGGTACTTTCTTGTAAAGTGTAAACATTTACATTTGTGTACTTACACCTGTACAGCTACACACTATTTCTTTGTCTACTCGTATGCTCCTATGCGGGCAACTCACTCCATTCTTATAAACAAACCTTAATTTGTCATTGTTGCACCGGCTCTAGGCGGGCAACCTATTTAATTCAGACATTTGTATAAGCAAGTCGCTATGTCGAGTCCAGACGGTTTGACGGCTCTTAAAGCCAAGCGAGTTCCCATTAAGGCCCAGATTACGCGGCAGGTTAATGTCATTAGTAATTTAGCTATTGAGGATGTCACATATCCTGAACTCAAAAAGTATGAGTCTAAGTTAGACGAACTTGCAGCTAAGTTCGACCTTGTGCAGACTGAAATCGACGGTGTGGATTATTCTGATGCTGAAGAAGCCTATAGGGCAGAAGTCGACGCCGTCATTTCCAGAGGCAACTCTCAGTTGTGTAAATTTCTTCAGGCCTTATCTGACAAGGAGGCCCTGGCCCAGGCCGAAGCTAAGAGAGCGGAGGTCCTGGCCCAGCTCGCCCTGGCCCGTGAGGAAGCCGAAGCTAAGAGAGCGGAGGCCCTGGCCCAGCAGGCACTTGCAGAAAGGCAGGCTCAGGCCCAGCTCGCCCTGGCCCGTGAGGAAGCCGAAGCTAAGAGAGCGGAGGCCCAGGCCCAGCTCGCCCTGGCCCGTGAGGAAGCTGAGGCTAAGAGAGCCGAAGCCCACGCCCAGGCCGAAGCTGCCCAAAAGGCGTCTTGGACTAGCTCCTCATGCGCAGCGGACTACGCTAGCGGGAATTTTGTCCACTAATGTTAGCACACATAAGCTAACCAGCATCACGATTCAGTCGCGAGTGACTTCATGGCGCTACAATGCACAGGCCATTGTCGTTCCGGAGATTTCGGAGAAAAGGTTCCCGAGCTCTTTCATTGAGACGAAGGAATGGAACATTCCTCCGAATCTTCCCTTGGCTGACCCAGTTTTTAGTCGTCCTAAGTGTGTCGATCTACTTCTTGGAGTGGAGATTTGCGCCCAAGTGGTGTGTCCAGGGCAAATTTCCACCTGTGAGTTACCTACGATTCAGAACTCGCACCTTGGTTGGTACTTCGCCGGGAAACTGCCCTCTGCGCCTTTCCCTTCACAGCGTTGCCATACTTCCAATGGTCATCGACGCCGATCCACGGATAAGCGTTACCTTGACGCAAGCCCCAATGAGCCTGAATGCTCGGAGGCTATGTCTTCTAATTACTCAGCCTTCCTAACTGCTGACCAGTTAGTGAGTAACCAGCTTTCCCGGTTCTGGGAGTTAGAACGAGTGTCTAACTCAGCCCCCTTCCCTGACGAGTCAGTTTGTGAACAGCATTTTGCTGCCAATACTCAGCGTGACTCCGATGGGCGATACATTGTAAAGTTGCCCTTTGTATCAGCTCCAGAATCCCTGGGGAGCACAGTGTTACAAGCTCAGAAGAGATTCTTCTCATTAGAAAAAAGACTGTCTTCAAATGAAACCCTTCGAGAGGAATATAACAGGTTCATGGATGACTATCTGAAATTGGGTCACATGAAGCCTGCCTCTCGGAGTTCACTCGGGAAATATGAGTATATTATCCCGCACCATCCCGTTTTGAAGCCTTCCAGCACCACGACTAAACTCAGGGTAGTTTTTGATGCTTCGGCGAAGTCTTCTAACGGGAAGTCACTCAATGACATTCTTGCGGTAGGTCCGGTGGTGCAGCCTGACCTCTTCTCGATCCTCCTACGCTTTAGGTTCAATCCAGTGGCGTTCACAGCGGACATCGAGAAGATGTATAGACAGGTCTTAGTCCATCCCGACCACCAACCTCTCCAGCAGATTTACTGGAGAACTTCTGTGTCAGACCCTATTCAGCTGTTTGACCTAACCACGGTCACTTATGGCACTGCTTCTGCCTCCTTCCTGGCAACCAGAGCTCTTAAACAGCTAGCCATCGACGAGGGAAGCAAGTTTCCTGTAGCAGCCTCCATCATAAACAATTCCATCTATGTCGATGACATAGTGGCCACAGCTGCTACGCTGTCTGAGGCCAAGGTTATTGTCTCTCAGCTGAGAGAGCTTCTCCCCCTAGGTGGATTTAATCCTCGTAAGTGGAGTTCCAATTCTGTGGAACTGCTCCAAGACGTTCCTCCTGAGCTGCGGGAGTCTCTCGACCACAGAACCTTTGGTGATTCTGACACCTCCTCCATAAAGGCGCTAGGCCTCATATGGCAACCTTCTGACGATATGCTCAGGATCGAAACTTCAGTCGATCCCTCCAAGCCATTCACCACCTGTTCCAGAAGGACATTGCTATCTTGTATAGCCTCTATTTTTGATCCCCTTGGGCTAATATGCCCTATAGTGTCCTACTGCAAGATTCTGTTCCAATCTTTGTGGAAGGAGACTACTTCATGGGACCAGCCCATTCCTTCTGCGGTCGCCGACAAGTGGCGCAAGATTCACAACCAACTTCAGTTCATCTCCAGCATCGCTATCCCTCGGCTAGCATTACAGCAGAACTTCGTATCTGTGCAGTTGCACGGTTTCTGTGATGCTAGCGAGGTGGCTTATGGCGCCTGTCTGTACCTACGATCTACTAATCACCTCGATAAGGCCAAGAGCTGTCTGCTTTGTGCCAAGTCTAGGGTTGCCCCTTTGAAGGCAACGACTATACCTCGCCTTGAGTTGTTGGCAGCTCACTTGTTGGCAACGTTAGTTCACCGGGTGTTACCTGCGTTGCAACTTTCTATAAGTTCAGTACACCTGTGGAGTGACTCCAAGGTTGTACTTGGTTGGTTAAACCATTCACCTTCTAAACTGAAGACTTTCGTGGCTAACAGAGTCGCGGACGTCCAAGAATTCACTGCCATTGAATCTTGGTCGCATGTGTCATCTAAGGACAATCCCGCTGATCTCATCTCTAGGGGAGCCACCCCTTCTGACCTACTTAACAACTCTCTGTGGTGGTCAGGCCCTTCTTGGCTTACTGCCGACTCCACTCAGTGGCCCAGTTTGCCCACTGAGCTCGAGTCTTCGTCTCTCCCAGAGGTGAAGATAGCAGCGCTAGTCACCATCGAAACCTCTAGCTTAAGCCCATGGCTGACTAAGTTTTCACACTTGAAAACAATCAGGGTCATGGCTTATGTGCGACGTTTCATTAATAATTACTTGAAACTCAAGTCACCTATCAATGGCCCTTTGCTGCCGTCAGAGCTTACTGAAGCTTTGCATTCTTGCATTAGAATCATTCAAAGGAATGCTTTCAGAAAGGAAATTCAAGCATTGTCTTCCTCGCAAGATTTGCCTTCTTCTAGTAAGATCCGGCAACTATGCCCCTTTATTCAGGATAACATCCTGCGTGTAGGTGGACGTCTAAGTCGGTCCAACCTACCCTTTGACAACAAGCATCAGATATTACTTCCTGCAGAGCATGCTTTCACCAGGCAGTTAGTTCTCCATGTGCACTTGCATCTAGGTCATGCAGGACCTCAGCTAGTCATCTCACACTTGCGAGAGTCGTATTGGATCCCTTGCATTCGCAAGCTGGTTCGCAGTGTACGGAGGCGCTGTAGTGTTTGCTTCCGCTTTGAGGCTCAGGCTTTTCAGCAAAAGATGGCTGATCTGCCTCCTGAGAGAGTAAATCCTCTCCCTCCTTTCACAAACTCTAGTGTGGACTACGCCGGTCCATTCTCTCTCAAGTTTGGTGGCCCGCGGTCCAAGGTGACTACTAAAGCCTACGTTGCTATTTTTGTCTGCATGTCCACGAAGGCCGTACACGTTGAGCTAGTGACTTCGCTCACCTCACGTGCCTTCCTGGCGGCATTGTCAAGGTTCACAAGTCGTCGTGGAATTCCAAGTTCAATCACTTGTGATAATGGTAGAAACTTTGTCGGAGCCCACGCCGACCTGCAGAATCTCTCTAGGCTTTTGATGTCATCAGAACATCACTCCGCAGTGCAAGACGCCACTGCGCATTTGAACATTCATTGGCGTTTCTTGCCTCCTCACTCTCCACACATGGGAGGGCTTCATGAGGCGGCAGTACGCTCTTTGAAGTTCCACTTGAAGAGGATGTCCTCGTCCTGTAAGTACACTTACGAGGAGATGTCTACTGTTCTCACACAAATTGAGTCATTCTTGAATTCACGTCCTTTGATGTCGCTATCTGAGGACGTGGATGACTTTGGATATTTGTCTCCCGGCCACTTTCTTATTGGCAAGCCCATTGTGTCGGTGCCCAGTCCTGACTTCTCTGGTGGGTACAGCCTGCGTTCCCGTTGGAACCATCTTCAGCAGATGGTCACTTGCATTTGGAAGAAGTGGTCCGTGGATTATCTCCACACGCTACAGCGTCGTGCAAGGTGGCATAAGGTACTGCCAGACGTTCCTTTGGGTACCCCTGTATTGGTTCTCGAGGACAATGTACCTCCTCATAGGTGGGTGCTTGGTCTGGTGCACCAAGTACACCCAGGCCCAGACGGCCTTGTCAGAGTTGTCACTGTGCGCACTGTCTCAGGCACTTATAAGAGGCCCCTCATCAAGTTGGCTCCTCTGCCTGTCAGTGAAGAGGGACAGTGACACCTGCTTTCATTCAGAGTGCTGATGCCGGACGCATCCCACTCCACCGATTTTGACTTTATTGCGACTTGATAGTTGTTTTGGCCTCGAATCCTTGCATTCACGAATTTGCTTGACGTCACATTCTGTTAGATAATTTCACGAGCGAAATTATCGCGGGCAATATGTTCCGTCCAGCATTCGTGTCTGGCCGGATTTGAGGCATTAGCTGGTTTCGCGAGGTCATTCGCCGTGTTGCTATGGCAACAGGCTTGTGTCTTCGTTTGTTTTATTTTCTTGTTGTGTCTTCAATATAATTTTAAATATGTTTACTTATCTGTTTGTTCTTTCTCCCATCAATTCTCATAAGAAATGACATTTGACTGTCGCATCTTTCATTTTTTGGATAGTCATGTTATAATCTCCAACCCAAAGTTTCAGTCTGATTATTTTTTAGTATATTTTATTCATAATTTTGTGTTTTTAAAGAAACAATTCAGTTTTAAAGTAATGCTATTAATTCTCTTATTTATGTTCTAGTATTTTAATGTAACTTAATTGATTTATTTCCAAGATTGATTATTTATTGTTTTTCTTGGCCAATGGGATTCTTGCTTTACGTCACATGTCGTGACGTCTGTCATTCTTGCTATTCATTCTTATTCACTCGTTCGAAGTTTTCGCCAGGCTAGTTTTCAGTTCAGAATTCTGAATCTAGTTATTATTGTCGAGCTGGGAATTTGAAGTTTCCCAGCCCTAGTTATTGCAGAGACGCAATTTAGTACATTCATCAAAGTAATTTATTTGTGATTTAATTACAAATGTGTGAAGCCAAGTTTTTTACTTCCCTGATCAAACCGTATGGACTTGAATGCGTAACTCATTAAGTAAAAGGATTTACTGTAAGTACTGCTGTGAAGTGAATATTTCAAAGTGCTTAATTTTAGTTGCAGTGTCGAAGCAACATCTAAAGGTTCTTCTTTTCGGTCGAAGCAGCAAGTCGACCTTAAAATAATTTGCTGATAGTGCGCATTCACTTCAAGAATAGTGAAATTCTTTCTCAGTCGTCCGAGCAAGCGCGACTATAAAAATTGCTCTGCCCTGGTCCTCCGAGCTATTCATCAGTCTTATAAGGCAAACATGCCTTATTTTCCAGAAGGAGCTTACTAAGTCGTCTCCCCTTGACTTCATCAACATTTCATCTTCTTCGGCACCGCTAGGAAGAGGAATTTATTTGTAAAGCAAGATACAAAATTCCATCTTGTATTTTAAAGGGTCTATTTATCATTTTGTCCATTGTGCTCTTTGTATCTTTCAAGGGGCTCAATAAATGTATTTAAACTTGACTTAGTGTAGCATCCTTCAAACCGGAGAGGTTTCCCCGTGTCCCTATTTCGCCTGCGAGCTACCGTGGGAGCGGGAACACTTGGAAAGGAAAGACAATGTTAAGATTCATTTTTAATATAATGTAATAACATACGAAAAAGGACAGGTATGCAAAAATGTAGAAAATAAAACTTTTTAACTGCCTTTACAATATAAACCTATACGTTTCCTTGGAAACAAAAGACATTGTTAAATTATATTTTTAATATAACATAATAACATACGAAAAGGCGCCGGATGCAATAATGCAAAAATATTATGTTTTAACTGCCTTTAGCATATAAACCTACACGTTTCGTTGGAAACGAAACACATTGTTAAGATTATATTGTTAATATAATATAATATCATTCGAGAAGGCGCAGGATGCAAAAATGTCGAAAAAAAAATGATTCAACTGTCTACTCCGTTTAGCTTTCACATTTCAACACATTTCCTTGGAAACGAAAGACATTGTTAACGTTATATTGTTAATATAATATAATAACATACGAAAAGGAGAAAGGTTACAAAAAAGTCGAAAATAAAGCGTTTTTACTGTCTTTAGTATATAAATCTACATGTTTCCTTGGAAACGAAAGACGTTGTTAAGATTATATTGTTAATATAATATAATAACATACGAGAAGGCGCAGGATGCAAAAAAGGCGAAAATATAACATATAACGTTTTAACTACCTTTATAATATAAAACTATACGTTTCCTTTTAAACGAAAGACATTGTTAAGATTATATTGTTAATATAGTATAACATACAAAAAAGACGCAGGCCTGAAAAAAGTCGAAAAAAAAGGTTTCAACTGCCTACTCCGTTTAGCTTACACAATTCCTTCGAAACTAAAGACATTGTTAGGTTTATATTGTTAATATAGTATAATAACATACGAAAAGGAACAGTGTGCAAAAACGTCGAAAATACAACGATTTTACTGTCTTTAGCATATAAACCAATACGTTTCCTTGGAAACGAAAGACATTGTTAAGATTATATTGTTAATATAATATAATAACATACGAAAAGGCTCAGGATGCAAAAATTCCAAAATATTACGTTTTAACTGCCTTTAGCATATAAACCTATACGTTTCCTTGGAAAGGAAAGACATTGTTATGATTATATTGTTAATATAATATTATAACATTCGAATAGGCGCAGGATGCAAAAATGTCGAAAAAAAGTTTCAACTGTCTACTCCGTTTAGCTTACACATTTACACTCAATTCCTTGGAAACGAAAGACGTTGTTAAGATTATATTGTTAATATAATATAATAACATACGAAAAGGAGCAAGGTTACAAAAAAGTCGAAAATGAAGGGTTTTTACTGTCTTTACCATATAAACCTACACGTTTCCTTGGAAACGAATGACATTGCTAAGATTATATTGTTAATATAATATAATAACTTACGAAAAGGCTCAGGATGCAAAAATTCCAAAATATTACGTTTTAACTGTCTTTAGCATATAAACCTATACGTTTCCTTGGAAACGAAAGACATTGTTACGATTATATTGTTAATATAATATAATAACATACGAAAAGGCGCAGGATGCAAAAATGTCGAAAATAAATCGTTTTAACTGCCTACTCAGTTTAGCTTACACATTTCCTTGGAAATGAATGACATTGTTAAGATTATATTGTTAATATAGTATAATAACATAAGAAAAGGGGCAGGGATGCAAACAAGTCAAATATATAACGTTTTAATTGCCTCTAGCATATAAATCTACACGTTTCCTTGGAAACGAAAGACATTGTTAAGATTATATTGTTAATATAATATGATAACATACGAAAAGGCGCAGGATGCAAAAAAGTTGAAATAAAGTTTTCAACTGCCTACTCCGTTTAGCTTACACATTTCCTTGGAAACGAACACATTGTTAATATAAAATAATAACATACGAAACGGCGCCAGGATGAAAAGAAGTCGAATAAAAAGGTTCCAACTGCCTACCCCGATTAGCGTAGACATTTCCTTGGAAACGAAAGACATTGTTGAGATTATATTGTTAATATAATATAATAACGTACGAAAAAGCGCAGGATGGTAAAAGGTCGAAATAAAGGTTTCAACTGCCTACTCCTTTTAGCTTGTAAATTTCCATGGAAACGAAATACATTGTTAAGATTATATTGTTAATATAATATAATAACATACGAAAAGGCGCAGGATGCAAACATGTCGAAAATAAAACGTTTTAACTGCCTTTACAATATAAACCTGTATGTTTCCTTGGAAACGAAAGATATTGTTAGGATTATATTGTTAATATGATATAATAACATATGAAAAGGCGCAGGATGCAAAAAAGTTGAAAAAAAGGTTTCAACTGCCTACTCCGATTAGCTTACACATTTCCTTGGAAACTAAAGACATTGTTAAGTTAATATTGTCAATATAGTATAATAATATACGAAAAGGAGCAGGGATGCAAAAATGTCGAAAAAAAAGGTTTCAACTGCTACTCCGTTTAGCTTACAAATTTCCTTGCAAAGTAAAGACATTTTAGGTTTATATTGTTAATATAGTATAATA